>JAIVEN010000009.1:6265000-7515000 GCA_026686845.1 Adenanthera pavonina
ATTATGATGTGAAATATAATTAAAAATTTGTGTGGGTTTGAATTGAAGATCTAGCAGATTATTCAATCTAATAGTTTTTCATATGCCTTATATTGTCAAGAAAAATTTATTATTAAATCATCACTAATAAAATTAAGAGTGAACTAATAATCATTGTGAAATATATATAAGGCAATATTTGTAGGTCAATTCACCCATCATGTGGACCATTTAGGTATTTCCTTATTTTAATTGATGCATCGGCTAGATGGTCACATGTTTATTTATTGTCAACTTACAACCAGACGTTTGCGAGATTATTTGCTCAATTAATTCAATTTTAAGAGCACATTTTCCGAAATATTTAATTAAGAAAATGCGCCTTGAGAATATTGGTGAGTTTATATCTCAAATTTTTAATGATTAATGTATGTTCATTGTGATTGAGATTGAACATCTTATAATATATGTTCATACACAAAATGAACTTGCAGATTTATTTATCAGAAGTTTAAAATTCATTGCAAGGCCATTACTTATGAGATCAAAACACTCAATCTCCACTTGGGACATGCAATCTTATATGCTACAGCATTGATTTACATCAAACCAACAATATATCATAAATACTCCCTTTTACAAATGATTTTTTATCAGGATCCTAATATTTTCCATTTAAGAATTTTTAGGTGTGCAGTTTATATTCCAATTACTCCACCACAACGTACTAAGATTAAACCTCAAAGAAGATTGGAAATAAATGTTAGATATAAATCTCTGTCAATAATAAAATACCTTAAACCATTAACATAAGATTCATTTACAGCATGGTTTGCTAATTGTCATTTTGACAAATCAATTTTTCCAATATTTGGGGAGGGAGGAATAAGTAATTGGAAAAATAAATTAGTTAGAATGAATTATCATGATCTCATATTGATCCTCATACAAAACAATATGAAAAAGAAGTTTAAAAAATAATTAAATTGTAAAGTTTAGTAAATAAAATGTGTTTACTGACCCAAAAAGAATAATAAAATCATATGTATCAATTGTTAATGCTCCAATAAAAATTGATGTTCCTGTCGGATAATCAAAGTTTGAAGCATGCATGAAGCATGATAGATTCACCAATTACAAAAATAAAAATTCCTCAAAAAGAAAAGGAGCTAAAAATTATGATAACCTAATCGAGGATATGATAACTCCAGAAAAGTGCCTCAAAGATAACTCTAGAAAATTCTTCAGACATAATTAAAGTTTCTATTCTAGAAGAAACTCAGATACCTGAGATTTGCGAAAATAATGAGATCTTAATAAATTATGTCATGAATATAATACAGTGGAACTGAAATGAAGTCAACGTTGACGGTAATTTTGCATATAATATAGCGCACGGTGTAACATATGACAATGAGGATTATGAACCAAATTCTATTAAAAATTGTAGAGAAAGAGATTATTGACCAAAATGGAAAGATGTAATTAAGGCAAAACTAAATGTATTTGCAAAGTAAAATATTTTTGGACTTGTAGTCCGCACACTTGAAGATGTGAAACCATTTTAAGATAAATGAGTCTTTGTGCTAAAATAAAATGAGAGTGGTGAAATAGTGGATACAAAACATGACTTGTAGCACAAAATTTTTTACAAAAATATGGTATTGATTATAAAGAAACATATTATCTTATGGTGAATATAATTACTTTTAGATATCTAATTATCTGGCACTATATAACAAACTTGATATACGTCTAATGGATGTTGTTACAGCATATATATATATATATGACTCACTTGATAATAACATTTATATGAAACTCTTTGAAGGATTTACTTACCTGAAACATGCAATTTAGGTTTACAAATAGACTACTCAATCTAACTGAATAAATCCTTTTATGGATTAAAACAATTTGGATGCATGTGATACAATCGTTTTAATGAATATTTGTTGAATGAAAGGTATAATAAAAAAATCCTATTTGTCCATGTATCTTTATGAAAAGATCTAAAAATGAATTTGCTGTAATTACTATTTACGTCAACAATTTAAATATTATTGGGACCTTGAAAAGCTCCCAAAAGCTATAGATTACTTAAAGAAAAAACTTGAAATGAAAAACTTAGGAAGAACTAAATTTTGCCTTAGTTTACAAATTGAGTATATAAAGAATGAGATTTTGGTATATCAAGATGCCTATATAACAAAGATGTTAAAATGGTTTTATATGGACAAATCACATCCATTATGCACCTCAATGGTCGTAAGGTCATTAGATGTGAATAAAAATTCTTTTAGACCTCGAGAAAATGATAAAAAATTACTTGGTCATGAAGTATCATATCTCACTGTAATTGGAGCACTGTTATATCTTGCTAATCATACATGACTTGATATACTATTTACCATTAATTTATTAGTAAGGTATAGTTTTTTACCTATACAAAGACATTAGATTGAGGTTAAGCATATACTTCTCTATCTTAAAGATACAATGAATATGTATTTGTTTTATTTGAATGAACTCAAGTCAAATTTGTTGGTCATGCAGATACTGGATATTTGTCTAACCCTCATAATAGTTGATCACAAGTTGGCTATGTATTTATATTTAGTGGCACCGTCATTTCATGGTGATCTATGAAATAAACCATATCAGCTGCATCACTTAATCATATCAAAATTTTAGCATTGTATGAGACAAATTAAGAATTAGTTTTATTGAAAGTTTTGATTTAACACATAGAAGAGACTTGTGGTTTACTTTTAGCAAAAATGATTCTGACAATCTTATATAAAGATAATACTGCATGTGTTATCTCAAGTAAAATAGAGATACATTAAAGGAAACAAAATAAAATATATTTTATCAAAATTCTTTTTCACTCATGATGTTCAAAAAAATGGTCACATAGACATTTAGTAAATCCATTCATGTGACAATTTTACAAACTTATTTCCCAAGGCGCTTTCTACTGCATTATTTGAGAAGTTTGTGTATAATATTGGGTTTCATTGAATCAAGAAGTTTAATTGATATATGCACTGTATTCTTTTTTCCTCAATCGTGGTTTTTCCCATTAGGTTTTTCTAGTAAGATTTTTAATGAGATAGTATTCGCTAGCATATACAAATAATGATACTCTTTTTTTTTCAATAAGTTTTTGTCTCATAGGGCTTTTCCTAATAAACTTTTTAATAAGACATATTTTGATAATGGACATTCAAGGGGGAGTATTATAAAGATTTTAAATATCCATATAAAATATTCTCTACCTACAGTAGAGTTATATTTTTTTATTTATCATATTTAATTAATTATTATCCTCTATAAGATTAATAACCACCCTAATATTTGAACCTATTATCTTTTATATAAATACTTTTGAGAAGTAAATAATAAATATTTACTTTTAACTTTTCATATTTCCTTCTTTTTCAACTTCTCACTGTTTTCTATTTTTTCCCCTAGCATGTTTATGATTTTCCCCCTAATCTCACCTCCTTTGCCTACACACGGTAAGTGACTTGATGATTTAAGTCACGTCTGGTTCACCTCATTTGGTTAATGGGGTCAGGGAGTGGAAGATTGACGCAATTAAGGTGTACCAGTGTTTGATTTGGAAAAAAAAGTGTTTGAGTTGTTTCTATTTTAAATTAAAATTTTTATTTCTATATTTTCATACTTATATATGTAATCAATTAGTCAATATGATATAAAGCCATTTATGATTTGACCTTTATACATATATTTTTGGCTAATTATATATTTATTTAAATTTATCAATATATTATAAGAATATAAATACAAATATATAACAAACTAATTAACTTAATTAAAAATACCAATATAAGTATAATTTAACAAAATTTTCACCATCCATATCCTCACATTTTTTGCAAAGAAATCTTGCTTATTGGCTCATTCCTTTTTCCATTCGAACCAATTCTTAAGAAAATCCTCAATTGGGACAAAAAAAAAAAGAGAAAGAAAAGAAAATTCTCCGGAAAAAAAAAAAAGCTGTCATCTGGTATTCTAATAAAATCCAGTGTTCTCTTAGTTTAGTCATTAGTTATTATACATGATTTTCTTTTTCTTTTTTATAGTTTTTTATTCAATAATATTTTTTTTCCTAACATTCCTTTCCTGGAAAGTAAAGTAATTGTACTGGCGAAAGGCCTCGCAAAATTTCCTCTTCAATCAAGCTTTATTTAAAAAGAAAAAAATGCATATATTCTTCTGCTTTTGGCATCTTTACGTAGTTTAAGTTGTTTATTTTTCAAAAACAAAAATTATTTTGAAAAAAAATTTCTTTACAGTAAAAAATATTAATTACTATAATTAGCTGTTACTTTTCTCCCCCATTTTCTTTCAACATCTCATTTTAAGTAATTTGACAGAAAAAATCACTTTTCTAAAAAGTTTGCCAAAAACAATAAGTTTAATAAAACTACTTCTCCTTCGTTCAGTTTTTCTCTCTCTTTTTTTTTAATAATTTAATATTATTAAGTTAAATTCAAATATTATCTAATTTAATTAAGAATAATTCTTTTAATATAATTTTTTTTCTCATAAGGTTCAAATTATCAAACTTACTTAAAAAAATTGAATTTTTTCCATTTAATCTAGTCACCATTAGTAATCTATATACATACTAATATTTCTCGAGGAATAGTAGTATTAAAATGCAAAACATTTTCTAAAATTATTTATGCAATTAAAACAGAAGAATTGAGTTGGCCAGCTACAAATTATGGGTTTGATATTGAAAAGACTTATTTTTAGAAGAAAAAAAAAATGAATTTGTATATTTATCACATTATCTCCGACTACACAACTGTATAAAATTCAAAGGATCTACTATGGCTATTGATTAATTGGGGTGGGGGAATAATATCATCAATTTGATGACTTCTCTTTATGTTATATCAAACTGATTTTGATTTTGAAATTTGGCACTTTATTAGACTTAAAGCGCCTATATATCCTATTCCCCTTCTCCTCAATCATGATGTGAAACATATAGTAAAAGTTAAAAATAATGCCACATTTTTTTTTATCTAAAATAATATTTTATATTTTTAATTAAAAATATCTTATATCAAATACTTTTATATAAATCTTTTTAATTATAAAAAATTTGAAAATTTCTCTATCTTTTTATTCTGGTTAAACTAGATATTAAATTTTATGCATTATATGAAATTTAAGAATAAGTCACCTTAGTTGTGATTTGTCAATAATACATAATGCTATTAAGTTTTATATTTTATATTATTAAGGATGATATATTGATTACTAGGTTGAATAATAATAATAACAAAAATATTTTTATATAAATCTAAAATAGATACGCAGAATGAAAGTGCTCTCAGAAAATCTCTCTCTTCTCGTCATAGTCCGCAGATTATTCCAAGGAAAAAAAATCATCTTTCATGTGTCTTTGGCTGGACGGCTAGAAATGTTTTAATTCAAACATTTACAGGCTAGACGTACCAATCCACTGCATGTTTCCCCCCCAAAGTCCACATCACTTGATGGTTATAGGCACAGTAAAATAAAATTGTTGTACACCCAAAAAAAAAAATTGTTAAACTTGTACAAAATTTAAAAGGAGCAACTTAATTGTTTAAAATAAAAAAATAAATTAGTAATCACATCATCAATAAATGATAAAATAACTGTATTAAATCATATAACTTTTGTATGATTTTATACAAATATACTGATGCATCAATAATATTAATTTTTTAAAAAAATTATATTTTTTTTGGCCAGTTTAAAACTTATATATATATTTATCCTGTTCATTTAATATTAATATTAAATATTTTTATTAGTATTTAAAAGCTATAAGAGGTTTTTTTTTTTTGGTTACACAAACAGTGATATTAATTTCTCGTCAAAACGTGGGAATGACGGTAGAAGTATCAGTAAAGGTCTCTCCCTTGAGCAATTCGTCAAACACCTAGCCCCCCAGCCTATCAGTCGCCTGACCAAATCCCGGACGCTTCGGCGAATCTCGTGCGTGTCCACTTCCTTCTCTGCTTCTTTCCACCTTCAATCTTTCTCATCGCTTATTTACTAGGCACTAGCCACTGTCTCCCATCTTATGATATTGATGCTCTAACTTTTTTTTTTCTCTCTATCTCTGATTGTCTCCGCGTACTGGGAGATTCTTAGGTTACCCACTTCTTTGGATGCCTGATTCTGTTTTCGGTGGCATTGAGATTGATTGAATGAGATTGCATTCTAGAATATACGGAGCAGCGCATTTGCTCTTACTCGTGTGTTGAAGACTCTCCTATTATACTCGAAAGCGTTCACTCATTTACCTAAGAAGCTCATATTGATATTGTACAAGGCTTTTGAAATTTGAAGATGTTAGTTTTTGTTTTGTGGGCATCGGCACTGGCACTGGCACTGGCACTGGCACATGTGGGACATGACGCTACTATGGATACGGCAACTCAATAATCATGTGTAATTTAAAATTTTGTGGTGTGTCTAATAATTGTTTGACATGTGTATGCACCTAACTCTTCTTTTTTTGACGTGCCCTCGATTGATAGTCCAGTGTGTTTTATACGGACTTTCCTGTTTGATGAGGAATCCTAAAGAGTAAATATTTCTTACGTCTAGAACTATTTAGAGATGGTCTTGAGCAATAGCTTTTGGACTGGGGGCTAATGCATATCAGAGAAAGCACGCCTAGCCTTAGGCTGCATGTATGTGATTTTGATTGAGGTGTTCCGTGACCCATTTATTTTTGCACATTTTTATGCTCTCTGGGTCTTAGTGATCTTTCTGCTGTACCTCACTTAATGTCATGCGGTTTTGTTTGTAACCAGCTTTGGATTTGGCCAACACATAGCTGTTGGATATAAAAACTTTCTTTTATAGCCCTCTCTTTTACTAGTTTGATCACTTGTCATCTCCAACTCCCTGGCTTGGTCATTGCGAAAGCCACATGCACCGTGGGTATAGGTGTAAATCAACCTGTGTTTTTATCTTTGTTAGATTCAACTATGCAGTCTATGCTGTTAAAGCTTTCACATTGTTGTTACAATTTGTCACATCTGAATTGAGAATACTTGTTTCCACTAGGCTTTGTGGGCATCCCATTTACCTCCCACATTTGGTTTCTTCACTGGGAATTGGGTAATAAAATCAAAGGTTAACTTTCTATGTTGATTTTCTCTTGGCATGGTGACAAGCTAACTACAGGAGAACGGGGTAAGATAAAATTGGTCATATAGTGGTTGCAATTACCTCTGCAATGACCTTGGAGTTTTCTTGCAAGCTTCCTTTCTTTCCTCGATGGAATGAAAGACTTAGAAGTTCTTGATGCCATGGAATTAGCACCATCCTTTGTAATATTAGAGTACGAAAGTTACTTCTAACAGTGTGTTGCTGGTGATGTCTTGTTCATAGGAGATAAAGTGGAGGTGGTGTTTGAGTCATTCTGACCACAATTAGGTCTGCTCATATAATTGGCTAGGATCTCTAATGTTCATACTTCATAACTAGACTCTGGCTTAAGTTTCTTTTATTTTCGTTTTTTTTAATCAGACAATTTCTGTTTACATGTGATTTGTTTTATGTGATTCTCTTATTTGTTGGTTTTAAGTTGCACTCCAGGCAATGCATACATGTGCAAGTGTATCATTAGTTTCATTTTGTTTCGTAACTGATAATGTGGAGGTATTAATGCACTGTTCTGAATGACAGAAAAGATTAAAAGTCTTTTGTTGTTCTTATTTCCTCTTGTTCTTTGTACATCCTATGTCTTATGCCATTAGCAGGCTTGCATCAGTTTGAATAGCATTTGGATCTTTGTAGATTGCTTGACGATGCACAGCATAAGGAAATCTATCTTGAGACATATAAATTTGAGGAGCTCAACTGAAAGATGGTATTTTGCGAGGGATGAGAATGTTCTCATGCAATTGAGATGCCTTTGCTCCTCAACTGACGCTAGCTCTGATCTGATACTGGATCGGGTGATAGGACTGGTGAAGAATTATGATAGGATTAATGCTTCTAAGGTATTAGACTAATGGTTAACATGCAATTTTACATGTTATGTCAATTTTACATTGCTAACTTTAAATCTGAGCTGGATTGAATTTTCCTTTTATGTAATGTCTTCTAAGAACCACTAATACTGATTTGGATACATGACAGTATCTAGGTTCCACTTCCATTTGAAGTTGGGTTGTATTGGATATGATATGGTTGTATTTTTAAAGTACCAATGCCGTATTGAATATTTATATACTCACTTTGGGAAATTTGTTTTCTGAGTTTAAGAAAAAAAAAAAAAAGAGTTAGATGGGTTGTTCTAGATTCAAGGCAAGGCAAACTATAATTAGGGACAATTCCACTATGAACTGAAACTCGGTAAAAATGATCTGAGGAGACCTTAAAAATCAAAATTCTTTTATTTGAAGGACTAAACTTACCATTAATGTTTTCAAAAATCAGCACTCATGCTTTTAAAAATTACAACCTAGTCTGTTTTGTGTTACAAGAATGTAATGGATTTATAACTATAAGGGAAATGATTAGTAATTCTAGATAATACCAGTGGTACTTTAGAAAACATAACTTGATCTTTCAAAGAGATTTGATTTTCAAAGTCCTTTATCTCATTTTTACCAAGCTTGGCTCCTTAAGTGGAATTTTGGCCTATAACTAACAGATATATACCAATAAAAAATCACTAGTAGGAATTGATGTTACTTGTACTTTACTACTGTGTAGGTCACTGAAACAGCTGATTTTCAGAAAGACTTGAACCTGGACAGCTTGGACAGGGTGGAGCTTATAATGGCTCTTGAGGAAGAATTTTCCATTGAAATCCCTGATGAGAAAGCAGAAAAGCTTGCTTGCTGTGCTGATGTTGCAAAATACATAGCCACTGAATCTGCCCAGAAAGTTGTTGAGAAGCCCTGACTTCTTGGCAATATTCCTAGTACTTTATTCAAAAGTTACGCTATCAGAGTTTATTCAAGTCAGCCAAGTTGCAACTATTTGTGTTGGTTGACCTATATGTTGCTTCAACAAGGTAGTTATTGTTAGAACACATGAAGACTTAAAGACCTCACTGTTTTATTTTTTGTTTGTTGGCCTAAATGTTAAGATAGGTCAGCCTGATTGAAATGCTATATTTGTTGACCTTTTAGCTGTTTCCTAGATGCAGTGATCGGAAGAATACAAAGTACAGAAATCATTCAGTCTAAGATACATAAGCTAATCAAAGAGTGGGATTTTCATCATTTTAACATCTTGTTCATTGATAACGGCTGATGAAGCAATTTAGGATCATTTTACCCTTCTATATGACAAAAAGCCAGGAAGTGTTCACATACCACAAATATCACATAACTCATGCAACCCAAATACATTTTACAAAATGCTTTTTGGGAAACAAAAATGGAGGGGGGAGGCTGCAGAACATTATATGCTATATGCCATGATTTTATAAAACCCATGCAACTCAATACTGTGACTGAAGCGCCATCCAAGAGAGCCATGGTACACTTCATTACAAGACTACAAGATTCTTACATTTGATTTACAAAATATACGTAGACCAGGTCAATCAGAAACAAATATATCAGATATTGCAAAGTACAAATATCTGACACCTATTCATGATTGATTTAATCCCCTACAGTCCTTTGTCTACTCATGAAAGGGCTTGGAAGGGGAATGCTGGAACCTCAAGTCTCCAGCACTGTAAGTGCGAATACCATTACCAAAGGTTGATAAGCTGAGGTTCTTGTGTCTCTTGACATAAGCTGGTTGGCACAGTGAGTTCCTTGGAATCTCATGAACTTTCACTCTGCAGACTTTTTCTAGGTTGGGAATTGCATGGAGCTCAGAAGGAAGATCGATCATGAAGTCTCCATATTCATCTGTCACACCTTGCGCTACTGTCGACAACTTTCCTTTCCTCTGGCTGCCATGGCTGTGGCAGTTCACCGCCACCAAGGCTCCTGCATGAATTTTAGAAATGGTCGAGTAGTTAAATTGCTCCTCAGATAAACATTTTTTTAACTAAATTAACCATTTGATCTGTGACTTTGGTCTAGTTAATTAGGTTCTCAAAAATTTGGAGAATGATAAACTCGAAGCATATTAGTCTTTTCTCTCTCATGTTCCTAGATTACTTGATAAGCAATTTATAGGCAACTATTTTTTCTCTTTTTCTAATTATTTTATTTTAGGACTAATAAACCGACAATTATGAGAGCAAATTGTTAAAACTAGTATGCAAGCCAGACAACTGATGGTTCACATGACAACAATATAATTTGGAGACCGCGCCGTTTGAAATGTATAACAAAATAAAATAAAAATCAAATAAAAATGAAAATAATAATTTTGAAGATGAGTAATGAATGTTTTAAGTAGCTTTAGATAAAAATATTAAAAATAAATATTTATTATTGAATACTGAAAATAAAAATATAAGACTTATTTGATACATATAATATAATAAAATAGAATATAAATCCAATAAAAAAATAATTTTAGGGATCCATGAAAAGTGTTCTTACCATCTCTCCTTTCAAAAAATTAAGAAAAAAATATTATTATTAAATAATAATTACAATGATATAGCAGATCTTTTATAAAGAGGATAGGGAAGAATTATCTTTCCATCATTCAAATATGACGTAATTTCGTGTATATATAATTATATATAGTATCATTTTTTCGAGGAAAAAGACCCTTGTTGTATAACCAAACAAAAAATTTAATACATTGCTTAAATTATTTTTCAGTTCGATGTTTCACACTTTCACTAAAAGTTGAACCTGTAGAATTGGGGAACATCTAACTGATGGTGCTGGCGACCAGTCATATAATTGTTAATTTAATGTTATGGGTTTTCCAACTTTAACTTTGATTTTGAAAGCCTTTTATTTGCTAATCCATATTTATTGTTTGAAGCAATGTGTCGATTATGATATTAACAAAATTCAAATCACCAATAAAACAGATCGCTTTCGTACAAAACCACGTGCTTCTGTTGCTGTGAGAACTGTATTATACTTTCTTCGTCTGAAGAATAGAAAGAAGGATTCTTCAGTCATCACTTAAAATTAAGAAACAAAGACAAAATTCTCTGCAAATTCTTCAAGACACATACTTTTTCGTTAAAAAAAAAATTGTTCGGTTTCCTATCATTTTCTTTCTATACTTCATCTCCACATATCTTTCTCTTTCATATACTAAATTAATAGAATTGATTTTAGCCTAAATTAATTAGTCTCCATTTGTGATTGAGTGAATTTGAAACAACAAATGTTTCTTCTTCCTCAAAATTAAAGTTTCACCAAAACCAGAAAGCTTACTATTCAATATTATCACCAAATTAATAACGAAACACCAACAGCTCTATTCAGTGTTTAACTACTTTTATTTGAACCATATTGTTATTCTTTGACCTACACGTTAATCCTGACAACATCCTTAATTATATGTTAACTCACATATGTTTGGTTATTATTGTGCGTAAATTTTCCCAATCCCAAAGCAAGCTCATGATCAGTAATTAGCTTGCATATAGCTTTCTGATATAACAGCATACCTTCCTTCCATTTCTTAATGTGTACCATACTATCTCCGGTCCAAAATATAAATCCTATTTAGTTTATTGCATAAAAACCAACAAAGTTACTTTTACTTATTAAATCTATCAAATAAATACATTATTTTTTCATAATACCCTCACTTAATGCATTACATTTAAAGTTTGTTATCTCTCTTATATTTAATTGTAGATAAAGGTAAAATAGGAAAAAGAATATTTAATATTCTAGAAATTACCAAATAAGACTTATATTTTGAAAAGAAAAACTTCTAAAAGAAGACTTATATTTTAGACCGGAGAGAGTATATTAAAAAACCAAAAACCACACTACAATAATAAAACCTTTTTCTTCAATGTTACGAGGAAATCATGAATAACTTTAGAAGTATCTCTAGAGTGAAGAGAAGAGAAGAGAAACAAAGGAAAGTAGATCAATTTTAATTTGATATATTCTTTTTCGTTTAAATTTAAATCTGATATGTTTTCTTGAAATGAATATGATTGGAATGAGGAGAGTATACAGATGAAACATATTTAAATCTAAATCAAAGAAACTAATAATGAAACTAACATATCACTTCCTTTGTTTTTTCATTCTATTCAACTCCACAGATTGAAACTGAAACTAGCTGCGATATATACTCGATCCGACACGAGGGTTTGAGAAACAAAAATCGATGAAAAGGCAAGTTCATGAGAGAGTTTGATATATGTGTGTGTGTGTAAGTATGTATATGTACCTGGAATTGGCCATGAATGAGGCTGATGGGCTTTGGCATGCAAATTAAAGGCCTCACAATGAACAGATCCTGTGACGAGGACCGTGGAAAGCTTCTCCTCTCCATATCCAGCCATCTGAACCATCTCTTCTCGGCTCAAAAATTCAAGCAACCGCCTGTCGATGTCGTCTTTCCCAGCGACCGGAGATTGAAGGAAGAAGAAGAAGAAGAAGCAGAGAAGAAGGAGCATCAAAAGGGCGTTGCAGCCGCGAAAGCAGGTCATCTTCTTGGCGTACGTTGTGTGTGCTGTTTAACCAGTTTATCAACTTGGTGTCACGTAAGATATTCAAACCCAACACAATATAAAGATCTATATATATATATGCAATGCCTTAGTTATATAAATAAATAAATAAATACAAGGCAATTCGATTATCCTTCAAATTACAATTTTGCCCTTATTGGTTTGACTTTGATATGTTGTTTACGAAATTTCTTACAAGTTTGCCCACCTTGTACGTATATGATGCTGTTATTGCAGATAACCAACCATGCATATGCATGGTAAACGACATGAATCATTCTCTTTATAGAAAGGTTTTAGTTTAAGATTTCGTGTGCCTTTATAAAAAAAAAAGTTGGGATTTGGATGAAATTCATGGGAGAAACTTTAGGTGCAGATTTGGAAAGAATCAAAATTTTGCAAATTTAACTAATTACTTAAACACCGTGGCCCAAAAGAAAAAAAAATTAATTTCTTAAACACCATCTCGACACTTTGAAATATATGAAATTCATGTCAACAACAAATAGGTGTAACAGTGGACGATGAAATAAAATTAATTAATGCATATGATATCATATATTTGTGATGCAATATGTGTTTGAGTATAATTAAATTGGATTAATTTAATTTCAGTCATGCACATTCAAGGTATATATATATATATATTAATATTGTACAAATTTAATTAGATCAACAAATTTTAATGAAATAGTAATGGACTAATATTAAAAGTTTAATTTACTAAAAGATTTGCATTTAAAGTTTGTTCACTTGATTGATTTGAAATTAGAAGGAGAACAAGGCCATAATAAAAGGAAAAGGGTAAAATGGGAAGTTAGGTGACCAAGAAGGGAAGGAAAAGAAGTTGGAAGTTGGAAGTTGGAAAGGGAATTTAAGGGTATGAACTAAGTTGGTAGCCTACCCTTATGGTTATGGATACATATATTCTTTAATTTAATTTAATATTAATTAGAGAAAGCTTGTTTAAATTATATATATATATATAACAGAATTTTTTAGTGTAAAGGCAAAACAAAGCATTTAGCAATTGCTTTTAACCACGTACACGTCTCTCTGTTTGACACAACCTTGGCAGCTAAGCTAAATTCAATCTCCTTTCTCTCATTTTTCAACCCCAATCCCAACTATCTCATTTGGTTAAAAAAAAAAATCCCAACTATCTCATTTGGCACAAGCTAATGCAAAAGCATAAGAGAAGCTTCAAATTAATTTCCTCTATTTAATTTAATTATTGAGATAATTATGACATTTATTCTGAATTAATCCCTCTTTTCAGGTTGATTTTTTTTTCCCTTAATCGGACTGATCTCTTTTAGCCTCGTAATACAAAGAGAGCGACGCTTTGGTTTTTTGTTTCAAAATTATAAAAAAAAAAGATAGAGTACTCGTTTTGAAAGAGGATTACCAAGAATTATGGCTTAACAGATAAATGAAAATGACGACAGAAATGTTTTCAATTAATTATGTAATAGTGAATTAATGTGAAGCATAAGCCTCTTAAATTAATTTGACAGGCCATTATTTCAGCAATTATTTTGATAATTAAGAGCGAATTGACAAGGCCAGTGACATGAAACTGTACGAATTTATTTTTTTTGGAGGCTAAAACTGTATGAAATATTTATTAAATGAAAGGATATTATGGATAATTATATATTAATTTATATATGTTCGGCCCAAAATGGGAATGGGATATATATATATGTGTGTGTGTGTGTGTCCAAATCATTAGCAAGCTATATACAATCCTTTGAACTCTATCTTACTTAGCATAAGAAACAAGTTTTCATTTATGTTGCTATATATTAATATTATATTTACCTCTTTTTTGGGCCACCGCTATATATTATATTTCTAAAGCTAGAACTTAGTACAAATTATGATCTCCAACATCTATTCTTATCTTCTAAAACATGTATATGAGTAGGAGGACTCAATTTCTCCTAAATAATATTGAGAGTTAGAATCTTGTAGATAGAAAAATCACATTAGAAAAATTATCCTAATTAAATCCTCTAACAATGTTTGGATTTGATTCCATGATACCATAGTCCAGATAGTTGTATAAAAAGATGTATATATTCCTGTACTTTTTTTTTATAACTTCAATATTTTTATAATGAAATAATTAATTTATCCTTCTATGTATTCCATGATGAAGTGTATTTTGAGATTGGGCCTCAAAGGCTGGGCTATACGCAGCCATACCTTTTAGAGGCTTTTAATTTTGGTCTCATCTCTTTAGGTCATTCTCTCCAAGCTTTGGAATCAAATTTGGGTCTAATTGTGGCTTGTTCAGTATCTATTGAAGGAAAGGTTGCTTCTTTACTTTCAATTAAAAAAGTATTTATTCTAAGAAAATAAAGTTATTAGTTATGTTACATAAAAATGTTATTTTCAGTTATAGTAAAAATAATTTTCTTATTATGTAAAGAAAAAAATTGATTGTCGCAATTTAAAGCTAACTTAGGTGATAATTAATAAAAGTGAGGTAACGTGTTAGTAGTGGCTCATAATTCAAATTCTCATTATATATATGTATGTATGTATGTATGTATGTATGTATATAATCGATTCTAGTTTTAAAGAAAAATGTGAAAAGGTAAGTCTAATTATTTTTATTCACAATCATGTAGGACTTAGGTATGAACGTCTTAGTATCGTATTTATTTATTGAAATAGAATGATACAATAAGGATATTAGTTATAATGCAAGGCTCAAATAAATAGTTTGAAATCGATTGGCGTTCTAGTAAAAAAAAAAAAAAAGAATCGATTGGGGTTTTTGGTTGCTGCTTGCAGCAGCACCTCAGTATTATTTTGAAGCAGCAATTAAATGGTCTAAATTTGATGTGAATGATTTAAATTTTATAAATTATATATAAATATATTTTTCATTTAAAATAATTGGAATACGAAATAAGAATAAATTTTAACAATAAGTAAAAAATATACTATTAATTTAGATTCAAACATTAATTGTTAGATCTAAATAGAGCAATTATCTTAATGTGATTTTTTCATTCACAAGGTTTAAATTCATAAGCTTACTTCAAAAAGTATTAAATTCATTTACTCAACCTAACAGTCATATCCATGCATGCTAAGAAATTTATACTTTAAATTCTTTGCAAGATTCAGTTAAAAAAATTCCTTGCAAGATTTAGTTAAAAAAACAAAAACTCACGAGATATTTTACCTTGTGATTAACAAATTATTCAAATAACATACTAGTATCTTGTCATAAGCATGCCCAACAAAGCCCGTTCTAATAGCGTCTAGAGTGAGGAGCTTCACATGCATGATAGTGTTAGTGGAAGTAACCGAATTCGAAGCCAATTGAGAGCTATACCGTATGTAGCTTATTGCCTCAGTGCCTTAGGATCTTTGGATAAGTGCAATAATACTAATGTTGTTAGAATTAGACTGGATATTAAATCAAACAAGATACTAATTTAAGATTCAGTGTTTCAACTGTGATTTAACCAGAGTTGGACCGGTAGTGATTAAAATAGTATATTTAAAATAAATAATATAAGTTTAAATAAATTTTATGATTTAATTAAAATCTCAAACTAAATAATACTGAATTATTAATACATTAGTCACCACAAACAAATTATTAATAAGTTTTATAATTTAATATTTATATTTAGGTATAAATAAGTTAATATTCATCCATAATTATATTTTGAGTTTAAAATAATAAATTAATAATCCATTATTGTATTATTTATTAAGTAAATATATAATTTTTAATAATTACATATTATAATAATACTTATATAATATTATAATATATAAAAAAAAATATTTTGTACTAAAATGATGTTATTTTATCTTAAAAACTAAAAAAATGTTTTAAAAATATTAAAAAAAAATAATATGAGACTAGTTCAAAACTGGTTCTACCGGTTTATGGCCAGTTCCACCGGTTCATGGTTGACTCCACCGATTCTTGACCAGTTTTAAACCCTCCCGATCCTTTACCTTAATCAGATTAGACCAGATACTGGTTCTCAGTTCGATCGGTCGAATTAGCAAGTCCAGTCCAATTTTGACAAAAGTGCATAATACTACATTATTACATATTTCCATTACTAATATAAAATCTTAATAAACAAACAATTTAATCCTTGAAATATTTATCTATCTCATTAGATTTAAATTTAACTTTTAGAAATTATCACATGTACATGCATATTATTACTTATTAAATTTTCCAAATGACTCACTAATGCATGTCAAATGGTTAATTTATGGAGAATTTATTAGAGATGTACTTGGTGTGCCATATTATCTAGGCCTTTTGACCGCAATACTAAAAAAAAGAGAGAAATTCTCAATATGCTACAACTTAAAATTTTTTTTTTCATATACTATAAAAATTAGATCTCAGACCGATATGTAGTTTTTCAAATTTTTTTGATTTATATAGATTAAAGCAAAAGAGTGTCGGGGAGAAAGGCAACACTATTCTTAACTTTGATCAGGACGTGACATATCGTGGGGTAAAAATTCACTCTGATTTATATGCATCGACTTTCGTGGGGTAGATTGTTGGAAAATTATGTACCTGGGCAGCTTCTATCTCAATTTCTTGCAAATGGATGTCAAAAGAAAGGGGGCGCATCATGCACACGAAGAACAGATCTGACTTCTCAAAGAATGACTTGTGACTTTGTCTGATGAAAGAAGAAAGGAATGATCAGTACTTTATTTATCTACGTTGTAAACTCAAACGTAACCATTATAGAAGCTTCAAGCCGAGGAAGAAGTTCTTGATTGTCCGGGAGTAACAGTGAATTGGGTAACTTGTTTCTACCTGAAGGCTAACACTTCCACAACTTCTGAGACAACCTGAAAATAGAGTGAACCCCGAAAAAGTAGGCATATATTGATCATTACAATGATCAACTTAATCTCCAGTTTATTGGTATTACAATGAGATTACTTACTCCTGTTTCTTCTTTGAACTCTCTTACTGCTGCTGCACATATATCTTCTCCCTGAATAAGTTGAACGAGTAAATTATTGCTTCCTACTCTGCAATGAGAAGATAAGCTACAGATTTACCTGATCAACAGCTCCAGTAAGCAATTTCCAGAGTCCAGTTCCCCGAAAAGGTCCACTTTTTTCTTCAACTACTGAGATCTAAAATAATAGTAAAACAGAAAGCACGACATTAATGAGAAAATGCAAAATAGAACTAAATTTGAATTCTTAGCAATTAGTATTTTTCCTGTGAACATGCTATAAATGAATCACTCAGAAGCACAGAGGTAACAATACTGATCACAGCCCCTCAAATTGTGAGGGAGTTTTTCCAATTAAACTGTAATGCTCATTGTGCAGCTGCATACATGTTGACATATAGCAGCGAAAATACCTCTCGTTTTTCATTCATGACGAATGCACCAACACCCACTCGGTGGGTGGCGTTAGCCGGAATAGTATTTGCACTTTCAGGAATCCAGTGTACAAGCATTAAATACTTTGGTTCTGCATGGTGGTACCAGAATCCTTCCTGAACACAAGAGCCAGAGAACTAATGGTGAATTTACAAAATGTGCAGCCCATAAGGACCAAAGTTAAACTGAAGTTTTCTTTGATCAAACTTCTCGAGGACAAGGTTACCTTAACCAAAGCTGCAACGAGATTGACTAGATGTATGGGTAACTTTATCCAAACACCTTTCTTGCCCTGCCAGACAAATTTGATTCATCAACTCAACTGAATTAAGACAGTGATAGATACTTCATTTCCCCTGGGCAAGCATATATAGCATTATGCCAAAAAATGCTCTTCTATGTTGTGAACCAATCCTTGTGTCATTCATGTTTGGTTTCATATAATTGATTGTTTGAATAAATAATTCCATTAAATTTTTTCCAGTAATGCAAAAATATATCAAGCGCATCCAATTCAGAAAACCAAATGGAAAGAAATTTAAGGGAGTGAACCTCACATATCACAACCGAATGAAATATATAAACAAGTTCTGTATCGAATAACAGATGAACAAAATTACATCAACTCCAAAAAAGCAAGATATCAAAACCACTAAAAAATATCATATAACTGTTTGTGTATTGATGAAAAGCAAAACAATATCAAAAGCAAAGTCAGTAAAACTACATTGCGCTTTGTTTTTGTTGCCCTGTTACAACTAAAACCTGAAACAAAAACAGTACATAATTAAATTTCACATGGAAAAAGCCTTGTATCTGATCCACTTTTGCACTGTACCCATCAAATTCATAAAATCAGAGGGGATGAAACTAACATGAGAAGTGGAAAGAGTAAGAAGATATCCACAGTATGCATCACAATCTCGTATAACCCAATTTGTGTGCTTGCTTATCTTGCCCTCTAACAGCAATACATATCTAATTATAAAAAAAGCCTCATGTCTGGATTCTAGTGTCACAAGCATGTATCCATCAAACTGATGAAATCATAGAATCAAAGAGGACGAAATAAACTATAATACAAAACTAGTATGAAAAACTACCAGCTGTTTCCAGTGTGAAATTGAAGCTCTGAGAATCGACACAAAGGTTGTAGAATCCATAGGCTCATCCATTTCCACAATAATACCGCCATGGTCATCATTAGTTGATGTTAATAGTTTAATCTCTCCTACTCCATCCTCAGGAGCCACTTGTGGAGCAGTTGGTGCTGAATTTGTTGAATCTGACATGAACTGAAAGGGAAAAGGGGTTGTCACTTTAATCTTGACTGCCAAGGGAACATGAGAACAAGCAACATTAGACTCAACCAAAAACTAGTTCATTTCTAGTGAGGCTATTGCTAGCCAAAGCCGAACACAAGTATTAACCATTCCCTTCAAATAGGAAAAATAATAGTTTAAACAAGGGCTACCACTACCAGTCCTCATAACTTATTCCTCATGCATGATTAAATAATAGAAAGAAGAACTTTGATAGTACTTTAAAAGACACGAGTTACTCTGTTCCAACTGAAACTTACAAACTTCAGAGCTGTTCTACATCAAAATATTCCAAAAGGGAATATAGTAAGTGAAGACTACTAATCTGAAAACTAACTGAATATGCAGAGAAAACGGTTCAAACACTTCAATTTGGCATTCAAGTTAAGAGTACTAATTGAATTTTTTTTTCTGGCCACTACCACATTTGAATTAGTACATTAACATAGCTTGACTTTATATATTAATTGTGAAAGACTATAGAAATTATAATTAAACTAGTAAATAACTAAAAACAAGCAATAAACAATGAAGAAATGCTGATGTGTATATCAATTGCGCGCAATCGGGTGTAGAAGAACAAAAAAAAAACATGCACGACTTTATCCGGTTATAGCTCCTCATGCGGAATTTTTTGTGTTCGTGTTGGTGATGATCCATGCTACGAAATGAATATTGATGATGAACTACTTACTATTTGTTTCTGACTTTTATCCTCAGACACTAGTTGCCATTTTCTTTTCTTGCTTTGCTTCATTCTGTCAAGCAGCCGCGCCACCTATACTCAAACCTACCGAGAAGGCTCCTAAAAATCAATTTTTTCAACAAAGGTATATTCTAGATTCTATCAGTTATTTGTACCTTTATGTTGCTTTTGTTAACCTGATAATTGGTGTATTTGAAATGGTTATAGTGATAATAATATCACATGAAGATGAGGATTAGGTTCAGAAATTTTTGAATTTGTGTGTGTGGGCAGATGTTAGGATTTTCATGAGAATGGTAGTGTTGTATGTAGCATACAGTGCTCCATTATTCATTGTGCTGCAACTTTTTGACAATAGTATAGGGATCCATTATAAAGTTTCTTGGAGGGATGAATAAGAAATTCCTGCCGACTGTAGGTTAATTTTTATTCTCTGAGTATCCCATGTTCTTTTCCCTTATCAAAACAATTTCGCTGTACTAAATTTGCATAGGTCAATCTTATTGGTGCATTTCCTAGATGCAATTGTTTTCAATATTGGCATATTGAAAATATTCAGATATTTGCATTTAGTCTTCAACTCTATTAATAGCCTCTGCCTTTCGAAATTAAGGAACATGTGGTTGTTCATTACAGTTTATTTTGGTGGCTTTTGTCATAAATACTCCCTATAAATATATATACTGTAGGAGTTGGGTTTAGAAAAATTATTTGACAGACTTTGATCCTACTAAAGACCCACATGATCAAATCTTGTATGAAAGTGTATGCCTATCTTATTATATTTAAATATTATGTGGCTGCAAATTCTATTTTAGTCGTCGCATCAATTTTTGAATTTTATCTATCACAAGTGCTACTAAGCTATACATAGTTATTAAGACTAGTACAAATATGAGAATTTGAACTTATTTTCATCACTTTAGGATAGGAATTTAGTCTCCCAGCCCGAAACATTTCAAATTCTTCTTTTGTATTTATTTCTATCATGTGACACATGGAGCAAATAACGGTCAGATTATATACTTCTCATGGCCACCTTGATATACTTTTTTTCACAATTCTTACTCTTTGAAAACTCATCTCAGCCATCTTTACATATAATGCTAAGTAATTGAGATTTTTAGATTGACCTGAGCCTGATTTAGTTGTTCTAGGTTAGTTCTAGCTTTACATATAGTGGCAGGTCTTTTGAGTGGCATAATGTTCTAATTCAATACGTAAGAGTTCCTTTGTGATGATAGTTATAGAATTGAGAATGTCATTGGCTACAGAACGTCAAGGGGGAAGGGATCTAATGGATTTGGAGCATCATATCCACAGCCTGGAAATTGAGGCTTATAGCTCTGTTTTGAAAGCTTTCGTTGCTCAATCAGATATTTCTTGGGTAAATATCAATTTTAAACCTGTTATGTGATAATTATTAATTTGCCTTCCCACATTCTTTGTCAAATATTTCTTGGGTACGTCTTCTATGTTTCTTTGAAAATTATACTCCCATGGAGTCATTCTCTTATGATAAGAAATTAACACGAGAAGCGTCAAAGCCTTTCATTACTTTCATTGGAGAAGGATTCGAGAATGTGGAAGAACAAATCCTCAAAACATTGGTATCCTTTTTAATGATACGTTCTTTCATTCAAAAAAAAAAAAAAACCATGGTATCGTGATGAACAAAAGATGGCAATATGTTTTATTATCTTCTCTTTTATTTTCTCATTTTATTTAATGATGAAACTTATCTAAGCTTTGCTTTTAAATTCTTTGATTTACCGTTGGCATTGGAGAAACCCAAACTCAGTAATTCTGAAGCTGACTCAATGATAGAATGTTAAATCTTAAATCTCCATCGTAAATATTGATCATTTATTAATTGTTTAGTTTCCTGTCTGACATTCCTTGTACAATCTTTCTAAATGATTGTGCTGCCCCTAAAACTTCTACAGTAGGCATTATCAGCTATGAAAATGATGAAATTCTTTTACTTCCAAGTTCAATATTTATTTTTTCTCTTTGAAGTTATACAAATTGTGAAATTCTTTTGGTGAAATATATTGATCTTCTGAGAAAATTATTTTGCAGGTAATAGAATTTCTCAATGAAGAAAATATCCAAATTCCATCTTGGATCTGTTTTACCTTTGTTGAATTATAGGTACAATTTCATTTGGCTCTACATTTTTACTTGATCTTTGTTAGGGAGAGGTGAGTCTTTGCTTTCCTTACCCTTACAATCTTCTTCTTCTTTTTTTGGTTTTAATTGTTAATCGCATTGTTTGTATGTTTTTTCCTAGATTCTTTTAGGTTGCTGACTAGGATTCATGGCAATGCTTTTATTCCTTCAATTTATC
Organism: Adenanthera pavonina; assembly: GCA_026686845.1. Taxonomy (NCBI): domain Eukaryota; kingdom Viridiplantae; phylum Streptophyta; class Magnoliopsida; order Fabales; family Fabaceae; genus Adenanthera; species Adenanthera pavonina. The sequence goes on from JAIVEN010000009.1 coordinate 6,287,409, forward strand.
TTAGGTTGGATGTCTGTGTTCCTATATGAAGTCGCAGTGCATGAAATTTTGTAAATGAAGTGGTGATTGAATATAGTAATTTAGCCTGCAAGTTTGCTTACAAAATTGAATTAAGCAAAGAAAAAGGGGGGAAATCACTTTGAAACTGGTTGCAGGTCCTTTTCTGTGGAATCAGACTTGACAATAGTGGGTAGGAAATAAAAAGCCTTCAATTCACTCACAACAGTTGTGAGAACCCGAATTAAGGTAATTTGAGTTGTTGGACAAGTTGCCTGGACAAGTTTCGCAGGCAGCTTTTTTCCCCAATTTTTAACTTTTTTTTTTGGGCTGTTGCAGTGGAAGTGGTGACTTGGGGTATTGACTATTGGGAAGAATGATGGATGGGAGCAAATTAAAGTGTATTCTTTAGGTGAATTGAACTTTATGACGGAGATTGTCATTGTACTTGACATTAAAGAAGCGTGCTTTTGCAGAAATATGGTCAAGGTGTGTGTGGCTGAAATTTAATTTCTTCAATTATTATTGTTTTTCGTTCCCAATTATTCAGTCAAAAGTTGTAATGAACTTATTAGATGTACATATTTGGTTTTTAAACATTATAGGTGTATGTGTTTGTGAAAGTGAAGTACTTTGTGCACGTTTGGTTGTTAGCTTTATCAAAGTGGCAGATTTGATGCAAGGTATGAGATTGTTTGCTTTTAATGTATGGAAATAAGACTGCAACATAATAAAACTTATATGATTCTTAATGTGCTCTAGGAAAGGAAAGCAGGTTATAAGTTTGTTATAAATCTGCACATGTTGGTAGTTGGATCTTTATTTCTTTTTTCTGCGTAGTTGTCTAATTAAGGGTTAAGTATACCTCTGCTTACTTATAACCGTGGGGACTTGGTGGACTCTTGTGTTGGTAAATATATGTCGGAGATATCCTCTGAGTTAAACTGATTTAATATTTGCAGTTCATTTAAGTTTGATTATATAATATGATAGTATAATTTATTTTATATAATGGTCTGATTATAGAGGAAATAACAGTTAATTTTGTTTTTTTGGGGACTAAAGGGGAGGAGGATATATAGCGTTGAATTTAAAATAATGTATGACCTTGGCCTTGGTAAGTCATGTTTGTATATTAGAAGATGATTTATGACCCTATCTGGATGCACTTTTTCTTTATTGTATAATTCATGGTTATGCTCACAAGAAGGCAATATTGGTGTGAGGCCTTACTATGTTTTTCCCAGCTTAATTTTGGACTTTGCTGGAAAGCATGTATGATGAATGAAGATACCTGTTATGCCTACTTGACAAGAATATTACTGATCTGGGATTCACAAATGCATGTAAGAGTCACATGTCATTGGTGGTTGCATAAAGTGTTCAAATTCATCTATATATATTTGCTGTTAGAGCTAATGGTTTGCCCCTTTTCTTCATTTTAATATGACTAGTCATAATTACTGGTATTTTATCTGCAAGAAGTTGTTGGCATGACATGCTTTGTGAGCTTCTCAATTTTTACAAAAGCTGCTTCTGTTCTTCTTTGTATTGGCTATGATATCTTTGTTTTTTCTGTTTTCAGAACTAAATCGAATGGGTTCAGATCCAACCTACAATATAAATGTGTCTGGAGATATCAAACAAATGCTTTAGGAGCTTGGAAATGTGAGAGCAGAGGAAACTGATATGCATAGGGGAGGTGGTAGGTAGCAAGGCATTAAGAGAAAGGACTACTGCCCTTGCTGCCATATTAGCCTCAAGGTCATGTGTGAAGGACGTACGGTTCCAAGTCAAATAAGGTTATAACTGGGTGTTAATTAATGATAGTTCTTTTTGCCTAAGGATTTGTTCCCAAGGATATCTGTCTATTTTCATCTTTGGTATAGAGAAATTAATGGCATTAGCTTGTAATTTCTGCTCGATTTGATTTGCACAATCTTAACAGCTTTTAATGAAAATGCAGCTGATTGAGGAAAAATGTGGAAAGCCAGCTATTGTTTATTAACTTGCCAGGAATATTATTGACCTAGGATTCTTAATTTATAGTGTTCTCTTGCATTTTGTGTTCTTTAAGTTGTTCAAAAATCTATTGCCAAGTACTTGTTCATGAAGTGTTTACTGAGGCAGGACAAATTTTGTAGTATGCAATTAGTAGGACTACGCAACCATAACCACATAATTATTTTGTTTTGTTCGACTCATCTAGATTTGAATTTAAAATTGAATTTTAATAGTGTTTGTGTTACGTTATTTGTTATGGCTATTATAGGTATTTTTCTACGAGGAATGGGATATGATGTTAAGATGTCTTAATTTAGTAGCGGAACCGTTAGTCCACTTGGTTGCCAATTGTTTTCTCAATTGTATTTGTCTATTTTATATATATGAACTGAAGCTTGAACAAAAGTTAAGGGATAATTGTTTGACTAGCCAAAAAAAATATGTAAGGGATAATTTGAATTGAAAATAGGGGTTAAGCTATAACAAAATCTATTTTTTAGAGGGGAGTAAAGACAAATCCTTATGAGAGAGTTTGAGTTTATATTTTTCTAGATCACAAGTTTATCTTGTCTTTGCCAATTTGGCAACCTTAAAAAACTCTAAAAGGTAGTATTTTTTTTTTGTCAAATATATTTTATATAGGAGAAGAAGGGAAGGGATAGAAAGAAAAGGAAGAGAAGAAAAAAAGAGAGAGAAACTAGAAGAACTTAGAGAGAGAGAAGAAGAAAAATAACTTAAACAACTCAATTTTACTCAAATTTGTTTGAAATTTGAATTACAATAATAGTTATTTAGGAAAGGGATAGAAAGACAAGGAGGAGAAGAAAAAGGAGAGAGGAATTACAAGAACTTAAGGAGAGAGAAAGGGAAGAAAAATAACTCAAACAACTTAATTTTAATTAAATTTGTTTAAAATTAAATGACAATAATAACTATTTATGGGATTGAATGGAATTTTTAAAAGATTGACATAATATAATAAAATAAAAAAATATTTAACCTTTTTTTTTTGGGCTGTTGCAGTGGAGGTGGTGACTTGGGGTATTGACTATTGGGAAGAATGATGGATGGGAGCAAATTAAAGTGTATTCTTTAGGTGAATTGAACTTTATGACGGAGATTGTCATTGTACTTGACATTAAAGAAGCGTGCTTTTGCAGAAATATGGTCAAGGTGTGTGTGGCTGAAATTTAATTTCTTCAATTATTATTGTTTTTCGTTCCCAATTATTCAGTCAAAAGTTGTAATGAACTTATTAGATGTACATATTTGGTTTTTAAACATTATAGGTGTATGTGTTTTTGAAAGTGAAGTACTTTGTGCACGTTTGGTTGTTAGCTTTATCAAAGTGGCAGATTTGATGCAAGGTATGAGACTGCTTGCTTTTAATGTATGGAAATAAGACTGCAACATAATAAAACTTATATGATTCTTAATGTGCTCTAGGAAAGCAGGTTATAAGTTTGTTATAAATCTGCACATGTTGGTAGTTGGATCTTTATTTCTTTTTTCTGCGTAGTTGTCTAATTAAGGGTTAAGTATACCTCTGCTTACTTATAACCGTGGGGACTTGGTGGACTCTTGTGTTGGTAAATATATGTCGGAGATATCCTCTGAGTTAAACTGATTTAATATTTGCAGTTCATTTAAGTTTGATTATATAATATGATAGTATAATTTATTTTATAATATGGTCTGATTATAGAGGAAATAACAGTTAATTTAATGGTCTCATTATATAATATGTACAGGCATCATGACAATTGGAACTAGGTTGGATTTTGTTATATAGCGTTGAATTTAAAGGAAAAATATGCAAAAAGCACACAATTGAACTTTGGGTCATTTGTAGTTCTTTGAGCTTTCACAACAATGAATTAGGTCCCTAAACATTCGCATTCAGAGAACTGGTATCACTTAAACGTCCTTCATTCAATTGTCACTTTAGTCTTGTAATATTTAATGTGGCAAGTCCCAAATTTGTCTCGAATGTCAGTATGTCTAGTCCAAGGTGTTGCAAGAGAGTCAAAAGTGGCAGATATTACTTGGGGAGAGAAGGGGAAGAAAAATAACTTAAACAACTATTTGACTCAAATTTATTTGAAATTTGAATTACAATAATAACTGTTTAGGAAAGGGATAGAAAGACAAGAAAGAGAAGAAAAAGGAGAGAGAAACTAGAAGAATTTAAGAAGAGAGAAGGGGAGAAAAATAACTTAAACAACTTAATTTTAATCAAATTTGTTTAAAATTTGAATGACAATAATAACTATTTATGGTATTGAATGGAATTTTATAGAAGATTGACACAATCTAATAAAAGAAGAAGACATTTAATCTAAAGACCAAAATTTAAAGAGATTGTAAAAATCTCACTTACTTAACAAATTTTTAAAGACTAAAATATTGTAAGATATTCTAACCCAAACTTAAAGAAAAAAAAATCATAAAATAGGAATTTAATAAAAAATAATATGAATTATAAATTAAATGTAAAAAATAATTTAAATATATAATAAAATACCTTTATTTAAAATCTTAATCACATGTTCTTCATCAATATCTATTGAGAAGGCCTTATAAACTCATTTTTTTAAAAAAAAAATTCTCATTTTTTAAAAATATATCTTAAAATGGATTTTGTTTATGATTTTTAATCTTGATTGTATTGTAAACGGTTAAATTTGTCCTTAAGATGAAGATTTTTTTGGTTCTTAAATTTTTTTTTCAATTTTTAGAGGATAAAGGTAAATCAGTTAACAAAAATGGATAAATCCAAAATATAATCGATACGGTTTTATTTTAACCCTTTTTAAAAGAAATCAAACAAACTGAAATCTTGACAATAACATTTAAGCAATTTATCAAGGTTCTGAAAATTTATTTACCACTTATGTTTTTAAAAAATATAAAATAAAAATTATTAGAATCTCATATTTAGTCAATAGTATTTTAAATCTAAATAGATCAAGAATAAATAAAAGAAAACGTCTAGGTCTCGTTTCTTAAAAAAAAAATTAAATGAATATTCCTTTAACAGAATCCAAATCTTTCTTTTAAAATTGAAATCTTAATTTTAAAATTATTAACAAATAAATAAAAGGAAGGCATGCATAAAACGGAGGCATCGTTCTTCATACCTCATCTTTTTTTTTTTTTTTCCACGGAGACGGAGAAAGCGAGAGGGATTGAAATAAGAGGGTGGGCTTGAGTTGAGATTGAGGGACTGAGAGAGAAATTTCAGTTGGCTCCGTTGTTTTAATCGCCGTAAATCACATTCCATCTCCAGGTACCATTATTGTTAATTAAGGTTGAGATGTTTAACTATTCCATCTCCCTTAGATCTTTGCTTGCATTGCATCTTCTATTGGTTTTCACTCAGCCATGGCTAGCTGCTTGTGTTGGGGCCTTTTTATCCTTTTAATTTTTTGTTTGTTTTTAAATTTTTATGGGAGCACTTTTCTTCACACACTATTCTAAGGGAGGAGATATATAGATGATATAATGTTGGATCAACGGATCCTACTTTAGGGCAAAACCAACTCTCATAGTACATATCAGCTGATATCTTTTTCCCGTTTATTTGACATGCGGTATTACATATATGTTTCTTGGCCTTTTGGACTTCTCCTATCTTCGCCTTTGATATATTATTCTGTAGGTAATTTTTTTTGGGTTAATTATACTTTTCGAATTTTGTTTTCATGGCGTTAGTAAGTCTGTGTTTAGACTTTAGATTGAGAGTCTGATATTACTTATATATATCTATGTCAATATTGAGCGAGTCTTAATTATGATTGATCTCCCTATTTCCTTGCCTCTTTTAATCTCATCTTTTATTAATCACGTAGTTGAACTCTTCATAACCTCTTCTAGTGATTTAATTATTTTCCTACTTCTTTTTTTTAATTTTTCTCAAAAGGTTAATTATGGATTCTTATTATGTTGAAACTCGAGATCGTGAATACGGGTGTAGAGTTTACCCAATGGACTACCCTATCTCTATGGATCCCAATGATTTTGCGGGTGATGATCAATACTTCAACATCACAGCCTCTATCAACAACTACTACTATCGAGCTCCCCACATGCACCTTAATAGAAGGCGAACCAATAGAGATCAAGGATCCACACATAATTTCCCCAACATCTCCAAGGACTTGATAGAACAAGTAGCAAACTCAATTCTTTCTGTCTCTAATGTTCCTGGAGGTCGCCGTAAGTCTATAGTAACAAAGATCACAGATTGCGCAAAAAACATGGCTGACAATACACATAAGTACCAAAATATTCTGTTCATGATCGTGGTCATTGATGTTGACATTTTTTACTTCAGCACTGATGACAATTGTGACGATTTTGTGGGTATACCTTTGGAATATCATCGCCAGGTGCTGGTGCCTGCAAGTAAATCATCTATTGAAGGATTGGAAAGAGTCAAGGTTAAGCAAGAAGAAGATTTAAGTAATTGTGTGATTTGTTTAAAACATTTCAAGGTTGATAAAAAAGTTGTTCGCATGCCTTGCTCGCATTTCTTTCATAGAAGATGCATCATTATGTGGCTACAGCGGAAGAATACGTGTCCATCATGTCGTTTTCAAATGCCTACAAGTGATGATTAGTCAAATTTACTCACATCCATTTGTCAAATTCATTTAATTATATGTTGATTTGAATTACAGAGTTAAATTTAGCTTTTGTTGATAACTTTTTGTTTCAATCACTCTAGGACTTGTTATTTATTAATTTTTATTAAATTTAGATTGTAATTATTAAAAAACTTAAGTACTTAAACTTATATACTTAATATACTTTAACCTACTTAACTACTTCATTAATTCATGTGTGGTTTTGTTTCATACATGGTCTTCAAATATCATTCTCCCTAAGTCATGAAGACCAAAAGGACAAGAAAAGAAACAAGATGCTGGTGAGGTGCGTAATCAAATTCAAAGCAACAAAGTGACTCAACCTCCAGGGAAAGTGGGAAACCTCCGGTGCATGTTATTCTCGTAGTTGTACGTGCCCTCACATGTTGCTAATGCTTGATGCTTCAATAAAATTGATTTCCCTCATTGCTACCCCAAAGAAAGGGGATAAAAAACAAAAGAGCAAGAGAAAGTGACGTACCTGCTCGATCCTATTAATAGAATCATCCGAGAAATCAGATGTGGGATCACCGAGTAGCTCCCACTTCCAAACTGAGCATACTTCCATGAATTTGGACCTTAGATCTGCCATTGGCACAAGCTCTGAAGAATCTACACGTACACTGGGATGAGAAAAACGCCTCTTTAAATTGTTATCGATTGAAAGAGGTTGAGCTTGGAGCTGTATCTCATCCATGTTTGTTCTACTAGTAATAGAATGTATTGTGCAAAAAAAAAAAATAGTAATAGAATTAATGTAGAAAATGAAAATCTGCTTTCTAATTTTACCTACAAAGTATGAATCTTTCTATTCTTACAATCACCTTCCTGTAAACATTAACTTGAAAAATTAATTTTTAGTGATTTGTTTTGGTGGAATTTATAGTTGATAAATATGAGCTCAACCCCACTTAAAATAATAATTTTATCAATTTCTAAAAACATTAAAAATCTTAATTTCGCTCTTTCATAAAAGCCGTGATTTATAATTTAATAGCAGCTGTTATTCTATATGCTCATATTCTTACAACTCAGCAAGTTTATTTTCCTTTCCTTTCTCAACTCTTTTATGTGTTTAATGATTTTCTTCAGTTAGTGGGGTTATGTGGAGATTCATCCCATCAAAATTTGGATCAGATCCTACCAACTATATAAACATGTCCACCATCTTCAGTGGTGTAGGAGGGTTACTCCCAACACGACCTCTCAACTAGATAATGTGGGGAATCAGATATCGTTGGCATTTTTTTCAACTTCTATGTGCATAGTAGGTTTAACAATTAGTGCTAGACATACCTGTATTCTATCGGCTTCTCTTGGTGCTGGGTTGCTTTTTCTGGTATTTTGATCTTTTTTACCCTACAAACTATAATTTTATAATGCAACCTGAAGTAAAATTAAAATTATAGTCTTATAATGCAACCTGAAATTTACTTAAAGATTAACATCATTACCACAGGGGGAAGAAACTTGGGTCTGAAAAAGTTAAACAAGGGGACCTTATTATCCTTTCCCCCAATATATTGATCAAAATAGATATGATAAATTAGATATGGTAATCATAATAATTCTATAGTTATAATATTTCCACATGCTCGATTAAAGAATTTGTGGGATTAAATTTGACAAGAATTTTTTTTCTCTGGGCAAAAAAATGCCGCTAGTGAATGTATTATGCTTCTATTTCCTAAATGATAAAAAAAAAATAATTAAACGCCTTTATTCAGTGAATGGTTAAGTTGGAGAGAAATGAGTGCTATTTAAAAAAAATAAAATAAAAAAAAACCGTGTGAATGATAAATTTTCTGTTGGCACACAGATACCCTACTTGATAATCGTAGCACGATTATCAATAACAGAAAAACAGCAAATTTCACTGGTCACTTTATCAATTCTGCATCTTCAATGCTTAAATTAAATGGACAGTTGCTTCATTCTCACCATTAAATTAAAGATATAGATGGGGCAATTATTAAAACTTATGATACATCATGAAATGAACTAAAAGATTAACATTATTACCATGGGGAAAAATTTTGGGGCAGCCAGAATTAAATAAGAGAATTTGTGTTCTTTTCCCTCAATGTATTGATCAAATTAAATTAAGCGTAATAAACTGCATATAGTAATGGTAATAATTCTATGGCTATATTTCCTCTTGCTCAATTAAAGAATTATGGAGGAGAAAAACAAAAAAGAGAGATTCAATATTGAGGACATTACCAAAAAACCTTTTACAAAATAAAAAAAAACTATGAAAGAGTGACTTTGAAAAAAATTAATACATGACTACACCTATGTATGTATTTTAATCAATGGTGAACTTAACTTGATACCGTTCTTAATCCTAAATATATAATATTTAAACTTAGCCATACTAATAAGACTGTCTCCAAAATACAATGTATAATATAGTATGGATTAAAAAAAACTCATCATTATGTAGTTTGAATTTTTTTATAATTATAATTTTAAATTAAGTTGGACTATTGACTGCCTTTAATTCTCACCCTAAAAATAATCATTTCAAACCAAAATTCAACATATATTTCACATGTTAGTTCGATATGGGGAAAAAAAAGAAAACCAGAGAGAAAACGAAAGACGTTGGTGTTGATAAATGTTCTAAAATCATTAGTGCATCAAAAGACGCCCCAAACAATTGGACGATGGATAATTCTTTTTTTTTTTGGTGAAAATGGATAATTCCCTTTTGTCAAATCCAACTAGGACATAACCACTAGTAGCCTATATCCTTCCTGCCATATAGATCGAAGAGACGCCACAAACAATTTTTTTGCCCTATCAGAGACAAATTCAAAGAAAAAATTTCAATCTTACACAATGAGAATATCGAAAAGAAGCATAGCTTATGCCCTGAACACTTAATACCCAAAATTCACACATATCCCAACTTTTTTTTTTTGATAAAAATATATATCCCAACAATTGAGTGTTTAATTTGTATTGTGGAGAAAGAAATCCCCATAGAAGCCCTTAAAATTATGTAGGACATAATATTGCCTATCCTTCACATTTGTACATGCAAAGGCCTTGGTATTAAGAAGCTGTTTCTTTTGACTTTCTTGTAACACATTCCATTGCCCATCATGCCCCTACCATATTCCTGCATGCTCCATGCTTTCAGCCACTTGCACCAATTACACAATGAATCTGTAAAAAGTTGACCATTGCATTAAATGCTACGGTTCTATGGTTGTAACCCTTTTTCATCATATAAACTTTGTATGATATATTCACTCAAGCAAATTTTCTACGTGTCTTGATTCGTATATCCATATAAATTATGTATAAATTTGATAATATTATTTTTTTGTCTGGAGAAGCAAAGGAAATAAAAGAAAATAGATACAGGGAAAAAGGTCTCTATGGTCAAGTTGAGTATTTTTTAAAAGTTGCCTAAAAGTTGATGGAAAAAATTCTTTCCAGTGATTTCAGTCTCGTAGTAAAAATTTATATCCATGCTAAAAAAAGATTAAATTCATCCTACTTCGAATTTTATAAAATTCCACCGAATATAATAATGATATAGAATTAGAAGTTAATATGATAGGAGGATAGTGGCCCAAAAATATGATTGAATGACTTTTGCGTTTTGACATTAATAAAAAGTGATTCATGGATCTATGGGTAAACAAATTAAAATATTAAATAAAGGGTCATAGAGAATCATGAAGATAACCGTTAATTGTAACTTTTCCTCTTAACAATACAAAAATGAACCATCTATTTCGTCAAATAATACCAATAATTAAAATACTTAATTAAGAAGTAATTTAAGAGATGGTTCAAACTTCGCTTTAACAAGGAAAACTGAAATGATTTCGACTTCTCTCAACTTAAATTTAAAGAAAAAATACTAGAGCCTTCAATTCGCAGCTATCCAAGATCAAATTAAAAAAAAAATGCAAGCTCGCGCAAGAAAAGGAATCAATAATAGAGATCTGGTCCAGTCACATAAATTACCATTATGGTCTCTAAAGACAACTCCCAGACCTCCTGTGTCCCATCAACATATTTACTTTTTAAACATCACGAGCAGGAGCAACCCAAGTTCTAACAGCATTAGCATCATGAGTAGAATCAATTGGATTAGATAAAATCCACCCATTAGAGGTCCAGAACTCAGAAATTAATCCCATATATATATAGCTTTCTCTATAGTACTTCTAGCTAGCTAGGGTCAAGATTATTCAGAATGATCAAAGACAAAAGCATTCCTAGCTTTCCAAATGAATCAGCATAAACCAGAGACAAGAGCACAGCTAAAATCATCCACAGATTTTAAGTTTCAGAGGAGATCCAAACCACACCACTTGTGCCCGCTGGCAGAGGAGGATGAGATGCTCAACTGATTCTGCTTCACTGGAACAGCTCTGACACAGAGGAGATTGACTACATTTCCTTATCCAAACATATTCTCTCACAGCTATGGAACCTGCTATACATAACCTCCAGAGAAAATGCTTAATCTTGGGCAAAGTCTTCAGGTTCCAAATTTTGCTTCAGGGAGAGTTGTATGATGATGATGAGGCTCTAAGCGCGGTAGCATCCTCCCTGTTATTCTTTGCATTATGATAGGATACCTCGTGCAGCCAGAGGAATATTCATTCAGAATAGCATTTTTTTCCCCTCCTCATTAAGCCAAGCATCTCCAAGAGATAAATCCCAATGGCCTTCTTGAATGCATTCTGCAACTTAATTTGATACCATGCAATTCCTCCAAAGGGACTCCAGAAGAAATACGGTGACCAGGCAATGTGGGAATCCAGGCATCTTAATTTCCAAACGACTACATCCCTTCCATCCCCAATTTTCCAGCAAACATTTTCCTGAATCAATTTTCTTCAAGCTAGAAGGCTTGACCATACCCACGAAGCTCTCCCTCCCTTCTTAGATTTAAAGAAGGAGCAGCTTGGAAAATAAATTCCTTTTATTTATTAGTTCTTCAACATAATTATAATTATAAGTCTTTCACCATAAATATTAGCTTATAAAGAAACAAGAAATTAACTTCATTAAATCTATCTCGTTCACTTTCCTTCCCTCACACTATATAGTATATAGAACCTCAGTATATTAAATGGACAGCAAAAACCAAATTATTTATGTGCCAGCAACTAAAACATATATTATTAATATATATATAAATGGAACTCTTATCAGGAATATATAAAAATTGAACATATAATAACACAGACAGTAAAAGTAAAGTTTGAAACATCTAGATTTCAATTTCTTTTATTCTAATACTAGATCAAAGGGGCATCAAGGATTATAGCTAGATATATACAGCCAAAATGTTCAAAGCTTGCGCAGACTCAGTAAATCTGTAATGTAAAAAGAAGGATATCAAAGCAAGGCGATTCATTGTGGGTGTTGCAAACAGGCACAAGGCTCTCTACAAAATGGAAAATATCATAATTAATAAAAATCACATCTGAATGAAAAGTTGGACAATCTCTTCAATTTATTGGTGGTGAGACCGAAGGGAGAGTTTTTTGTGTACTTGTCTTCATTCTCACTTGTAATGCGGCAAACAATATCATTCTTCCAAATACATATTGGATATAACATGTCTGGAATTGGTCCTATTGCATATTTCTTGATCCAACTCCAACTCTTCCCAGATGCACCAATACCATCCTCCATCACCCATAAATCAACGATGGAAAATTTAGAGTTTTCACCCACAAAATGATAATTAAACATAGCAAGTTTGTTCTCATACACAGTAAGACTTCTCTGCTGTGATTTACAAGTTGAAGTAGGTAAAGATATCAATTTAAACGCATCCATTGCTATGTCAAATGAAACTGCCGCTACACGATCATTTTCCTCCCCCAACCAAAACATAATTCCATTTGCAGTGACAGTTTCACAGGTACATATATGGTTTACACTCTTTATAATCCCAAATTCTACTTCCTTCCATGAAGCCGTGCTTAATGAATACACTTTCACTTGATCAACACCCCCCAAAAAATCACAACAAAGTCTCAATATCTTGTAATCGTTAATCATGGGCCTAAATCCAAATCCAAAAATTTGATGATCTCTAACATGCTTTTTAATTTCAGAGACGTATCTGACTTGTCTAATTGCTGGATTTTAGAGTAACAAGACACGTTTAAATCCAGTAGCAAGAACCCTGACTAAAAGCAAGCCATTGCTAGATCCGACAACCCTCACACGTTTAGAGCTGATCAAAGGTGGTTTATGAACTTTAAGGATGTCCAACTCGTTGTTGAGGAAATAAATATCAGCAATGCATCGTGTGAGGACGAGAAAAAGGTTGTTGTGATGAGAATGATGAAGGTGGTCTGCAATGAAAGATGGAGTTTTGAAGAGATTTTTCCAATCTATATTGAAATCGCATGAGGGATTTAACAGGAAGTCTTTGAAGAATGTTGATGATGATGTCGTTAGGTAAAAAGGTATTGTTTCCTTCTGCTGCCATCTGATCTGAAGAAGGATGTTGCATTAGCACTCGACGTATACGACAACAACCCTATTTGTTACGCTTTGCGTCTTCACTTTGGGGATCCACTCATCAACTTCCCTGAAATAGGATCCACACCAGGAAAATCACTTGTTAGGTCATCCTGAAAACGTTTGTTTGGGTCAAAATATTACTTTCAAATTAGTTTCGAATTAGTTGATGTTCCCCGGGATGCCAAAAATAATTCTATCCCGAAACCCTTATTTTACATTTTTTTTAAGATTTTCTGGTCCAAAAAATATGTTTTTTGGATTGAAAAGCTAAACAACTACGAATATTTATGGCTAAACTTAAGGCCAGATTTTGAACAATTTACTATTATTATCAAGAAAATTATTGCAAAAACTGAAAAATGAAAATTGTAACATTTCCATTTTTCATGTATGAATATTATGATTAGATAATATTATAAATGATATTAATTTGTTCTGAATAAATTTATGATAATTAGAAAAGTCTGGATATTTAATTAAATAGTTTAAGACCCAAAATATCCTAAAATATAAAAAGGAACTTAGAAAGGGTAAAATTATTATTTACAATAAGATAAAGAAAATAATATTTTAGATACTCCGGTGCAAGTTAAAAGTACAAGTGATACTGGTTATGTGGACCATGAAAGGAAAAAAGTATAAATCCAGTAAAAGATGGGGTCCCACATAAATAGTAAATACCGGAGGAGAAAAATAGTAAAAAGTAAGTAAGATAGGTGGATTGAACATGAAAAAGTAAAAGAGAAAGATAATGGGTCCCCTAGATAAAGTAAATAGGAAGGATACTGAGTATAATAGAAAATTCAATTCAAAAAGTATTTAAAGTAGAGCCAAATTTATCTGTGAAGTAAAAAGTACACTATCTGCTTTTTTTGATTTGACATAAAGTAAAGAGGGAAAAGTTAGATATTTTTGCCCTTCCCCACTCTCTCACAAACCCAAAAATATCTAGGGATATAATGGATAATTGGTATATTAAATGTGAGAATAATTATGAGCTCTCAGATTAAATCTCGATCAGATGGTCCATAACCATCGGACATTCTTATAAATACCCTCCTTCCTATAAATACACTCCGCCCTTCCCCATTTTTCACAACTCACGCAAGCCAAAAAAGAAAAAGGAATTGGCAGCGTGAGAGAGGAAGTTGTGGGGGAGAAGAGGAAGGAAAAAAAAAAGAGAAAGGAGAAAAAGGAAGAAAATGGAGAAAGAAAGAAGAAAGGGCAAGTATAGGTCTTCTGAGATAAGCTCTTATTCTAGATTTCTTCTAGATTTTCTCTTTATTTATTTAGTTTAAAGATTAGTTAGAGTTTAAGTTATTTTCTTCCTCCTCTTGTTCGTCTATTTGAATCAAGACACAATTCTGAGGGAAGAGTTTATGGTTCATGATTGAATTAAATTTATATGATGATAATAAATTATTAAGTAAGGTTTAATGATACTTTAGGCTTCAATAAAGTTAAGGAAGTGATCTAAAGTTAAGTGAAAGCAAAGTTTAAAGAAAAGTTAGTAAAACTTCAATATAGTCTCTTGCCCTTACTTAATGTTATTACATATGAATGTTTTATATGTTATAATGATTTGTAAATGATGTCATATTGTTGTTATGAGTGCTTTTCTATGATTGGTGATTGTTTTATGTTAAGGGCTAAGTCTCGAGATACCCATTTACTAAACCGTTATATTGCCAAAATTTTGTTAGACAATATGAAAGTTTTAATGATTTAATGAAAGTATGTTATATTTTCAAATATTATTGTGATGACATGATGGCATGTGCAAGTTGATTACTGAGATTTTCCCAATCTCACCCTATAGTTAACCAATGTTAGGGCCAAGTAATGACAAAGGGAAGCCAGTGGAGCATGAGGAATACTGGTGATGGAACTTTACTGAAAGTTGTTAATATTTTGTTTATGTATTGTCTACTTCTGGTTACTGTATAAATTCGTACATATCTCCAAAAATTCAGTTGTCTACATGTATAAATAGATCTATGTCTTAGGAATAAAATAACACTAGTTTAACTGTATTTGGAGCTATATAGTGGTAGTTATTCCTATTTTACCAAAACATCTCCAGTAGATATTTTTTCTGACCTCTGATAATATATATTGCTGTTCTAACCAGTAAGAGTAGAATAAATGTATGAAACAAAATATGGTTAGAAAGTAGACAAGTAAAGCTTTTCAACAATGCTAAGCATGTGCCAGATGGCTCCGTATATTAAGAGAAATGAAATTTCAAAATTAAAGTTCAAATTTTTTAACAGAAACATATACATGAAATGAACAGTAATATGTTTATAATAAACTGTATGAATTGGTACGTTTATTTCCCAGTTTCTGATTTTTCCTGAAAATTAGAGATGTGCATGATTTTTAGAAATTTAAACCACTGGAAAAAGATTTTTCTATATTTAGTTATAATTTTTAAAAAATTATTGCACAGTAAACTGTAAATCAGTAAGAATGATTTTATACAATCTTAAGATTTTAATTGGTTTAAGTTTTCTTAAAAATAATTTCATATATCAAATAAGCAGTTTTCATGGGAAAATATTTCTAAATATAAGATGTAACCAAAATTTTATTTAAAAATTTAATATATTATTGTAGAGTTAATATAAAATTAAATATAGGGAGAAAAGTGTCTAATTAAATAATAACTTTTCTAATATCAATAATAAACAAACAAAAAAGTCATGATCGCTTTTATGCTGTGTCTCTTTAGTTGAGGAGATTCTCAATTAAATCAATCACCAAATTTTGAACTCTTCAAATTCAATTTAACTAACTAGGATTTCAGATTTTTGTGGCCGAAAAAAATATCAAGATACTCTTTTTTAAAATTTTTGAAGCTAACAACCATTTTAAGAAATATTATTTTTATTTGTCTTTATTTTTAAAATAAAAATATTGAAACAAGAATGTTAATTTTTTATTATTTTAATCAAATTTAAATAATTTTTAAGTATGGTTCCATCTAAATTTTTAATTTGTACTGATATTACTATTGATGTGCGGCTTTTATTGTAGAGAATTTAGACATCATAGGTGTGATGGTGTAGCGATTGTACAACTTCTACATTTTTAAACTTATTTTGTTGTATTATTAAAGGAAGGTTAAGAGGTCTATATATTATATCAGCATCGGTGTAATTTCTTCTCATTATACTCCCATTATTAAAGAATGTGGGTCTCATTTGTTATATAGTATTCCCTCTATTCTATTTTACCTATTGTTTTAGAAAATTTTAAATGTCTTAGGTTATCTATCATTTTATATTATTAATAAAATATTAATTTTTTTACTATTTTATCCTCATTGAAAATAATGATAAGTAAAATATAAGTAATTTTTAGCATTTAAATTCATGACATTTTAATAAAATATCATTAAATTTTATTATAATTTAAATTATTTGATATTTTTATTAGTTTATAAAAAAAATCTAAAAATAATAAATAAAATGGGACGGATGATAAAGTTCCTCATAGGATTTGCTTAACTTTGTTTTCCTATTGTGCTAAGACCCAATGCTATGATCATACATGAACCTTAAGCGAGTGAGAACACATAACTGAGCCTCCCATATTGTGTGCCGTGTATGGTATAGCAGAATTTCAAGAAAAATAGTTTAGGCTACTCAAAAAAATCAAGATATAATATATTCTGAAATTTGAAGTTCATGAATATTTATTTATAAAACATAACCAAATCAAATCAAATTATAAATACTCCCTCTCATCCTTAATATAAAATTTTTTTAACCAAATCATGTAAATAAAAAATGAGGTAAAGTTAATTAACTATTATAATTTTTTCAAAAATTAAAATATTTTTTCAAAAATATTTTTATTTGATTAATTTTTTTATTCAGTAAATTAAATAGGGATATTTTTTTTAAAATATATAATAAATACTAACTCATATTTTAAAAAGATTTTATATTTAAAACAAGGAGGGATCAATTAAGTGGGAGTTAAACATAAAAATAAAAAGGAAAAAATAATAAGTTGAACGATAACAATTAACAAGTGATATATTTTCGGTCAAAGAGCATGGTCACAACTAAGAACAAAAAGTCAAAAGTCAGGTCTTATTTATAAACTAGCATTCCTCGCACGTACGAGTTAATTTAATATTTAAAGAAATATCGTATAATAGGAGATGTATAAAGCTTTCCTGTGAGTGTACAGTGATCCCTGGTCAATCGAAATGGTGACACTGAAGAGACTAAGAAAGAATACGCAGAAATCAGAAGTCATTATATTCGGGAGGCCACAAATTTAAAATGTTCAAAAGATTGTCGCTAGATAAACAAGTTGAAATATATATATCAAATAATTTTGAATGTTCCTACTAGGATTGAAGCAAATAATTGAAATTTTTAGTTTTAAAAACGACGTACGCTTTGGTTTTTAGTTTTAAATTTTTTTTTTTAGAAAAAATAGATACTCGTTTTGAAAGAAGATTACCAAGAATTATGGCTTAACGTACAGATAAATGAAAATGACGAAAGAGATATTTTGAATCGATTATACAATAGTGAATTAATGTGAAGCATAAGCTTCTTAAATTAAATTTGACAGGCCATTATTTCGGCAATTATTTTGATAATAATTAACAGCGAATTGACAAGGCCAGTGACATGAAACTGCATGAATTTACCCTTCCATATGTTTTTTCGGTGAGTACCTTCCAAAGGCTGGGCCTCACGCAGCCGTACCTTTTAGAGGCTTTTAGTTTTGGTCTCATCTCTTTAGGTCATTCTCTCTAAGTCTAATTGTGGCTTGTTGAATGTCTATCGGAGGAAAGGTTGTTTTTTTTTTTCCCTTTCAATGAAAAAGAATTTATTCTGAGAAAATAAAGTTCTTAGTTATGTTACATAAAAATTGTATTTTCAGTTACAGTGAAAATAATTTTCTTAGTATGTAAAAAAATGCTGATTGTCGGAATTTTAAGTTAACTCAGGTGATAATTAATAAAAGCGAGATAATGTGTCAGTGGAGACTTATTATTCAAATTCTCACTATGTAAAAAGAAAAATAATTCTAGTTTTAAGGCAAAATGTAAAAAGGTAAGTCTAATTATTTTTATTGACAATCATGTAAGACTTAGGTATGAACGTCTTAGTATCATATTTATTTATTGAAATGAAATAGAATTATGCAATAAGGATGTTAGTTATAAATTATAATGCAAGGCTAGCTGAAATAAAAAGTTTGAAATCGATGTTTTTTTTGGGGGGTGTCTTTTGTTGCTGCAAGCAGCACCTCAGTATTATTTTGAAGCATTAATTAAATGGTCTAAATTTGATGTGAATTAATGATTTAAAAAATCTAAATTTTAGTTTGAGTGTGTGTATGATTCACATTAATTTCATGGGGTGGAATTTGTTGAAAGCTGTTGAAGCAGAGAGAGAGAGAGAGATTAGTCAATCCATGGACCAGATATTTTAGCCTGCAATTAACTAATTATTCAAAATACATACGAATATATAGTAATTTGAATGATCAGTGTTAATATAAAATCTCAATCCTTGAATTATTTATCTCATTTAAATTTATCTTTTAGAAATTATGACATGAAGAAACTATATAATATTATTCAAATGATACATTATTTACGTTTCTGATTAATGATTTTGCCAAATGAATCAATAATTAATGTGGGATGGTTAATTTTGTAACAAATTATTTTAAAAATTTGATTAAAAAAATAATGTCTGTCTAATTTTATATTATTATTAATATTAATTAAAATCAAATAAACTTAATATTTTACCGATAAACTAACTCACTACATATAGCCATTGTGTTGTGTGTATAATTCATTTCATTCCTAGTGTGGTGTAGTTTGTTGAGAACTGTTGAAGCAGAGAAGGGGGGAGTGATGAGTCAATCAATGAAGGAAACCCAGGCGGCGGTAGCAGTGGTGGAAGCGGAGAGCGAGACAAGTTGCTTCCGATAGCCAGCGTCGAAAGGATCATGAGGAGGGCTTTACAGGCGCCGGCGGAGGCTACCATCCCTCAAGAAGCCAAAGAAGCGGTGCAAGAATGCACATCGGAGTTCGTCTTGTGCATCGCCTCCGTGGCTTTCAACATGTGCTCTTCGGAGAAGCGCAACACCATAACCGGAGACGACGTCACGTACGCCTTCAACACCCTCCGATTCAAAGATTTTGAGGGACCACTGGGGACTTACCTGCAGAAGTATAAGGACAAGGAGAAGGAGTACTTGGCGCTTGTGCGTGCGCTTGCGCGTGCGATGAGAGAAGACTGAGACTGGGACTGGAACGGGAGCAAATCACTGGCGGCGACAATACTCATCCCATGGAAGTGGAGGCGCGCGGAGAAGATTACTGGGGATGGTAGGGAGGTGGAGGCGCCGGCGGCCGAGAAGGACGAGACTCAAGACTGTCGATAATGAATTTTGAAGGTAGACAAGTACGTACGTACTACATATGTCCGATGTGCCAGATCGAGAAGGACGCTGTAGTAATTGATTTTCTAGGTGTCCATGATCTAAAAATTTAGATTCTATTAATTATCAAAGATTGGGGAATTAATTTTCCTATCTTGGATCCTGATTTTGTTTATTCCTACCACTAGGAATATAGACCAAATGACAGAAATGACCTTAATTATGAAATATTATTTTTAAAATACCCTTTACAGATTATGTACCCCATTTTCTCTTAAAAATTTTTTATTAATTCATACAAGTTATTTAGTGTAATTTTTCTATATGATTTTTTTCTCTCAAAATATTTAATTTAAAAATTTTAAAATAAAAAATAATAAGAATTGAAATATACATAAGTTTCCTTTTATTTTTTATATTGCAATTTATACTTAGATTTTTTTATTTAATAAAAATAAAAATATGTAAAAGCTTAAAATATGATGTTATTGGCTGAATAAAAAAAAAGGTGTCACCCGTTTATAACTAAAAAATAAATAAAAAAAAGTTATGTTACGAACACAAGATTGGAGCAATTGATGTTGGGCTAAATTTTTACTTAGGTGCAATTCTGACTTTTTGCATATTATTTACATTTCATTTTATTATTTTCTTATATCCAACCAAATAAATTTAAGTTGTTACCTATATCTTTTCTATGACAAACCAAAAAAAATTTTGGTTTACAATATTCCATTCCATTCCATTCCCAATCATTTCATTTCAATCTATTTCCAATAATTCTACAAATCAAATGGGCCCTTAGTTTCTTATTTCTTCTCCAACGTAATGAATATTCGGAACTGGGTACGTGATTCATCATATTAATTACAAGGCAAGGGAGGATATATTTATATATATATATTTTTTTGGCAGATTGGGGAATACAATAAAATAAAAATTCATCGAAACGCTTCAAAGGTTCATGAGGGCAAAACTGTAGTTAGCATATGCTAATTGGCTTTAACCGTACGTTACAACGATTGATTTAGCTAGCTAGTTAGGATGTCTCAAAAATCTTATCTTTTTCTCTTTTGGCCGATCGAATCAGCAAAATTATGAAACAACAGAGACTGGAAGTAGGGCAAAGAAACTACCCTATTTCAGATTATTTAGGGTTGAGCTTGAACACTCGCAACCTTGACATAAGTTTTGTTGTCGCACATATCCTTAGCCATGACCACGCCTCTTTTTAAAACCAAATTAAGCTTCCGGCATTAGATCACACTAGATGCTCTGCATTTAGATCTGGTCCATTCACATAAATTACCATTACGTACCATCATACTACCATCAACATTTACTTTTAAAAGTTTTAACAGCATTAACATCTCTAGGATTAGATATCAAATCCACCCATTAATTATAGAGGTCCAGAACTCAGAAATGAATCCCATAGCCTTCTCTATAGTACTTGTAGCTGCGATCAAGATTATTTAGAATGATCAAAGACAAAAGCATTCCTAGCTTTCCAAATCTACCAGCATAAACCAGAGAGTACAACAGCATCTACAAGAGATAATTATATATAATTAGTCTTTCAATAAAATTATAATTTTTACGGTCTCTCGCCATAAATATTAGCTTATTTAAAGATCCCTTAGTATATATAATTAAATGAAAATACACTTTCAATTGAGGAGATTCAAAATTGTTCTAATCTTTTCTTTGCCACCATTCAAAATGTTCTAATCAACCGATAACCTAACCGCTCACCCTCTTCTAATTGAAGCGTATATTTATCCATTAGATTTTTCAAGGAAAAAAAAGAACAAGAAACTTAATTAAATCTATCTCGTTCAGTTTCCTTCCCTCCCTCACATTATATAGTATATAGAACCTTAGTATATTAAGTGGACACCAAAACCCCAATTATTTATGTACCTGCAACTAAAATATATATTAATTAATTAATATATAAAAACTGAACATATGATAACATATATAGACAGTAAAAGTAAGGTTTGAAACATCTAAATTTCAATTTCTTTTATTCTAATACTAGGTCAAAGGGGGATCAAGGATTATAGCTAGATATATACAACCAAAATATTCAAAGCTTGCGCAGACTTAGTAAACTGTAATATAAAAAGAAGGATATCAAAACAAGAGGCTATTCATTGTTGGTGTTGCAAACAGGCACAAGACTCTTTACATAATGGAAAATATCATAATAAAAATCACATCTAAACGAAAAGTTGGAAAACCTCTTCAAGTTATTAGTCGTGAGATCGAAGAGAGAGTTTTTTGTGTGCTTCTGATCTTCACTGCTACTTGTAATGAGGCAAACAATATCATTCTTCCAAGTACATATTGGATATGACATGTATGAAATTGGTGCTATTGCATATTTCTTGATCCAACTCCAACTCTTCCCAGATGCATCAATATCCTCCTCCATCACCCAATAAATCAACAAAAGAAAATTGAGAGTTTTCAACATGGTGATAACGAAACATATAACTACAAAAAAATAGGCTTTCAATGATAATTTTCAGTGGCGACAAAAAAAAATCATCATTGAAAGTGTACTTTCAGCAGCCGCTAAAAAAGTTGCTGCTGAAAGTCAGTCTTTCGATGACGACTGAAAGAAGTTATTGCTGAAAGTATATTTTCAGTGGCAATTGAAATAGTTGTTGTTGAAAGTTCATCTTTCAGCGGCGACTGAAAAAAATAGTCATTGAAAGTATACTTTTTGGTGGTGCCTGAAAAAGTCATCATTAAAAGTCTATGTTTCGGCAACGATAAAAAAAGTCGTCGCTAAAAATAGCCTTCAACGATAACTTTTATTGTTGCCGTCAAAAGACGGACTTTCAGCAATGGCTTTTCCTTATCGCTACCAAAAATCATACTTTCAGTGACGACTTTTTTCAGTTGCCACCAGAAGTCTTATTTTTTGTGGTGACTTTCCTAATGTCACTGCTGAAAATAAGACTTTCAATGGAGACTTTTTAATGTCGCCGCCAAAGTTAATTTTTTGAATTTTTGCTCTTTTCATTTTAAAAATTAATAAATAACATATTAAAATAATAATTGTGTTTTATTTATACACTTTTATCATAAGTAATTAGATATTTAATATTTAATGTTGTATTATCTAATATCTTTATTCAAAGATAAAGGATTTTACTATTTTTTCATGTAAAATATTATAAATATTTTGAAAGTAATTTATCTCTACATGAGATTAAAGATTTGAAAGTTTGAAGATTGAATTCAATCCATATTTATCTTTACTTTTCCTTATCTTATTTAATGAAATATGTTATTCTTATTAGGATAATTTTTTTTAATTCATAAAAGGATTAACAACTCCAATAAAAGACAATAAAAAAGACAAATTAATCCCCAATTATCTAATGTGATTAACCTTGTATTTGGAGAAATTCTTATTAGGTTAATTTAATTTCCAATATATTTAACACATAAATTAATATTAATATTATTTATTACCAATAATAATTTTGATGAAGTAATAATGTACTAAGACAATTATCAATAGTTAGTTCAAGAGAATAATTTGTCATGTTACGATTGAGACTCTTAGCCCAAACTCCTATGGGCGTTGGTAGTGTGGATATTTTCACATAATGTAAAAGTCTAATGAAATAATGTCACCTAGAGAAAGAATGATTATGGGTTGTTAATATATTTTCCTGAAAAATAAGTAATAACAATATTTAGGAAATAAATATTGACTAATTCTCTCTTTCTCATCCTTTCACTCTTTTTAATCTTTTTTTATTATCTCAATCATAACATATTAAATTTATTACATTTTCTTTTAAATCATATGACAATCAAAATTACAATATTTATTTTAATGATTTTTTCCCAAATTTCTATTATATTATATTATATATATTAAGCATATATATATAATATAATTTATTAAATAATATAATATATGACATATATGATATGACATAACATAAAATAATATAATATTAATACATATGGATAATAAATATTATATACATAATTATTATTATTTAAAAATAAAAAAAATTTAAAATTTGGCTAGGAAAACAATTTTTTCTTACCAAATGAAAACAAATATATTTATAAGAAAATTATTTCAAATTTAAAAATAAAAAATATTCATAGAAATATAAATATATATAAATAAAATATTTAATGATATTAATAATTGAAAATAAAATATATGTGTATTTTTTAATTATAATATTGATTTATAAATATTTGTGTGTATTAGTGTGTAGATAAATAATATATATTTAATATCTCATATAAAGATTGCAAATACATTTCAGCTCAATTGGTAAGAAAATAAACACAAATTCATTGCGAGTAAGAGGTTATGCCTTTGAACCTAGGTGAAGGCACATTTTAAACAAATATATGATGATAAATTTTCAGTGGCGACTAAATGTTGTCGCCGAATGACAAATCTTTATGTTGTCGCCGAATGACAAATCTTTGGCAATAACAATTTATATTTTCAGCGACAACTCTTTTTGCCACTAAATGTCTACTTTTGGCGGCGACGATAAACTTTTAGCAACGAGATTTGTGACGGCGGCACCATTTCATCTTTTAGCAATGATTTTTGTCCCAACCAAAAGTCAAATTTTGTGTAGTAATAGCAAGTTTATTCTCATATATAATAAGCATTTTGTACTATGATTTACAAGTTGAAGTAGGTATTGATATCAGTTTAAACACATTCATTGCGATGTCAAATGAAACTACCATAGTACAATCATCTTCCTCCCCAAACCCAAACATAGTTCCATTAGTGGAGACAATTTCAAAGGTACACGAATGCCTTACACCTTGTATAATCCCAAATCCTACCTTCTTCCATAAACTTGTACTTAATGAATACACTTCCACTCGATTAACTCCCCCTAAAAAAATTCCAACAAAGTCTAATCTTTAGTCATGGGACTAAATCCAAATCCAAAAATTTGATGAGCTCTAGCACGCTCTTTAATTCCAGATACATGTCTGACTTGTCTAATTGCTGGATTCCAGAGTGTTAGCAAGGCTGACTTCCCAAGAGGGGGGGTGAATTGGGAAGATTGAAATTTTTCTGCACAAAGTGAAGTTAGTGAAGATATCACAATATAATGAAAAGAACGTGTAAAACAGAGCAAGATGAACAGTAGAGATAAGGAGAAGAAAACTCAATGATTTATTTTGGTTCGGTCTATCCACTTGACCTACATCCAGTCCCTAAGACACCTCTTGAGATTTGTCCACTATACAGCAAGAATTTCAACGGGCTTCTTGCTAAGGCCACAGTACATGAGTATGCTCTGTTTCTGAGCTCTCTCAAACTCTCCAAGCACTTTCACTATGTGCTTCCCAATCCCCTTGTGAATACACCTCACAAGTGAATCTATCTTCCAGATGAAGAGTAGATAGTTTACAAATGAATAACTCTCTTGAATAGAATAGATATGAAGGTTTAAGTACAAATAATGAAGTTGAAAGGGTAAAAGCTTTTGAGATGAAGATTTAGCAGAAATTCGGTATATATAAGTTTGATTCGTTTCCCACAACTTCAAATAATGTTGTATTTATAGATTTAGGTCTCAAATATCCGTTAGAGACTAAATCTATCCGTTGGGGAAGTTATCCAACGATTACTCTGAAAAACTATCCGTTTACCAACTGCATTTAATGTTTCTGACATACTGAAATTTGAATTTTGGTTGGCCAACAGATGAATTTCGAGGGAACCGAAGGTTAAAGCTTCCAACGTTAAAATACGAAGTTCGTCTGTCCATAGAGTGAAATTCGAATTTTGAAACTTATAAAATATTTTCACAATGTGACATACGAATTTTCAAGAAGAAAGTTTTTCTATAAATCGTGAACAGTGTTTTCAATTTTCTACAGTACCCTCGAAATTCGAATTTTGGATGCCCAAAATTAGTCTGTCCATTGAACGTTCAAAGAGGCACAGTAGTTCACTTTCTTTGAAATTTGAATTTTGGCAGAGTGAAATTCGTCTGTCAGAGACCAGTTTTGAGACTTAAATCATTCTTGATCTCAGATGAACTTTATCAAACTTTCAGACGAATTTCTTCTATTTTCTCAAGTTTTGTTTTGACTGAAATTCAAATTTTGAAAGAGTGAAATTCGTCTGTCACAAAAAGGCTTCTTTCAGACTTGATGAACATTCGAATTTTGAATGACCGAAATTCGTCTGACAGAGGGACACCTCTCCAGACTTATTCAGTTTTAGCTCGAAATTCGAATTTCCAAAAGCAAAGTTCGAATTTCCAACTTGACAGTTCAGTTATACTTTCAAACTTCGTCTGTTTGTGAGTATTTTTTAAATAAGTAAAGATTTAACTTTAAATCAAGGTTTGAAAACGTCTTTTTCTCAAATCAAAATCTTTTACCCAATCTAAACAAAAACTAAAGATCCTACAAAAGATCTAATAGCAAATACTCAGAAAATCTTCACTTGAAACAGCTTTGATCTCCTTTGATATCTTCAATCCAAGCTCTTGAGTGTTGGTTTGAAATCATCAAAACTCTTGATCCAACACAGAGTAACCAGGAACGTTTAAATCCAGTAGCAAGAACCCTGACTAAAAGCAAGCCATTGCTATATCTGACAATCTTTATAAGTTCACAGCTGATCATCAAAGGTGGTTTATGAACTTTAAGGATGTCCAACTCATTGTTGAGAAAATAAATATCAACAGAGTGTCGTTTGAGGACGAGAAAAAGGGTGTTGTGTTGAGAATGATGGAGGTGGTCTGCAATGAAATATGGAGTTTTGAAGAGATTTTTCCAATCTTTACAGACAGATTGAAATCAAATGAGGGATTTAATAGGAAGTGATAGAAATCAAGGAGGCACGTCAAAGACTCTCAAGTGCTACTCACATGATCCCTTTCAAGAAAATTCTAGATCTTTTTTTTTGTTAGATAATTTTATTTATTTATTTATTCATTTTTATTTCGTTGGTTTCCAATTTGTATTCCCTTGGAGTCAAAGTTGTTAGTTAGATTTACATTAGAAGAAATAAAATATATTAGATATCTTCTAAGAGATTTCTTAGATTCGAATTTAAGAGATTATCTAATAGTATTAGAATTATATATCAATTTTATTATTTTTTTTTGAATTTTTGTTTTTATTATTAGGATTTTTATAATTAGATATATATTTTAGATTTTCTAGATCTATTAGGATTATCTGGATCCAGTTGTTTTAGGATTATGATTTTTCTTGTTTTGCCTATATAAATGTCTCTATGTAATGCATTTTCTTCAATGAATGGTGGAATAATATTATTGTGATTTTTTTAGTAAGAATTTACTAAGTTATTTCTCTTTCTCTTCTCTCTCTTGCTTTTTATCTCTCTCATTTTTTCTCATCTGACCGTGAGGAGTGATCAACCTTGTGAGTGTCATTATAATTAGGGATCTAGAGACAAGTTCCTCTATGGTTCTAATTGATCATCTTCTAAATCTTTTGAGTCAAGTTCTTCCACTACTTTGTATTTTCTGGGTGCTTGAGACAGGTTCTTACTGTGTCCATATCAGTTGGTATCAGAGTTCGGTTCCGAAATCCAGGTTTTTCTTTTGTGATTTTATTTCTTCTTATCATCTCATCACTTTCTCTATCTCTACATCTTGTTTCCCTTGCCTTCTTCGCGTTTGTGAAGTTATTAAAAAAAATTTGTGCAAAAAAAAAAGAGCACATTGAAAAGAAAAAAAAAGTGTTGAAAAAAATTTATTTAAAAAAATATTAGTGTTTTTATCTTTAGATATATGGCGAAATGAAAGCATATATGGAAGTTGAAACAAAAGAAGCGTATCCAAATTAATCCTAAGATGGTAAAGATTCGAGGACGAATCTTTTCGAGGAAAGGGGGAATGATAGAAATCAAGGAGGCACGTCAAAGACTCTCAAGTGCTACCCTTTCAAGGAAATTCTAGATCTTTTTTTTGTTAGATAATTTCATTTATTTATTTATTTATTCATTTTATTTCGTTGGTTTCCAATTTATATTTCCTTGGAGTTAAAATTATTAATTAGATTTACATTAGAAGAAATAAAATATATTAGATATCTTCTAAGAGATTTCTTAGATTCGAATTTAAGAGATTATCTAATAGTATTAGAATTATATATCAATTTTATTATTTTTCTTTGAATTTTTGTTTTTATTATTAGGATTTTTATAATTAGATATATATTTTAGATTTTCTAAATCTATTAGGATTATCTGGATCCAGTTGTTTTAGGATTATGGTTTTTCTTGCTTTGCCTATATAAATGTCTCTATGTAATGTATTTTCTTCAGTGAATAGTGGAATAATATTATTGTGACTTTTTCAGTAAGGATTTACTGAGTTATTTCTCTTTCTCTTCTCTCTCATTTTCTATCTCTCTCCTTTTTTTCTCATCTGACCATGAGGAGTGATCAACCTTGTGGGTATCATTATAGTTAAAGATCTAAAAATGAATTCCTCTATGGTTCTAACTGATCATTTTCTGAATCTTTTGAGTCAAGTTTTTTCGCTACTCTGTATTCAGTTGGTATCAGAGCTCGATTCTGAAATTCAGGTTTTTCTTTTGTGATTTTGTTTCTTCTTATCATCTCATCACTTTCTCTATCTCTACATCTTGTTTCCCTTGTCTTCTTCGTGTTTGTGAAGTTATTAAAAGAAATTTGTGTAAAAAAAAAAAAGAGCACATTGAAAAGAAAAAAAAAGTGTTGAAAAAAAAGTTATTTAAAAAAAATATTAGTGTTTCTTCAGTGAATAGTGGAATAATATTATTGTGACTTTTTCAGTAAGGATTTACTGAGTTATTTCTCTTTCTCTTCTCTCTTTCATTTTTTATCTCTCTCCTTTTTTTTCTCATCTGACCGTGAGGAGCGATCAACCTTGTGGGTGTCATTATAGTTAGAGATCTAGAGACAAGTTCCTCTAGGATTCTAACTGATCATTTTCTGAATCTTTTGAGTAAAATTCTTCCATTACTCTATTCTATATTTTTTGAATGCTTGAAATAGGTTCTTATTGCATCCACATTAGGAAGTCTTTGAAGGATGTTGATGATGATGTCGTTAGGTAAAAAGGTATTGTTCTCTTCTGTTGTCATCTGCAGGTCAAGGGAAGAAGGAGCAACACACTATTTGTTAAGTTACGTTTTAAAAGGCCTCATCACTCATCAAGTTCCCATTAAAATAGGATCCACACAAGGAAAATCTAAACAATTATAAATATTTATGGCTAAAGTTAAGGCCAGATTTTGAATAGTTACTGTTATTAATTCCTGAGTAAATTATTGCAAAAATTGAAAAGTGAAAATTTAAATATAGGGAGAAAATGTCTAATTAAATAATAATTTTCCTAATATGAAAAATAAATAGACAAAAAAAAGTTCTATGTTTTGTCTCTAGTTGAGGAGATTCTCAGCTGAATCAATCACTAAAACTCTTCAAATTAAATTTAACTAGTTAGGATTTCAGATTTTTGTGGCCCCAAAAAAGTCAATTTTTTTAATAATTTTTTAAGCTAACAACCATTTTAGGAAATATTTTTTTATTTGACATCATTTTTTAAAATAAAAATATTGAAATAAAAAATTTAATTTTGGATTATTTTAATCGAATTTAAACAATTTAAATTTTATAATCAACTAGAATGAATATCTTATGAGATCCACACTTCCATCACATCATACAAGAGTTTTTTCTTTTATATATTTTTGTCAGGCCTTCACTTGCTAGGCTGTACTCTCGAGAGTAGTGACACAGAAGAGCATGCCCACAAGTTCATTTACAGAAGATATGCCCATTTCAACGGCCCAAGCTTCAATACTTCAAGATGGTGCAGAAGAAAGGAGTGGATGGTTATTTTTCAACTCAGCTTGGATGTTGGGCATGATTTTTAATTAATTAGTTGAAAATTCTTAAAATTGAAGTTGGTCGAATTTGGGTGAGAGGTGAATGGTTATTCTTGTAGTCAGCTTGGATATAATGCATGATTTTCAATTACACGTAAATTTCTAGAACTTGGTTAAAAATACACCATGTGGAATTTGTTGAGGCGTGGATGTTCTCTCTTATGGATGCAGTTCTACCCACTCATTAATAAATCATGACTTTCCAAATATTTTTTTGGCAATTTTCTTAAAACTTAGGAATTTTAGTTAACACGAGACATAAACTAGTAACAGTTTAGTTTAGTTAATAAATAATTAGTAATTACATAATTAAAATATATTACTATATAATAAGAAAATCTTTTGAATTAAAATAAATTTATTAATCATATATAATATATAATACTATATATAAAATTTTTAATAAAAATATATGCTATCTAAATACTCTTTCAACATAATATTTTTATTTTATTTTTAGCAGGCTAAAAAATGTATATTCATTTTATTTTTATTTTATTGAGTTTGTGTATAATTTTTTGAAAAAATTATTTAATATTGGAGTACTAATTTTAAAATAATTAATTAAAATTGATTGATATAAACATATATTTTACATTTTGGACAAAAATGTATAATTAAGAAAAAGGTTAAAAAGTGATTAAATTGTATAATGAAACAAAAAAAAAACTCTTTTTTCAAAATGGTATTATGGTCATTCGGAGTCAAATATGGTCCTTCTGTGTCATTAATTTAACTACAATGGTCTTTTGCTGTTATTTCTTTTTGTCTTTTGCTTTTTTGTGAAACAAAGGGGTCAATGACACCAAAAAAAAAAGGAAACCAAATTAAAATAAACCAAAAAGACTACTTAAAGGCAGCTACGTTGCATTATTTCTACTTCATGAGGTAGCAATCTATGAATATTGGGTTTGGTTGGTATCATATAGGGGTGTGCAACCAACTCGGTAGTCCGATAGGCCCGGTCCTACCCGGCATACCGGGTTGGTCCTGGACACCGGGCCGGGTTGGACACCGGGTTAAGGTTAAACCCGATCTCCCCCGATCCCGGTATATATGTAATTACATATGTATTTAAAAATTTATAAATATTAATTTTATATAATATTTTCTTGATACATTATATATAATAAATTGTCTATATTATTATTGTGAATATTTTTAAAAATTCAATCTTTTAATTTTATTTAAAATTTTAAATTAATTTCTTAATATTATTTAAAAATAAATATATGATTATTAAGTATTTATAATTTTAATAAATTTTATTTTTTATTATAATATTATTTTCTAAGAAAATATATTTGGAATGAATATAATTATAGTTTTGTTAATAAATAAAATTAATTTATTTTTTTATTTTTAGATACTTTTTAAGACCAGGCCAACCTCGGTCTATGAGACCGGGTTGGTCCGGTCTCGCTTAACTTCACAAAGATCGGGCATCGGGTTGGCTATCAACCCGGTCTTGCCCGGTCTTTATGCACCCCTAGTATCATATCCCAATTTTCCCTATTTTACTCTGTCATTAATTAACAAATTATTCAAATAACATCTTAATTTTTTAAAAGTAAAGAAACAGTTTAATCACTGAATTATTAATCTATCACATTTAAATTTTTATCTTTTAGAAATTATCACGTGCAGAAATTATAATATTATATTTAAATAATAAATTTATTTTTCTTATTAATGATTTTTCCAAATGACTCAATAATTAATGTTAAATGGTTAATTTATATTAAATTATTTGTAAACTTTGATTCAAATAATGGCTAGTTTTGAAAGATAAGTAAACTAAACAATTTTTCTTGACTAATTCAGCGATGAACTATACAGCTAACCAACTAACTAGTTCTAACCAAAAAAAAAAAAGAAACTAACTAGTTACTTTACGTAGATATAAATAATTCACTTTATATTGTGGTGGACTATGGAGTTTGTTGAGGACCGTTGAAGCACAGAGAGATCTAGAGAGAGAGCGAGTGATGAGTTGACCAATGGACAAGTCAGAGTGTTAAATGCAGATATTATAGATGATTTTGTAGATATTATTAGATTAGATATTTCGTTATTATTATGAGATATTTTATATTAATTAGTCATTATTTTCGGATTCTCATATTGTGTATATATCTTGTAATTTGTTTCAGAGTAATAGTATAGATGAATTTTCCCTTCAACATGGTATCAGAGCCCTCATAATTTTTTTCAGTCAAAACATTTTTTCTCGCCTTTGATTTGATATATCGAGCCATTCTTACTGATGAAAAAGTTAAGAACACTCCCATTGAGCCTAACACTCACTTTGTTCCTATTGATGAGATCTTGTTAGAGAAACCCACACGTTACTGACAGCTAGCTGGGGGACTCATTTATCTTATGGTGACTTGTTCGGATATTGCTTATGCGGTTCATATTGTTAGTCAGTCCATGTTTGACCCCCAGACTACTCATTATGCAGCTATTATTTGGATTCTTCAATACGTCAAAGGAACCATGTATCATAGCCTTCACTTCTTTGTTAGTTCCTCTCTTATTTTACAGGTCTACTCTGATGTTAATTAGGAGGGTGATCAAGCTAATCGCTAGTCTACTATTGGGTTCTGTATCTTTCTTGGTGACTCTCTTATCTCTTGGAGAAGTAAGAAACAGATTCTAGCCTCTCGATCCAGTGTTGAATCATAATATCGTGCATTAGTAGATACTACTGCTAAGATTCTTTGGCTCCGTTGGCTGCTTGATGATTTGGGAACTTCCCAGAAATCATTCATTGACATATATTGTGATAGTCAAGTAACTATTAAGATTGCTCACAATAATATGTTTTATGAGCAACCAAACATATCGAGATCAACTGTTATTTCACTCGGTAACATATTATTCAAGGCAACATTAGACTTGTCCCCATTCGAATGAAGCACCAGCCAGCTGATTTGTTTACTAAATCTTTTAATCCCGATCACTTCCAGTTTTTAGTGAACAAACTTAAACTACTTTCTATCAAATTATCTTGAGTTTTAGGAGGTGTTAAATGTAGATATTTAGATGATTTTATAGATATTATTAGATTAAATATTCTGTTATTATTAGGAGATATTTTAGATTAATTAGTCTTTATTTTGGAATTCTCCTATTGTGTGTAATTTCTATCTAAGCAATATTATACATGAATTTTCCCTTCAACATAGAGAACGAGTCAGCAAGCCCCGAAAATTCAAGCGGCTGTAGTGGTAGTGGAAGCGAAGAGGAAAACTGGCTTCCGTTGGATGAAGTCATAGCGATCACGAAGAAGCGATTACCAGCCAAGGCGGAGATCACTCAAGAAGCAAAAGAATCGATGCAAAAATGAGCATTGGGGTTACCACGCTTCATCACCCACCAGACTTCCTGCGAGCGTGACAAGAGGGGGGGCCAAGTCATATGGGGCGACGACCTTATCTCCACTATGTCCACCCTCCGATTCCACGATTAAGTGGAACCACTCAAGATATGCCTCAAAGAAATCAAGAAGTTACTAGATGACGAGTACCGCAAAGACTATATGAAGCGACTAGAGCAACATGAGCAACAGCAGATACATGTAGTGGCAACGACGTATTCTTTGTCTTTGATTTGGAGAATATGATACGCACAATTTTATTAGTCAGCATTTATGTTTTTGTTAGTATCGGATAGCTTGGTAATTTCATTATAATGGTTGCTAGTTTGTTGTTGGGATTCCGAGGGTATAGTAGCTGCATGGGTACTCGGATCTTTTTTATGCCATTTTGTTATAACAGAATTCTCCCTCTCGACCTCGTCTCTTCTTCTTCTTCTTCTCCTTCTCCTTCCTCTTCTTCTTCCTTTCCCCTTTATTTTCTCTCTAAGATTTACAGATCCATTAATCTGGTATCAGAGCAGGCTCGACTATGGCCGATAGTACTAGATCTCAGAGTTTGATTCATGAAATGGAGGATCGCTTGCGTGGTGAAGTTCGTCAACAGATTTCGGAAGTGTAACAGCAATTACAATCTCAGTTTGAGGGATTACAGGAAACCCTTCATGGATTGTCTCTTCAATTTATTGTTGTGAGAGATGCGGATCATAATCGCAGTAGAGTTGATAGTAGAGCAACTTCCAGTGATTCTCGATCTCATAATTGTGAATACCAGATACCCACTCATTTTACAAAAGTGGATTTTCCTCTTTTTACTGAGGATGATGTGTTTGGGTGGATCCCAAAATGTGAACGATTTTTCCTTTTGGATGGAACTCCGGATCAGAGGAAGGTCACTATTACTAGTTTGTCCCTTTCTGAGAATGCATATAAATGGTTTCAGCATTTTGAGAAAAGTAGAAATGGTAGAATTAGCTGGGAAGCATTTGTAGAGGCAATAAAAATTAGATTTGGGCCTATATATGACGACCCAATAGAAGAATTAATGCAATTAAAACAGTCTGGGTCACTTAGTGAACTTTAATCAAAGTTTGATAACTTGATTTGTAGATTGGATCTAAATGAGGGGCAGAGACTTAGCTATTTTTTAGGGGCACTGAAACCTAACATTACGGCAGGAGTTAAACTTCTCAAGCCTCAAACATTGTTGGAGGCAACTCGTTTGGCAAGGTTGGTAGAGACGAATTTTCAATTAATGAAGGAAGAATTGAAGCCCAATTGGTCCAGTAAACCTGTTACTAGTTGGAATAAGGGTGAGCTCGGTAACATAAATAAGAGTAAAGGAATCATAAATGATGGTAAGAAGAACATGATGATGTCCACACAAAAGGGCATACTAGGAAAGCCCTCCGTTCAATTTAAGCAGAAGCTGTCTCCAGATGAGATGGAGGAATTAAGATAAAAAAATCTGTGTTATTATTGTCATGGGAAGTTCACTCCTGGTCATGAGTGTCCTCAGAGGAAGAAAATGTAGATTTATCTTATGGAAGTATTAGATGAGGAAGAAGGTGATTATGGGAAGGAAGCATCAATTGTTAATGATGATGAAGGAAGGGAATCTGAAATTGTTTCTGTCCAGGGATTTGATTTGCCGAATAATGGTCTAACATTATCTCTTAATGCTATGTTAGGAGACGCTGGAGGGGATATTCTCAGGGTACTTGGAAGGTGTAGAAAGAAGGTCTTATATATATTGGTGGATACAGGCAGCTCTCACAATTTTGTGAATGAAGCTTTGTTAGAATAAGAGTTGTGTGAAGTACAGCCTATCAAGCCAGTCACAGTCAGTGTAGCAGATGGGAGTCAATTAATTGGAACTAAAGCTTGTAAAGGGTTTAGATGGAATACACAAGGCCTTGAGCTAGAAGCTAATGTCATTTTTATTCCACTTAAAGGCTATGATATGGTTCTAGGTATGCAGTGGTTACGTGAATTGGGCATTATTCACCTTGATGCCAAAAACCTGATGATGGAGTTTACATGGAGGTGAAGACAAGTACGAATATCGGCTCCTAAAACTGGTAGAAATAAGATGATATGTGAAGATCGATTTCAAGAGGTGTTAACGTCACAATCAACCTCTTATGCTCTGCAAGTAGTACCTTGCCAAGATAGCATGCTCTGTGCTAGTTTATGTGTAGCCCAAGCACAAGAGTTTCCTTCTACAGTATCTGAATTGTTGATAGAATTTATAGATATTTTTTAGGAACCTAAAGGATTACCTCCTAGTAGGGGTAATTTTGATCATCAAATCACGCTTAAGGAAGGAACCAATCCCATCAACATCAGACCTTATCATTACCCAGCTGTGCAGAAGGATGCAATTGAGAAAATTGTCAAAGAGTTACTGGATGCTGGGGTTATTCAGCATAGCTCCTCTCCGTTCGCTTCCCCAGTTGTGTTAGTTAAGAAGAAAGACGGATCTTGGAGGATGTGTGTGGATTATAGAGCACTCAACAAGGCAACCATTCGTGATAGCTTTCCCATTCCTCTGATAGAGGATTTGTTGGATGAACTGGGCAAGGCCAAAGTGTTTTCTAAGCTGGACCTTAGATCGGGCTACCACTAGATTCGTATGAAGGATGGGGACATTTACAAAACCACTTTTCAAACACATTCTGGGCATTATGAGTATTTGGTGATGCCTTTTGGCCTTACTAATGCTCCCTCTACTTTTCAAGGTATGATGAATCACATCTTTGAAAAGTTTCTACGGAAATTTGTGTTGATATTTTTTGATGACATTCTGGTATATAGTGTTGACATTGATAATCATATTCTGCACCTCAGAGAAGTTTTGTTAACTCTGAGAAGACATCAGTTTTTTGTTAAGAAAAGTAAATGTGCATTTGCTGTTGATCAAATAGAGTATCTTGGTGATGTGATTTCTACTAAGGGTGTTACAGCTGATCCCCAAAAGCTGAAAGCAGTGGCTGATTGGCCTCAACCAAAATCTGTTAAGGAACTAAGAGGTTTCTTAGGATTATCTGGATATTATCACAGATTTATCAAAGGGTTTGGAGTGTTAGCTCAACCTTTGAATGAGTTGCTCAAGAAGGACAATTTTCAGTGGAACCCACAAGCTGACAGTGCTTTTCGAGCATTGAAAGAGGCTTTGGTAAGTGCTCCAGTGCTAGCTATTCCAGATTTGCAACAGCCTTTCGTTATAGAAACAGATGCTTCGAATATAGGGATAGGAGTTGTACTTATGCAAAATGGTCATCCTATAGCATATGTCAGTAAGGTATTGTCACCCAGGAACAGGCTTTTATCTGTGTATGACAGAGAATTATTGGCAATTGTGCATGCTGTGTCTAAATGGTATGCTTATCTTAGTCCTAAGCCTTTCACCATACTGACTGATCAAAAAAGTCTTAAATATCTTATTGAGCAAAAATTATCTACTTCAGCTCAATTTAGTTGGTTAGCCAAGTTGATGGGACTACAATATGTGATTTCTTATAAAAAGGGCAAAGAGAACTCTGCACCTGACACTTTATCAAGGGCTACTCATGGCGAATTGTTACAGATGAGTGTTTCTATGATTTCCACTGAACTATGGGATATGATCAAGTCACAATGGAGTACTGATCCATTCTTACAACACTTAATTCAGGAATTAATTCAGAATTCCAATTCCCATCCTAAGTACAAGTGGCAAGAAGGGGTACTAACTAGAAAAAATAAACTGGTGATTGGTCCACATCAAACTGATTTAAAGAGAAGCATTTTAACATGGTTACATTCATGTCTTCAAGGTGGCCACTCGGGTAATAAAGCTACAGTTCAGAGGATTAAGGGAATTTCTATTGGAAGGGGTAACATACTGATGTCAGGAATTTTATTGCTTCATGCGATACATGTCTCAAATGTAAATATGAACCAGGTGCTTATCCAGGTAAACTGCAGCCTCTGCCAATTCCTGAAGGGGTATGGCAAAGTATTGCCATGGATTTCATTGAGAAACTACCTAAGTCTGATAACAAGTATGTAATTTGGGTTATTGTAGATCGATTGATAAATATGCTCACTTTATAGCTTTGTCACATCCTTTTAATGCTACTGATTTAGCCCAGATATTCTTGGAGAATATGTATAAACTTCATGGAGCACCAAGTAACATTATCAGTGACCGAGATCCAATATTTACTAGTAAATTTTGGAAAGAGTTTGTGGGGAAATTAGGAGTTACATAGAGTTTATCTACTGCCTACCACCCTTAATCTGATGGGCAAAGTGAAGAACTGAATCGATGCTTGGAGCACTATTTGTGTAATTTTACACGGCAACATCCTAAAGAGTGGTTCAGGTGGCTTCCCCTTGCTGAGTGGTGGTACAATACTACTTATCACACTTCCATTGGTTTTACACCATATGAAGTATTATATGGTCAACCACCCCCCTTACATCTTCTTTATTTACCTCAAGAGTCTTCAATGGAGGCAGTAGATAAAAGTTTTGCTGCTAGAGAAGTAATGATTCAAAAATTGAAAAAGAATCTAGCGACAGTGGTGAATCGCATGAAACAACATGCTGATAAAAGAAGATCAGAAAGAAAGTTTCAAATTGGGGACTGGGTGTACCTCAAGTTGCAACCTTATCGACAGTCATCAGTGCATGTTAAATCCACTGCGAAGCTGTCCCCATGATTCTTTGGTCCTTACCAGATCATTGATAAGGTAGGGCAGGTTGCGTACACTCTACAGCTGCCTTCCAATTCAAAGATACACCCCACCTTTCATGTGTCGTTGCTGAAACAGTGCCCTGACCCCAATGTGCCTTTACATCAAGTACCTGAAGACTGGGGAATTGTTGCATTGACCAAGGCACCTGAGATGATTTTAGACCATCGTTTGGTGTAAAAACGGAATAGAGCTATCACTCAAATGTTAGTTAAATGGAAGGGTGAGACAACTGAGGAGGCGACATGGGAAAATTGGTTTGAACTGCAACAGAAGTATCGTGAGTTTGCTCGATCTTTGTATCCTTGAGATCAAGGATGTTTTTAAGGGGAAAGTAGTTGATACGCACAGTTTTATTAGTCAGCATTTATGTTTTTGTTAGTATGGGATAGCTTGGTAATTTCATTATAACGATTGCTAGTTTGTCGTTGGGATTCCAAGGGTATAGTAGCTGCATGGTTACTCGGATCTTTTTTATGCCATTTTGTTATAACAGAATTCTCCCTCTCGACCTCGTCTCTTCTTCTTCTTCTTCTTCTCCTTCTCCTTCCTCTTCTTCTTCCTTTCCCCTTTATTTTCTCTCTTAGATTTACAGATCCATTAGAATATCACTGGACTACAATGGAGGAGGGCGGCGGGAAACACCATATCAACAGTGACAATGACAATCCAAAAATGGAGGTGGAGGCTGGAGTTGCCATGGGAGGGGTTATCAGTGGCGATGACGACCCCAATCGTAGGGAGGTGGAGGTGAAGGAGACTGACACTATGTTTACAATGGGACAGCACCAGAACAGTGGCTACCAGGTTGATGACGATTTCGAGGTAACTTTGATCTATAATGATGACCGTTATCCTCCTTCTCCCACTTTGACACTGAAGAAGGACGACGCATCTGGATTTGCGGATCGATCTTCATCAGACTAAGTAGACTGAGAAATGTATGATGTGTCTTCTTAATCTTTTTACTTCCCAATTGGCATATTCAATTTTCAAGACTGACACAGAATATGAATTGTTGATTGGTGAATTGTGAATAACGTTCTTCAAGTAAAGAAGAACCTAGTGATCGATTCAATGGTTGACATCTTGCAAGCATGAACTTATTTTTTGTATATAATTTCTTTTTTAATTTCTTGATACGTCACCAACTTCTTACTTAAAAAATTTTATACCTGAATACTGTTTCGAATTATATAACTTGAAGAGCTCTGATTAGGATGGGAAAAGGTGTGTAAATTTTAAATATTATCACGTCTATTCCCAAACTAACCAACCGAAACTGAGAGGATTAATATTAGAGCTTAATTTCTCTATTATGAGAAATTTAATTAATCTCTAGAATGTTTCTTTCATTGAAACAAAATTATTAATTTATTGTTGAGAATATAGAAATTATGGAGATCAGTGATTGAACGAACATACAAATAGAATTCTTGTATGTTTTCTAACTAAATTTTGGCCGATATATGATATGATATATTTTAGTCTAAGCTCTCGTAGATTGGATTTTTGACACATTTACAAGTGAAAAATGAATTACATCAATTGATCGTACAGAGATTGATACATGAATGAAAGGGAATATATTTGACATTTCTTTTTCTTTATTTTTAGACATCTTATAGGTTTTTCATATCAAAATATTCAATTCAAATTAAAAACATTTTGAGATTAAAGCTCCATTTACTTTAAGCTAGCTCCAGTATAGTAGATGCATGATATAGAGTGTGAGTGGTGTGAAAATCATCTCTTACAAATTTATTGAGAGTAAATTTTTAGATATTATATATCTATTCTTACTTCTTTCTATATTTACAAGTTTTCTTGAATGTTCTTTTTTTTAAAAAAAAAAAAGATATTATTTTGTTACAGTCATTAGGTGGGCTTTAATATATACTCCCTCCATTCCAGTTTATAGTGCACTTTTAACTACTGCACATAGACCAAGACAATAATTAATAACTAACAAAATTTCTCACATTTTCTCAAATTACCCTCATTAAATACTTTGGGAATGCAATATTTTAATAATAAATAAATATTTGAGTTTATTAATTAGGGGTAATCTTGGAAAGAGAAATAAATTATACTACGTAATCCGTAAAGTGCACTATATTATAAAATATTAATTTCTCAAAAAAGTGCACTATATAGCGAAACGGAGAGAGTACAAAGCTCGAAAAATGAGTCATCGTGTTTATTAGTTGTAATAAGTACGGTTTCATCTAGTCTATATAAAAAAAAAAAAGTATAGTCGTTTCGTCTAAATTTTTAGTCTATACTGATGTTAATATTGATGTGCGACTTTTATTGTTGAGAAAATGAGACATTATGGGTGTGATTTAGCGATTGTACACAGATTCTTCTTCTACATTTTTTCACTTAATTTGTTATATATTAGTTGGAGATATTTAAGGTGTATATATATTTAGTGTGATCACATTATAAATATAAAATATTTGATTTTATTACAGAATTCATGAGCATATATACGTACGATACTCTTTCATGAGGCGGAGTTGATTAACATTTTTTATTTTGCAAAACTTAAACATATAATCCTTATATTTTACCTATATTAAATTTAGTCTTTGCAATTTTTAAATAAAGTAAACATAGTGTATTATATAGAAATTGAAGAATGAATTGCATTGAACATTCTAAATACTTAATATATACGTGTGAGTGTCCTAATGGTTATCAAGAAGCATAATGATTAAGATATGAATAATGAAGGAATTTATCTAGCTCTTCCCTCTAATAAAATTTATAAAAGCCTAACTATTCATTAGTTATCTCATAACAAATTAACAACCGAGCTCATCTCATACTACTTTGTGCAATGCACAACACCAATTTCAAGTTTAAGAAATATCGTTAAGTTGTTCTAATCTTTGATATGTACTATAAAAACTATCATTCAAATTTATTCTTGGGCGGAAAATTAATTTTTCCCAATATTATAAAAATTTTAGTTTATTCTGCGAAATGCCTACCGGCTCTTTTGTAGTTAGGGTTCCATCGCCAATTTACTTGAGTCCTTCGCTTATGTCTTCCCATTTTCTTCACCTTATGCATTTTCTCTGTTAGTAAGATTGAAGAACGGAGACTAGAGACTGTAGAGTAAAACACACACACACATGGTTAAAGAGAAAACACGAAGAGAATTAGCATAGTTGCTGATGACTGATCACTTTCAGGTTCATAGCTGCTGATACATTTCAGAAAGTTGTTGTTCATATTTGGGAATGAAGCTTTTCTTTTTTTTGGATAAAGAGGGAATGAAGAACGTAGATTGGATTTTTAACACAAGCGAAAAATGAATTACATAATTTGACCATGCATTTTATAGGCAATATATTAGTTGATTCTCAGAGTAAATTAAATGTCATTTACAGCACTATTATTAATTAAAAAATATCTTTTAAATAAAATAATAGTTTTTTATACTTACAATGGATATATTTTTCTTTAGTTTATATTACATTGCAGTGGTTTAATTTTCACATTTTATTTTTCTATATTTAAATTAAGTTATATTTTTTTAAACAAAATATGAATAACATGCACGCTATACGCCGCCGTAATATGTAATAATTTTCCCCGTGTGTGTATATAATTCAATACATCGGGTGGTGTTGGGTGGAATACTCTTGAAGCAGGGAGTGTGAGTGAGTGAATCAATGGCCGAGTCAGGGGGTCAGGAAAACTCAGTCGCTAGTGGCAGAGGTAGGAGAAGAGAGCGAAACGTCTTGCTTTCGAAAGTAAGAAAGATCATGAGGAAGGTGTTACCGGAGGACGCAAGGATTGATAAAGAAGCGGAGAGGACGGTCCAAGAATGCGTGAAAAAGTTCATCCGAGTCATCACCGACGTGGCCAACGACAAGCGCAAGAAGGATAAGAGTAAAAGGGTGGACGGCCACGACCTCATCTGGGCGATGACCACCCGCGGTTTCAAAGATTACGTGGAGCCACTCAAGATTTACCTCCACAAGTATTTGACCAGGGAGGCAACGCCGGAGAGGATGACTAGCGCTGTTCCCGGAGGGGGGCACCGCCAGATGGATGACGACGATCAGGGTTGGATTTTTGTGGATACTGATGGGGTTTATGAAAATTGGCCCGCCATCGTTTTGGTTAAGATTTATTGACGCACAGAGATTGATATATGAATGAATGGGAATATATTTGACGATCTGTGATTATGTTTTCTTCTCTCTCTCTAGCTCAAGAACCGTAGGTGTATTTTAGAGCAGAGAGATTGATATATGAATGAATGGGAATATATTTGACGATCTTTGATTTTGTTTTCTTCTCTCTCTAGCTCAAGAAAAGTAGGTGTATTTTGAATCAGAGACATTGATATATGAATGAATTGGAATATATTTGACGATCTTTGATTTTGTTTTCTTCTCTCTCTCTAGCTCAAGAACAGTTGGTGTACATTGAATCAGAGAGATTAATATATGAATGAATTGGAATATATTTGACGATCTTTGATTTTGTTTTCTTCTCTCTCTCTAGCTCAAGAACAGCAGGTGCATGATATGGCGTGTGAGTGAGCGGTGTGAGCACAGTTATTTGAACTGATAAATCTTCTCTTACAAATATTGAGAGTAAATTTTAGATATTATATGTCTATTTCAAGCTCTGTTTATATATATATATATATGTATATATGAGCATCACTGTAATTTGACTAATTTCTTTTCATTATTCTCCCATTATTAAAGTATGTGAGCCCCATTTGTTATATAATGCATAACCTGAAAGTTCCTTATAGCATTTGCTTAGCTTTGTTCTCCTACTGTAATGCATCTTATATGAACCCTAAGCGAGTGAGAATACATAGCTGTAAGCTAAGCCTCCCTTATTACTGTGTATAGTCCAGCAAAATTTCAAGAAAAATAGTTTAGGTTACTCAAAAGAAAAATCAAGATATAATATATTCTAATATTTGAAGTTCATTTAGTGAATATTTATTTAAAAAACATAAACGAATAGAATCAAATCATAAATACTCCCTTCGGTCCTATATATAGAATCTTTTACCTTAGTCCTGAATATAAGACCCTTTACAATATACGAGGTGGTATTTATTATACATTTCCAAAAAATACCCCTATTTAATGTATGCAAAAAAAGAAAAAGAGAGATTAAATAAGGATAGTTTTTAAAAAATGTTGGGATTTTTAGAGAAATCGAGGTAGTTAATTAGTTTTAATTCCCTTTCTTAATTCGCGTGATTCGGTTAAAATGGTTTTATATGAAGGACCAGAGGGAGTATTAATCATGTGGGGGTTATACAGAAAAAAAAAAAGCAACAATTATAAGTTGAACCATAGGTGTGCATCGCATTGATAACAATTAATTAACAAGTGACATATTTTCAGCCGAATAGCATAATCACAACAAAAAGTCAAAGTCAGGCCTTGTTTTTCAATTCATGTGAGCGTAACAGTGATCCCTGGTCAATGGAAATGGTGATGCTGAAGAGACTATTGTTGAACTTATGAGTACAAGCCAAAAAAAAAAAAAGTTGAAATTCATATAATTCGTATTAAAAAAAATCAAATCAATTATGAGTCATCATATCTTTGAGACAAGAAAGCCAAGTACATCACAAGAAAATGTGAACAGTGAATACGCAGAAATCAAAAGTCATTATCCATGGTAGGCCACAAATTCAAAAAGTTCAAAAGACTGTCACTAGATAAACAAGTTGCAATATCGAATCAAATAATTTAGAATGTGGGAAGAGTTTCTCTCTAGATTTTAAGAATAGTTCCCACTAGGATTGAATCAAATAATTGAAATGTAAGTTTTGTCAAAACTATAGGAACCTTCTGCTGATGCTTATAGGGAATTACACCTCTTGAGGCTCCCATAATTCAAGTACAAAAAACTCTTTTTCCCAGAGAAGTTTGAAGAAGTAGGCACTGGACTAAACCCCGAATAATGGCCATCAATGTTGGCCAAGCATACTTCATTTATCTTCTTCATAACCTCGTGCTTGTCCCAGAATGGCTGACCTGCATATTCCTCAATCGGCATCCACTACAGCAACACAAGACAAAAAAAATTACATAGAAACGCATCAAAATGGATCCTATTGAAATGTCTGTTTCACAAACTTCTTGTGATTGGCTGGTCTATCCCACAATTCTTCTCAGACCTATATTTGGTATCAAACCACTCAGTATCTGATAGTCACATTGAACTTTGAGTTATATAGATTAAAGCAAAAGAATTTCGGGAAGAAAGGCAACACTAATCTTAACTTTGATCAGAACGTGACATATCGTGGGGTAAAAATTCACTCTGATTTATATGCATTGACTTTCGTGGGGTAGATTGTTAGAAAATTATGTACCTGGGCGGCTTCTATCTCAATTTCTTGCAAATGGATGTCAAAAGAAAGGGGGCGCATCATGCACACGAAGAACAGATCTGACTTCTCAAAGAATGACTTGTGACTTTGTCTGATGAAAGAAGAAAGGAATGATCAGTACTTTATTTATCTACGTTGTAAACTCAAAGGTAACCATTATAGAAACTTCAAGCCGAGGAAGAAGTTCTTGATTGTCCAGGAGTAACAGTGAATTGGATAACTTGTTTCTACCTGAAGGCTAACACTTCCACAAATTCTGAGACAACCTGAAAATAGAGTGAACCCCAAAAAATTAGGCATATATTGATCATCACAATGATCAACTTAATCTCCAGTTTATTG
Organism: Adenanthera pavonina; assembly: GCA_026686845.1. Classification (NCBI taxonomy): domain Eukaryota; kingdom Viridiplantae; phylum Streptophyta; class Magnoliopsida; order Fabales; family Fabaceae; genus Adenanthera; species Adenanthera pavonina. The sequence continues at coordinate 6,331,806 of JAIVEN010000009.1, forward strand.
GTATTACAATGAGATTACTTACTCCTGTTTCTTCTTTGACCTCTCTTACTGCTGCTGCACATATATCTTCTCCCTGAATAAGTTGAACGAGTAAATTATTGCTTCCTACTCTGCAATGAGAAGATAAGCTACAGATTTACCTGATCAACAGCTCCAGTAAGCAATTTCCAGAGTGCAGTTCCCCGAAAAGGTCCACTTTTTTCTTGAACTACTAAGATCTAAAATAATAGTAAAACAGAAAGCACAACATTAATGAGAAAATGGAAAATAGAACTAAATTTGAATTCTTAGCAATTAGTATTTTTCCTGTGAACATGCTATAAATGAATCACTAAGAAGCACAGAGGTAACAATACTGATCACAGCCCCTCCAATTGTGAGGGAGTTTTTCCAATTAAACTGTGATGCTCATTGTGCAGCTGCATACATGTTGACATATAGCAGCGAAAATACCTCTCGTTTTTCATTCATGACGAATGCACCAACACCCACTCGGTGGGTGGCGTTAGCCGGAATAGTATTTGCACTTTCAGGAATCCAGTGTACAAGCATTAAATACTTTGGTTCTGCATGGTGGTACCAGAATCCTTCCTGAACACAAGAGCCAGAGAACTAATGGTGAATTTACAAAATGTGCAGCCCATAAGGACCAAAGTCAAACTGAAGTTTTCTTTGATCAAACTTCTCGAGGAGAAGGTTACCTTAACCAAAGCTGCAACGAGATTGACCAGATGTATGGGTAACTTTATCCAAACACCTTTCTTGCCCTGCCAGACAAAGTTGATTCATCAACTCAACTGAATTAAGACAGTGATAGATTCTTCATTGCCCCAGGGCAAGCATATATAGCATTATGCCAAAAAATGCTCTTCTATGTTGTGAACCAATCCTTGTGTCATTCATGTTTGGTTTCATATAATTGATTGTTTGAATAAATAATTCTATTGAATTTTTTCCAGTAATGCAAAAATATATCAAGCGCATCCAATTCAGAAAACCAAATGGAAAGAAATTTAAGGGAGTGAACCTCACATATCACAACCGAATGAAATATATAAACAAGTTCTGTATCGAATAACAGATGAACAAAATTACATCAACTCCAAAAAAGCAAGATATCAAAACCACTAAAAAATATCATATAACTGTTTGTGTATTGATGAAGAGCAAAACAATATCGAAAGCAAAGTCAGTAAAACTACATTGCGCTTTGTTTTTGTTGCCCTGTTACAACTAAAACCTGAAACAAGAACAGTACATAATTAAATTTCACATGGAAAAAGCCTTGTGTCTGATCTACTTTTGCACTGTACCCATCAAATTCGTAAAATCAGAGGGGATGAAACTAACATGAGAAGAGGAAAGAGAAAGAAGATATCCACAGTATGCATCACAATCTCGTATAACCCAATTTGTGTGTTTGCTTATCTTTCCCTCTAACAGCAATACATATCTAATTATAAAAAAAAGCCTCATGTCTGGATTCTAGTGTCACAAGCATGTATCCATCAAACTAATGAAATCATAGAATCAAAGAGGACGAAATAAACCATAATACAAAACTAGTATGAAAAACTACCAGCTGTTTCCAGTGTGAAATTGAAGCTCTGAGAATCAACACAAAGGTTGTAGAATCCATAGGCTCATCCATTTCCACAATAATACCGCCATGGTCATCATTAGTTGATGTTAATAGTTTAATCTCTCCTACTCCATCCTCAGGAGCCACTTGTGGAGCAGTTGGTGCTGAATTTGTTGAATCTGACATGGACTGAAAGGGAAAAGGGGTTGTCACTTTAATCTTGACTGCCAAGGGAACATGAGAACAAGCAACATTAGACTCAACCAAAAACTAGTTCATTTCAAGTGAGGCTATTGCTTGCCAAAGCCGAACAGTAGTATTAACCATTCCCTTCAAATAGGAAAAATAATAGTTTAAACAAGGGCTACCAGTCATCATAACTTATTCCTCATGCATGATTAAAGAATAGAAAGGAGAACTTTGATAGTACTTTAAAAGACACGAGTTACTCTGTTCCAACTGAAACTTACAAGCTTCAGAGCTGTTCTACATCAAAATATTCCAAAAGGGAATATAGTAAGTTAAGACTACTAATCTGAAAACTAACTGAATATGCAGAGAAAACGGTTCAAACACTTCAATTTGGCATTCAAGTTAAGAGTACTAATTGAATATTTTTTTCTGGCCACTACACATTTGAATTAGTACATTAACATAGCTTGACTTTATATATTAATTGTGAAAGACTATAGAAATTATAATTAAACTAGTAAATAACTAAAAACAAGCAATAAACAATGAAGAAATACTGATGTGTATATCAATTGCGCTAAATCGGGTGCAGAAGAACAAAAACAAAAACATGCACGACTTTATCCGGTTATAGCTCCTCATGCGGATTTTTTTGTGTTCGTGTTGGTGATGATCCATGCTACGAAATGAATATTGATGATGAACTACTTACTATTTGTTTCTGACTTTTATCCTCAGACACTAATTGCCATTTTCTTTTCTTGCTTTGCTTCATTCTGTCAGGCAGCCGCGCCACCTATACTCAAACCTACCGAGAAGGCTCCTAAAAATGAATTTTTTCAACAAAGGTATATTCTAGATTCTATCAGTTATTTGTACCTTTATGTTGCTTTTGTTATCCTGATAATTGGTGTATTTGAAATGGTTATAGTGATAATAATATCACATGTAGATGAGGATTAGGTTCAGAAATTTTTGAATTTGTGTGTGTGGGCAGATGTTAGGATTTTCATGAGAATGGTAGTGTTGTATGTAGCATACAGTGCTCCATTATTCATTGTGCTGCAACTTTTTGACAATAGTATAGGGATCCATTATAAAGTTTCTTGGAGGGATGAATAAGAAATTCCTGCCGACTGTAGGTTAATTTTTATTCTCTGAGTATCCCATGTTCTTTTCCCTTATCAAAACAATTTCGCTGTACTAAATTTGCATAGGTGTCACACCCGAAAATGTGACGCGGACGGCATTGCGGGAAAGAAAAAGAAAAAGGGGTGAAACCGGCCCGCACAGCGGGAGGCCGGCCTCGGAGGGAGTCGCCACCAAAATTTTGAGGAAAATTTTGGGAAACCGGGACAAAAACAAAAAAGGTGGATAAGGATTGGTCTGCGAATCAAAGTTGGGTTCGGGAGTACGATTGTGAGTGGGGAAGGTGTTAGGCACCCCCACAACACCCGTTCCTGAGAACGGTTACCTTAGGTTGATTATGCAATTTTTATGGCTTTTAAAAATTATTTTGATTGCCCTTTTACCACTCACATGCAGAAATAAATATAAAAATAAGAAAAGTGTGAAAATAAAAATAAAGAATAAAATGAAAATATGAAAATGTGGGACAAATAAGTTAAGAGGAAAATGTTATTTATTTATAAAAGTAGACTTATGCAAATGAAAAAGAATAAAATGGGAAATTGGGAAAATAATAAAAGGAAAAATATTATTTATTTACAAAAGCGGACTTGACCCAGAATGAGAGTCTGGGGCCTACGTACCCTGCGATAGGGATCAAAGTCGACGTAGTTCGGACTAAAAATGTGTGTCACTGGGTTGGTATTTTTTATTTTATATTTTCTTTGAAAAGAGAAGTCAATAGAAAATAATTTTGTCTTTCCACAAAGAAAACAATTTTCAGAATTGGTTGGTATGTTTTAATTTGTAAAAGACAGATTACTTTCCATTATTTGCTCTTTTCATTTTTTATTATATATTCTTTTGTTTAATCAATTTCTAAAGAAGAAATATATTTTTCCTTAATTTAAAAAGAAAAAATAGAATTAAAATTATTTGTGGTTTTGAACATTTTATTTTGATTTAAAAAGGAAATATTTGGAAACAAATTTATTTTTACATGATAAAATCAATTAGCTTATGTGGCGACTTTATCACTCACATTTACCCATTGATACCTAAATGTCCACGGTATGGCTACTCAAGACAAAAAGGCACAAAAAGTTCGAAAGAAAAAAAGAAAAAAAAAATAATAATTTTTTTTAATATTTTTCTTTATTATAAAAATCCTTTTAACACCTATTTATTTACATAAAAAAAGGAAGAGTTTAAAACAAATGTGATCGTTACGTATGTTTTGAAAAATAATAATCAGCATATGTGGTGACTTCATCACTCACAAGTTACTGATCTGTATTTAAAATAATTTCGGTGTTACCACTCGAGGCAAGTATACTAGAAAGAAAATTTTAAATGAAAATCAAACAGCATATATGTTGACTTGATCACTCATAATTTGCTGATGTATGCTTATACGCTCACGGTGATGTCACTCGTGGCGAAAGGCAAAAAGGACTTAAAGGATAAAATTGAAACAAATAAAATCACTTTTATATTAAATTATGAAAATAAATACGATTATGATTGTTTTATAAAAAGAAAAGTGATAAAAAGAAATTTAAAAACATGACTTTTATATACATATTTTTTATTTGTTTATTTGTTTTATTTTATTTTATTTTATTTTATTTTTTTTAGAAGAAGAATTAATTAGGATCTATGGTGACTTTATCACTCACAGCTCGCTAATTAACACCTAATGCCCACGGTGTTACCACTCGAAACATAAAGGCCAAAATAAAAATTTGAAATAAAGGACTCTCATTGAATCATCTATTTTTACTTTTAATAAATAAAAAAAACATTGGTGCTCATAAATATAAAAAGAAAATGAAATAAGACAAAAAAAAAAGATTTAGCCAGCATTTATACCATGGCAACTCCTCACTCATGGTATAATTGATTGACACTCTATATGCACACGGAGAATTGGTCCCTCGTGGCAAACTCTAAAAGCGAAAAGAAAGTGACCGCAACAAAAGGTATAAAAATTCATGCTGATCGTGTGTTTGGTGTGTACGTGAGTATATCAAATATTATCTTAGACTTATCACATAGGAATCACAAATAAATTGAACAAAAGGAATGACCACTCCCTCTAGTCCTCAGTCCAATGCTTGCTCCCCGTAAGTTGTCATTTTGCTTCCTCAATTCCTTTAACTAATCCTTTGCAATCTCTCTCATCATCCCCCACCACCTTGCGCATCTCCAATGTGCCTTTAGTTCGCCAAATCCTTTGTCTCACATGTCACAGAAGCCAATAAAGGAGTATAGGTATAAGTATCATCAATGGACATCTCTTTGTAAGGCAGTAAGAAAAGAGAAAAGAAAACTTTCACACTCATAAGGATTCCACACGTCTATTCCAGTTTATATCTTTTACACATCCACTCATGGTGAAAGCTCTAGGGATATGTAGTCTAGCGTATTAGATCAATGATCCAAATATATTTTAGTGACAAAACCGAGGCACATCCACAACAATAAGGGGCACTTACAACTCGTGAAATATAATAAACCGAAACTGGAAGAAAACCACTAAAACCAAAGTCAATGTGCAAGTCTCATGTTCAAAAGGAAACCATTATAAATTTGGCATGACTTTAGTGAGATCCAATGAGTTTTTAAAAAAAATGCAACAAGAGGAGTCAAATATCCCACACCCAAACATGCCAAGCAGGTGAATGGCCAATAGGTTGTCTCATAACATTACACCTCTGGAACACATTTTATAACATCTTCATGGTGGGAATAAAAGGAAAAGGGACCAACATGAGAAGCACATGTGTATAAGAATGCAAATAAAGCTGATAAAAGAATTCCTTTCCATATTGAGAAGATTAATGCCTTCACCAGCTTAAGAGTGGTCACTCTGCTAAGACTAGTACACTCCGTTGTTTCTAAAATTTGGAAATGCCCCATAAACACTGTCATCGCTAGAAAGGAAAGGTAGGTCCTCAAGGTCTAAAGTTTTCTCATTTCCCACAGCAATTAGAGGACTCATCCATGAGAAAGTAAGAATACTGAAAAATCCCGCTTTTGCATACGAGGTGTTCTTATATGACTCATAACTGATGCTTGATCTAGAATCACTAGTCAAAAGGGGTTCCTCAAGAAGGTCACGTCTTGCCTCATTGTTGACAACAAACCCCACATAACACAGAAATAAACCCAAGAGAAAAGAACCGATATCAGAAACAAGGTATATAACGGGGAGGAAAACATGTTTTCTATAGAGTACAAAGTCCATTACGAGGAAAGAACAGAAAACAAAGGAGTAAGCCCAGCACCAAATTCTCAAGAAACTCGGAAAGCCTCGTTCCCCTGAACTGGAGAATCCAAAATGCAAATAAACACAAAGAGCACCCCAGGCAGCAGTTTTAATCGCAAAATCCAAAGTAATAACAGTCTCTTCTGAGCTATCATTCTTGTACCAGCATAAGTAGTTCAGTAAGGACAATAAAAGATTAAAAACACAAACAACTAAACTACAGAACAGGATCTGTTTGTAGTACAAACCCCCAGTATTGTGGACTCCTCCTTTTGCTCTTTCTCTGTGGCCTCCCCGGGCTCTCTGGTTCAGCCTCCCACCGAGCCCTAAGGCTCTCAGACACAGGCTCCTTTTTCCTTTCGATCACTCGTCCTCCCTCACCCGCGGCTCCCTCTCCTCGTGTCTCCTCCTCACGGCCTTCTCTCAAGCTCGCCTCCTCCCGTGCTCTCTCTCCCTCCCAGCTCTCCTTCGGTTTGGTCCCCCTTCAGCACCCTCTTCCCTCTCCTTTCTCGCGACCGCTCTTTCTCTCTCGCGTCCCCCTCTGTTTTTTTTTTCCTTCCACCGAGCCCCCTCTGTTTTTTTTCCTTCGACCGCGGTCTTCTCCTCTGCGTCTCTCACGCGGCCAGCCTCCCTCCGATTTTTCCTCCTCCCTCGCAGCTCCCTCTCTCCTTTTTCTCCACCTAGCTCCTCGCGGCCAGTCCTCCTTCAAGCTCGCCCTCTCGCTCTTTTCTCGGCCGCGCTCTACCTGCCTCGGACACTCTTTCCTTTCTCTGGCCTCCCCACGCGGCCCTCTCTCTCTTTTCCTTTCCTCCTCTAGCTCTCCTTCACGCGGCCCTCCCTCTCCTTTTTCTTTTCGCCGCTCCTTCTCTCCTTTTTCTCCACCTAGCTCCTCGCGGCCAGTCCTCCTTCCAGCTCGCCCTCTCGCTCTGTTTTTCTTTTCTTTTCAACTCACGCCGCCCCTCCACTAGGGCTCCCCCCTCCTGCGTCTTTATCTCCTGTGGAGCCCTGTCCATGAGCCCTCCTAAATTGGGCTCATGGAGGTTTGGGCTGGAATGCTAATTAGCATTCCAGCCCAAACTTATTTAATTATTTAATTAATTTTTTTTTTTACTTTTTTCTTCTTCTTTTTTTTTTAAATAATTTTTATTATATTATTGTTTTATTATATATTTATTTTATTTTATTTTATTTTGGATCATAGAGAAAAGGGATTAGATTTGGAGAATATATTTTTTTTTTGTATTTTTCTTTTATTTTAGCAAATATGCATTCAAATCGAAATTAAGAGGAAATTTGTGTCTTTTTTCCTATTTTCCAATTTTTTCAATTTTTTTGGAAAGCCTGGACAAAATACGGTGTTCACAATAGGTCAATCTTATTGGTGCATTTCCTAGATGCAATTGTTTTCAATATTGGCATATTGAAAATATTCTGTTATTTCCATTTAGTCTTCAACTCTATTAATAGCCTCTGCCTTTCGAAATTAAGGAACATGTGGTTGTTCATTACAGTTTATTTTGGTGGCTTTTGTCATAAATACTCCCTATATATATATATATATACTGTAGGAGTTGGGTTTAGAAAAATTATTTGACAGACTTTGATCCTACTAAAGACCCACATGATCAAATCTTGTATGAAAGTGTATGCCTATCTTATTATATTTAAATATTATGTGGCTGCAAATTCTATTTTAGTCGTCGCATCAATTTTTGAATTTTATCTATCACAAATGCTATTAAGCTATACATAGTTATTAAGACCAGTACAAATATGAGAATTTGAGCTTATTTTCATCACTTTAGGATAGGAATTTAGTCTCCCAGCCCGGCACATTTCAAATTCTTCTTTTGTATTTATTTCTATCATGTGACACATGGAGCAAATAACGGTCAGATTATATACTTCTCATGGCCACCTTGATATACTTCTTTTTCACAATTCTTACTCTTTGAAAACTCGTCTCAGCCATCTTTACATATAATGCTAAGTAATTGAGATTTTTAGATTGACCTGAGCCTGATTTAGTTGTTGTAGGTTAATTCTAGCTTTACATATGGTGGCAGTTTTTTTGAGTGGCATAATGTTCTAATTCAATACGCAAGAGTTCCTTTGTGATGATAGTTGTAGAATTGAGAATGTCATTGGCTACAGAACGTCATGGGGAAAGGGATCTAATGGATTTGGAGCATCATATCCACAGCCTGGAAATTGAGGCTTATAGCTCTGTTTTGAAAGCTTTCGTTGCTCAATCAGATCTTTCTTGGGTAAATATCAATTTTAAACCTGTTATGTGATAATTATTAATTTGCCTTCCCACATTCTTTGTCAAATATTTCTTGGGTACGTCTTCTATGTTTCTTTGAGAATTATACTCCCATGGAGTCATTCTCTTATGATAAGAAATTAACACGAGAAGGGTCAAAGCCTTTCATTACTTTCATTGGAGAAGGATTCGAGAATGTGGAAGAACAAATCCTCAAAACCATGGTATCCTTTTTAATGATACGTTCTTTCATTAAAAAAAAAAAACCATGGTATCCTGATGAACAAAAGATGGCAATATGTTTTAGTATCTTCTCTTTTATTTTCTCATTATATTTAATGATGAAACTTATCTAAGCTTTGCTTTTAAATTCTTTGATTTACCGTTGGCATTGGAGAAACTCAAAACTCAGTAATTCTGAAGCTGACTCAATGATAGAATGTTAAATCTTAAATCTCCATCTTAAATATTGATCATTTATTAATTGTTTAGTTTCCTGTCTGACATTCCTTGTACAATCTTTCTAAATGATTGTGCTGCCCCTAAAACTTCTACATTAGGCATTATCGGCCATGAAAATGACGAAATTCTTTTACTTCCAAGTTCAATATTTATTTTTTCTCCTTCAAGTTATACAAATTGTGAAATTCTTTTGGTGAAATATATTGATCTTCTGAGAAAATTATTTTGCAGGTTTGTATAGAATTTCTCAATGAAAAAAATATCCAAATTCCACCTTGGATCTGTTTTACCTTTGTTGAATTATAGGTACAATTTCATTTGGCTCTACATTTTTACTTGATCTTTGTTAGGGAGAGGTGAGTCTTTGCTTTCCTTACCCTTACAATCTTCTTCTTCTCTTTTTTTTTTTGGTTTTAATTGTTAATAGCATTGTTTGTATGTTTTTTCCTAGATTCTTTTAGGTTGCTGACTAGGCTTCATCTCAATGGTTTTATTCCTTCAATTTATCTTAGGTTGGATGTCTGTGTTCCTATATGAAGTCGTAATGCATGAAATTTTGTAAATGAAGTGGCGATTGAATATAGTAATTTAGCCTGCAAGTTTGCTTACAAAATTGAATTAAGCAAAGAAAAACGGGGAAAATCACTTTGAAACTGGTTGCAGGTCCTTTTCTCTGGAATCAGACTTGACAATAGTGGGTAGGAAATAAAAAGCCTTCAATTCCGTCACAACAGTTGTGAGAACCCGAATTAAGGTAATTTGAGTTGTTGGACAAGTTTCGCAGGCAGCTTTTTTTCCCAATTTTTAACCTTTTTTTTTTTGGGCTGTTGCAGTGGAAGTGGTGACTTGGGGTATTGGCTATTGGGAAGAATGATGGATGGGAGCAAATTAAAGTGTATTCTTTAGGTGAATTGAACTTTATGACGGAGATTGTCATTGTACTTGACATTAAAGAAGCGTGCTTTTGCAGAAATATGGTCAAGGTGTGTGTGGCTGAAATTTAATTTCTTCAATTATTATTGTTTTTCGTTCCCAATTATTCAGTCAAAAGTTGTAATGAACTTATTAGATGTACATATTTGGTTTTTAAACATTATAGGTGTATGTGTTTTTGAAAGTGAAGTACTTTGTGCACGTTTGGTTGTTAGCTTTATCAAAGTGGCAGATTTGATGCAAGGTATGAGACTGCTTGCTTTTAATGTATGGAAATAAGACTGCAACATAATAAAACTTATATGATTCTTAATGTGCTCTAGGAAAGCAGGTTATAAGTTTGTTATAAATCTGCACATGTTGGTAGTTGGATCTTTATTTCTTTTTTCTGCGTAGTTGTCTAATTAAGGGTTAAGTATACCTCTGCTTACTTATAACCGTGGGGACTTGGTGGACTCTTGTGTTGGTAAATATATGTCGGAGATATCCTCTGAGTTAAACTGATTTAATATTTGCAGTTCATTTAAGTTTGATTATATAATATGATAGTATAATTTATTTTATAATATGGTCTGATTATAGAGGAAATAACAGTTAATTTAATGGTCTCATTATATAATATGTACAGGCATCATGACAATTGGAACTAGGTTGGATTTTGTTATATAGCGTTGAATTTAAAGGAAAAATATGCAAAAAGCACACAATTGAACTTTGGGTCATTTGTAGTTCTTTGAGCTTTCACAACAATGAATTAGGTCCCTAAACATTCGCATTCAGAGAACTGGTATCACTTAAACGTCCTTCATTCAATTGTCACTTTAGTCTTGTAATATTTAATGTGGCAAGCTCCCAAATTTGTCTCGAATGTCAGTATGTCTAGTCCAAGGTGTTGCAAGAGAGTCAAAAGTGGCAGATATTACTTGGGGAGAGAGAAGGGGAAGAAAAATAATTTAAATAGCTATTTTACTCAAATTTATTTGAAATTTGAATTACAATAATAACTGTTTAGGAAAGGGATAGAAAGATAAGAAAGAGAAGAAAAAGAAGAGAGAAACTACAAGAATTTAAGTAGAGAGAAGGGGACGAAAAATAACTTAAACAACCTAATTTTAATCAAATTTGTTTAAAATTTGAATGACAATAATAACTATTTATTGGATTGAATGGAACTTTATAGAAGATTGACATAATCTAATAAAAGAAGAAGACATTTAATCTAAAGACCAAAATTTAAAGAGATTGTAAAAATCTCACTTACTTAACAAATTTTTAAAGACTAAAATATTGTAAGATATTCTAACCCAAACTTAAAGAAAAAGAAATTATAAAATAGGAATTTAATAAAAAATAATATGAATTCTAAATTAAATATAAAAAATAATTTAAATATATAATAAAATATCTTTATTTAAAATCTTAATCACATATTCTTCATCAATATCTATTGAGAAGGCCTTATAAACTCATTTTTAAAAAAAAAATTCTCATTTTTTAAAAATATATCTTAAAATGGATTTTGTTTATGATTTTTAATCTTGATTGTATTGTAAACGGTTAAATTTGTCCTTAAGATGAAGATTTTTTTGGTTCTTAAATTTTTTTTTCAATTTTTAGAGGATAAAGGTAAATCAGTTAAAACAATGGATAAATCCAAAATATAATCGATACGGTTTTATTTTAACCATTTTTAAAAGAAATCAAACAAACTGAAATCTTGACAATAACATTTAAGAAATTTATCAAGGTTCTGAAAATTTATTTACCACTTATGTTTTTAAAAAATATAAAATAAAAATTATTAGAATCTCATATTTAGTCAATAGTATTTTAAATCTAAACAGATCAAGAATAAATAAAAGAAAATGTCTAGGTTTCGTTTCTTAAGAAAAAATTAAATGAATATTCCTTTAACAGAATCCAAATCTTTCTTTTAAAATTGAAATCTTAATTTTAAAATTATTAACAAATAAATAAAAGGAAGGCATGCATAAAACGGAGGCATCGTTCTTCATACCTCATCTTTTTTTTTTTTTCCACGGAGACGGAGAAAGCGAGAGGGATTGAAATAAGAGGGTGGGCTTGAGTTGAGATTGAGGGACCGAGAGAGAAATTTCAGTTGGCTCCGTCGTTTTAATCGCCGTATACCACATTCCATCTCCAGGTACCATTATTGTTAATTAAGGTTGAGATGTTTAACTATTCCATCTCCCTTAGATCTTTGCTTGCATTGCATCTTCTATTGGTTTTCACTCTGCCATAGCTAGCTGCTTGTCTTGGGGCCTTTTTTTTCTTTTAATTTTTTGTTTGTTTTTAAATTTTTATGGGAGCACTTTTCTTCACACAGTATTCTAAGGGAGGAGATATATAGATGATATAATGTTGGATCAACGGATCCTATTTTAAGGCAAAACCAACACTCATAGTACATATCAGCTGATATCTTTTTCCCGTTTATTTGACATGCGGTATTACATATATATATTTCTTAGCCTTTTGGTTTTGGACTTCTCTTATCTTCGCCTTTGATATATTATTCTGTAGGTAATTTTTTTTGGGTTAATTATACTTTTCGAATTTTGGTTTCATGGCGTTAGTAAGTCTATGTTTAGACTTTAGATTGAGAGTCTGATATTAATTATATATATCTATGTCAATATTGATGAGCGAGTCTTAATTATGATTGGTCTCCCTATTTCTTTGCCTCTTTTAATCTCATCTTTTATTAATCACATAGCTGAACTCTTCATAACCTCTTCTAGTGATTTAATTATTTTCCTACTTCTTTTTTATTTTTCTCAAAAGGTTAATTATGGATTCTTATTATGTTGAAACTCGAGATCGTGAATACGGGTGTAGAGTTTATCCAATGGACTACCCTATCTCTATGGATCCCAATGATTTTGCGGGTGATGATCAATACTTCAACATCACAGCCTCTATCAACAACTCCTACTATCGAGCTCCCCACATGCACCTTAATAGAAGGCGAACCAATAGAGATCAAGGATCCACACATAATTTCCCCAACATCTCCAAGGACTTGATAGAACAAGTAGCAAACTCAATTCTTTCTGTCTCTAATGTTCCTGGAGGTCGCCGTAAGTCTATAGTAATAAAGATCACAGATTGCGCAAAAAACATGGCTGACAATACACATAAGTACCAAAATATTCTGTTCATGATCGTGGTCATTGATGTTGACATTTTTTACTTCAGCACTGATGACAACAGTGACGATTTTGTGGGTATACCTTTCGACTATCATCGCCAGGTGTTGGTGCCTGCAAGTAAATCATCTATTGAAGGATTGGAAAGAGTCAAGGTGAAGCAAGAAGAAGATTTAAGTAATTGTGTGATTTGTTTAAAAAATTTCAAGCTTGATAAAAAAGTTGTTCGCATGCCTTGCTCGCATTTCTTTCATAGAAGATGCATCATTATGTGGCTTCAGCGGAAGAATACATGTCCATCATGTCGTTTTCGAATGCCTACAAGTGATGATTAGTCAAATTTACTCACATCCATTTGTCAAATTCATTTAATTATATGTTGATTTGAATTACAATCACTCTAGGACTTGCTATTTATTAATTTTTATTAAATTTAGATTGTAATTATTAAAAAACTTAAGTACTTAAACTTATATACTTAATATACTTTAACCTACTTAACTACTTCATTAATTCATGTGTGGTTTTGTTTCATACATGGTCTTCAAATATCATTCTCCCTAAGTCATGAAGACCAAAAGGACAAGAAAAGAAACAAGATGCTGGTGAGGTGCGTAATCAAATTCAAAGCAACAAAGTGACTCAACCTCCAGGGAAAGTGGGAAACCTCCGGTGCATGTTATTCTCGTAGTTGTACGTGCCCTCACATGTTGCTAATGCTTGATGCTTCAATAAAATTGATTTCCCTCATTGCTACCCCAAAGAAAGGGGATAAAAAACAAAAGAGCAAGAGAAAGTGACGTACCTGCTCGATCCTATTAATAGAATCATCCGAGAAATCAAAAGTGGGATCACCGAGTAGCTCCGACTTCCAAACTGAGCATACTTCCATGAATTTGGACCTTAGATCTGCCGTTGGCACAAGCTCTGAAGAATCGACATGTACACTCGGATGAGAAAAATGCCTCTTTAAATTGTTATCGATTGGAAGAGGTTGAGCTTGGAGCTGTATCTCATCCATGTTTGTTCTACTAGTAATAGAATGTATTGTGCAAAAAAAAAAACAAAATAGTAATAGAATTAATGTAGAAAATGAAAATCTGCTTTCTAATTTTATATACCTACAAAGTATGAATCTTTCTATTCTTACAATCACCTTCCTGTAAACATTAACTTGAAAAATTAATTTTTAGTGATTTGTTTTGGTGGAATTTATAGTTGATAAATATGAGCTCAACCCCACTTAAAATAATAATTTTATCAATTTCTAAAAACATTAAAAATCTTAATTTCGCTCTTTCATAAAAGCTGTGATTTATAATTTAATAGCAGCTGTTATTCTATATGCTCATATTCTTACAACTCAGCAAGTTTATTTTCCTTTCCTTTCTCAACTCTCTTATGTGTTTAATGTGGGGAATCATATATCGTTGGCATTTTTTTCAACTTCTATGTGCATAGTAGGTTTAACAATTAGTGCTAGACATACCTGTATTCTATCGGCTTCTCTTGGTGCTGGGTTGCTTTTTCTGGTGTTTTGATCTTTTTTACCCTACAAACTATAATTTTATAATGCAACCTGAAGTAAAATTAAAATTATAGTCTTATAATGCAACCTGAAATTTACTTAAAGATTAACATCATTACCACAGGGGGAAGAAACTTGGGTCTGAAAAAGTTAAACAAGGGGACTACTACAGAAATGAGTTTTCTTGGCGCATATTTATAGGCGGTTATATGAAAAAACGCAAATAAAAATGAGGTAAAAAGGCGGGAAAAGATTTGTAGGCGGTTATTTTTACAACCGCATACAAAGATACACTTTTATAGGCGGTTATTTAATCAACCGTCTACATAGCTATTATTCCCCCAAGACAAAAATGAGTAAAAAATAATGTTGGCGGTTATTAAAAATAACCGCATATGTTTATTATTTTTTTGAAAAAAAATTCTTTAACGTAGGCGGTTATTTTCTAATAACCGCCAACATTTCCCTTTTTTGAAAAAAAAAATTACAAGTGTATGTTTTTAATTTCAGCCTCAATTCGAAGCCACAATCACAAACACGTTTCATTCTTGCTTCCTCACGAGTTCGTTCGTGGCGTCCAAGTTCTCTCCCTCCGGCCAAGTTCGTGTGGCATCTCAGTGGGTTCCCCAAGTTCGTGGCTTCTTCATCCCAGGAGAGATCTATCCCGAAGTCTGTGGCTTTTTTGTGGGTCCCGCAAGTCTGATCTAGAAACCCTAAGGTATTGTTCCCTTGAAGTTTGTTGAGTTCAAGTGTCCTTGAAAATGATGAAGTAATTAGATTAGCAAGGAGGCATTACAATATTTTTTGACGGCATTATTCAGACAGTTGTTGGAGTTCAGAGTTCCGCATCACCTCCTGACATTAAGCTCGTGAC
Source organism: Adenanthera pavonina (assembly GCA_026686845.1). NCBI lineage: Eukaryota > Viridiplantae > Streptophyta > Magnoliopsida > Fabales > Fabaceae > Adenanthera > Adenanthera pavonina. The sequence continues at coordinate 6,347,212 of JAIVEN010000009.1, forward strand.
TGGACTGAATCAGCAGATTAACCGAATCCAAGAAGCAACGTTCGCACCTTCGCTATTGTCTCAAGAAGCCATCGAGAGTTTCGAGCGCTGCGCTATCTCTTCATCGTCCTCCGAGCCAAAGGTAAAATTTTTCATTCTCTGTTTTCGGTGAAAGGCTTACAGCTTGACCACCAGCTGAAACTTCTCTTTTTTTTTTCAGAAAACAAAGTTATTAGTAATATAACTAGGATGTTAAAATAAAGTAGATAAGAGAATTATTCTCCTCACTTATCACACTAAAGAGTACTTCTATAACTTTCAGGAGGTTGTTCAAATCACTCTCAATGTTGTGCGGTTGCTGAATCTTCTATTTTGATTCTCTGACTTGATAAATGGTTAAGGGTAAGCCTGTGAGATGACTTTACTTTTCTGGCTATTTTCGATTATTGCATTTCATGGGTTTGTGATATAAATATAATGTCGATTTGAAAAGAAGGTTTTGGAATTTTAATATTTATAATTATAATTGTCTTTTCTATCAGAAAGGTAAAAACAAAATTCAATTAATCTGAGGAACGGAGATATAGAGAAGGATAAGTACTAGCATAATAAAAGGGTTTTGTGTCTGGGAATGTCACCACCTTAAAACTAAGTGAAAGCATATACGTATTATTTAATTATTTGTTAGCTGGCGTAAAGAAAACATGGTGACCTCTAAGTTACCGAAAGAAAAACCTAGCTCTGATCTATTATAGCATATAGTGGACTACACAATGTCATGTGACTTATCTTTACAGATAGAATTAATGGCATGTTGTTAATTCCTTAGAATATAGGGATATACATATGTCTTAAGTAGATGAAATATATATCCTTAAAGATATACATATAGTGATCGATCATAGGTGATGCCTCAAGTCTTAAAAGGGTGAACACCTCTTTTCATGGCCAAACATTCAGCCATAAAGGTGAATTAAGAAGCCGAACAATCCATTTTTTTTTATAGAATTACAATATTTCCTATAATGTTCAAACTACCTCTTTTTTGATGGGTGAATGATTCTCTATGATACAAACTGGGATGTGGGGTCGTGAATTTTCACTTAGTCTTGGGTGAGGACTGGATTAAGTCTAGATTTGTGGACATAGGAATGGGGGGTTTCTCCCCCCGCCCCCCCAAAAAAAGAAAAAAGAAAGAAAGAAATGGGGCGTTAGGCATTTGTTTCTTACTTTCTTTTTCAGCTTTCCTTGCGTTGGGTGGGCTTCTTCCAAGATACTATTTTTTTTATTAAGGCAGTATTCTTTGTTGTCTGCATTGGCTCCCCAGTTGACGGGGTAGCTCCTTGTTGCCCACATAGCAATATACTTAGTTAATTTGCTGCAAAGTCTTAATATCTCAAATTTATTTTTCTACAGCCTCAAAAAGTTTCACAGTAAAGCCATGATAGTTTAGATAGTTCTAATGATAGTGAAGGTTGGAGAATTGTTTGCCCATGAAGTAATAGTTGAATAGGTATTTGCTTCATGCAGATTTAAGTTTTGTGCCTCCATTGATATATACTCTACTTGGGCTGTTGGGCTTGTGTACATTGCTTATTTATTAGCTATGTATAGACTTATCTCTTTTTGCTAGTTTATAAAATTAAGGTCTTATTGCTTGTTTTCTTATTAATTGGAGGACTTGCTTTGAAGAAAAGATTAGTTTTGCTTCGGTCATAGACTTGCCATCCATGGATTTTGCCTTTTGTTATAGCACCTTCCATTGTACTACTAAAAGAATTGTAACTTTAAAAAGTAAGTACTCACAGTAATTTGTTTTTATGGTCCTTAAGAAATTTAACTTTTAAAGTCCCTAATTATCATTAATTTAAGTCTTTTAACTGTCATTTTCTCTATTCAAATTGTAATATTTACATGTAGTTGATGCTTTGCAGCTTCCCAAAGGAACACCTTAATGGTCCAGTTTTCTTACATCATAGGAACTAGTCCTTATTCTGCAACGCACCAATATCAGTGTATGCTATATGTATGATACATTAATGCCCTCCCTTACAAATCTCATAGCAGAATCTAACTTTTTGCCAAAGAACATGTGAATTCCTTCCTATTTAGAATTTCGTACATTGCATGAACAGGTTCCATCTTAGGTGGGGATGTTGAGGGATACTGCAAATCTCCTTTTCTTGGCAGGTAAATGACTTTGGGCTTTCTAGACGAGAGATGATTAAACCTCATTCATCTAATGTCAAAGGAACTTTTGGAATAAAACCTCATCTTCCATGCCCCATTAAAAACCATATGTGCTCTAACCTATCATGTTTCAATTACATAATTGACAGAGTCTTGTTTTATAAGGATTTGAGCTAACGACAATTAGTTGGGTTGATAAGAGGAGCTGTATGTTGTTTCTTAGAAAGCCCAATAGAAGACCTAACATGGTAGAATATTTTGTGCTGCTCATATTTTCTATTGCTATTTCTTATAACTTTGAAGTTAACCTCATGAAGTTTTTCTATTTGTTCAGTTAATTTTGATTGCAAGTAAATGTTTTAGTGGCATATTGGCTCCATATACTGATTTGGTACATACTTGCCTGCATTTATTTTTTATCTTGTATTACTTCCATTATATTTGGCCAACGATTATCTACTTATAATAAAAATATTTCTTTTCAGTTACAAGAGGATCCCAATGGATCAAGCAGGGAGAAGGGGAAAGCCACAAGTGATATATGCTATTAATGAAGTAGCAACACAAGTTGAGCTTTCTGGAAGCACGACATTTGAACAAGGAACTTGTTAGGTTAATACTCTTGAAACTATTTGTGTTATAACTAGCTTGTATGCTAGGCTTTATTTTTTCTATTTTTTGCTTTTGTGAATTAGTGTGTGTAATTTAGTTGGTTTATTAATAAAATTAATATTGATTTGTAAATATTTTTTAATATAGTAATTTTTTTATCAAAAAATTTAGTAGGTTACATATATTAAGACTGGATTAATCCAGTATCAAAATATTTTTTGTTTAAAAGTTGGATAACCTTTGTAGGCGGTTATTTAGATAACCGCCTATAAAGGTACACATTTGTAGGCGGTTATATAGATAACCGCATACAAAAGACCACTTTTATAGGCCGTTATTTGAATAACCGCCTACAAAAGTCGACTTTTGTAGGCGGTTATATAGATAACCGCCTACAAAAGGGTATTTTTCTAGGCGGTTAATAACTGCCTACAAAAGTCACCCCCTTTTATAGCGCTCCGATAGTAGGCGGTTCATAACCGCCAAGAAAAGCAAAAAATAACCGCCTAGAAAGCCCATTTTTGTAGTAGTGGACCTTATTATCCTTTCCCCCAATATATTGATCAAAATAGATATGATAAATTAGATATGGTAATCATAATAATTCTATAGTTATAATATTTCCACATGCTCGATTAAAGAATTTGTGGGATTAAATTTGACAGGAATTTTTTTTCTCTGGGCAAAAAAATGCCGCCAGTGAATGTATTATGCTTCTATTTCCTAAATGATAAAAAAAATAATTACACGCCTTTATTCAGTGAATGGTTAAGTTGGAGAGAAATGAGTGCTATGTAAAAAAAAAAAAAGAAAAAAAAAACCGTGTGAATGATAAATTTTCTGTTGGCACACAGATACCCTACCTGTCAGAAAAATATTCTTCATTGTCTAGGTTTTAATTTTGTGTTATCTGGATCGTAGCACGATTATCAATAACAGAAAAACAGCAAATTTCACTGGTCAATTTATCAATTCTGCATCTTCAATGCTTAAATTAAATGGACAGTTGCTTCATTCTCACCATCAAATTAAAGTTATAGATGGGGAAATTATTAAAATTTATGATACATCATGAAATGAACTAAAAGATTAACATTATTACCATGGGGAAAAATTTTGGGCAGGCAGAATTAAATAAGAGAATTTGTGTTCTTTTCCCTCAATGTATTGATCAAATTAAATTAAGCGTAATAAACTGCATATAGTAATGGTAATAATTCTATGGCTATATTTCCTCTTCCTCAATTAAAGAATTATGGAGGAGAAAAAAACAAGAGAGATTCAATATTGAGGACATTATGAAAAAACCTTTTACAAAATAAAAAAAAAACTATGAAAGAGTGACTTTGAAAAAAATTAATACATGACTACACCTATGTATGTATTTTAATCAATGGTGAACTTAACTTGATACCGTTCTTAATCCTAAATATATAATATTTAAACTTGGCCATACGTATAAGCCTGTCTCCAAAATACAATGTATAATATATTATGGATTAAAAAAAACTCATCATTATGTAGTTTGAATTTTTTTATAATTATAATTTTAAATTAAGTTGGACTATTGACTGCCTTTAATTCTCACCCTAAAAATAATCATTTCAAACCAAAATTCAACATATATTTCACATGTTAGTTCGATATGGGGAAAAAAAAGAAAACCAGAGAGAAAACGAAAGACGTTGGTGTTGATAAATGTTCTAAAATCATTAGTGCATCAAAAGACGCCCCAAACAATTGGACGATGGATAATTCACTTTTTTTTGTGGTGAAAATGGATAATTCCCTTTTGTCAAATCCAACTAGGACATAACCACTAGTAGCCTATATCCTTCCTGCCATATAGATCGAAGAGACGCCACAAACAATTTTTTTGCCCTATCAGAGACAAATTCAAAGAAAAAATTTCAATCTTACACAATGAGAATATCGAAAAGAAGCATAGCTTATGCCCTGAACACTTAATACCCAAAATTCACACATATCCCAACTTTTTTTTTTTGATAAAAATATATATCCCAACAATTGAGTGTTTAATTTGTATTGTGGAGAAAGAAATCCCCATAGAAGCCCTTAAAATTATCTAGGACATAATATTGCCTATCCTTCACATTTGTACATGCAAATGCCTTGGTATTAAGAAGCTGTTTCTTTTGACTTTCTTGTAACACATTCCATTGCCCATCATGCCCCTACCATATTCCTTCATGCTCCATGTTTTCAGCCACTTGCACCAATTACACAATGAATCTGTAAAAAGTTGATCATTGCATTAAATGCTACGGTTCTATGGTTGTAACCCTTTTTCATCATATAAATTTTGTATGATATATTCACTCAAGCAAATTTTCTACGTGTCTTGATTCGTATATCCATATAAATTATGTATAAATTTGATAATATTATTTTTTTGTCTGGAGAAGCAAAGGAAATAAAAGAAAATAGATACAGGGAAAAAGGTCTCTATGGTCAAGTTGAGTATTTTTTAAAAGTTGCCTAAAAGTTGATGCAAAAAATTCTTTCCAGTGATTTCAGTCTCGTAGCAAAAATTTATATCCATGCTAAAAAAAGATTAAATTCATCCTACTTCGAATTTTATAAAATTCCACCGAATATAATAATGATATAGAATTAGAAGTTAATATGATAGGAGGATAGTGGCCCAAAAATATGATTGAATGACTTTTGCGTTTTGACATTAATAAAAAGTGATTCATGGATCTATGGGTAAACAAATTAAAATATTAAATAAAGGGTCATAGAGAATCATGAAGATAACCGTTAATTGTAACTTTTCCTCTTAACAATACAAAAATGAACCATCTATTTCGTCAAATAATACCAATAATTAAAATACTTAATTAAAAAGTAATTTAAGAGACGGTTCAAACTTCGCTTTAACAAGGAAAACTGAAATGATTTCGACTTCTCTCAACTTAAATTTAAAGAAAAAATACTAGAGCCTTCAATTCGCAGCTATCCAAGATCAAATTAAAAAAAAAATGCAAGCTCGCGCAAGAAAAGGAATCAATAATAGAGATCTGGTCCAGTCACATAAATTACCATTATGGTCTCTAAAGACAACTCCCAGACCTGCTGTGTCCCATCAACATATTTACTTTTTAAACATCACGAGCAGGAGCAACCCAAGTTCTAACATCATTAGCATCATGAGTAGAATCAATAGGATTAGATAAAATCCACCCATTAGAGGTCCAGAACTCAGAAATTAATCCCATATATATATAGCTTTCTCTATAGTACTTCTAGCTAGCTAGGGTCAAGATTATTCAGAATGATCAAAGACAAAAGCATTCCTAGCTTTCCAAATGAACCAGCATAAACCAGAGACAAGAGCACAGCTAAAATCATCCACAGATTTTAAGTTTCAGAGGAGATCCAAACCACACCACTTGTGCCCGCTGGCAGAGGAGGATGAGATGCTCAACTGATTCTGCTTCACTGGAACAGCTCTGACACAGCGGAGATTGACTACATTTCCTTATCCAAACATATTCTCTCACAGCTATGGAACCTGCTGTACATAACCTCCAGAGAAAATGCTTAATCTTGGGCAAAGTCTTCAGGTTCCAAATTTTGCTTCAGGGAGAGTTGTATGATGATGATGAGGCTCTAAGCACGGTAGCATCCTCCCTGTTATTCTTTGCATTATGATAGGATACCTCGTGCAGCCAGAGGAATATTCATTCAGAATAGCATTTTTTTCCCCTCCTCATTAAGCCAAGCATCTCCAAGAGATAAATCCCAATGGCCTTCTTGAATGCATTCTGCAACTTAATTTGATACCATGCAATTCCTCCAAAGGGACTCCAGAAGAAATACGGTGACCAGGTAATGTGGGAATCCAGGCATCTTAATTTCCAAACGACTACATCCCTTCCATCCCCAATTTTCCAGCAAACATTTTCCTGAATCAATTTTCTTCAAGCTAGAAGGCTTGACCATACCCACGAAGCTCTCCCTCCCTTCTTAGATTTAAAGAAGGAGCAGCTTGGAAAATAAATTCCCTTTATTTATTAGTTCTTCAACATAATTATAATTATAAGTCTTTCACCATAAATATTAGCTTATAAAGAAACAAGAAATTAACTTCATTAAATCTATCTCGTTCACTTTCCTTCCCTCACACTATATAGTATATAGAACCTCAGTATATTAAATGGACAGCAAAAACCAAATTATTTATGTACCAGCAACTAAAACATATATTAATATATAAAAATGGAACTCTTATCAGGAATATATAAAAATTGAACATATAATAACAGAGACAGTAAAAGTAAAGTTTGAAACATCTAGATTTCAATTTCTTTTATTCTAATACTAGATCAAAGGGGCATCAAGGATTATAGCTAGATATATACAACCACAATGTTCAAAGCTTGCGCAGACTCAGTAAATCTGTAATGTAAAAAGAAGGATATCAAAGCAAGGCTATTCATTGTGGGTGTTGCAAACAGGCACAAGGCTCTCTACAAAATGGAAAATATCATAATTAATAAAAATCACATCTTAATGAAAATTTGGAAAATCTCTTCAATTTATTGGTGGTGAGATCGAAGAGAGAGTTTTTTGTGTACTTGTCTTCATTCTCACTTGTAATGCGGCAAACAATATCATTCTTCCAAATACATATTGGATATAACATGTCTGGAATTGGTCCTATTGCATATTTCTTGATCCAACTCCAACTCTTCCCAGATGCACCAATACCATCCTCCATCACCCATAAATCAACGAAGGAAAATTAGAGTTTTCACCCACAAAATGATAATTAAACATAGAAAGTTTGTTCTCATACACAGTAAGACTTCTGTGCTGTGATTTACAAGTTGAAGGAGGTAAAGATATCAATTTAAACGCATCCATTGCTATGTCAAATGAAACTGCCACTACATGATCATCTTCCTCCCCCAACCAAAACATAATTCCATTTGCGGTGACAGTTTCACAGGTACATATATGGTTTACACTCTGTATAATCCCAAATTCTACTTCCTTCCATGAAGCCGTGCTTAATGAATACACTTTCACTTGATCAACACCCCCCAAAAAATCACAAGTCTCAATATCTTGTAATCGTTAATCATGGGACTAAATCCAAATCCAAAAATTTGATGATCTCTAACATGCTTTTTAATTTCAGAGACGTATCTGACTTGTCTAATTGCTGGATTCCAGAGTAACAAGGCACGTTTAAATCCAGTAGCAAGAACCCTGACTAAAAGCAAGCCATTGCTAGATCCGACAACCCTTACACGTTTAGAGCTGATCAAAGGTGGTTTATGAACTTTAAGGATGTCCAACTCGTTGTTGAGAAAATAAATATCAGCAATGCATCGTGTGAGGACGAGAAAAAGGTTGTTGTGATGAGAATGATGAAGGTGGTCTGCAATGAAAGATGGAGTTTTGAAGAGATTTTCCAATCTTTACAGACATATTGAAATCGAATGAGGGATTTAACAGGAAGTCTTTGAAGAATGTTGATGATGATGTCGTTAGGTAAAAAGGTATTGTTCCCTTCTGCTGCCATCTGATGTTGCATTAGCACTCGACGTATACGACAACAACCCTATTTGTAGGCTTTGCGTTTTCACTCTGGGGATCCACTCATCAACTTCGCCCTGAAATAGGATCCACACCAGGAAAATCACTTGTTAGGGCATCCTGAAAACGTTTGTTTGGGTCAAAATATTACTTTCAAATTAGTTTCGGATTAGTTGATGTTCCCCGGGATGCCAAAAATAATTCTATCCCAAAACCCTTATTTTAAATTTTTTTTAAGATTTTCTGGTCCACAAAATATGTTTTTTGGATTGAAAATCTAAACAACTATGAATATTTATGGCTAAACTTAAGGCCAGATTTTGAACAATTTACTATTATTATCGGGAAAATTATTGCAAAAACTGAAAAATGAAAATTTTATTTAAAAATTTAATATATTATTGTAGAGTTAATATAAAATTAAATATAGGGAGAAAAGTGTCTAATTAAATAATAGCTTTTCTAATATCAATAATAAACAAACAAAAAAGTCGTGATCGCTTTTATGCTGTGTCTCTTTAGTTGAGGAGATTCTCAATTAAATCAATCACCAAATTTTGAACTCTTCAAATTCAATTTAACTAACTAGGATTTCAGATTTTTGTGGCCGAAAAAAATATCAAGATACTCTTTTTTAAAATTTTTGAAGCTAACAACCATTTTAAGAAATATTACTTTTATTTGTCTTTATTTTTAAAATAAAAATATTGAAACAAGAATGTTAATTTTTTATTATTTTAATCAAATTTAAATAATTTTTAAGTATGGTTTCATCTAAATTTTTAATTTGTACTGATATTACTATTGATGCGTGGCTTTTATCGTAGAGAATTTAGACATCATAGGTGTGATGGTGTAGCGATTGTACAACTTCTACATTTTTTAACTTATTTTGTTGTATTATTAAAGGAAGGTTAAGATGTCTATATATTATATCAGCATCGGTGTAATTTTTTCTCATTATACTCCCATTATTAAAGAATGTGGGTCTCATTTGTTATATAGTATTCCCTCTAGTCTATTTTATCTATTATTTTAAAAAATTTTAAATATTTCAAGTTATATATCGTTTTATATTATCAATAAAGTGTTAATTTTTTTTACTATTTTATTTTTATTGAAAATAATGATAAGTAGAATATAAGTAATTTTTAATATTTAAATTCATGATATTTTAATAAAATATTATTAAATTTTATTATAATTTAAATTATTTGACATTTTTATTGGTTCATATAAAAATCTAAAAATAATAAATAAAATGGGACGGAGGGGAGGATAAAGTTCCTCATGGGATTTGCTTAACTTTGTTTTCCTACTGTGCTGAGACCAAATGCGTGTGATCATACATGAACCTTAAGCGAGTGAGAACACATAACTGAGCCTCCCATATTGTGTGCCGTGTATGGTATAGCAAAATTTCAAGAAAAATAGTTTAGGTTACTCAAAAATATCAAGATATAATATATTCTGAAATTTGAAGTTCATGAATATTTATTTATAAAACATAACCAAATCAAATCAAATTATAAATACTCCCTCTCATCCTTAATATAAAATCTTTTTAACCAAATCACTTAGATAAAAAATGGGGTAAAGTTAATTAACTATTATAATTTTTTCAAAAATTAAAATATTTTTTTCAAAATTATTTTTATTTAATTAATTTTTTATTCAGTGAATTAAATAGGAATTTTTTTTAAAATATATAATAAATACTAACTCATATTCTAAAAAGATTTTATATTTAGAACAAGGAGGGATCAATTAAGTGGGAGTTAAACATAAAAATAAAAAGGCAAAAATAATAAGTTGAACGATAATAATTAACAAGTGATATATTTTCGGCCAAAGAGCATCGTCACAACTAAGAACAAAAAGTCAAAAGTCAGGTCTTATTTATAAACTAGCATTCCTCGCACGTACGAGTTAATTTAATATTTAAAGAAATATCGTATAATAGGAGATGTATAAAGCTTTCCTGTGAGTGTACAGTGATCCCTGGTCAATCGAAATGGTGACACTGAAGAGACTAAGAAAGAATACGCAGAAATCAGAAGTCATTATATTCGGGAGGCCACAAATTTAAAATGTTCAAAAGATTGTCGCTAGATAAACAAGTTGAAATATATATATCAAATAATTTTGAATGTTCCTACTAGGATTGAAGCAAATAATTGAAATTTTTAGTTTTAAAAACGACGTACGCTTTGGTTTTTAGTTTTAAATTTTTTTTTTTAGAAAAAATAGATACTCGTTTTGAAAGAAGATTACCAAGAATTATGGCTTAACGTACAGATAAATGAAAATGACGAAAGAGATATTTTGAATCGATTATACAATAGTGAATTAATGTGAAGCATAAGCTTCTTAAATTAAATTTCACAGGCCATTATTTCAGCAATTATTTTGATAATAATTAACAGCGAATTGACAAGGCCAGTGACATGAAACTGCATGAATTTACCCTTCCATATGTTTTTTCGGTGAGTACCTTCCAAAGGCTGGGCCTCACGCAGCCGTACCTTTTAGAGGCTTTTAGTTTTGGTCTCATCTCTTTAGGTCATTCTCTCTAAGTCTAATTGTGGCTTGTTGAATGTCTATCGGAGGAGAGGTTTTTTTTTTTTTTCCCCTTTCAATGAAAAAGAATTTATTCTAAGAAAATAAAGTGCTTAGTTATGTTACATAAAAATTGTATTTTCAGTTATAGTGAAAATAATTTTCTTAGTATGTAAAAAAATACTGATTGTCGGAATTTTAAGCTAACTCAGGTGATAATTAATAAAAGCGAGATAATGTGTCAGTGGAGACATATTATTCAAATTCTCACTATGTAAAAAGAAAAATAATTCTAGTTTTAAAGAAAAATGTAAAAAGGTAAGTCTAATTATTTTTATTGACAATCATGTAGGACTTAGGTATGAACGTCTTAGTATCATATTTATTTATTGAAATGAAATAGAATTATGCAATAAGGATGCTAGTTATAAATTATAATGCAAGGCTAGCTCAAATAAAGAGTTTGAAATCGATGTTTGGGGCGCGGGGGGGGTGTCTTTTGTTGCTGCAAGCAGCACCTCAGTATTATTTTGAAGCATTAATTAAATGGTCTAAATTTGATGTGAATTAATGATTTAAAAAATCTAAATTTTAGTTTGAGTGTGTGTATGATTCACATTAATTTCATGGGGTGGAATTTGTTGAAAGCTGTTGAAGCAGAGAGAGAGAGAGAGATTAGTCAATCCATGGACCAGATATTTTAGCCTGCAATTAACTAATTATTCAAAATACATACGAATATATAGTAATTTGAATGATCAGTGTTAATATAAAATCTCAATCCTTGAATTATTTATCTCATTTAAATTTATCTTTTAGAAATTATGACATGAAGAAACTATATAATATTATTCAAATGATACATTATTTACGTTTCTGATTAATGATTTTGCCAAATGAATCAATAATTAATGTGGGATGGTTAATTTTGTAACAAATTATTTTAAAAATTTGATTAAAAAAATAATGTCTGTCTAATTTTATATTATTATTAATATTAATTAAAATCAAATAAACTTAATATTTTACCGATAAACTAACTCACTACATATAGCCATTGTGTTGTGTGTATAATTCATTTCATTCCTAGTGTGGTGTAGTTTGTTGAGAACTGTTGAAGCAGAGAAGGGGGGAGTGATGAGTCAATCAATGAAGGAAACCCAGGCGGCGGTAGCAGTGGTGGAAGCAGAGAGCGAGACAAGTTGCTTCCGATGGCCAGCGTCGAAAGGATCATGAGGAGGGCTTTACAGGCGCCGGCGGAGGCTACCATCCCTCAAGAAGCCAAAGAAGCGGTGCAAGAATGCACATCGGAGTTCGTGTTATGCATCGCCTCCGTGGCTTTCAACAAGTGCGCTTCGGAGAAGCGCAACACCATAACCGGAGACGACGTCACGTACGCCTTCAACACCCTCCGATTCAAAGATTTTGAGGGACCACTGGGGACTTACCTGCAGGAGTATAAGGACAAGGAGAAGGAGTACTTGGCGCTTGTGCGTGCGCTTGCGCGTGCGATGAGAGAAGACTGAGACTGGGACTGGAACGGGAGCAAATCACTGGCGGCGACAATACTCATCCCATGGAAGTGGAGGCGCATGGAGAAGATTACTGGCGATGGTAGGGAGGTGGAGGTGCCGGCGGCCGAGAAGGACGAGACTCAAGACTGTCGATAATGAATTTTGAAGGTAGACAAGTACGTACGTACTACGCATGTCCGATGTGTCCGATCGAGAAGGACGCTGTAGTAATTGATTCTTTTAGTTTCTTATTTCTTCTCCAACGTAATGAATATTCGGAACTGGGTACGTGATTCATCATATTAATTACAAGGCAAGGGAGGATATATTTATATATATATTTTTTTTTGGCAGATTGGGGAATACAATAAAATAAAAATTCATCGAAACGCTTCAAAGGTTCATGAGGGCAAAACTGTAGTTAGCATATGCTAATTGGCTTTAACCGTACGTTACAACGATTGATTTAGCTAGCTAGTTAGGATGTCTCAAAAATCTTATCTTTTTCTCTTTTGGCCGATCGAATCAGCAAAATTATGAAACAACAGAGACTGGAAGTAGGGCAAAGAAACTACCCTATTTCAGATTATTTAGGGTTGAGCTTGAACACTCGCAACCTTGACATAAGTTTTGTTGTCGCACATATCCTTAGCCATGACCACGCCTCTTTTTAAAACCAAATTAAGCTTCCGGCATTAGATCACACTAGATGCTCTGCATTTAGATCTGGTCCATTCACATAAATTACCATTACGTACCATCATACTACCATCAACATTTACTTTTAAAAGTTTTAACAGCATTAACATCTCTAGGATTAGATATCAAATCCACCCATTAATTATAGAGGTCCAGAACTCAGAAATGAATCCCATAGCCTTCTCTATAGTACTTGTAGCTGCGATCAAGATTATTTAGAATGATCAAAGACAAAAGCATTCCTAGCTTTCCAAATCTACCAGCATAAACCAGAGAGTACAACAGCATCTACAAGAGATAATTATATATAATTAGTCTTTCAATATAATTATAATTTTTACGGTCTCTCGCCATAAATATTAGCTTATTTAAAGATCCCTTAGTATATATAATTAAATGAAAATACACTTTCAATTGAGGAGATTCAAAATTGTTCTAATCTTTTCTTTGCCACCATTCAAAATGTTCTAATCAACCGATAACCTAACCGCTCACCCTCTTCTAATTGAAGCGTATATTTATCCATTAGATTTTTCAAGGAAAAAAAAGAACTAGAAACTTAATTAAATCTATCTCGTTCAGTTTCCTTCCCTCCCTCACATTATATAGTATATAGAACCTTAGTATATTAAGTGGACACCAAAACCCCAATTATTTATGTACCTGCAACTAAAATATATATTAATTAATTAATATATAAAAACTGAACATATGATAACATATATAGACAGTAAAAGTAAGGTTTGAAACATCTAAATTTCAATTTCTTTTATTCTAATACTAGGTCAAAGGGGGATCAAGGATTATAGCTAGATATATACAACCAAAATATTCAAAGCTTGCGCAGACTTAGTAAATCTGTAATATAAAAAGAAGGATATCAAAACAAGAGGCTATTCATTGTTGGTGTTGCAAACAGGCACAAGACTCTTTACATAATGGAAAATATCATAATAAAAATCACATCTAAACGAAAAGTTGGAAAACCTCTTCAAGTTATTAGTCGTGAGATCGAAGAGAGAGTTTTTTGTGTGCTTCTGATCTTCACTGCTACTTGTAATGAGGCAAACAATATCATTCTTCCAAATACATATTGGATATGACATGTATGAAATTGGTGCTATTGCATATTTCTTGATCCAACTCCAACTCTTCCCAGATGCATCAATATCCTCCTCCATCACCCAATAAATCAACAAAAGAAAATTGAGAGTTTTCAACATGGTGATAACGAAACATATAACTACAAAAAAATAGACTTTCAATGATAATTTTCAGTGGCGACAAAAAAAAATCGTCACTGAAAGTACACTTTCAGCAGCCGCTAAAAAAGTTGCTGCTGAAAGTCAGTCTTTCGACGACGACTGAAAGAAGCTATTGCTGAAAGTATATTTTCAGTGGCGATTGAAATAGTTGTTGTTGAAAGTTCATCTTTCAGCGGCGACTGAAAAAAATAGTCACTGAAAGTATACTTTTTGGTGGTGACTGAAAAAGTCATCATTAAAAGTCTATGTTTCGGCAACGACAAAAAAAGTCGTCGCTAAAAATAGCCTTCAACGATAACTTTTATTGTTGCCGTCAAAAGGCGGACTTTGAGCAATGGCTTTTCCTTATCGCTACCAAAAATTATACTTTCAGTGACGACTTTTTTCAGTTGCCACTGAAAGTCTTATTTTTGGTGGCGACTTTCCTAATGTCACTGCTGAAAATAAGACTTTCAATTGCGACTTTTTAATGTCGCCACCAAAGTTAATTTTTTGAATTTTTGCTCTTTTCATTTTAAAAATTAATAAATAACATATTAAAATAATAATTGTGTTTTATTTATACACTTTTATCATAAGTAATTAGATATTTAATATTTAATGTTGTATTATCTAATATCTTTATTCAAAGATAAAGGATTT
Organism: Adenanthera pavonina; assembly: GCA_026686845.1. Classification (NCBI taxonomy): domain Eukaryota; kingdom Viridiplantae; phylum Streptophyta; class Magnoliopsida; order Fabales; family Fabaceae; genus Adenanthera; species Adenanthera pavonina. The sequence continues at coordinate 6,362,243 of JAIVEN010000009.1, forward strand.
CACTATTTTTTCATGTAAAATATTATAAATATTTTGAAAGTAATTTATCTCTACATGAGATTAAAGATTTGAAAGTTTAAAAATTGAATTCAATCCATATTTATCTTTACTTTTCCTTATCTTATTTAATGAAATATGTTATTCTTATTAGGATAATTTTTTTTAATTCATAAAGGGATTAACAACTCCAATAAAAGACAATAAAAAAGACAAATTAATTCCCAATTATCTAATGTGATTAACCCTGTATTTGGAGAAATTCTTATTAGGTTAATTTAATTTCCAATATATTTAACACATATAAATTAATATTAATATTATTTATTACCAATAATAATTTTGATGAAGTAATAATATACTAAGGCAATTATCAATAGTTAGTTCAAGAGAATAATTTGTCATGTTACGATTGAGACTCTTAGCCCAAACTCCTATGGGCGTTGGTAGTGTGGATATTTTCACATAATGTAAAAGTCTAATGAAATAATGTCACCTAGAGAAAGAAGGATTATGGGTTGTTAATATATTTTCCTGAAAAATAAGTAATAACAATATTTAGGAAATAAATATTGGCTAATTCTCTCTTTCTCATCATTTCACTCTTTTTAATCTTTTTTTATTATCTCAATCATAACATATTAAATTTATTACATTTTCTTTTAAATCATATGACAATCAAAATTACAATATTTATTTTAATAATTTTTTCTCAAATTTCTATTATATTATATTATATATATTATATATTAAGCATATATATATAATATAATTTATTAAATAATATAATATATGACATATATGATATGACATAACATAAAATAATATAATATTAATACATATGGATAATAAATATTATATACATAATTATTATTATTTAAAAATAAAAAAAAATTAAAATTTGGCTAGGAAAACAATTTTTTCTTACCAAATGAAAACAAATATATTTATAAGAAAATTATTTCAAATTTAAAAATAAAAAAATATTCATAGAAATATATATATATATAAATAAAATATTTAATGATATTAATAATTGAAAATAAAATATATGTGTATTTTTTAATTATAATATTGATTTATAAATATTTGTGTGTATTAGTGTGTAGATAAATAATATATATTTAATATCTCATATAAAGATTGCAAATACATTTCAGCTCAATTGGTAAGAAAATAAACACAAATTCATTGCGAGTAAGAGGTTATGCCTTCGAACCTAGGTGAAGGCACATTTTAAACAAATATATGATGATAAATTTTCAGTGGCAACTAAATGTTGTCGCTGAATTACAAATCTTTATGTTGTCGCCGAATGACAAATCTTTGGCAATAACAATTTATATTTTTAGCGACAACTCTTTTTGCCACTAAATGTCTACTTTTGGCGGCGATGATAAACTTTTAGCAACGAGGTTTGTGACGGCGGCACCATTTCATCTTTTAGCAATGATTTTTGTCCCAGCCAAAAGTCAAATTTTGTGTAGAAATAGCAAGTTTATTCTCATATATAATAAGCATTTTGTACTATGATTTACAAGTTGAAGTAGGTATTGATATCAGTTTAAACACATTCATTGCGATGTCAAATGAAACTACCATAGTACAATCATCTTCCTCCCCAAACCCAAACATAGTTCCATTAGTGGAGACAATTTCAAAGGTACACGAATGCCTTACACCTTGTATAATCTCAAATCCTACCTTCTTCCATAAACTTGTACTTAATGAATACACTTCCACTCGATTAACTTCCCCTAAAAAATTCCAACTAAGTCTAATCTTTAGTCATGGGACTAAATCCAAATCCAAAAATTTGATGAGCTCTAGCACGCTCTTTAATTCCAGATACATGTCTAACTTGTCTAATTGCTGGATTCCAGAGTAACCAGGCACGTTTAAATCCAGTAGCAAGAACCCTGACTAAAAGCAAGCCATTGCTATATCTGACAATCTTTATAAGTTCAGAGCTGATCATCAAAGGTGGTTTATGAACTTTAAGGATGTCCAACTCATTGTTGAGAAAATAAATAGTCGTTTGAGGGCGAGAAAAAGGGTGTTGTGTTGAGAATGATGGAGGTGGTCTGCAATGAAAGATGGAGTTTTGAAGAGATTTTTCCAATCTTTACAGACAGATTGAAATCAAATGAGGGATTTAATAGGAAGTGATAAAAATCAAGGAGGCACGTCAAAGACTCTCAAGTGCTACTCACATGATCCCTTTCAAGAAAATTCTAGATCTTCTTTTTTTGTTAGATAATTTTATTTATTTATTTATTCATTTTTATTTCGTTCGTTTCCAATTTGTATTCCCTTGGAGCCAAAGTTGTTAGTTAGATTTACATTAGAAGAAATAAAATATATTAGATATCTTCTAAGAGATTTCTTAGATTCGAATTTAAGAGATTATCTAATAGTATTAGAATTATATATCAATTTTATTATTTTTCTTTGAATTTTTATTTTTATTATTAGGATTTTTATAATTAGATATATATTTTAGATTTTCTAGATCTATTAGGATTATCTGGATCCAATTGTTTTAGGATTATGGTTTTTCTTGTTTTGCCTATATAAATATCTCTATGTAATGCATTTTCTTCAATGAATGGTGGAATAATATTATTGTGATTTTTTTAGTAAGAATTTACTAAGTTATTTCTCTTTCTCTTCTCTCTCTTGCTTTTTATCTCTCTCATTTTTTCTCATCTGACCGTGAGGAGTGATCAACCTTGTGAGTGTCATTATAATTAGGGATCTAGAGACAAGTTCCTCTATGGTTCTAATTGATCATCTTCTAAATCTTTTGAGTCAAGTTCTTCCACTACTTTGTATTTTCTGGGTGCTTGAGACAGGTTCTTACTGTGTCCATATCAGTTGGTATCAGAGTTCGGTTCCGAAATCCAGGTTTTTCTTTTGTGATTTTATTTCTTCTTATCATCTCATCACTTTCTCTATCTCTACATCTTGTTTCCCTTGCCTTCTTCGCGTTTGTGAAGTTATTAAAAAAAATTTGTGCAAAAAAAAAAGAGCACATTGAAAAGAAAAAAAAAGTGTTGAAAAAAATTTATTTAAAAAAATATTAGTGTTTTTCTCTTTAGATATATGGCGAAATGAAAGCATATATGGAAGTTGAAACAAAAGAAGCGTATCCAAATTAATCCTAAGATGGTAAAGATTCGAGGACGAATCTTTTCGAGGAAAGGGGGAATGATAGAAATCAAGGAGGCACGTCAAAGACTCTCAAGTGCTACCCTTTCAAGGAAATTCTAGATCTTTTTTTTGTTAGATAATTTCATTTATTTATTTATTTATTCATTTTATTTCGTTGGTTTCCAATTTATATTTCCTTGGAGTTAAAATTATTAATTAGATTTACATTAGAAGAAATAAAATATATTAGATATCTTCTAAGAGATTTCTTAGATTCGAATTTAAGAGATTATCTAATAGTATTAGAATTATATATCAATTTTATTATTTTTCTTTGAATTTTTGTTTTTATTATTAGGATTTTTATAATTAGATATATATTTTAGATTTTCTAAATCTATTAGGATTATCTGGATCCAGTTGTTTTAGGATTATGGTTTTTCTTGCTTTGCCTATATAAATGTCTCTATGTAATGTATTTTCTTCAGTGAATAGTGGAATAATATTATTGTGACTTTTTCAGTAAGGATTTACTGAGTTATTTCTCTTTCTCTTCTCTCTCGTTTTCTATCTCTCTCCTTTTTTTCTCATCTGACCATGAGGAGTGATCAACCTTGTGGGTATCATTATAGTTAAAGATCTAAAAATGAATTCCTCTATGGTTCTAACTGATCATTTTCTGAATCTTTTGAGTCAAGTTTTTTCGCTACTCTGTATTCAGTTGGTATCAGAGCTCGATTCCGAAATTCAGGTTTTTCTTTTGTGATTTTGTTTCTTCTTATCATCTCATCACTTTCTCTATCTCTAGATCTTGTTTCCCTTGTCTTCTTCGTGTTTGTGAAGTTATTAAAAGAAATTTGTGTAAAAAAAAAAAAGAGCACATTGAAAAGAAAAAAAAAGTGTTGAAAAAAAAGTTATTTAAAAAAAATATTAGTGTTTTTCTCTTTAGATATATGGCAAAATAAAAGTATATATGGAATTTGAAACAAACGAAGCGTATCCAAATTAATCCTAAGATGGTAAAGATTCGAGGACGAATCTTTTTGAGGAAAGGAGAAATGATATAAATCAAGGAGGAATGTCAAAAGCTCTCAAGTGCTACCCACATGATCATTTTCAAGGAAATTCTAGATCTTTTTTTTTTTTAGATAATTTTATTTATTTATTTATTCATTTTTATTTCGTTGGTTTCCAATTGGTATTCCTTTGAACCAAAGTTATTAGTTAGATTTACATTAGAAGAAAAAAAATATATTAGATATCTTTTAAGAGATTTCTTAGATTTGAATTTAAGAGATTATCTAATAGTATTATGATTAGATATCAATTTTATTATTTTTCTTTGAATTTTTATTTTTATTATTAGGATTTTTTAAATTAGATATATATTTTAGATTTTCTAGATCTATTAGGATTATTTGGATCCAGTAATTTTAGGATTATGATTTTTCTTATTTTGCCTATATAAAGGTTTCTATGTAATACATTTTCTTCAGTAAATAGTGGAATAATATTATTGTGACTTTTTCCGTAAGAATTTACTGAGTTATTTCTCTTTCTCTTCTCTCTTTCGTTTTTTATCTCTCTCCTTGTTTTTCTCATCTGACCGTGAGGAGCGATCAACCTTGTGGGTGTCATTATAGTTAGAGATCTAGAGACAAGTTCCTCTAGGGTTCTAACTGATCATTTTTTGAATCTTTTGAGTAAAATTCTTCCATTACTCTACTTTGTATTTTTTGAATGCTTGAAATAGGTTCTTATTATATCCACATCAGGAAGTCTTTGAAGGATGTTGATGATGATGTCGTTAGGTAAAAAGGTATTGTTCCCTTCTGTTGTCATTTGCAGGTCAAGGGAAGAAGGAGCAACACGCTATTTGTTAAGTTACATTTTAAAAGGCCTCATCACTCATCAAGTTCCCATTGAAATAGGATCCACACAAGGAAAATCTAAACAATTATAAATATTTATGGCTAAAGTTAAGGCCAGATTTTGAATAGTTACTATTATTAATTCCTGAGTAAATTATTGCAAAAATTGAAAAGTGAAAATTTAAATATAGGGAGAAAATGTCTAATTAAATAATAATTTTCCTAATATGAAAAATAAATAGACAAAAAAAAGTTCTATGTTTTGTCTCTAGTTGAGGAGATTCTCAGCTGAATCAATCACTAAATTTTGAACTCTTGAAATTAAATTTAACTAGTTAGGATTTCAGATTTTTGTGGCCCAAAAAAAGTCAGTTTTTTTAATAATTTTTTAAGCTAACAACCATTTTAGGAAATATTTTTTTATTTGACATCATTTTTTAAAATAAAAATATTGAAATAAAAAATTTAATTTTGGATTATTTTAATCAAATTTAAACAATTTAAATTTTATAATCGACTAGAATGAATATCTTATGAGATCCATACTTCCATCCCATCATACAAGAGTTTTTTCTTTTAGATATTTTTGTCAGGCCTTCACTTGCTAGGCTGTACTCTCGAGAGTAGTGACACAGAAGAGCATGCCCACAAGTTCATTTACATGGTTCTAGAAGATATGCCCATTTCAACAGCCCAAGCTTCAATACTTCAAGATGGCGCAGAAGAGAGGAGTGGATGGTTATTTTTCAACTCAGCTTGGATGTTGGGCATGATTTTTAATTAATTAGTTGAAAATTCTTAAAATTGAAGTTGGTCGAATTTGGGTGAGAGGTGAATGGTTATTCTTGTAGTTAGCTTGGATATAATGCATGATTTTCAATTACACGTAAATTTCTAGAACTTGGTTGAAAATACACCATGTGGAATTTGTTGAGGCGTGGATGTTCTTCCTTATGGATGCAGTTCTACCCACTCATTAATAAATCATGACTTTCCAAATATTTTTTTGGCAATTTTCTTAAAACTTAGGAATTTTAGTTAACACGAGACATAAACTAGTAACAGTTTAGTTTAGTTAATAAATAATTAGTAATTACATAATTAAAATATATTACTATATAATAAAAAAATCTTTTGAATTAAAATAAATTTATTAATCATATATAATATATAATATTATATATAAAATTTTTAATAAAAATATATGCTATCTAAATAATCTTTCAACATAATATTTTTATTTTATTTTTAGTAGGCTAAAAAATGTATATTCATTTTATTTTTATTTTATTGAGTTTGTGTATAATTCTTTGAAAAAATTATTTAATATTGGAGTACTAATTTTAAAATAATTAATTAAAATTGATTGATATAAACATATATTTTACATTTTGGACAAAAATGTATAATTAAGAAAAAGGTTAAAAAGTGATTAAATTGTATAATGAAACCAAAAAAAAAAAAAGAAAGCTCTTTTTTCAAAATGGTATTATGGTCATTCGGAGTCAAATATGGTCCTTCTGTGTCATTAATTTAACTACAATGGTCTTTTGGTGTTATTTCTTTTTGTCTTTTGTCTTTTTGTGAAACAAAGGGGTCAATGACACCAAAAAAAAAAAGTAAACCAAATTAAAATAAACCAAAAAGACTACTCAAAGGCAGCTACATTGCATTATTTCTACTTCATGAGGTAGCAATCTATGAATATTGGGTTTGGTTGGTATCATATAGGGGTGTGCAACCAACTCGGTAGCCCGGTAGGCCCGATCCTACCCGGCATACGGGGTTGGTCCTAGACACTGGGCCGGATTGGACACCGGGTTAAGGTTAAACCCGGTCTCCCCCGGTCCCGGTATATATGTAATTACATATGTATTTAAAAATTTATAAATATTAATTTTATATAATATTTTCTTGATACATTATATATAATAAATTGCCTATATTATTATTGTGAATATTTTTAAAAAGTTAATCTTTTAATTTTATTTAAAACTTTAAATTAATTTCTTAATATTATTTAAAAATAAATATATGATTATTAAGTATTTATAATTTTAATAAATTTTATTTTTTATTATAATATTATTTTCTAAGAAAATATATTTGGAATGAATATAATTATAGTTTTGTTAATAAATAAAATTAATTTATTTTTTTATTTTTATATACTTTTTAAGACCGGGCCAATCTCGGTCTATGAGACCGGGTTGGTCCGGTCTCGCTTAACTTCACAAAGATCGGGCATCGGGTTGGCTATCAACCCGGTCTTACCCGGTCTTTGTGCACCCCTAGTATCATATCCCAATTTTCCCTATTTTACTCTGTCATTAATTAACAAATTATTCAAATAACATCTTAATTTTTTAAAAGTAAAGAAAAAGTTTAATCACTGAATTATTAATCTATCACATTTAAATTTTTATCTTTTAGAAATTATCACGTGCAGAAATTATAATATTATATTTAAATAATAAATTTACTTTTCTTATTAATGATTTTTCCAAATGACTCAATAATTAATGTTAAATGGTTAATTTATATTAAATTATTTGTAAACTTTGATTCAAATAATGGCTAGTTTTGAAAGGTAAGTAAACTAAACAATTTTTCTTGACTAATTCAGCGATGAACTATACAGCTAACCAACTAACTAGTTCTAACAAAAAAAAAAAGAAACTAACTAGTTACTTTACGTAGATATAAATAATTCACTTTATATTGTGGTGGACTATGGAGTTTGTTGAGGACTCTTGAAGCACAGAGAGATCTAGAGAGAGAGCGAGTGATGAGTTGACCAATGGACAAGTCAGAGTGTTAAATGCAGATATTATAGATGATTTTGTAGATATTATTAGATTAGATATTCCGTTATTATTATGAGATATTTTATATTAATTAGTCATTATTTTCGGATTCTCATATTGTGTATATATCTTGTAATTTGTTTCAGAGTAATAGTATAGATGAATTTTCCCTTCAACATGGTATCAAAGCCCTCATAATTTTTTTCAGTCAAAACATTTTTTCTCGCCTTTGATTTGATATATCGAGCCTTTCTTACTGATGAAAAAGTTAAGAACACTCCCATTGAGCCTAACACTCACTTTGTTCCGATTGATGGGACCTTGTTAGAGAACCCCACACGTTATTGACAACTAGTTGGGGGACTCATTTATCTTATGGTGACTTGTTCGGATATTGCTTATGCGGTTCATATTGTTAGTCAATCCATGTTTGACCCCCAGACTACTCATTATGCAGCTGTTATTCGGATTCTTCAATACGTCAAAGGAACCATGTATCATAGCCTTCACTTCTTTGTTAGTTCCTCTCTTATTTTACAGGTCTACTCTGATGTTGATTAGGAAGGTGATCAAGCTAATCGCTAGTCTACTATTGGGTTCTGTATCTTTCTTGGTGACTCTATTATCTCTTTGAGAAGTAAGAAACGGATTCTAGTCTCTCGATCCAGTGTTGAATCATAATATCGTGCATTAGTAGATACTACTGCTAAGATTCTTTGACTCCGTTGGCTGCTTGATGATTTGGGAACTTCCCAGAAATCATTCATTGACATATATTGTGATAGTCAAGTAACTATTAAGATTGCTCACAATAATATGTTTTATGAGCAACCAAACATATCGAGATCAACTGTTATTTCACTCGGTAACATATTATTCAAGGCAACATTAGACTTGTCCCCATTCGAATGAAGCACCAACCAGCTGATTTCTTTACTAAATCTTTTAATCCCAATCACTTCCAGTTTTTAGTGAACAAACTTAAACTACTTTCTATCAAATCATCTTGAGTTTGAGGAGGTGTTAAATGTAGATATTTAGATGATTTTATAGATATTATTAGATTAAATATTATGTTATTTTTAGGAGATATTTTAGATTAATTAGTCTTTATTTTGGGATTCTCCTATTGTGTGTAATTTCTATCTAAGCAATATTATACATGAATTTTCCCTTCAACATAGAGAACGAGTCAGCAAGCCCCGAAAATTCAAGCGGCAGTAGTGGTAGTGGAAGCGAAGAGGAAAACTGGCTTCCGTTGGATGAAGTCATAGCGATCATGAAGAAGCGATTACCAGTCAAGGCGGAGATCACTCAAGAAGCAAAAGAATCGATGCAAAAATGAGCATTGGGGTTCCCACGCTTCATCACCCACCAGACTTCCTGCGAGCGTGACAAGAGGGGGGGCCAAGTCATATGGGGCGACGACCTCATCTCTACTATGTCCACCCTCTGATTCCACGATTAAGTGGAACCACTCAAGATATGCCTCAAAGAAATCAAGAAGTTACTAGATGACGAGTACCGCAAAGATATATGAAGCGACTAGAGCAACATGAGCAACAGCAGATACAGTAGTGGCAACGACGTATTCTTTGTCTTTGATTTGGAGAATATGATACGCACAGTTTTATTAGTCAGCATTTATGTTTTTGTTAGTATGGGATAGCTTGGTAATTTCATTATAACGGTTGCTAGTTTGTTGTTGGGATTCCGAGGGTATAGTAGCTGCATGGGTACTTGGATCTTTTTTATGCCATTTTGTTATAACATAATTCTCCCTCTCGACCTCGTCTCTTCTTCTTCTTCTTCTCCTTCTCCTTCCTCTTCTTCTTCCTTTCCCCTTTATTTTTTCTCTAAGATTTACAGATCCATTAATCTGGTATCAGAGCAGGCTTGACTATGGCCGATAGTACTAGATCTCAGAGTTTGATTCATGAAATGGAGGATCGCTTGCGTGGTGAAGTTCGTCAACAGATTTCGGAAGTGCAATAGCAATTACAATCTCAGTTTGAGGGATTACAGGAAACCCTTCATGGATTGTCTCTTCAATTTATTGCTATGAGAGATGCGGATCATAATCGCAGTAGAGTTGATAGTAGAGCAACTTCCAGTGATTCCCGATCTCATAATTGTGAATACCAGATACCCACTCATTTTACAAAAGTGGATTTTCCTCTTTTTACTGAGGATGATGTGTTTGGGTGGATCTCAAAATGTGAACAATTTTTCCTTTTGGATGGAACTCCGGATCAGAGGAAGGTCACTATTGCTAGTTTGTCCCTTTCTGAGAATGCATATAAATGGTTTCAGCATTTTGAGAAAAGTAGAAATGGTAGAATTAGCTGGGAAGCATTTGTAGAGGCAATAAAAATTAGATTTGGGCCTATATATGATGATCCAATAGAAGAATTAATGCAATTAAAACAGTCTGGGTCACTTAGTGAACTTTAATCAAAGTTTGATAACTTGATTTGTAGATTGGATCTAAATGAGGGGTAGAGACTTAGCTGTTTTTTAGGGGCACTGAAACCTAACATTACGGCAGGAGTTAAACTTCTCAAGCCTCAAACATTGTTGGAGGCAACTCGTTTGGCAAGGTTGGTAGAGATGAATTTTCAATTAATGAAGGAAGAATTGAAGCCCAATTGGTCCAGTAAACTTGTTACTAGTTGGAATAAGGGTGAGCTCGGTAACATAAATAAGAGTAAAGGAATCATAAATGATGGTAAGAAGAACATGATGATGCCACACAAAAGGGCATACTAGGAAAGCCCTCTGTTCAATTTCAGCAGAAGCTGTCTCCAGATGAGATGGAGGAATTAAGATAAAAAAATCTGTGTTATTATTGTCATGGGAAGTTCACTCCTGGTCATGAGTGTCCTTAAAGGAAGAAAACACAGATTTATCTTATGGAAGTATTAGATGAGGAAGAAGGTAATTATAGGAAGGAAGCAGCAATTGTTAATGATGATGAAGGAAGGGAATCTGAAATTGTTTCTGTCCAGGGATTTGATTTGCTGAATAATGGTCCAACATTATCTCTTAATGCTATGTTAGGAGACGCTGGAGGAGATATTCTCAGGGTACTTGGAAGGTGTAGAAAGAAGGTCTTATATATATTGGTGGATACAGGCAGCTCTTACAATTTTGTGAATGAAGCTTTGTTAGAACAAGGGTTGTGTGAAGTATAGCCTATCAAGCCAGTCACAGTCAGTGTAGCAGAAGAGAGTCAATTAATTGGAACTAAAGCTTGTAAAGGGTTTAGATGGAATACACAAGGCCTTGAGCTAGAAGCTAATGTCATTTTTATTCCAGTTAAAGGCTGTGATATGGTTCTAGGTATGCAGTGGTTACGTGAATTGGGCATTATTCACCTTGATGCCAAAAACCTGATGATGGAGTTTACATGGAGGTGAAGACAAGTACGAATATCGGCTGCTAAAACTGGTAGAAATAAGATGATATGTGAAGATCGATTTCAAGAGGTGTTAACGTCACAATCAACCTCTTATGCTCTGCAAGTAGTACCTTGCCAAGATAGCATGCTCTGTGGTAGTTTATGTGTAGCCCAAGCACAAGAGTTTCCTTCTACAGTATCTGAATTGTTGACAGAATTTATAGATATTTTTGAGGAACCTAAAGGATTACCTCCTAGTAGGGGTAATTTTGATTATCAAATCACGCTTAAGGAAGGAACCAATCCCATCAACATCAGACCTTATCATTACCCAACTGTGCAGAAGGATGCAATTGAGAAAATTGTCAAAGAGTTACTGGATGCTGGGGTTATTCAGCTTAGCTCCTCTCCGTTCACTTCCCCAGTTGTGTTAGTTAAGAAGAAAGACGGATCTTGGAGGATGTGTGTGGATTATAGAGTACTCAACAAGGCAACCATTCGTGATAGCTTTCCCATTCCTCTGATAGAGGATTTGTTGGATGAACTGGGCAAGGCCAAAGTGTTTTCTAAGCTGGACCTTAGATCGGGCTACCACTAGATTCGTATGAAGGATGGGGACATTTACAAAACTACTTTTCAAACACATTCTGGGCATTATGAGTATTTGGTGATGCCTTTTGGCCTTACTAATGCTCCCTCTACTTTTCAAGGTATGATGAATCACATGTTTGAAAAGTTTCTATGGAAATTTGTGTTGATATTTTTTGATGACATTCTGGTATATAGTGTTGACATTGATAATCATATTCTGCACCTCAGAGAAGTTTTGTTAACTCTGAGAAGACATCAGTTTTTTGTTAAGAAAAGTAAATGTGCATTTGCTGTTGATCAAATAGAGTATCTTAGTGATGTGATTTCTACTAAGGGTGTTACAGCTGATCCCCAAAAGCTGAAAGCAGTGGTTGATTGGCCTCAACCAAAATCTGTTAAGGAACTAAGAGGTTTCTTAGGATTATCTGGATATTATCACAGATTTATCAAAGGGTTTGGAGTGTTAGCTCAACCTTTGAATGAGTTGCTCAAGAAGGACAATTTTCAGTGGAACCCACAAGCTGACAGTGCTTTTCGAGCATTGAAAGAGGCTTTGGTAAGTGCTCCAGTGCTAGCTATTCCAGATTTGCAACAGCCTTTCGTTATAGAAATAGATGCTTCGAACATAGGGATAGGAGCTGTACTTATGCAAAATGGTCATCCTATAGCATATGTCAGTAAGGTATTGTCACCCAGGAACAGGCTTTTATCTGTGTATGACAGAGAATTATTGGCAATTGTGCATGCTGTGTCTAAATGGTATGCTTATCTTAGTCCTAAGCCTTTCACCATACTGACTGATCAAAAAGTCTTAAATATCTTATTGAGCAAAAATTATCTACTTCAGCTCAATTTAGTTGGTTAGCCAAGTTGATGGGACTACAATATGTGATTTCTTATAAAAAGGGCAAAGAGAACTCTGCAGCTGACACTTTATCAAGGGCTACTCATGGCGAATTGTTACAGATGAGTGTTTCTATGATTTCCACTGAACTATGGGATATGATCAAGTTACAATGGAGTACTGATCCATTCTTACAGCACTTAATTCAGGAATTAATTCAGAATTCCAATTCCCATCCTAAGTACAAGTGGCAAGAAGGGGTACTAACTAGAAAAAATAAACTGGTGATTGGTCCACATCAAACTGATTTAAAGAGAAGCATTTTAACATGGTTACATTCATGTCTTCAAGGTGGCCACTCGGGTAATAAAGCTACAATTCAGAGGATTAAGGGAATTTTCTATTGGAAGGGGTTACATACTGATGTCAGGAATTTTATTGCTTCATGCGATACATGTCTCAAATGTAAATATGAACCTGTTGCTTATCCAGGTAAACTGCAGCCTCTACCAATTCCTGAAGGGGTATGGCAAAGTATTGCCATGGATTTCATTGAGAAACTACCTAAGTCTGATAACAAGGATATAATTTGGGTTATTGTAGATCGATTGATAAATATGCTCACTTTATAGCTTTGTCACATCCTTTTAATGCTACTGATTTAGCCCAGATATTCTTGGATAATATCTATAAACTTCATGGAACACCAAGTAATATTATCAGTGACCGAGATCCAATATTTACTAGTAAATTTTGGAAAGAGTTTGTGGGGAATTAGGAGTTACATAGAGTTTATCTACTGCCTACCACCCTTAATCTGATGGGCAAAGTGAAGTACTGAATCGATGCTTGGAGCACTATTTGTGTAATTTTACATGGCAACATCCTAAAGAGTGGTTCAGGTGGCTTCCCCTTGCTGAGTGGTGGTACAATACTACTTATCACACTTCCATTGGTTTTACACCATATGAAGTATTATATGGTCAACCACCCCCCTTACATCTTCCTTATTTACCTCAAGAGTCTTCAATGGAGGTAGTAGATAAAAGTTTTGCTGCTAGAGAAGTAATGATTCGGAAATTGAAAAAGAATCTAGCGACAGTGGTGAATCACATGAAACAACAAGCTGATAAAAGAAGATCAGAAAGAAAGTTTCAAATTGGGGACTGGGTGTACCTCAAGTTGCAACCTTATCGACAGTCATCAGTGCATGTTAAATCCACTGCGAAGCTGTCCCCATGATTTTTTGGTCCTTACCAGATCATTGATAAGGTAGGGCAGGTTGCGTACACTCTACAGCTGCCTTCCAATTCAAAGATACACCCCACCTTTCATGTGTCGTTGTTGAAACAGTGCCCTGACCCCAATGTGCCTTTACATCAAGTACCTGAGACTGGGGAATTGCTGCATTGACCAAGGCACCTGAGATGATTTTAGACCGTCGTTTGGTGTAAAAACGGAATAGAGCTGTCACTCAAATGTTAGTTAAATGGAAGGGTGAGACAACTGAGGAGGCGACATGGGAAAATTGGTTTGAACTGCAACAGAAGTATCGTGAGTTTGCTCGATCTTTGTATCCTTGAGGTCAAGGATGTTTTTAAGGGGAAAGTAGTTGATACGCACAGTTTTATTAGTCAGCATTTATGTTTTTGTTAGTATGGGATAGCTTGGTAATTTCATTATAACGATTGCTAGTTTGTCGTTGGGATTCCAAGGGTATAGTAGCTGCATGGGTACTCGAATCTTTTTTATGCCATTTTGTTATAACAGAATTCTCCCTCTCGACCTCGTCTCTTCTTCTTCTTCTTCTTCTCCTTCTCCTTCCTCTTCTTCTTCCTTTCCCCTTTATTTTCTCTCTCAGATTTACAGATCCATTAGAATATCACTGGACTACAATGGAGGAGGGCGGCGGGAAACACCATATCAGCGGTGACAATGACAATCCAAAAATGGAGGTGGAGGCTGGAGTTGCCATGGTAGGGGTTATCAGCGGCGATGACGATCCCAATCGTAGGGAGGTGGAGGTGAAGGAGACTGACACTATGTTTACAATGGGACAGCACCAGAACAGTGGCTACCAGGTCGATGACGATTTCGAGGTAACTTTGATCTATAATGATGACCGTTATCTTCCTTCTCCCACTTTGACATTGAAGAGGGACGACGCATCTGGATTTGCGGATGGATCTTCATCAGACTAAGTAGACTGAGAAATGTATGATGTGTCTTCTTAATCTTTTTACTTCCCAATTGGCATATTCAATTTTCAAGACTGACACAGAATATGAATTGTTGATTGGTGAATTGTGAATAACGTTCTTCAAGTAAAGAAGAACCTAGTGATCGATTCAATGGTTGACATCTTGCAAGCATGAACTTATTTTTTGTATATAATTTTTTTTTAATTTCTTGATAAGTCACCAACTTCTTACTTAAAAAATTTTATACCTGAATACTGTTTCGAATTATATAACTTGAAGAGCTCTGATTAGGATGGGAAAAGGTGTGTAAATTTTAAATATTATCACGTCTATTCCCAAACTAACCAACCGAAACTGAGAGGATTAATATTAGAGCTTAATTTCTCTATTATGAGAAATTTAATTAATTTCTAGAATGTTTCTTTCATTGAAACAAAATTATTAATTTGTTGTTGAGAATATAGAAATTATGGAGATCAGTGATTGAACGAACATACAAATAGAATTCTTGTATGTTTTCTAACTAAATTTTGGCCGATATATGATATGATATGATATATTTTAGTCTAAGCTCTCGTAGATTGGATTTTTGACACATTTACAAGTGAAAAATGAATTACATCAATTGATCGTACAGAGATTGATACATGAATGAAAGGGAATATATTTGACATTTCTTTTTCTTTATTTTTAGACATCTTATAGGTTTTTCATATCAAAATATTCAATTCAAATTAAAAACATTTTGAGATTAAAGCTCCATTTACTTTAAGCTAGCTCCAGTATAGTAGATGCATGATATAGAGTGTGAGTGGTGTGAAAATCATCTCTAACAAATTTATTGAGAGTAAATTTTTAGATATTATATATCTATTCTTACTTCTTTCTATATTTCTAAGTTTTCTTGAATGTTATTTTTTAAAAAAAAAAACAAGATATTATTTTGTTACAGTCATTAGGTGGGCTTTCATATATACAAAGCTCGAAAAATGAATCATCGTGTTTATTAGTTGTAATAAGTACGGTTTCATCTAGTCTATATAAAAAAAAAAAAAAGTATAGTCGTTTCGTCTAAATTTTTAGTCTATACTGATGTTAATATTGATGTGCGGCTTTTATTGTTGAGAAAATGAGACATTATGGGTGTGATTTAGCGATTGTACACAGATTCTTCTTCTACATTTTTTCACTTAATTTGTTATATATTAGTTGGAGATATTTAAGGTGTATATATATTTAGTGTGATCACATTATAAATATAAAATATTTGATTTTATTACAGAATTCATGAGCATATATACGTACGATACTCTTTCAGGCGTAGTTGATTAACATTTTTTATTTTGCAAAACTTAAACATATAATCCTTATATTTTACCTATATTAAATTTAGTCTTTGCAATTTTTAAATAAAGTAAACATAGTGTATTATATAGAAATTGAAGAATGAATTGCATTGAACATTCTAAATACTTAATATATACGTGTGAGTGTCCTACTGGTTATCAAGAAGCATAATGATTAAGATATGAATAATGAAGGAATTTATCTAGCTCTACCCTCTAATAAAATTTATAAAAGCCTAACTATTCATTAGTTATCTCATAACAAATTAACAACCTAGCTCATCTCATACTACTTTGTCACTACAAAAAAAGAGGCATTTAGAGATGGCCAAAATCTGTCACTAAATAACTCAAAATCCGTCTCTAATATATTAGAGATGAATTTAGAGACAACATTTAAGTCGTCTCTAAAAGTGGCGTCGCTAAATAATTAGAGAGGGATTAACTCATCCGTCTCTATTTAGAGACGGATTTATTCCGTCTCTAAATAAAATAAATTCATCTCTAATCTCAATCAAAATTTGTTACCAAAATTGTTAAAAATAATCAAATAAAATAATAAAAATAGAATATAATCATTAGCCACTTCACCCCCTAGCCCAAACCCAAAGCTCACGCCACATCACTGGTATGTCATTTGTAGTGACATATCATATTAATAGCTTCAAATGTGTCTCACCCAGGTTCGAAGTCATGACCTCTTACTTCCAATACCTTTGTACTCATCATGTTGCCAGTTGAACTGAAATGCTTCTGTAGTCTCTATATGTAATATTAAATATATATATATATATATTATTTATCTACACACTAATATATAAACATATATATTTATAAGTCAATATATTATTAAAAAATACACATATGTTTTATATTCAATTATTAATATCGTAAAATATTTTATTTATATATATATATTTATATTTATATGAATATTTATATTATTTTGTTTAGATCTTAAATAATTTTTCTATAAATATATTTGTTTTTCTTTGGAAAGAAAAAAATTATTTTCCTAGCCAACTTTTAAATTTAATTTTTATTTGTAAATAAAAATAATTATATATATTATGTTTATGATCCATATGTTTTAATATTTTATTATATTATTTTTTGCATAGTCATATCATATAATATATATATATATATCGTATTTTATATTATTTAATAAATTATATTATATATATGCTTAATATATATTAGAGGTGGGAGGGAACCAGATATGATCGAGTTTTATGTCAGTCCATGATCTAACCTAAAGTCTTGGTTAAGTATTATATATATCCATTTTAAATTTAGAAAGGAACATATCTTTTTATTATTTACACCATAAATTTAATTATGGATTCCTAATAAAAAATGATTGAAATTTTATTTGATTTTGATTTGATTTATTTTTTAGTATCATTATTACTTTTAACTTTAATTTTAAAATGTAGATGTAAATTCTCAAAAGAATGTTGATTTAGAAAGAATTAATGATTAATAAGTTTATAATAAATTTATTGTTGTCACAATTTTTGAAAATTATTATCATGAAATAGAATTAAAAATTAACTTATTAATTCAAAGTAAAATAAATTAATAAAATTAAGATAATCTACTTAGATATTTTAAACTAAATCATATTATTAAAGATAAACTTTTTTTTAAATCAATTCTACAAACATATCTAATATAAAAAATTTATCAACATATGGATTACTAATTAAATAAAAAAAATTATTTAATATTCATTGATTCTAGATATTTGTTAATTACTAGGATAATTAAATGTCATCTATGATAAAATTGCTTACGTTCTCTTTTAGTCTAAAATTTCTTAAAACCTCAATGCTTCCTTTAATTTCATTTTACTATTTCTAATCTTAAAATTCTCTATATATCTCTTCTCTCCTTCATTTCTTATTTTTCATTCTCATCCTATATTCTCAATTTCTCGATCTTCTTCCATCAACTACCAAGCATGCTCCTAAAAAAATAAAAGAAACATTAGGTTTTAGGATTCTGGTGATTTAGTTTAAGGTTGCTTTTTGAAATGTATTTTAATATGATTAGAAATACAATTCACTTAATTTAAATTAGTTAACTCATGAGTTTGGTCCATTTAACATACTATAATATTTAAAAAATACCCAAAATTTGAAAATATCTCTCAAAATTTAAATTAACATATTACAATATTAAAAAATAATACTATATAAAATTGAAGTAATTTAAAAAAAAATCCGTATCTAAATCCGTCTCTAAATGTGAATTAGAGACTAATTTAGAGACAGACAAGACACCCGTTGCTGCGTTCATTACAAATGTGTCTCTAAGTTCATCTCTAAATAGATACTAGAGACAAATTTAGGGCAAGACATTTATTGTTGCATTCACTAAAAATACGTATCTAAATCCATCTTAAAAAAAAATTAGAGATAGGTTTAGTGACAAATTTTTATTCATCACAACAAATTAAAAACATCCGTCACAAAATTCATCTCTAAATGTTAAAGAATTTTTAAGAAATAATAGGATATTTTTAGAGACGGATATAGAGACGGACTTTTTTATTTTAGCGATGAAAAATTAGTTGTTACTAAGTCTGTCTCTATCATATTATTAGAGACGGATTTAGAGATGGATTTTATTAGAAACGATATATACCCATCTCAAACTCCGTCTCTAATACTTTTTTCATTATTTTTAATATGAAAGAAAGTTATTTTGCTAAAAAAATTCGTTATCCGTCTCTATTTTCGTCTCTAATAGTGACAGATTTTAATCCGTCTCTAAAATTCGTAACTAAATGAACATTTTTTTGTAGTGTGTGCAATGCACAACACCAATTTCAAGTTTAAGAAATATCGTTAAGTTGTTCTAATCTTTGATATGTACTATAAAAACTATCATTCATATTTATTCTTGGGCGGAAAATTAATTTTTCCCAATATTATAAAAATTTTAGTTTATTCTGCGAAATGCTTACCGGCTCTTTTGTAGTTAGGGTTCCATCGCCAATTTACTTGAGTCCTTCGCTTATGTCTTCCCATTTTCTTCACCTTATGCATTTTCTCTGTTAGTAAGATTGAAGAACGGAGACTAGAGACTGTAGAGTAAAACACACACACACATGGTTAGAGAGAAAACACGAAGAGAATTAGCATAGTTGCTGATGACTGATCACTTTCAGGTTCATAGCTGCTGATACATTTCAGAAAGTTGTTGTTCATATTTGGGAATGAAGCTTTTCTTTTTTTTGGATAAAGAGGGAATGAAGAACGTAGATTGGATTTTTAACACAAGCGAAAAATGAATTACATAATTTGACCATGCATTTTATAGGCAATATATTAGTTGATTCTCAGAGTAAATTAAATGTCATTTACAGCACTATTATTAATTAAAAAATATCTTTTAAATAAAATAATAGTTTTTTATACTTACAATGGATATATTTTTCTTTAGTTTATATTACATTGCAGTGGTTTAATTTTCACATTTTATTTTTCTATATTTAAATTAAGTTATATTTTTTTAAACAAAATATGAATAACATGCACGATATACGCCGCCATAATATGTAATAATTTTCCCCGTGTGTGTATATAATTCAATACATCGGGTGGTGTTGGGTGGAATACTCTTGAAGCAGGGAGGGTGAGTGAGTGAATCAATGGCCGAGTCAGGGGGTCAGGAAAACTCAGTCGCTAGTGGCAGAGGTAGGAGAAGAGAGCGAAACGTCTTGCTTTCGAAAGTAAGAAAGATCATGAGGAAGGTGTTACCGGAGGACGCAAGGATTGATAAAGAAGCGGAGAGGACGGTCCAAGAATGCGTGAAAAAGTTCATCCGAGTCATCACCGACGTGGCCAACGACAAGCGCAAGAAGGATAAGAGTAAAAGGGTGGACGGCCACGACCTCATCTGGGCGATGACCACCCGCGGTTTCAAAGATTACGTGGAGCCACTCAAGATTTACCTCCGCAAGTATTTGACTAGGGAGGCAACGCCGGAGAGGATGACTAGCGCTGTTCCCGGAGGGGGGCACCGCCAGATGGATGACGACGATCAGGGTTGGATTTTTGTGGATACTGATGGGGTTTATGAAAATTGGCCCGCCATCGTTTTGGTTAAGATTTATTGACGCACAGAGATTGATATATGAATGAATGGGAATATATTTGACGATCTGTGATTATGTTTTCTTCTCTCTCTCTAGCTCAAGAACCGTAGGTGTATATTGGAGCAGAGAGATTGATATATGAATGAATGGGAATATATTTGACGATCTTTGATTTTGTTTTCTTCTCTATCTCTAGCTCAAGAACAGTTGGTGTACATTGAATCAGAGAGATTAATATATGAATGAATTGGAATATATTTGACGATCTTTGATTTTGTTTTCTTCTCTATCTCTAGCTCAAGAACAGTTGGTGTACATTGAATCAGAGAGATTGATATATGAATGAATTGGAATATATTTGACGATCTTTGATTTTGTTTTCTTCTCTCTCTCTAGCTCAAGAACAGTTGGTGTACATTGAATCAGAGAGATTGATATATGAATGAATTGGAATATATTTGACGATCTTTGATTTTGTTTTCTTCTCTCTCTCTCTAGCTCAAGAACAGCAGGTGCATGATATGGCGTGTGAGTGAGTGGTGTGAGCACAGTTATTTGAACTGATAAATCTTCTCTTACAAATATTGAGAGTAAATTTTAGATATTATATGTCTATTTCAAGCTCTGTTTATATATATATATATATGTATATATGAGCATCACTGTAATTTGACTAATTTCTTTTCATTATTCTCCCATTATTAAAGTATGTGAGCCCCATTTGTTATATAATGCATAACCTGAAAGTTCCTTATAGCATTTGCTTAGCTTTGTTCTCCTACTGTAATGCATCTTATATGAACCCTAAGCGAGTGAGAAAACATAGCTGTAAGCTAAGCCTCCCTTATTACTGTGTATAGTCCAGCAAAATTTCAAGAAAAATAGTTTAGGTTACTCAAAAGAAAAATCAAGATATAATATATTCTAATATTTGAAGTTCATTTAGTGAATATTTATTTAAAAAACATAAACGAATAGAATCAAATCACAAATATTAATTAAGTGGGGGTTATACAGAAAAAAAAAAAGGCAACAATTATAAGTTGAACCATAGGTGTGCATCGCATTGATAACAATTAACTACCAAGTGACATATTTTCAGCCGAATAGCATAATCACAACAAAAAGTCAAAAGTCAGGTCTTATTTTTCAATTAATGTGAGCGTACAGTGATCCCTGGTCAATGGAAATGGTGATGCTGAAGAGACTATTGTTGAACTTACGAGTACAAGCCAAAAAAAAAAGTTGAAATTCATATAATTCGTATTAAAAAAAATCAAATCAATTATGAGTCATCGTATCTTTGAGACAAGAAAGCCAAGTACATCAAAAGAAAATGTGAACAGTGAATACGCAGAAATCAAAAGTCATTATCTATGGTAGGCCACAAATTTAAAAAGTTCAAAAGACTGTCACTAGATAAACAAGTTGCAATATCAAATCAAATAATTTAGAATGTGGGAAGAGTTTCTCTCTAGATTTTAAGATTAGTTCCCACTAGGATTGAATCAAATAATTGAAATGTAAGTTTTGTCAAAACTATAGGAACCTTCTGCTGATGTTTATAGGGAATTACACCTCTTGAGGCTCCCATAATTCAAGTACAAAAAACTCTTTTTCCCAGAGAAGTTTGAAGAAGTAGGCACTGGACTAAACCCCGAATAATGGCCATCAATCTTGGCCAAGCATACTTCATTTATCTTCTTCATAACCTCGTGCTTGTCCCAGAATGGCTGACCTGCATATTCCTCAATCGGCATCCACTACAGCAACACAAGACAAAAAAAATTACATAGAAACGCATCAAAATGGATCCTATTGAAATGTCTGTTTCACAAACTTCTTGTGATTGGCTGGTCTATCCTACAATTCTTCTCAGACCTATATTTGGTATCAAACCACTCAGTATCTGATAGTCACATTGAACTTTGAGTTATATAGATTAAAGCAAAAGAGTTTCGGGAAGAAAGGCAACACTATTCTTAACTTTGATCAGAACGTGACATATCGTGGGGTAAAAATTCACTCTGATTTATATGCATTGACTTTCGTGGGGTAGATTGTTAGAAAATTATGTACCTGGGCAGCTTCTATCTCAATTTCTTGCAAATGGATGTCAAAAGAAAGGGGGCGCATCATGCACACGAAGAACAGATCTGACTTCTCAAAGAATGACTTGTGACTTTGTCTGATGAAAGAAGAAAGGAATGTTCAGTACTTTATTTATCTACGTTGTAAACTCAAAGGTAACCATTATAGAAACTTCAAGCCGAGGAAGAAGTTCTTGATTGTTCAGGAGTAACAGTAAATTGGGTAACTTGTTTCTACCTGAAGGCTAACACTTCCACAAATTCTGAGACAACCTGAAAATAGAGTGAACCCCAAAAAATTAGGCATATATTGATCATTACAATGATCAACTTTAATCTCCAGTTTATTGGTATTACAATGAGATTACTTACTCCTGTTTCTTCTTTGACCTCTCTTACTGCTGCTGCACATATATCTTCTCCCTGAATAAGTTGAACGAGTAAATTATTGCTTCCTACTCTGCAATGAGAAGATAAGCTACAGATTTACCTGATCAACAGCTCCAGTAGGCAATTTCCAGAGTCCAGTTCCCCGAAAAGGTCCACTTTTTTCTTGAACTACTAAGATCTAAAATAATAATGAAACAGAAAGCACGACATTAATGAGAAAATGCAAAATAGAACTACATTTGAATTCTTAGCAATTAGTATTTTTCCTGTGAACATGCTATAAATGAATCACTCAGAAGCACAGAGGTAACAATACTGATCACAGCCCCTCAAATTGTGAGGGAGTTTTTCCAATTAAACTGTAATGCTCATTATGCAGCTGCATACATGTTGACATATAGCAGCGAAAATACCTCTCGTTTTTCATTCATGACGAATGCACCAACACCCACTCGGTGGGTGGCGTTAGCCGGAATAGTATTTGCACTTTCAGGAATCCAGTGTACAAGCATTAAATACTTTGGTTCTGCATGGTGGTACCAGAATCCTTCCTGAACAAAAGAGCCAGAGAACTAATGGTAAATTTACAAAATGCACAGCCCATAAGGACCAAAGTCAAACTGAAGTTTTCTTTGATCAAACTTCTCGAGGAGAAGGTTACCTTAACCAAAGCTTCAACGAGATTGACTAGATGTATTGGTAACTTTATCCAAACACCTTTCTTGCCCTGCCAGACAAAGTTGATCCATCAACTCAACTGAATTAAGACAGTGATAGATTCTTCATTGCCCCTGGGCAAGCATATATAGCATTATGCCAAAAAATGCTCTTCTATGTTGTGAACCAATCCTTGTGTCATTCATGTTTGGTTTCATATAATTGATTGTTTGAATAAATAATTCTATTAAATTTTTTCCAGTAATGCAAAAATATATCAATCGCATCCAATTCAGAAAACCAAATGGAAAGAAATTTAAGGGAGTGAACTTCACATATCACAACCGAATGAAATATATAAACAAGTTCTGTATCGAATAACACATGAATAAATTACATCAACTCCAAAAAAGTAAGATATCAAAACCACTAAAAAATATCATATAACTGTTTGTGTATTGATGAAGGGCAAAACAATATCAAAAGCAAAGTCAGTAAAACTACATTGCGCTTTGTTTTTGTTGCCCTGTTACAACTAAAACCTGAAACAAGAACAGTACATAATTAAATTTCACATGGAAAAGGCCTTGTATCTGATCCACTTTTGCACTGTACCCATCAAATTCGTAAAATCAGAGGGGATGAAACTAACATGAGAAGAGGAAAGAGTAAGAAGATATCCACAGTATGCATCACAATCTCGTATAACCCAATTTGTGTTTTTGCTTATCTTTCCCTCTAACAGCAATACATATCTAATTATAAAAAAAGCCTCATGTCTGGATTCTAGTGTCACAAGCATGTATCCATCAAACTGATGAAATCATAGAATCAAAGAGGACGAAATAAACTATAATACAAAACTAGTATGAAAAACTACCAGCTGTTTCCAGTGTGAAATTGAAGCTCTGAGAATCGACACAAAGGTTGTAGATTCCATAGGCTCATCCATTTCCACAATAATACCGCCATGGTCATCATTAGTTGATGTTAATAGTTTAATCTCTCCTACTCCATCCTCAGGAGCCACTTGTGGAGCAGTTGGTGCTGAATTTGTTGAATCTGACATGAACTGAAAGGGAAAAGGGGCTGTCACTTTAATCTTGACTGCCAAGGGAACATGAGAACAAGCAACATTAGACTAAACCAAAAACTAGTTCATTTCTAGTGAGGCTATTGCTAGCCAAAGCCGAACACTAGTATTAACCATTCCCTTCAAATAGGAAAAATAATAGTTTAAACAAGGGCTACCACTACCAGTCCTCATAACTTATTCCTCATGCATGATTAAAGAATAGAAAGGAGAACTTTGATAGTACTTTAAAAGACACGAGTTACTCTGTTCCAACTGAAACTTACAAGCTTCAGAGCTGTTCTACATCAAAATATTCCAAAAGGGAATATAGTAAGTTAAGAGTACTAATCTGAAAACTAACTGAATATGCAGAGAAAACGGTTCAAACACTTCAACTTGGCATTCAAATTCCCTAAGCAAGAGTACATGTAGTGTCACAGAAGGTCATCAAGCACACTGAAAGGAAATATATTTTTCTACGAATTGAAAATGATGAAGTGAAAATTGTGTTAAGATCGACCTAGTATCCCATCTGGGAAGAGAGAAACCCAGAAAATCGTGCAAACTGATTGTGGTTGAAGTTTGAAAAATGTGAGAGCAGAGAGAACTGAAAATGGTTATAGTAAACTAATGAAGCGAAAAGATATAATAGTAACCAAAGTAAAAGACGCTTACGAAAATTCGAAATTTGGTCTAATCAATTAGACAAAAGGGGCATCGAAAGAGACACCAAACCAAAATTTTCTCACCAAACTATCAGAAAACGAGGATCGTAAACGAAAGTAACTCAGACTCTGTTCAGGGGTCACTACACTACCTCGCGAAGCTTCTCTTCTTGTTATTGGTATTCCCGAGGATATGAAATGCAGGCTATTGGCAAAAAAAAATTGGGATTGTGTAGTAGTGGGAAAGAGATACGACAACTTCGGCAGCGATTTTTAGCAAGTTATTATTGTTGTTGCGTGTGAACCTAATCCCACAATACAATAGTGACACATTATTATCTTTCTTGTCATTATTATGGTTTTTGTTGATTTTCAAACATTTTCGTCATGGCAAGTACAGGCGTCGTCTGGGTGGATCAGGTTTGGGTCTTTCGGCTATCAACTTGCTTAAAAACGGAGGTTGAAATTGGAATGGAATTCGAGGGTTTGGAGTTATAAAGTTGAAAACTTTGAATGCATAACTCACACGATACGCAAATTCCCGATGAGGAAGGGAAGTCAGTGGACACGTGATGCGACCACTGGACGCGGCAAAAGCTTTGTCAAAGAAATGGCCCTACAAAACTATGTCCTGTCACTTGTGCCATTACATATTGTCCTTTTTGTTTTAATACCGGAAAATTACTCCTTGTCTTAAAAATACTACATCAACTTTTCACTTTATTATGAACATATAATTTTGTTTTCTAAATATTTTATTAATTATATAGTATATTTAATATTATTTTATCCAAAATATCCTTAAAAAATATCAAATTACTTGTCTCAAATATTCATGAGTCAATTATATTAAATAATATTAAGTTAGAATAATTTAAAAAATAATAAAATTTTGTTTATTTATTAATTATCACTCTTGATCTTTATACGGTAATTAAAAATATTTTATAAATTAAAATATTTATGATGTATTAGAAAAAATGTTCCTATATTTTTATGTTTAAAATGTCCATATTTAATTTATTTCAAGGTGTTTTAGGAAATAAAGTCCATCCACTCTTTTACCTTTCATCAATAAAATGCTTAACTTTCTATAAGAACAATTTTGAGAAAATACTATTATATTTTTAAAAAAATAATATTATTAACTAATTTTAATTTTTCATTTTAATTTATGTGATTCATTTAAAAAAATTTATATTAAATGCCAAAGGGAGTGATAATCATGAAATTGTACTTCTATTTTTAGGAAAAGTTTAAATAATTTGACACTTATTTTTTTTATTAAGGTATTGGGATTCAATATTTTTTAAATAAAATCATGAATTCAAATTTTATAGATGAAAAAAATTATACTAAAATAACTATAAAAGGATTGTACTAAAATAACTATCTTACTTAGAGTATGTCCAATCTAATCCAATAATACCAAATCTAAGATAGTTGTAAAACAAAAAAGTATTAGACTTGAGTTTTATGAAAGTAGAAAATGGTTATTAGAAAAATTTTACGCTACCGTGATGTATTCCAACTTATTTATATTGGTCAAAGCCTAGTGTGACTTCTGGAATCTGTTGGAATAATATATCACAATAAAATATAATAAATTGGTGCTGTAAATTTACCAAGGAATTACAACATACTTTATTTCTCTCTAACTTTTTTTTTATCCGGGCAATATGTTCATTTTAGGTCAATTCTAAAATTTGGCTATCTATTAATGTGATTTTTTTATTTATTTTTAAGTATTTCATATATTTTTTAAAAAAATTCAAATAATTTTAAAAAGAGAAATCTCCTGCAAGTGCATGATTATAGACTATATGATTATGTAATATACTTTGATGAACATGAATACGTAATAATAACTTCACATTATTGTCCAAAAAAATTACTTAATATGACTAAGGAGTGGATGGAAAGAAATTAATTACTATATTTTTAATATACATTACAATGCATAAAGGCATAATCCTATAAAAAAATTGTTTATTGTCATCAATTTTATGATGGTCTAAGTATTAAGATAGACAGACATATCTACAAGAAGTTAAATGTATTGTCAAGAATCAATACACACTCTCGTAAAAAAGGAACATATCCATTGTAATGTTTTTAGCCTATGATTAATTTTTTTTTGGTCTAGTAGCATAAATTTAAGTTTATTTAGCAAAGGAAACAAAATCCAAGGCTTACTTGGTATAGAAGAAGTGGGGAGGGAAGTTAGACTTCCCAAGAAATGGATGGATTGATGGTACTTAGTTAAAAAAAAAATTTAGAAGTTTTCAGAAAGTTGAGTTTAACTTAGAAAGTAGTACTTTCCTAACAAAATTCAAGAAAATTCTACTTTCCAAACATTTTATGATATTTTTCTAAAATAATTCTTAATTTTTTAATTAATTTTTTGAATAGATAGGATATTTATGTCTTTAAAATTAAAATATCATATATTTATTTAAAAATTATTTAAATTTTTTAAGAAATAAAAAATAAAACAAGTAAATTATATATGAATTTTTCAACAAATATTTTCTCAGTAAGTACACTTGGTGAGAAGTTACTTTATATGAGAATTATACCAAGTTAGCCATTGTTTCTTACATCTTAGACTTTTAAGTGGTAGGTAAGTTTGCATGCATTTTGTACATTTATTCAAAAAATTTCTCATCCATTAATATTAATATTATCTATAAAATTTATAACAATTAGTATTATTAAAAAAATAATATAAAATAAAATTCATTCACCACATGCTATATAATGTCAGAAGAACCTATTAATAGCATTTGAAACTAGTTTAAATAGCAAATACTTGTATAAGTTGAGATTATTTTCAAAAACTTCAGACAAGTATTAATTAGTTTTAATAAATTTTTTAACTTGTATAAATTAATTAAAAATGACTTATAAAAAAATCAGAACAAATACATACTTCATTCCATTCTTAATATAAAATATAACCGAATCACTCGAATTAATTATCTTATTTTTTTTTTCAAAAATTAGTAACCTTGCTCAAATTTTTCAAAAATTATAATATCTTTCTAAGATTATTTTTATTAAATTTATTTTTCTTTATCTTTTATTAATCACTTTAATTTTTTTCAAAATTATAATACTTTTTTAAAACTATTCTTATTAAATTTCTTTCATTAATTAAATAGAGATATTTTTTTTATAACATATAATCAATGATTTGAAAATCGGATCGGACCGGACGGTCGGATCGGTCGGACCGTCACCCGGTGTGAGGAACGGCTCGGTTTTCAGCTTTGGACTGTTTAAGGGGTTGAACCTGATTGAACTGCTTTGAACCGGCTTTTGAGTCGGAAATCAGAGTTGAGCCGGGAACCGGAGCGGTTTTTAGAGAACCAAACGGTTTTTTAAATTGGGTAAAATTTAACTTAAATTTAATTTTTTTTACCAAAATTATTAATTATAAAAATTATTAGAGAGAAACACTATTTTTCATTTTATTTTAAAATTACTAATTATAAAAATAAAAATTTTCATTGTATTATACTCTCTCCATCCCAAATTATAAGAGAATTTTGAGACTCTTTATTTATCCTAAAATATAAGAGACATGAATAAAATTTGTGGAGTAATTAATATCATTTTTCTTTTACACCCTTGAGTAATTAAGGTTATATTGAAAATTATTAATAATAAATTAGTCTTACTTCAGACTTTTAATGTGGGCAATTTTGAAAAAAAAATTAAAATTGTAGTACAATTAATGAATTTAACTACCAAAACTATTTTTTTCTTGATACAGATAAAGTAATTATTTATTTTTTATAATTGGGGATGGAGGAAGGATAGTCATTTTATAATATTATGACCATATAGTATTATCATGTTAAAGTATTTTAACATTACTTTCAATGATTTATTATATATTATTATTATGTGAACTTATTAACTTATTATAAATTTAAACTACTTAAATTTATTCTCTTAACAATTTAATATTTTATTTTTATACATATATTATTATATATAATATTATTTTTACTTAATTATTAGGTCACCGATTCGACCGCTGGTCCAATCGGTTAAACCATAAAAATCATAACCCGATCAAATTTTTGATTCAACATCCGATTTAATTTTTAAAATATTATATATAATAAATATTATATTATATTATAAAAAATAACTTATACTTAGAATTATTTCAAAAGTTTTTATATTTCGGAGTAGAGGAAGCTCTAACATGAAAAAATCCTCAATGAGGGCAGTGTTGTAAATTTAGGCTAGCAAAGCACAGAAAGAGTAATTTCAGCCCTCTATTTTACCAAAGTTTTACTTACATTTACTACTAGCCAACAAGTTCATTTTCACCCGTCCCCAACCCTCGCGCCGCATGTTTTTAACCACCACCTCCCCACATGGACGACCTCTTCGCCGTCGACGATCTCCCTTACCACGTCCACGTGGCCCCATTTCCCGACTCCTCTGACCTTCTTTACACCCACCCAAACCCTGCCTTTTACCCTCCTGACATCGCCGACCATGGCCGCCATCCCAACCCCCAGCCGCAGAAGCTCCGACCAATCCGAAGCCTCGACCGCTCTTCTTCCCCGGTATCGCTGGTTGCCGAGATTCCTGAGAATGGGGAGCTTGCTGCAGCTTCTCTCGACGTGGGTTGCCTTACTCATCAGTCAAGTCAGAACCTTGAGTTTCTGGATCAGCAAACTGGGTCCACCGAGGAGCTGAGGAAGGAAGATTCCGGTGATGTTGCTGGAGATGATTGCCTTCAGACGGAGACTCCGGCGGGGCTTGTGTCGGGTCATACCTGTGACCCGAATGCTGATGGGTGTGAATTGAATCAGGAATCTGGGTGAGTTCTGATTTCAATTCCTTGAATTGAGATACAAATTTTCTGGTTGTAGAATCTTTTTTTTTTTTGTTGAATAATCGGGTTTGTTTTCGTGCCCTTGGCAAATTGAATAATTTTTCTGATTTGTATATAAATACTTTGACAGCCTTTTCCTTTTTTTCCCCATTATCAAATCATTCCTTTTTACTACATTATCTTATTATTATCTTTTGCAGTGGGGCAGAGCAACCCGACAAAGTGTCTTTAAAAGTTGCATTGTAATGCAAGGCGCCTATTATTATTTGTTATTAGTAATTGAGAGCTGAAGTTATAAGAATGGTAAAATGAAATTGACAATGATATATTGATAAGGCGGAAAGGTGAAGGTGGAAAAATGATGAGTCAAAACAAAGAAGAAATCTGATTCATAGCTCCATTCTCACATTTCTTGTACCATTCTCATGTCATCAAAGTAATGTACACTTTGGAGCTCACATCCCACCAGTAAAATTGACTGGTGTATCTTGTCTGGGGTTCAATCCCTACCTCTACCTCTGAAAATTAGAATGTAATGTCCAGCTTGATCAAAATTTTGGTTAAAAAAGTTATTTAAAAAAAAAAACTTACCTTTCCTCTAAAACAAAAAGACTGAGTTCACTCCAAACGGATAAAACAGTGGGAAATTTCAATATCTGATGTCTGGATTATTTTCAGACTTTCCGCATGATTAGTGCATGTCCATCTGCATCAGATAATTTGCAGAATGCAGTGATTAGAAGTACATTTAAAATAACAACTGAAGTTTGAATTATCCATGTGAGTTTTTATAAGCCATTTGTGTGATAACAGACTGCAGGTTATCTTATAGTTTTGTTGGGTGCATTTAAGCATCCTACTTGACAGAGGGAAACTGGGAACCTTATGATGCCTGACAATTGAGGTAAATGCAAATAGCAACTAGAGTTGATCACCTGGCTTCTAGTTTTTTCTTTCTTATGTGATCGGGGTTGTTGTTTTATGGAGTATTATTGTTATAAGTATAATGGCCTATCCATAATTGGGTCGACATTTATTTGTACAATACAAGTCAGTTTAACATATGAATGCTGTGTAACTAAGCTTAGGGAAGAGGATATGGTAATCTTAACAGTACCCCAAAGAATCAGGCTGCACCGCGTGTATCCCTATCAGGATATTGCCTCTTTACCTGTGATTTCAATTTATTTCTCTGTGGCAGGTCATCCTGGGACGATGATGACGATTCATCTGAAAGTGTGAAAGAGCCACAGAGTAGGAAGAGAAGAAAAAAGACAATCAGAAAGCTTGAAGCTTTTCTAGAAAATTTGGTCAAGAAAGTGATGGAAAAGCAAGAGCAGATGCATAAGCAACTGCTGGACATGATAGAAAAGAAAGAAAAGGAAAGAGCAATAAGGGAAGAAGCTTGGAAGCAGCAAGAGATGGAAAGAATTAAAAAGGATGAGGAGGCCAGGGCTCAAGAGAAATCTCACAACCTAGCACTCATATCATTAATTCAGAACCTACTGGGCCATGAAATTGAAATACCGCAATCAGCAGCAACCACCATAAGAGACAACGACGAAGGCGAATCAAACATCCAAAAAGATTTCAAGAGCGATCCAAGTAACAACAGATGGCCAGAAGCGGAAGTACAAGCGCTCATAAATCTGAGAACTTCATTAGAACACAAGTTTTGTGGGAATGGATCCAAAGTATCTGTATGGGAAGAGATATCCATAGCAATGCATTATATGGGCTACAACCGTCCCGCAAAGAAGTGTAAGGAGAAATGGGAAAACATGAACAAGTATTATAAGAAGACAATGGAGAGTGGGAAGAAGCGGCCACTAAATAGTAAAGCTTGCCCATACTTTGATGAGTTGGGCATTCTGTACCGAAATCGGCCCCTGAATATTGGGAATGCCATTTGCAGCAACACCAACAATGGTGTCAACAGCGAAAAGGAATAAAGCAGGAGATTCAGAAATATGGAATATTTTAAGTTTAATGCTATTTTATATTCATCTAGTCAGATATCTTTTTGGCAATAAGCTTGGTGATGAATTTGGGTAGATAATATATTTTTTTGAGCTTTGCAGTGATTATCCATTATCCACTCTCTTGGTTGTCTGTTTGAGAGAGTGGAGTTTGGATTTTTTAAGGTAAGCTGTGCCTATCATGTCATCTAAGTGACACCACTCACAAGTGAAGTTGACATTGCATTCACATTAACGATTAATTAATTAAAATTAAGAATATAATATATAATTCTAATGTGGTGGACATGAGTGGGTTCCCCATTACACACACACGTGAATGCCTCCATTCTTGTTTGTTCCCCTCATTATGTTTGTGGCTGTGAGTTCTTACTATTTCAACAATAGTCTCTTGGGATGTGTTTTGTTTTCTTGAGACTCTCAGACTCCCTCCAGACCAGTTTATGCCGAGTCGCAACAAAAAGGAAAATGGTCCAAGAGAAGTAATTGAAACTCAAGGAATTGACTTGAGTCTGATTTTTTTTTCTTTTTCTTCCATTTAGAAGTGAGGAAATAATTCATTTTGAACATATCATTAGTCTTTAATTAATTTTGACGGTTTGAAATTTTATTATTGAAGATGAAAAATAATTCTTAATAGATTTTAATCTTTCGAATCAATTAGACGGTTAAATTTATTAAAAAGGTTTTTTTAAATGTTTTTTTTGTTTAAAATAAAGAGATCCTTGAATTAGGAAACCAATGCTACTTTAAACGGTTTACGGAATAAAATTTATAAGAATGAGAACGTAAATAAGAATAAAACAATTATACTTTATGATATGAAAATGAACAAATATTTTATTCTACTTTAGTATTTGATTCGTTAAAAATAATGAAAAATTAAAAAATGATCATATTATTTTGACATAAATATATATTAAGATTCTAATAAGGATGAATTACTATTCAAAACCAGAATTAGAATTTTATTACCAAGCGAGATTTATTATTCATTTAATTACAAAACGGGGCCAACTTTTTAAAATTAAATATAAAATATAAAATTACCAAAATACCCTCAAATTTTATTTCACTCCTACCATCGCTAGTCAACAGTTGCCGGCATGATCAACCCCAATCAATGGTCACCAATGACCGGTCAACGGCTACCAGCAACCGGGTAATATTCACCTTAAAAAAATGGCTTACAACTTTTTTTTCTAGATTTTGCAACTTACTCATCATGAATTTGTAACTTAGTTTTCAAATTTTTGCTTTATAATTTCTTTTTCAGAATTTGCAACTTATTTTTCAGATTTTTACTATGAATTATTTCAGTGCTTTTGCAACTTCTTTTTTCTAGATTTTGCAATTTACTTACTCTGAATTTGTAACTTCTTTTCCAAATTTTTATTATAAATGGTTTCAATATTTTACAACTTTCTTTCTAGAATTTACAATATGCTTACTCTGAATTTACAACTTATTTTTCAAATTTTTACTATAAATTGTTTTAGTATTGTTGCATTTGTTTTACATATTTTGCAACTTACTTAAATGTGTAACTCGTTTTCCAAATTCTTACTATCAATTGTTTTAGTGCTTTACAACTTCTTTTCTAAAATTTGCAACTTGTTTAGTTAGAATTTGTAACTTGTTTCCCATATTTTTACTATGAATTTTTTTAGCACTTTTCAACTCCCGTTCCAAAATTTTTTAACTTGGAACAATTCTTGATAAAGATTTAGAAAACCAGTTGCAAATTTAGAGTAGGAAAATTGCAAATTTTAGAAAAAAAAATTGCAAAACAATAAAACAATTCATAGTAAAAATTTAGAAAATGAACTACAAATTAAGAGTAAGCAAATTGTAAAATATGTAAAAGAAGTTGTAAAAGCACCGAAAAAATTCATAGTAAAAATTTGGCAAATAAGTTGTAAATTCAAAATAAACAAGTTGCAAAAATATTGAAATAATTCATAGTAAAAGTTTGGAAAACAAGTTGCAAATTTAGAGTAAGTAAGTTATAAATTCTAGAATGAAGTTGTAAAACACTGAATCAATTCATAATAAAAATCTAGAAAATAAGTTACAAATTTAGAATAATTAAGTTGCAAAATTTAAAAAAGAAGTTGTAAAAGCACTGAAACAATTCATAATGAAAATTTGGAAAATAAATTGCAAATTTAGAATAAAAAAATTGCAAATTCTGGAAAAGAAATTGTAAAGTAAAAATTTGAAAACTAAGTTATGAATTTAGAACAAGCATGTTGTAAAATTGAAAATAAGAAATTGTAAACAATTTTGTTCCCACGAACATTGACTCGTCACCAGCAGCCATTGACCGTCGTTGACCCGTCACCGACAACCGTTGACCCACATTGATTGATCACCTGCCACTATTGACTAGTGATGGTAGGAGAAGAAATAGAACTTGAGGATATTTTGGTAATTTATATTTTTGATATTTAATTTA
Source organism: Adenanthera pavonina (assembly GCA_026686845.1). NCBI lineage: Eukaryota > Viridiplantae > Streptophyta > Magnoliopsida > Fabales > Fabaceae > Adenanthera > Adenanthera pavonina. Next base: position 6,396,736 of record JAIVEN010000009.1, read on the forward strand.
AAAAATTTGATATTTTTGGTAATTAAATGAACAATAAACCCCACTTTATAATAAAGTTGTGATTCTGGCTCTAAATAGTAATTTCCCTTCTAATAATTATCTTTTAATGTGTAAAGAATATTTTCTTTAATGAAAAATTTTAAAAGTATTCATTATTATTTTTCAGAAGCAAAATATATTTTAAATTCAAATTACCAATAACAAAATAAAGATGATTTTTGAGCTATGACCATGAAATGGTATTCAGTTCTCACCACCACATTATTCCTCTAGATTTGACAAAAACACTATTACTATTACTTAAAGGACTGAAGTTTCATGTCCCTTGGGGATCATCGTGTAAACCCACGAAACACACCCAAGGTTAACTAAAACAAACCCACAAGCCTCTCTCATGAATAGGTTTATTACCACTTATTGCATACAAGTGTCAAGGTGAAATGGTAAGCATTCAAATTTCATCACGGAGTATCTTGTACATAATTTTCTGTCTCTTCCACATGATAGATACATTCTGACTCACACTAGAAGTCGTGCTCAACCTGTCTTTGGCTCCAAGAGGAGTGTGCGTATTTTCAATCATTTTTTTTTATTTTAAAAGAAACAAAATACGTAAAAAAAAAAAAAAGGACCATCTAAATCCATCTTCCTAGAAAAACCTTTCCATAGCAACCTCACCAAACGAATGTCATAAAAATTCACATTACATATTAGGATATCCAAATATGCTCCAAAAAGACAAATCAAACCCCTGATTTTAATAGACAAAATTCAGCATCTCTAGTCAACAAAAACATCGATTCATAGATCAAGCATAGCAGCAAACAAGATGAAGAATTTATGCTAAAATCATCATTTTCACGGATGTTAAGACTTCAGAAGTACGAATTTGCTAAGTACAGTTATTCCCCCTATAGCTAGCTGTACACAATGCCCCACTTATCATATGTATTATATTGGACGGGTGAACGACGCCCTCATAAATCATAAGCTAAACCTATTACCTAAGACTAATACAAGAAGGTCATAACCCTGAAACCTAATGCTCTAACACTGTTCTCTAGATGTGGGGATGATTGCTGTTATTTTACATTCTACAGGGTGACTACAAGTGTGTTAAAGTTAATAACTTCAGATACCAATGCAGCAGTCATCTTCATTCAGGCTCACTTCTGTATTTGTATTGAAAAGACTAAAATGTTGCAGCTAAACTGCTCACCGCTTTTGCCCTGAACTTTTCTTTCCAGTGCGACGCTTCCATTTGCTCTGCATGAGTCAAGAAGTATCAAATTATAATGTGAGGAAAAAGAGTCTTTGAACCCTACAGGAGCAAATTAATATTTTGGTCCCCAAAAGATACATCTTCTCTCAATTCAATCTACCCAAGTTTGAACATCTCATCTCAACCCTGTAGTTCCAAGGTGTATTTCATCTTCAGTAGCATCTCATATTAAACCCCTTGTCAAGGAATTAACATAAAACGGTGACAAGGCTTAACATGAAACTGGTGTAATTGTTAAATGCCTATTTGTTACTAAAACATACCATGATAAAGCACCAAAGAATATGGTGCTGCTAAACATTTACCAACGCATGTTTAAGTATCAGTTAGACACCGTCCGACCACATTAGTTTCACGTCCTGGCATGTCACATCTTTCTTAACGACCTACTAAGGGGTTTAACATAAGGAAAAACTGAAAGATAAAATACTCTTTGAAACCCAAACAATATGACTAAATTTTGGAGGACCAACTGGAGAACGTGCATCTCTGAAGAACCAAAAAACTAATCCAGTAAAAAAAAAAGTGCTAAAGGTCAGGCTCTTTACAAGAGGCTCATCTTCGGAAATCTCAGCATTCTGGACACCATCAAGACTTGATGACTCTTTATGTGCTTGGTCCATTTCTTGGGGACTGCTCTCCTCCAAATAATCGTTCTCTTGATTCCCTTCAGGGTCAGATTCTGCTTCTCCATTTGCCTTCTCTCTCATGGCTCCACTTGATTCATCCACTTCTCTCTCTTCTGAACTACTCTCTTCAACATTTTGAACACCTTGGGAGATAGTCTCTCTATCCTCAGAAAGTCTTTCGCCATATTCCTGCTTCTCTTCATCAGATTCTTCTTCCATATAACTCAAACTCTTCCCTTTTTGGAGCCTCCTCTTCCCTCTGGAAACATTTTTTACTTTCTTTTTACTTTTGTTTACTTTTCTTATGACTTCATCTGATGTTTCACCTTGCTCCCCTTCAAAATCACCTTACAAAGGAAAAATTTAAAATGTAAGAGAGACACACAGAGAGAATGAAACTGAAGCTTAAGTCTACTTGCACAACAATGAGAATGAGGAGATCCAGCACGATATTCATTCAAAAAGAAACTCTGCAATCTACCAATTAATCTACTTTGTATCAATTCATAAATTTAAAACACATGCAAGGTTTAGCATTAAGAAGGGCTAGTTTTGACTTTTGAAACTTTTTTTCCATGAATAATATCAATAATTACATTCATCTGTAGAATATAGACCAATTGAAATGACTACTTCTGTAATCTCTTTTAAATCTCTCGTCCTCCAATTTCACTTACATTAGAATTTAAACTTCAAAACCAAGCCATTGGCTCAGAAATTAACACACTTTTTTTGTCCCATATTGGGATAGGGTTGGATTCTGACATTAAGACTGCATATGTGGTTTGATTTGACTAGTTTTATCTGTCAGTAATGGTAAGACACAAAACTTCCTACCACATACATGTACATCTAAGCATGTAGTTGCTTCACAATCCTCCTTGAAAAAATCAAAAATAAAAATTTCACTTGTGAAAATGCCTTCAATTAACGTACCAGTCTACGAATCAGATTTGCAAATGAGCAGAGAATATCAAATGTAACCAAATCAACATGAGTACATGACTGCTGGATCAGTTAGACAGAAAAATGTTATAATTAAGTGATAGCTTGAGCAAGCCTGAAGATATGAACCTCCAATTAAGCAATAGCTCAAATAGTAGTTCAATTTCATCCTCTAGAAGTGTCGTATGATTTTCACAAAGTCAAATTTGATAAAATCCTGTTGTAGTAGTCTAAAGATAAACAAAAAAAAAGTATGGTTTAGAAGAATGGGCCATCCTCTTTTTTGGAGCCAACATTGCTAACAAAAGAAAGAGCTGACATGGAAATTTTCTGCATGAGGATATATTTGTCGGTAATGGATATAATTGAAAACAGATCAGTATGACTACAGGAATTTCATATAGGTCATAAACCATTAAATCCAGAGAGGAAATTTGTTTGATACACAACCACAATCACATAAAATTGATGTGAAGACAAATAAAAATCAAGGCAGTTAACATGCAAAGCATATTCTCTAAAGATACAATACCTGAGTCCATCTCATCAGCTTTGGATGTCATGGTCGTTTCAGGATTTGAATACTCAGAACTCTCTTTGATATCCTCTTGGTGGAAATTATTTTTTGAGTTGCCTTTGTGTCCAAGTGCTACATTCTTTCTTGAAGATTGTTCGCCGTTAATTCTATATACAAGTATACAAAATTATAATGAATAAGATATAAAACAAAATCACAAATCTGCAATAATAATCTCAGCTTCTTCACTCACATCTTTTTCGATTTTTTACTCTTTGAACCACTAGAGCTTTTATGTTTTTGTCCAGATGACCTGTAAATCACTCAAGAAATTCAACCATCAAAAGGAAGATAGCATTCTCAGAATGGAATATAAGACCACACAACAACGCTAGTACAAATAAAACTTGACATTCCATCAAAAGCAGATAAATACGTATTCAAAATTTTTCTTCCATTTTTCAAGAGTAAATTACACAACTCTCAGATTTAGTTAAATTACACTTGATATCCCCCTTGTTCTAAAAATTACACTCAACTCCCCTCCAATTTATTCTGTCAATGAAGGTAACTTTCTACATACTATGTGTTTCGTCCAAAAGCAACAGTATTTAACTGTCTTAATTGTCATATTATGAACAAAATTATAGTCTCATTTTGAACCTTAAACATCAATTTTATTGTTTTTATTATCATATCAAGAATAAAATCAGAGTCCCATGTGCAAAAATTTTATTTAGTTAGCAATAAAACAAATTAGATGATTTTTGTTATTGTAATATATATCGTAATGTCAGAAGAGACAGGTGCAATCAATTATAATATAAATACTATAGAAAGCTAATTTGGAAAAATGACTTGTGAATAGTGTTGTGATGTTACTTATATGGCTTATCTTGGGCTCAATATTTTGTCTGTTTGTGCTTTCTCATATATCACACGAGTCAAAATTCTAGTTTTCGAAATAACAGGGGTATTAAGTGTAATTCAGTTAAAACTCAAAAGTCAACGTAATTTACTCATATTATGGTCCATCAGTCCATCTTATAATAGATATACCACCAAACATATGAAACAAAAAGCTTAATATTAAAACTACACTGTAGTGGGAATACTTACACTTGAAGTGAAGAAAGAGTTTTTGAAGATTTAATTTTCTGGAAAGACAATAAAAGAAGCATCAGACTTCACTCATAACTGATTCCTTTCAATGGAAATGGAAAAATTATAACTGTTTCAGAAAGAGAGAGAATAATGATATAAAATCGAAGACCTTGGAAGATTTGCGACCCTTGTCAATAAGCTCCCAGCGCTCCTTTTCCAAACGGAGTATTTCTACATCCCCATCATCATATAATATCTTCAACATGACGTGACAAGGAAAATTGCATCAGGATTGCAAATAGTAGGTGGTTCACAGTAAATACACCAATTCATTAGTTCAGTATCACCCAGCTTACCACATGCTTCCCTTTTTGTGAGTCATAGGACTTTATAGTGCCTTCATAGAATCTGAAAAACATAAACACAACCATAAGCACTTCAATTTTTCTAAATTAAATTAAATTTATATATTGAAAAGATAAGATTTCATATATTTTAGAATCTTGTCCCAGGATTCAAAGGCAGACATAGAGCACGTTAGATGATGAAGAGATGCCAGTGTTCAATCCAGAAACAGAAAGATATTAACATCGGTTAATGATGAGAAGATGAAGCATTAGGAAACCTAAGAAATGAACAAACTAGGAAAGCTGTACTCGAGGTTAAGTAAAAATTCAAAGGCGTAGCCAGGCAGAAATCTATAGAAAATATGATGATGATGTTCAGAACTAGAAAACCATGGGTTTGTTTGATTTCCTTCATACAGAAAAAGTCGCATCAAAGCTTTTTCTTTTTTTCTTTTTACTTCGGCAACTGGTCCAATAAATTCCTTATGAACACTTACTGCTTATCCATAGGCCACCAAACTTTGATTCGACAACCAATTAGGTCTTCAGTATCAATTTCACCTTCCTTTGTAGTGCACTGTATACAGGGAGGGAAAAAAAGGCAATTATAAGTTCAACTAATAAAAACTTGTGTGGGTATAAAAAATCCACACATGACAGAGATGCCACCGGAACATTGATTAAGAAAGCTGTCGAGGGAGTTTACCTTTGCCAGTCCAGCAATACTTTTTCTTTTCGGCTTTTTAGAAGACCCTGTGGAAGACTTGAAATTACTACTAGAAGCCTTGTCAGTTTTATTTAACTTATCAGCGCTCTGCAACAGAGGTAGACAATAAGTAGAAGAAGAATACAAAGTTGAAAACTTATACAGTCCAAGATTCTATGTCAGCACAAAGCAACTAGATAGTAAGATTTGACCTTCAAGCCATGCTCATCAGATTTGTAGGCCTCATCATCATGATAGCTGTCAGAGACCTTAGTCTTCTGTTTTAACGAGGACACTAACAAGTCTGGCTTACTGCCTTTCACCTTCTTTCTCTGCTTAGTGTTGCTATCTGTATCAGGGATAAATTCAGTATCAGAGGGTAAATTGGCTTCAGGGGAGTCTTCTGAAACTGTCTGAGAAGCCTTTGAAGTACCACTTGATGATCTCAAACTTCCAGGAGTAGAGGAAGACCGCCTACGCTTAGGCACTTGGATAGGTGTTTCTTCACCAGATTTTCTTTTGTTAGTCATTGCATGAGCTGAATCCTTCTGCAGCTTCTTGCTCAAAGGATCTTCATGACCATTGCTTGATTCAAACTTAGACATTTCTAAGTTATCTAAATTGATTTGTCTGACCATTTTTAAGATATCAACATCATTTTCAGCCTTTTTCATTTCATCTGGAATAGACTTATTCTTTTTCACCTTCTTTCTCTTGGCTCCCTGAGATTTTATGTGCTTTATCATTTTTCCTAGAGGCACTTCGCTTCCATCCCTTTCACTGTCCTTTAGAACATCATCATCAGCCAATTCGGATGGAACCTGACATATCAAAGAATCACTATCACTTAGCTCGAGTAATAACATGCATACAAAATTGCCATGCAGATTTACCCTTTGCCTTAAACGTACCATTTCTAGTTCAAGTGATTCAAAGTGAGCCAAGACACATTCATCCACTAACCAGGTTTTCACTTTGCTGACCTGCTTTATAGATTCAGAGACATTAATGAACACAGTTCTAATTTAAGAGAATTTAAGATCTTGCAAGTGTTGAAGTACAGGGCATTGGCCAACTCCAATTGAGTTAGCTTTTGGGGTAATCAAAATAGACTAGTCTTAAAAATTTACATGTCATAAGATAGGCCAACAAAGATGAATACAAATCCAACTTCATGCCCTGTTCATTAAAGACTGGACAAAACTTGAAACAAAGTCCCATACACCAAGCAATAAGATGCTAATTTCAACTTATAGAATGAAAATGTCTTGCAGCAACTAATTATCTAACAGAGCTTGAGCATGACACAAATTCAACCAACTAAAAGCATCAACTAACACATGTTTAGTAAAAAAAAATTATGAAATTATGATATAAGGAAAAAGCCTTCAAAATAGTATAACAAAATTAAAAAGTGAAGATATAATATGATGAGTAGTTTTTCCGTAGACATAGTCCACCAAACTAACTAATGAAGATGAGAAGCTTTTTGGTAGACATATAAGTAGCTAAGCAAATGAGTAGCAGCCATGTGCAAATAAAGGGGGACCCACAGAAAAGCTACCTTACATGTGCACATGCCTGCTACTCTTAAGCTTAGTCTACCTATCTTTAGTAGGCTATGTTTATCCTAGAATTTTCCACAAATTAACAACACTACAGAAGGCATTTTTTGCCAAGCACAAAATTCCTTGCACCCAAGATGAAAACTACATAATTTTACAAGAGAAGTACCATACCGAAGAGTCATCCCCTTCTTTCTTCTCACATGCCTTGTATAGCATTGAGGGCAGAGAGACTGAAGTTGACAATGATTCCAAATCAACATCCCTCTGAACTAGTCTTTTGGTGATTGCCAACCCAAGGTCACAAATTGCATGAGAATTCTGGAAATTCATCGATTACAATAGTAAGGTTCCATTTTCATATCACTTTGAATTTTGCATTTATCAATAGTAACTATATCAAATATAGTAATGATATCAATCGTCAACCTTTGACTTTGACTCATCAACTATATCTTCAGAGTGCTTGATACTTTGAAAGATAGAAGTAATAGTAGATATAATCTCCTTCTCTTTGTTATTAGTTGCTTCTGACTTGGCATCTTCATCTCGATGTAGTAGAACTGACAGAATCAAGTGCAGCTGCCTGAAAGTTTAGAACAGTATAAATACAGTGGGAATAGGCATTCTCAATACTTACCAAATATCAAGGTTTATTAACATAAATATACATAACATATACCATACTGGCACAAAAGTATTTGATAAGTACAATTCAGTAAAACCAACAAATGTTTGTGTCACAGCCAACAAAGAAAATACACAAGTGCACAAAGATACTTGAGTGTGCCAGGACAGGATAAACAGAGCATTTGCAACGAGACCCCTAAAGAAACATGTTTACATCACATAAATGAACGTGCAGATTAGAATGCGGTGAATCCACACCAAGATTCTGCATAAGTTTCCCATAGGATGCAAAATAACATTATGCAGACCCAGTATGCAAAAAGATCTTCAATATTGATATAGCTCTGCTTAATAACTAAAGAATTTTAAAAAAGAACATAATAGTATTAAGAACATCAAAATGAGTCAAAATTTCAGTAGTAGTACACAGTACACGATGATTAATAAAACACCAGCCATAATGCACATGCACACACATACTATCATTAAGGTTTTCTTATTAAAAAGTAAAAATAAATTTCTTATTTGCTCTTTGATGGGAATGGGAACACCTCCCCCAAAAGCTAACTATTGAAGTGAGAAAATTAACCTACTTAAATACCCACAAAGTATCCCATATTACTCAATATGGGATTTGGGCATCCCATATTATCTACGTCTCCATCAATCAACTTCCATGCCAACCAACCAGAACCCTCCATAACCATCAACCACCAGCTTTACTACCAATTGACAGCTACTCAAGTGGGATGGGAAACCCTCCCCCAAAAGCTAACTATTGAAATAGGAGAATCAGCCCACTTAAATACCCCATAGAGCATCACACTACTCAATGTAAGACTTAGGCATCCCATGCTATCCAAGTCTCCATCACTCTCCTCTACCAATTTCTCTATTTCCACCAATTTTACAAAGTACTAATGTGCATTCAGCAAGAGGTATGTTATATGAGCAAAGTAGTACCGGTATATATTATCATATGTTTCAACATCTTTGCACTCATCAACATTAGGACATGAATTGTGTGCAAGAGCATGGACCAGGTACGGAAGGATGTATTCAGGGTATGTGATTGCAGAATTCGCATCAGATTGCACAGATTGCTGCCGAGCCTTTGTTTGGTGAAGCATTTGAATAATGTCAGCCAAGTTCTGTTTATCCTGCGTGATGAAACAGGAGCCATCATGAAAAGCCCATATTTAACATGAAATTTTACTTAGACAAAAAAAAAATAAGAAATACAAAAAGGATAAAACTAATCTTTCAAAACAAAATTACCTCTGCAAACTCATCTGCCTTGGATTCAAATATGCTGAGTACGAAGGCACAAGTATATTTGGCATCCAAAAGCCTATCTTTTATATATTGATGAACTTTGCTTAGGAAAATCTTCTTAGCTTGAGGGAAGTTAATCTGCAAGACCGGAAGAAATCAAAAGGAAGCAGTTGCTTCCATGTTATAATCAAAACTGATATATTAGTTTTAGCCAAACTGATATAATCCATCTATAGATGGTATTGTGGTAAAGAAATTATAATTGCTAAAGGAGAAACTAATAGCACCGAAGGAATGTACCTTTAATGTCCCCAAAGTTAAGTAGAAAAGACCAACAGGTATCTTATGATCCCACTGCCTTGACAAACGAAGAACTGCCTTTGCAGATGCAAGTCTCAAATGAGCCTTATCAACTGAACTGTAAGAAGGTGTAAATGAGTACACAAATTTATAATCCAATTTAAAGTGAAAAAGAAGAATGTGGCCATTTTCAAATATATTCATTAAGAAAACTATACTTCTGAGAAGCAGATATACCTTGACTGTACGTCACTAGATATTTCGCCATAAGTTAGCATGTTCTTAAGGATATCCAAAAGAACATCTATACCAAGACGAACATGAGCATCTTTAACAGGCAAGTAGCTCTTTACTAAGGTTTTAATGCCATATATCTGCAGTCACAAAAAAGAAACAGAGAGAAAAAAAAATGCATGAACTGTCCATAAAGAAGCACATCTATCATCATTTTTCAATGATCACATTATTGATGCTAACCTAAGTACGATTAAGTTAAATATAGAAAAGACTACTCTTCCTACCTACCTTCAACATGCAAAGATCACTTCGATCATCCCAAGATACTCCTGCTTCATCTTTCTGAAACAGTGAAGCAAACATGTAGATACAATTCAGTTATCCCCATGCTTATCTCATAAACAAGAACACCGTACAAAGGATTTCAAAAGGCTTACAATATCAGTTTTCAAAATCTTGGTTATCACATATTCTTCAACTTCACTCTCTCTAGTTTCAAAAACAGGCATTGCAGTCTGTGCTATGCATCCTAGAGACTGTAGTACTGCAGGAAGATGTGTTTTCTTCTCTAGCATATCTACAAGCCTCTGCAAGTAAGGTGAGAATAATTAAAACAATAGCAACAAAATAAAATTGTCTGTAAGACCTGTGAATTAATCACATGGAACCTTGTACAGAACAGATAGAGACTTGAGCCCGTCATCCTTTGTTATTGCAGCCAGTGCATGCACAGCATACTTTGCCTGTCTCCGGCTGCCTTCTAAACATAGTCTCTCCAATATAAGGTCTACAGAACTGCATGAAACAAGGAGATTACATCAAAATCTATTAGGAACTAAACAAAAAAAAAATTAACAATTTGAATATTAGCACCTTGATGTAGCTGCGAGTTGTTCACGTATTATGCCACCAGCCTTTGCTAAAATATGCAAAACACCTTCTTTAATCACGTCATTATTATCTTTAAGTAAATTCACAAGTTCCTCCTCACTGCCAGTAAGAAGCAATGGACTGAAACGAGCAATTATCTGCAGTTTATCCAAAAGGAAGTAAACCAATAAAAGTTAGAAAAGGTAAATTCCAGTATTATGATTTCCATGGCCATAATGAGACAACCCATACCACTGCTCCACTACAAAATTCTCAAAGCATATGAGATCATTAGAGAAAAGATGCAGCAGAGATACAAGCATCCTAACTCATATGACGCTACTGGCCAACACCCCCCCTGTGTTCTCTCTCTCCCAGGGCCCACCGCCCACAGAGGTATAAAACACTGTTTTACAATCATTTCAAGCAACATCACAGCAGATGGGTATTATTTCTACTTTCCACCTTTGTTATGTGATGATAAGAGGTGGGAGTGATTTGCGATGAAGAATAAAAATATAAATTTATAAATAATTGAGAACCATGCACAAAAAACTAAGAACATATGAATGACATGTCTTACCACCAATATATTCATGCAAGAATGTATATATTCCGCATTCTCTGCAGATTTTTTTGCAACAATTTCTGACAAAATTGCTTTTACATGCTCTTTGTTGAAAAGTAAGTAAGAACACTTCACAGAGAAGTTGTTCAGGAAGTCATAGAGCCGATGTTTCTCACCAAGTATTTTAAGCAAATCATCCTGAAGACAAATAAATAGCCAAAATCAGTCCATAAAGAAATGCAAGCTACAGTTTCTTTCTTTTCTTATTTGGAAAAGAATCATGAGGCTGAGTTTGACTTGAGGGTCTGATATATAAAAAATGACAGTGCTAATTGAATATTCAAACAGTGCTCCTTGAATTAATAATGTGTAGTTAGTCTTATTGGCACTGAGAAAATTTTGTAAAGCCAACAGGAAAGTGGATGCAGAAGCAAGTGTATAAGCAACTTCTGAACCTTAGTAAATCAGTAGCATGAATTTTAATTGAAGCTGGTTTTCTGAATAGTTTTTTTGGCACTAACTGCAGAAGAAAGGACTAGTAAGGTGACCACTTAAGACCATGTGATCTACGTCTAGACTAAAATAGAAGAAGAAAACATACAGTTCTGTCAAGTACTAGACAGCCAAAATTAGAGCAGCAGATAAAGCTTCTTACTCATGTTAACTGTTTGGTTCATTTTGTGATGTCATGAAAGTTAGGGCGCCAGAAAATGACGTTGACACTGGTTACAACTTACAACTCACTGACAGAAGTTTAAGAATAAATCTTATCATAGCCAAAAAAAAAAACCACCAGAAAGACAGTCAATTGGCAGTACCATGGTGACAAAAAATGATGAGGGTGGTGAAACAGGGAACAAAATTATAAATTTTTATCAAGATAATTAGAAACCAAATTCATGAGAAGTTCACAAATAATATTTCCCACATATGTTTTATGTCAAATTTAAAGATTTAGTGCTCATTTTTAACACAAAAATTAACAACCATGTGGTTTGAACCATAATTTCCAGAAAGGAATATCAACAAATTCTAAAACTATGTCTATCAGCCTCTGATTATCATACCCGGTTGACATGAGCTTGATGCAAGCTAGTACTCGGATCAACAAGATTCGTCAAAATCTTCCAAATATTAGCATCTTTCAATTGATCAAGAATTTGGAAACTCTCCTCAGCCTTTGCAGGGTCCGCAAATGAACGAGACATTACACGGAAACAGAACAGAATTTTTTTTTGAATCTCAGGAACGTCTTTATCCTGCATACAAAACACAAATCAATGTCTTAGCTCATCAAATTTCCTTATACATAGATCATCTTTCTAACTTCTGAAGTCATTACCTGACTCATCTGCCTAAGAGACAGATACTTCTGCATCTCTTGCTGTAACCTGCAAGTAAAGAGATACACTGAAAACTGAAACTTTCATTGCCAATTAAAATAATATTGATAAGCCATGATAGACCAAGCACAAGCATACCTTTGTTTCTGCTCCAGCACCTTTTCAAGAGCCTTGACCTCTACTTTATCAAATCCAGAGAAGATCCCAACCCAATGTTTAACTATATCGTCAATGGAAAACTGTGCTGGAAACAAGGACTCACACAGAACATATTCAATTATATCTGATCTGCAGCACAAAGTGAACAAAAACAGTATTAACTCGGATGATAAAATTATTATTCCATTGCTAATGTAACATTCACCACCAAAGTGTCCAACTCAGTACATTGCTTACTTTAAAAAAAAAAAATGCCACTGGAACCTTGAGTTACAGGAGTGCAAAAAAAAAAAACACAAGGCAAAGCAAGAGCTTTGCAGAAAGATTCTTTTATAACATAGGAATCAATGACCTTGTGTTAAATTGACTGGCCAGTCATCAGCTATCCTGTATACTAGTATATCAAAAAATTTTATGAACAAACAAATTTCTTCACTTAAAACCAAGTCAATGGATGTCATCACCACCATCAAATTGCAAAGGCTAGAAGAAGGTATACCCAGTGGTTAGGTTGTTATTTCAAGTTCTCCCCATATATTCTCTAATCTCAAATAAAATAGTAGATTTGGACCCAAAAGAAAAAATGCAATAAAATCTTACCATATTTCTCCTAATAGTAGAGAGATGGTTCTATATTCATACAAATTTATATAAATTATATTAAATTAAATTAAAGGAATGAAGTACAATTCAACACTTGAGTTATTCAAATGTAATTTTTTTTAAACTTCAAGTTTGCCCTCCTCGTGAGACAAAAAGATGTAAACCAAGATGTAGAACATAACTACCTTTTCAAAGCCAATTTCAAAGACAAACTTGACACGAACTATTTACCACATGCATAAGAGAAGTGCAGACTTGATATTTTATAGTTCTCAAATGAATAAAGCCATAAAGGCCAAAACCTTTCAAGATCTTCTAGATTGCTAGATCTTCTAAAATCTGGGAAATGAAACAGCAATATATGTAGCTTTGGATTGATCAGAAAAATCTCTGATCTCTGAACAACCAGTTAACCTTTTAAAGCAATTTGCCACTCACTTTCATTTGACTGCTAAAAAACTTGGTAAGGCCAGGGCTTACTATATTGTTAACAAAACAATTGGTTTATCCTTCCTCTGTAAATATTACTGAAGAAAAAAAATCAACAAGCAAAACTAATGATAATGATGCAAATAGATGATAGAAAAATTACATTCTCATTAGTATAGTAAGTACTTCACCTAAAGTCTCTGTCATAGAAACATCTGAGAATCTTCCCTGGAATCCAATCAAATTCATAGGGATTTACTGGGATGTCAGAACTCTTCACACAAAAAACTCTATAGACCTCAGCCAATCTATCCATGGTATACTTTTTAACAAGTAGCTGAAAATTCAAAGCAAAACAAGGAAGTGGAATGCTGTCAATTGCAATCAACAAACGATTAAGAAATGAAAAAGAGAAGATAATGAAAAGTATACATACAGATTTGTCACGAAGGCGTTCTGCAACGAGTTTTACAGTTTCAAGAGGAACTGCATTTACAGTATGACATGCAACATCACAGATAACAGCCACAACTTGTTTACGAACATTTTCATCGAAATCCAGCAGCCGATCACAAAGGGAAACTAAAACATTTGACCAAAAGAAAATTAGCATACATAGTACAATTGCAGACCCACACACACACTGACTGAATATCTACATGTGTTATATCCACTCACAGATTATTAGAGGGGCTTCAGCTCTAAAGGGATCTGACAGCAGACAGCTTTTTACATGTTCAAGGACAGACATGCGCACCTCAACAACTCTATCAGTCAACCTCTTCAAAAATTCTGAAAATATTGGCTGAAATGCTTCTGGGATGGAAGACCCAGGAAGAGAGATTATATCCCCAACCAAACTCACTGCTTTCAAACGGGTTTCCAGTTGGTCTGTCTGCAGATTTCCAAATTAAAAATCTATTCATCAAATCTGAGTCTCAAGAGCATAATTTTCCCTAACACAAACTATGTCAACGAGGAATAAAAAAATGAAAAAGTTGCTCTTTGTAGTGGTGATATTAGAGATTTATGAATTCCAATACTTAAAATCTCAAAAGGCATAACAACTTAAGAAATAAAATATACAAGGAAACATCTTTATCATAATTGGCAAAAGGCCATCTACTCAATTTAATGACAATATAAGCCACCAGTAGAAACCGCAAAAAAAGCATTAGGAAAGCCAATAAATCACTAATTACCAGTAGCTCTCCTGTCACATAAGGAAGAACTCCTGATAGCACCTGAGGAGCACAGCAATACAGGTCATAGATGACTCCATGGTATTGAACTTGACTATTCACCGGCTTGCTATCTCCTGACATAAATGATAGCAAATACTGTTTAATGCCAGGTTCAAGTTTTCCTGCACATTGCTGTATAACATTCATAGCAAGCCTCCTTGCAGCCATAGTAACACCCTGGAATTAAAGTTCCGCACAATCATGTCCTTATGAAAAATTAGCACAGAAGAAGCAAAAAGATTCATTCAGTCAGAGCATCAGCTATCTGCCTGTAACAGCAAATGAAGCAGTACTTACATTTTTTCCTCGACCTAACGTGGACAGTATAGTAGATAAAAGATCCTCTTGGACATCCTCACTTTCTTCTAAAAGAACAACCATTATTGTTTGCATTGATGACAGGACACTTTCTGGATGATCATCTCTGTGTGAGGAAAGAAAAATTATACAATTACCACCCATTAATCCAAAGAGAATCTTTGAAGAAAAGGATAACAGAAGATTTTACATATAAGCTAATGGCTACAACATATCTTCCGAGTTCTCAGCCAATCAATGGGCAATGAACCTAAATGGCCAAAAACAAAGGAGCAACAAACCTAGTACAAAAAGTTTGGTTAACACTTACCATAGTTGCATGTACAATTTGCGAAACATCTCATATACATTGTACTAAGTATTATAAATTAAAAAGGGACTAAACAGTACGGGGAGCAAAACAATGAGAGGGAGGAAGAGAGAGAATAAGTTTGCAGTTTGTACAGTATTGCATGATTTTTTCCCTAGAACATCTCATTCCGGGAACACAAAGATGTATATCTTGTCTAATTATCTATAATTCCTATTCTCACTATTTTATGGGCAGCAAAGAGAATACAGGCTTCAGAACAAAATAGAAACCAACAAAATATCAAGTTTGCAATTTTGGAAGTAAATAGCAGAATGCTTTGTGAGAACCCAAATTTATTACTCTTTACATTAAATTCCACATATCTTATAACTAACTAAAGATAAAGATTTTATGATAAACTAACCTGGCAACAGAAAAGAAAGTACTGAACATTTCATTCACCAAATCATCACATTCAAGATCCAACATTACTACGCATGATCTATATTTTGCAAGAGTCTCCAATATAACAACTCTCCTCCCAAAGGATGGACCACTGGTATCACTCAGACCACTAAAAGTGCCCACAATCAACTGAAAGATGTCCTACAAAGAGATCAAACAATGATTATGATGAAGGACAACTAAACTATAATCCCAGCAATATTTTTTCTCCCACTTGACTGAACATAAATAGATAACGACTTTTTTATGTTATAATTGAGAAGACCCAATTCATATAATCAGATGACCTTAGTGAATTAAAGGCACCTTTAGAACATCATCACTGTAAGGGGCTTCAGGTGCAGTGATCCGAGTTATCTCACAAACACAGGTTGCGACTAGAAGTTTAACATCCTTATCTTGATGCTTCAGTAATTCTGGCTTAACAATGGAATTTAAAAAGGGCTTCACTGACTCCATCGTTGAAGTTGACGGTGATTGATCCAACTCAGCAAGGCATGCTGCCGCTTGCTGCATATGGAAAAATAGTTTTTATTTGAAGCAGGGGGAGATTTATCAGTGATTAATCAAGTATCATCTACTTGCTTTAGAAACTACAGTACAACATAAGAATGTAAATGTCATAATCACTCCATCAAGCATTATATGCCAATAGATGTAGAGTTTTTCCCCTCTTCGTAATAGCACATTCATTTTGCTATAGAAAAACAGCAAATCCAATATAGGAAAATGCTTCAGGCCCAAAAAAAAATGTGGAAATGCTATAATCTCATATGAGATCCATTTACTCAACTACTTATAGTGAATTTGAACAGAAAATATTCCATTTGTCATAAATAGAAAGTTCAGTCACAATCAAAAGGTCCAGAAGCTTTTTAGGAAACAAATGTGAGATGAATATGTCCATATAAGCAACTAAACAATACTATTTGAACTCTTAATCAAGCCTTTATTGACCATCATATAACATAGTTCTCTCTTCAGACTAATGACTGCTGACTCCTTAATCAACTGGGACCAGGATCTTTGAGATTGAACCAACATGCACTTCCCATTAGGTTACAGACTTACAACACAAATATTAGATTACCTCAGTCAAGCATCTCTTTAAATGAAAACTCAATCGTTTCCAAGAGGGTAAAATTAACAGCATGGTAAAAAGTGATGTAAAGACACGTTTGTAGGAGAGAAAATTTATTACATGCATACTGTATTAAGGCCCAAAAAGCAGTAATGTGCTTGGTACAATATGAAAGACTTTTGGAGTAATACTGATACATGTCAAGGGTTGTATCAAATAGAGATAAGTTGGTTGATGATTCAGCTAACTCAAGTGAACAACCTTTTCAAACTCAACGCTAACTCAAAGATTTTTCACGAACTTGCTTCAAAATAACATATGTCTAACCACCAACAGTAAACCCACTGATTGTTCTTCTCAATTGCAGAAGGCATAGCAGTAACATATACATCCTAAATTCTCATCATTGAACCAACTCCACGAAGCAGTACTAAATTTTGCTCCCGCAACCCCGTTTAGAAGAGCAATTCCAAAATTCGATTTTCTAGAAGACAATTTAGCTTAATACATACAATTGCCATTGCCTTCATTGCAGATGACTCAGCAGTAAAATACACTCCTAAGTAACCATTTTTACACCAAACCCACCATGAAGTAATAAATTTCGGCCCAGTAACCCGCTTAGAAGAGCAATTTGACGCATTTCAGCTAAATTCAAATTTCCATAAGGCAAATTAGCCTAAAACATAAAATTGCCATTGCTTTTTCCTCTTCTTCTCCCTAGCTTTTCAGCAGCAAAACGGAAAACAAGCAATACAACCAACCCAAAAGCAGGTTCAAATAATGCATTGGAAACCCCAAGATTCTGAGCCCAGTGAACTGAGAAACTGAGAAAGACGAAGCTGCCAAAAAAAGAATTTTAAAAAAATGCACACCTTTAAGAGCTTGATGAGAGCATCCTTGGAAGAGGGAAGGGTCTCCAGCTTGGATCCCAACTCCTTGAGCTGCTGCGGGGGCTTCAGAGCCATGTCGTACGGAGAATGGTGTCGTTTTCAAAGTTTCAGAAGCTCTTTCATGTGTATAGTTGCACGAAGTGTGAGGTCTGAGCAAACGCGGAGAGAGAGAGAGGGTTTTATTTTCGTTTTCTTGTCGATGAGTGTTGGGTCGAAGAGGAGGGGCTTTCGATTTTCGAACAGCGAAGCGAATTAAACTCCAAAGTTAAGCGAAATTTCACGTGCTGTCTTCTGCAAAAGTAATTTAATTATTATTTTTTTTATAACCTAATTATTATTTGTTTTAATTAGATGGTTTTGCACTTTTGCCTCTCTGCCTTCAGCTATTTCTAACGTTTGCCGATTATTATTATTTTTTTTTTTTACAAAAAGATACTCAACTACGCATATGTTTTATGTCTTAGTACTATTTATAATCAATTTATGAATGTTTTGGGGAAAAAAACCAATTTATGAATTATTGTATTTAAAATTTGGAATTTACACTTTTATCACTTGAGTTTTATTTACATTTTAAGAGATTTTCATTAAATTCTTAATAAATTGAATCTTTAGACATTATTTTCTTACTTTGGTTTGGTCCATCAAAATTTAAATATTTCAATTTAATTTCTTAAATTTTTATTTAATGAAAATAGTAATTTCAAAAAATATTTGTAAACTCATTAATATAAAAGTAACATTTAAAAAATTAAAGACATTTGAACAAGTAAATATTATTGATTAATTTGTATGACGCAATAATTAAGGTGATAAGTAAAGAGACAAGAGAAAGAAAAAGAGCTAAATTTTGAGAAGGGATGAAAAAACATGAAAAATGAGAGTCAAAGGTCTCTTTATCCTTGGGGCTTTTGTGCTGAATATGTTCCTTGTCAAATCAGTCAAGGACGAGATAAAAGTGTGGAAGTGTCTCATTTGGGTACGATTGACTTGAAATTACCTACTAATTTAAATTCAACTAAGATTAAATTCTAAATAAGGAGTTTTTTTTAAGTGATCATCTGGTTTAGTCATCAAAGCTCCAACTAATTTGAATTGAGTTACAATTAATTTTTATTGGGAGAGTTTTCTCAAAAATATTTTATATATTCACATCTTGAATTTAAAACATTGAGAAACTTTATATATACATGAAAGGGATATCGCTCACAAAGAATCATTAAGAATTAGATTTCTAACATTGATGATAAGTTTAAATAAGGGGAAAATAATGGGAAAGAAAAATTTGAATAAAAAAATAAAAAAAAATTTAAATATTTAATTTCTCCTTATTTTTCCTTTTCGTATTATCCTTTCCTATTTCTTCAAAGCAACAGAGCAAGAAGACAACGTTAGCAAGAACTGTATGCTTCTAAGAAGACAAAGCTCCCATTTTGGCTATAGATTGTCAGCCACTCTGTTGGCATATCTCCTAGCTTGATTAAACCGAAGCCTCCAATCTTGTTCGCAGAGTCCATGATACCTTGAAACGTTGAAGAAGCTGCTCGTCCAGACTGACCATTTGATTGGCATGAATTTAAGAAGTCACTAAGGTTGAATCAACTTGACTGTTGACTCATGACCATCCTTGAACTTAGTTAATGGTGAAATGAGACCTTTTTTTTATTAAAAAAATATTCATTGAAATATTAAAAAGATTAAATTGAAAGAGCTTTTATCTTTAAACAAACAAATCAACAAGAGAATCTTATTTCATGAATTATATATATCGAGAGAATTTATATTTAAGGAATAAACAGAGAAAATATTATAAAAATTATTAATTTAATATACTTCTTATAATTTGATAATTTGACATTAGAAAGGTAAATCTTCTCCAATGTCACTCAAGAGAGAGAAAGGGGATATCGACGGCTTAGTCCAAACAAGGCATTAGTGGCCATGGTGAAGTTACCAGAGGTAGCAATGGTGATTGGATTCATGGTTTTAGGCTTTTAGCTGTTGTCATAGACGTGCTTCCTTTGCTCGATCTTGCTGAAGTAATTGAAAATCTTGAAGTGTGCTGGAACTTGGAACATAGGAAAATTGAAGCAAGCATGTTTTTTTTCTGTGCCCACAAGCAAGCATTGATTTTGCTGAAACAACAGATCATATTACTAGGGATGATATTAACAACCATCCTTCTGAGGACATAACTGCAAATGCTCGTAAAATCCTACTCTAGAATTCGGATGTTAATGTTAATTTCATGCACAGGCAAGCTAATGAATACACTAACATTTTAGCACGTTGCGCTTGTGTCATGTCTTCAATCTTTTGTTTCTTCCAGGAACCTCCTATATTTTGTTTAGAAATTTTGGAGAAAGATAATTTTCTTTGGTACATAAAAGATTGGTTTTTTTTTTGGGCTAGAACATCCTATGTTTTTTCAAGAAAGGTTATTGTGGGATCTGATGCTTCAAATCTTGTTGAGAAATTTTAGAATTGTAGGTTCAATAAATAGTTTGCTAGTGCATCCATTTATCACATTCTTCAACTTATGTCACAAAACTGGGGAGTTAAGTTCATAGTTGTGAAAAAAGAGGCGAATTTGATGGATAATGGACTTGTTAAAATGAGTCCTTCACCACCTACTCATATGTGCTCGAGATTGCTCTTTTATGTCCCCAGGACCTATTCTTTAGAGATAGGATTGGGATAGCTATCTCCAATTCGTAATTCCTTGTTTTATTTCCGGGCTTGGCCGTCCTTTGCTCAAAAGAAAAAAAGAGAGAAACGTTTGACTTTTGACTGACACTAAACTTTTTGTGGCCCTAACAAAAGGCCTGATTGTCCACTTGCAAAAGCCCAATCATCAAAATGCGTTTCAGTCCAATATATGTGTGTACCCTCAAGAATGGCCTTTGCAGAACATAGAGAGGTCCCGAGTTGGCGCGTGACTAGATGCGTTTGCCGGCGAGATCTCCGATGAGTCTATTGAAGTTGAAGGCGGTGTCTCCACCCGCTGACAACGATAATCCTAATGACACTGCGAAGAAGCACATTATCGATCTTGGGAATGCAAGCGAAGTCATACATATCCAGAGGTTTATACCCTTCGATCAGTCTTGGAAGTGGTTCGATTACCTCGATAAACATATCCCATGGACCAGACCCACTGTTCGCGTCTTTGGAAAATCTTTCGTTCAGGTCACTCTCTTTCCTTGACCTACGGTACCCATTTACAGAATTCATTTTGATGTTTGAATACGCAGCGAAAATGTTGAAACTGAATGGAAGTTAGGGATTCTGAGCCACAACACAAGTAAATAATCTTTAATTTTATTTTCCTTTTATTATTCCTTGATATATATTTCTATTGAAAGTATAGATATATATCATAATTTTTCTCTATAATTTTTCATATTTTGGAAAGATGGAATGATTTTCTCATTCCCAATAAAACGAAAAAGTTCTCTCTATATACAAGAACCTAAAAATCATTTAACCACTCATCTTTGATACAATTTTGCATTCAGTTCTTGATGATATTCATAGTGATATTTGTAGCAAAGAAAGCTCTTTCAACTGTTGTAGTTGCTGCTAGTAGTATCAAAGTTAGCTCTAAAACTAAATACACCAAAAGTTATACAGCATATTTCCTGATCCCCCTAATTTTGAAAATACACTGTCATAGCGTAGTCTATGAAATGATTTTCAAGCTAACTATTTAATGCTAAAAGTTCTACAAAGAAAATTTTGAAGGATGAAATTGAGTCCAACAAACCAACTTATCCTTATCAAATGCAGAAAATAAATTTATTGAATTTAAAAAGTCAAAATATAGATATGTAATGTGTAAAATAGATATATGATATGTACAACAAAAATATGTAATGTATATAATGAATATGTAGAAATATTTGGTAAAAAATTAGTTGACATTAGAAGTAATATTATCAACTAATGGGGGCAATTAGTATACATCATACGTGTATGTGTAGTATTTGAGCAACAAAATCCGTCCCTGTTATAATTTCCATATTTGAAATAAAGAGTAGAGTTGATTTGTGGCTTGATGACTATTACTATGTTTTGTATAAGCCGCTAGCAGATTGCTTTGTTATTAGCGTACTAAGAATGAACTACTGGAACCTCAGTTGAACAAGAAATTTTCTGTTTGATTGAGATTATTGAAGTTGCTGAATTGATGTGGTTTGAATCAGGGCTTAAGATGTGATGTTATTGAGATGTTAAGAAAGAAATTTTGGTTGGAATTGAAACTCGTGTAACTTGCTACATCACGTTTAGTATGGTAGTCACTAACTATTAGCTCCACAAGGATGCTGCATGGTATAGATGATATGGAACCCCAGAAAATACAGAGTAGAAGAAGAACTTAACTCGAAAGATTCAGAAGATGATCAGTTAGAACCCTAGAAGAACTTGTCTCGAGATCCCTAACTATAACAATGCATAACTCTTCACGGTAAATCGGATGAGGAAAAAGGGAGGGAGAGATAGAAAATAAGGGAGAGAAAAGAAATAACTTAGTAAATCCTTACTGAAAGACTCATAATCATATCATTCCACTATTTTTTGAAGAAAATGCATTACATAGAAGCCTTTATATAGGCAACATAAGAAAAACCTTAATCCTAAAATAACTGGACCCAAAAAATCCTAATAAATCTAGAAAATTTAAAAGATATATCTAATTATAAAAAATTCTAATAATAAGAAATGAAAATTCTAAGAAAAATAATAAAATTGATATATAATCCTAATACTATTAGATAATCTTTTAAATTCGAATTTAAGAAATCTCTTAAAAGATATCTAATATATTTTATTTCTTCTAATATAAATCTAATTAATAACTTTGACTCAAAGAAAATACAAATTGGAAACCAACGAAATAAAAATAAATAAATAAATAAACAAAATTATCTAATAAAAAAAATCTAAAATTTCCTTGAGAGGGATTATGTGAGTAGCGCTTGACAATCTTTGATGTGCCTCTTTGCTCTCTATCATTCTCCCTTTCTTCGAAAAGATTCGTTCTCGAATCTTTACCACCTTAAAATTAATTTGGATACGCTTCTTTTGCTTCAACCTCCATATATGTTTTTGTTTCGTCATATATCTAAAGATAAAAGAACTAATATTTTTTTTTAAATAACTTTTTTTTCAACACTTTTTTTTTTCTTTTCAATGTGCTCTTTGTTTTTTTTTGCACGAATTTTTTTTTTACAATAACTTCACAAACACAAGAAAACAAAATGTAGAGATGGAGAAAGTGGTGAGATGATAAGAAGCAATACAAAATAAGACATAAAAAGGGTGGAAAATAAAGTTTGACTCAAAAGATGATCGGTTAGAACTCTAGATGAACTTAAATCGGATGAGGAAAAAGAAAGGGAGAGATAGAAAATAAGGGAGAGAAAAGAAATAACTCAGTAAATCCTTATTGAACAACTCATAATCATATCATTCCACTATTTTCTGAAGAAAATGCATTACATAGAAACGCCTTAATCCTAAAACAACTGGACTCAAAAAATCCTAATAGATCTAAAAAATCTAAAAGATATATCTAATTATAAAAAATCCTAATAATAAAAAATGAAAATTCTAAGAAAAATAATAAAATTGATATCTAATCCTAATACTATTAGATAATTTTTTAAATTCAAATCTAAGAAATCTCTTAAAAGATATATAATAGATTTTATTTCTTCTAATGTAAATCTAACTAATAACTTTGGCCCCAAGAAAATACAAATTAGAAAACAACGAAATAAAAATAAATAAATAAATAAATAAAATTATCTAATAAAATATCTAAAATTTCCTTGAGAGGGATTATGTGGGTAGCACTTGACAATCTTTGATGTGCCTCCTTACTCCCTATCAATAGAGTTCATGCCACAAGATTGATATCCATTTTCATTAAATTTTTGTTGAACACAGTTGAATCATTAGCTGAATTCTGCTTACTCAATTTGATAGTTCTGTTTATTCAAGCTAGAAAGGACAACCATTTATATGGCCACATTTTGGTTTTTTGTAGTATTGATACAAAGGTTCCCACCGTGAAGTTCTTTTTCTGTTTTGTGCTCACAAGCTGAACTGAGAAAGATGTTATTTTCAAAAGTAAAGCCAGTTTCTTTCAATTACATATATACAGCGATCTTACTTTCCTTAGACTTGTTTTTCCTTCATACATATGGCTAACCTTGGGAACTTTTTGTACCTCATGGTGTAATGTTCTGCAGCCTAGAGATACATGTTATGTTGCAACTCCCGGATTGACAGAGTTGACTTACAGTGGATATAAACCGCATGCTTATTCCTGGGATGATTATCCACCACTGAAAGATATCTTGGGTGCAGTATGGCTCTTAAAAAAATTTTTCTTCTCACTGCTGTTAGCCTGTTAATATTTTGATTGGTTTGGTGGCCTTCATTAACTCTGCTTAATATTTCACCTTATTTCTGAAGGTCCATAAAGCTCTTCCTGGGAGTAGTTTTAATAGCTTAATCTTAAATAGGTATAAAGGTGGTAATGACTATGTTGGCTGGCATGCCGATGATGAGAAATTATATGGACCAACCCCTGAAATTGCTTCAGTGTCCTTTGGATGTGAACGTGAGTTCATTTTGAAGAAGAAGCCAAGTAAAAGATCTAGAGGTAATTATTTCATCTATGACTGAATTCATAACACTGCACTTCCATATTGATTTTGTGCATTTCTATTTCTGATTTCTGAATGATTAGGAAGATCCAGGGACTGTTTGATCCTGTTATAAAAAACAGTTTTCTGTTTTTAAAATTGAAAACCAAAAAATCTGTTCCACACAACTGTTTTCTGTTTATAATCTGTTAAATAAATTTTCAAACTTAATTGATTACTGATGGGGACTCATAAAACAGATTTTTATTATCTGAAAATAAGGCTAGCTGGACCCTTCTTTATAGATGAAGAGTATTTACAGATGCACAAAATTGGCTAACCCTAGTCCACATGAGCACTGAACAGTAAATGAAGCAAATAAAAAAAAAAAAAAGACAAGCAAGGATTGGTAAGACTTCCCTGAACATTCGAGAGGCAGGGACTCTCGTTTCCAGTAATAGTATTCTTCCTTAGTCCCCTTCCATGCAACCCTAGGCGAAGTAAACACTAACCCTCAGAGCTGCTTGATGGGCCAGTAGCTCATGGGCCCACTGGTGGATCCAACTCAGTATTTAGCCCCACATCTTGTCTTGGTCCCCTAGGCTCTGTTTGGTTCAACTGAGGGTGTTGGAGGGAAGGGAATTGGAGGGATTTTAAGGATAGGAATTGGAGAAATTTTAAAATTCCCTTATTTGGTGGGATTGTAAAGGAGGGGATTGGAGAGATTTTAATAAAATCTTATTTGATTCAGTTTGGTTTAGGAGGGGATTGGGTTATAATTACCCAATTTGAGGTGTTTTAAAATGGAAATAGGGGCCAATTTTTTAGCCTTGGCCATTTTGGGCTTAGTTCTTTTGTAAACAAACTTGGCAGGCCCAACAAACTCATCATTCCCCCCACCTACAAGTTGCATCTTGTCCTCAAGGTGAAAATTGGGAAATTGAGTGAGAATATAATCATAGTCTTCCCATGTACAATCACAGTCCTGCAAGTTATGCCACTTAATAAGAACCTGTCTCCTACCATCAATCATATTGCGCACTTTCTTGACTTCCTCTGGTTGCACTTGTAGTTGAAACTCCTGTGATAAAAAATCAGGCAGTGGTGGAGCCTCCACATATGGCACAAGGGACTTTTTAAGCTGTGATACGTGGGAAACAAGATGTATCCGAGCTGTTGAAGGAAGCATCAGTTTATAGGCCATTGATCCAATCTTCTCTAGTATTATTGGTGCTATAATACCTAGGAGACAACTTCTCATTACTTTTCTTCGCTAGTGTCTTCAATTTGTAGGGTTGAATCCTCAAATATACCGTGTCACCTGCCTCAAAATTCACATCCCTCCTTTTTTTCAGCTTGTTCCTTCATTTTATTCTGAGCATTCTCCAAATGGAGTTTGAGGCGTTCTAGGATTTCATCTCTCTTGGCCAGCTGTTCATTGACTTCCTCAACTAGTGAAGAATCATCTTTCCATTTGAAAACAGTGGGCAGATCTCTTCCATATGAAGCCTTGGAGGGTCATGCCAATGGAACGGTTGTAATTGGTATTAAACCAGAACTCAGCCCATGGAAGCATCTTAAGCCACTTTTTAGGGGTCTCACCAACAAAGCACCTCCAGTAAGTCTCTAAACTCCGATTTGCCACTTCTGTTTGTGGATGGTACCCGATGCTATATTTCAATGTGGTACCCGATTGTGTAAACAGCTCCTTTCAGAATTGACTGATAAACACACGGTCCCGATTGGAAACAATGGACTTTGGAAATCCATGCAATTTAACCACTTCTTTAATAAAAACTTCAGCAACTTCTTTGATTGTGAAGGGATGGGCAAGGGGAATGAAATGATTGAATTTAGTTAACCTGTCCACCACCACCATGATAGTGTCAAAGCGGTTGGATTTAGGTAAGCCCACAATGATGTCGATGCTAATATGCTCCCACACCTGATCTGGAATTGGCAATGGTTGAAGTAAACCCAGCCGGGCTTATTACTTCATATTTATTCTTGCGGCAAGTTTCATACCTCACAACAAATTCTTGAACATCTCTCTTCATCCTATCCCAATGTACGGCTCTGGACAGCCTTCTATAAGTTCTGAAATACCCAGAGTGTCCACCTACTAGTGAGTTATGAAATTCCTTAATTGGCTCGAGTTTTAGGTAATTGTCATGGTAGGACCAGCTTACCTTTGAATAGCAAACATCACTTCTCAAGTTGTACCCAGCGGAAATTTCTTGTCCAGTAACGAGCTGCTGCCAAATCATTTTCAACTTCTCATCCTTGTCGATCTCAGCCTCATATTCCTCCATCCCTTCATATTGCCATAAAGAGTAAGCCTTCAGTTCAGCTTGTATGTCATCTTTTCTAGACAAAGCATCCGCTGCCCTGTTGTCTTTTCCAAGCTTGTATTGAATTTCAAATTTATATCCCATTAATTTAGATACCCATTTCTTCTGGTTGGGGTCAATTACCAGCTGTTCCAGTAAATATTTTAAGGCCTTCTAATCAGTCTTGATGATGAAAGGATGCTCAACTAAGTAATGTTGCCATTCCTTCACTGCCAACACAATGGCCATTAGCTCTTTTTCATAAACAAATCCTAACCTGGCTTTGGCTGATAGTTGTTGACTAAAATAAGCAATGGGTCATCCTTGTTGCATTAGGACAGCCCCCACACTGGAGTCTGAAGCATCGGCCTCAATCTCAACTAGGATCTTGAAGTTAGGCATTGCCAAAATAGGTGCACAAGTCATAGCTTGCTTGAGTTGCTCAAAAGCCTTTTGAGCCTTGTCATCCCACTTGAATGCATCTTTTTTTAACAAGTCTGTTAAAGGAGCAGCTATTTTTCCATACCCTTTAATGAATTTCCAATAATACCCAGTGAGCTCAAAGAAACCTCACAATGCCTTCAAATTCCTAGGTACTGGCTAGTGTACCATTGCTTAAATGTTGGTGGGATTTGCTTGTACTCCCTCGGCAGAAATTATGTGTCCTAAATATTCCAAATTTCTTTGCCCAAACACACATTTCTTTGGATTTATAATCAACTGATTTTCTTTCAACAATTCTAATGCAATTCTTAGATGGTTTAAATGCGTCATAAAATCGCAATTATAGATTAGAATGAATTTCTGGAGGTGCTTCCTAAATATGTCATTTATTAATGATTGAAAAGTGGAGGGAGCGTTAGTAAGGCCGAAAGGTATTACCATGAATTCATAGTGCTCATCATGTGTCCGGAAAGCTGTTTTGAACTCATCTCCAGGCTTGATGCAAATCTGATGATAACTAGATTTTAAATCCAGCTTCAAAAAAATGGTTGCTCCCCCAAGTTCATCTAGCAGCTCATCGATAGCTGGAATAGGATATTTATCCAGCACCGTGACTTTGTTCAAGGCCCTATAGTCAACACAAAACCTCCAGCTACCGTCTTTTTTTTTTTTCACTAATAAAACTGGACTTGAGTAAGGGCTATTGTTGGGTCTAATCACTCTGACTTCTAGCGTCTTCTTAACAAGCTTCTCAATTTCTGCCTTTTGGAGTGTGCATAGCGATAAGGCTTGACATTTGGGATTTGGGCTCCTTCTTTGATCTGTATAGCATGGTCTCTCGATCAGTGCAAAGGAAGGCCGGTGATAAGCTTACAAACTTAAAGGAATTGAACCAATAACTCCTGTACTTCAGATATGACAACAACTAATCCTTGGTCCTGTTCTTGCACCAACTTCAAGGACTCAAGCAAATACCCTTCTCTACTTCTTTTCAAAGCCTTTCTAATCTCCCTTCAAACAGTACCACCTTTTCTTGATCTTAATCTTCATACTCAGTTGACCCCAATTGACCCTTGTTTCCCCTAGTGACTGGAGCCAAGCTATTCCTAAAACCAAATCTATATTACCAAGAGTAAAAAGGTAAAAAGTTTGCATGATCATCAACCCTTGTATCTCCAACTCCACTCCTTCACATACTTCCTTTGAATACATCTTTCTTCCATCACCCATTGTAATCCAATAACGAGCTCACTGCTGCACCCTTAAGCTCATTTCCTTTACAAGGGCAGTGGAAATAAAGTTATGTCTCGCTCTATAGTCGATCAACACTGCAACTCTTCTTTCCTTAGGTACCCCAACCACCTTCATCATTTTGCACTCGGTGAGGCCAACTATCGTTGTCATGGACAGTTCCATGTGAGCTATGCTTTTCTCCGCTAAATCCTCTCCATCCTCTCTTAGCTCATCTTCCCCATCATCATCTTCAGTTATAATAATCATCTTTAATTGCCGACATTTACACTTGTGACCCGGGCTATACTTCTCTTCACATTTAAAACAAAGTCCCAGTTCTCTTCTTTGATTAATCTCTACCTTCGATAACCTATGAGAACCACGGTTACTGCTACCACTACTCCCTGGGGTGGTTATAGGAACTGCGGCCTTGTTTCTAACACTCTTAGTAGTCTTTCCTTCCTTGCTTTCTATTGTGTTGTTGCTTCCAGGACTGCTAGCAGTACTCTTTGGGGACTCAAGCAAGTTAGAATAATGAAATGGAGGTGGCTTAAATCCACTGTGCTTAGAGATGCTCAATCCCATATTACTCTTGGCCTTCTTTTCATCTTTCGCCTTCTTCAGAACTAGATTCCTTCCCTCAACTTGAAAGGCACAATCCATTAGTACTTTCAAATTTTTAGTCCTCACAAGGTGTACCTCGCCCTCACTTCCACCAAACCATTCTTGAAAATTCCCATTAAGACTTCATTAGGAATGTCTCCTAGAGGAGCAGAAAGTAATTCAAATCTTTCCTTGAACTCAATCACCGTCCCATCTTGTTTGAACCCAACCAATCTCTCATACCCATCACCCCATTGGTTGCAATGGAATCTGTCAATGACCTCTCTTTTAAGCTACTGCCAATCTGTTATGGGTGCTCGAGATTGGGTCCGTTGGAACCAGTTTAGAGCTCTCCCTTCCATTCCCATGGCGGTGGCATCCATTGTCTCTCCATCTGTGACTCTATTCACTGTGAAGTATCGCTCCATGCGGAAAATCCATCCCATCGGATCTTCTCTAGAGAACATGGGCAACCTAAGCCTTCAAAATTGCTGGCCCTCCAGGGCCACCATCGCGTTTTGATTTTGTCCTACCCTTGTTTCGGTTTCATTGAGTCGCATATTTTGTCTCAGCACTTGCTCACTATCGCTATTTCTGGGTTCCACCATCTCGTCTTGTTTCGGTGGTACCTCTGAGTTAGGTGCCATCAGACGTCATTCTAGTCGTCGGAGAGACCCATCGATATTGTTGAGATGCTCCTCGAGTTTCAGAAGGAAAGTTTGTATGCCCACTATATCTTCTCGGGTTGACTTATGTGAATGCTGTATCTCTTCCACACTTTTCTCTAATCCTTCAATCCAACCGTCCATTCTAGTTGTGACCATGCCTTGGGATCAGTGCCACTCTAATACCAAAAATTGATGGGGACTCAAAAAACAGATTTTTATTATCCAAAACTAAGGCCAGCTAGACCCTTCTTCATAGATGAAGAGTATTTACATATGCATAAAATTGGCTAACCCTAGTCCACATAAGTAGAGGTGTCAAATCCGGTCGGGCTTAAAAGCACAATTTGCAAAACATGCTTGAAAATTTAAGCCCAAGCCTGTGGGATCATGCCTATGTGCGAGCCTGCAAGCTTTTTTTTTTTTTTTTAATATTTTTCATGTTTTTTTATAAATTTTTTTATATAATTATTAAAATCAATATAACTAATTATCATCATAATTTATTTTCGACTAACATAATATTTAAATTTTATAATTTTTATATCACTAATTAATAAAATAATATATAATGTTTAATATTTTAAACAAAAAAAAAAAGAAACGGGCTTTCGAGCTAGCCTGTGACCCGCTTGAGCCAGCCCGCCACAAGCTAGGCTCAAAAAACCTAAATTGTATTTTGACACTAAAAATTTAAATCCATCGGACTTGATCTATTTTGTTAGTTCTACACATAAGTATTGAACAGTAAATGAAGCAAAAAAAAAAAAAAAAAAAGACAATCAAGGATTGGTAAGACTTCCCTGAACATCCGAGAGGCAGGGGCTCTCCTTTCCAGAAACAGTATTCTTCCTTAGTCCCCTTCCACGCAACCCTAGGCGTAGTAAAAACTAACCCTCAGAGCTGCTTGATGGGCCAGTAGCTCGTGGGCCCGCTGTTGGATCCAACTCAGTATTTAGCCCCACATCTTGGTCTCTTAGCCTTGGGCATTTTGGGCTCAGTTCTTTTGTAAACAAACTTGGCAGGCCCAACAGACTCATCAATTACTTTCATTGTCTTTTATTTCATAATATTATTTGACTGATTTATTTTAATACCCTAAATTATCATTTCAATGAAAACAAATCAAGTAGTCAGCTTGAGATTTTCAAATCATGTTGTATGAACCAAATAGAATCGAATCAAACAGACCTTATTTTAATGTCCAGTTTTGTGTTTCTATTCTTCAACTATTTTGTGTTGAAAGGTTCCCGCATTATATTGACACATATTCTTAACACTCTAGCCGTGTTTGATATTTTTTTCTGCGATATGTATATTTGGATTATGAGGCACATTGCATGTGTAACACGAAAGCAGAATTGTTAATAAAAGATATTATATTTTGGTTTGTATGTCTAGATGGAAGTGATGGACCAGCGAAGAAGCGATTAAAGAAGAACAATCAAGCTGATCAACATTCATTTACACTTAAGCATGGATCACTTCTGGTGATGAGAGGCTATACACAACGGGATTGGCTTCATTCTGTGCCTAAGCGAGCAAAAGCTGAAGCTACCCGCATCAATCTCACATTTAGGCGTGCTTTGTGATTAAGCTCTGGGAGGTTTTCTAGGGGGGGACATTTTGAATATATAATCTGAAAAAGAACCAGTTGTAGAATTTTGTTAACTTAAGCACTGCGAACGTAACTGTGGCCTTGCATGTAAATATCTGTTTCTCTTTTTGGGTTTCTTGGGGCAAATGTTACTTTCTCTCGTAACTTTTTGGAAGGAAAAACGAATCTCCAAGTTCAACCCCAATGTCAATCTTCAAGTAATATATCACATGAATCCTGTCCTATTGCTCTCGTTCTCTATTTCTCTACCCCTCCCCCTTCCCCTTCCTCCCCCCCCCCCCCCCAAGAATAGAACTTAATAGAAGTTATTTATGAACTTATTATAAAACATTCACATTCTAGTATCTAATCAATATCTAGAGGCAAATGTTACTTTCACAGTTCGCTTGTTTGCTCACTACTTCAATTGCAGTTAGTCGTTGAAGGAATACAACTATCTTCGCTTATCCAATGCTCAGCATATGCCACCTCATGCCTTGTCGCAAACCAATGGTGGCATTGGCATGCAAGGAAAAAAAGGAAAGATTGAGACCTTTACAAAATTAACTAGCTTATTAAATTGACAATCATTAAAGATCATGGAATATTACAGCCCAGTCCTTTTTTTTTTTTCTGTGATTGTTATTATTAGACATTTTTGTGTGTATTATATAAACTATAAGGTGGATCCTTCTTTTTATTATGACTTGATTGATTGATATTTTATAATGATATTTTGTATTGGTCACTATCACTTATCAGTGATCTTGCCTTTACTATTTTCGACACTAGTTTCTGCCACGTTCTTCAATGTTTGCCAGCTTTGTCCTACTTTTTTTACGTTGTGATCATTCGTAAATGCTGTTGCTGTCGAATGGTTTCTCCTTTCTGTTCCGAGGAATTTTTCCGACGGCTCCATGTCTCCAGGTCCCGATTCTGTAAAGCCACGAGGTTTGGTTTGATTTGACAGAATCATACAAATTCATAGCCAATTTCAGATTATAAGTTTGTTGTCTTCTGTACTTCATTAGCTTGCTAATATATTCCCCTAAAGTAGTCAACTGCTACTGCGGATTAAAAAAGAAGCAAATTCATGTGTATAGTTCCTACTCACGCAAGTTAAAGTCTGTTTTGTTAGTTATTTAGTCTCTGCTAAGTTGGGGTCTTCTGGGTGTATCTAATTACAGATGTTTGTGTTGTTGGTGTTGCGCGGACGCCAATTGGTGCTTTCCTTGGCACTCTTTCATCTCTTTCAGCGACGGAGCTTGGTTCTATTGCTATTCAGTGTAAAACTATTGCGCTTTACTCTCTTTTAACACTTCATCATCATCATCATCATCATCGAGGAAAAGAGTATAATTAAGTAAATGTTAACAGGAAAATATGTTTTTCCTCATGTATTTTGAGCTATAAAGGTGTGTTTGACGCGTTAATACCAGAAACTGCCAGCCACAACATGTAGTCGACACGTGTTCAATACGTATGCAGACTGCAGATGTATCATAATTAAGAAAAAAAATATTATTCTTTCGACCTGGAGATGTGTTGGACATGGATCCGTTATGTCTAGGAGACATCTGAACTCCAAAAACAAGAGAACAGCCCAAATAAAAATAAAACGAGGAATAAAAGTTCTTCCTAATGTTTTCTGTTGTACATGTATAATTTGAATGCTATATTTTAACATTTCTTTATCTTGTTTTTTAAAATAAAAAATATACAAGTACAGGATAATGCTAGTTGTATTTTGAGGTCTGATTGGTTAATGTGTTAATGTTAGTGTCCATGCTTACAACTGCAGTTGCTCTCAAGAGAGCAAATGTTGATCCTTCCCTTGTGCAAGAGGTGTTCTTTGGGAATGTTCTTTCTGCAAATTTAGGGCAAGCTCCTGCAAGACAGGCTGCGATAGGTGCGGGCATACCCACTTCTGTAATCTGCACTACTATTAACAAAGTTTGTTCAGCAGGAGTAAAAGGTAGGCCTTGTTTTATTTATTAAGAGAGGTCTTCTTACTTTAAAAATATATAGCTTCTTGTGACTGAGTGGTGAAGTCATAGTTCTATTCATCTTTTTCATTACAGCTACTATGCTTGCAGCACTGACAATACAATCAGGCATCCATGATGTTGTTGTGGTTGGTGGTATGGAAAGCATGTCTAATGCACCTAAGTATATTGTGGGAGCAAGGTTTTCTTTTCTTTCTTAAATCTCTGACAAATGGAAACATTTGTTCTTAGGAAAAAGTTCATGCTTTAGAAAGTTGAAGGAATCTATTGAGGATAACAGGAATTATTTTGGCTGCTATGTTGAATGGATGTTTATTGTGCCGCTTTGTTAATTGATTAATCACTTAATTGTCTATTAAGAACAATTTAATTTGAAGATCTGATTTGCTAAAGTGTATATTAGGATTTAGAACCCAGTGGCAAGGTATGGTCTTAGGACTTGAGTCCTACATCAGAAACGTAGGATTCTGATTTTGAATTTTGATTGTTTACATTGTTTGGCTACTATAATCTTCTGCCTAACTGCATCCCCGTGAAACTAGTAGTTTTTAACAATTGTTGAAGTCTCACTGTCATAAACTTTCACCTCATTTTGCAAGTGAAGATGAAATGCATCAACATTTGCTATATGTATTGTGTCTAAAACAGGAAGGGATCTCGGTTAGGACATGATACGGTCATTGATGGTATGATCAAGGATGGCCTTTGGGATGTTTGTAATGACTTCAGTATGGGTGTTTGTGCTGAGCTATGTGCTGACCTCCATGCCATAACAAGAGATGAGCAGGTATTGCTCATTGGTCAACTGTATGTTAAAATTTTGTAGTGTATTCCATTCTCTCTTGTTTATTTAATTAATATTTTTTATTATTTTATCTAGTTCATCTAATTGCCTCAGTTACCCTGAATTAATGCCAAAATCCTTTTTTTTCCTGTATTGATATGTAATTACTTGGCGTCACTATTTGCTGCCCTTCCGCTGTTTAGATGTTAAATTGAGTAGAATAATATTGTTATGCTGATATAGTTTGAAGTTTTAGTTTTGTTATTTGTGCCACCATTTCACATGTGATTAGTCCTCCCTATTTTCACATCTTTTTTGTCTTCTTGCAATCTAGGACTTGTATTTCTGTTCCATTCATCACACATGTTTTTCAGGATTCTTATGCTATAGAAAGCTTTAAGAGAGGAATTTCTGCTCAAAATTCTGGTCATTTTACATGGGAGATAGTTCCGGTTTGATTTTCTAATTCTTGCTCATATTACATTGTTGAGAATATGCAATGATTTCAACGTAAATTCCATTGCACACTATCTACACTTGCAGGTTGAAGTTTCTATTGGAAGAGGGAAGTCTTCCATCCTTATTGATCAAGATGAATGTTTAGGAAAGGTAAATAGATTGGGTGTACAAGTTTTTCCTACTAATTTATTTGGACAGTCTAGACTATAGAACATATATACTGGAGGATTTTGGGTTTACATTGTCATACTTATTATCTTATATATTTATTAACTTATTATCTTGTAGTGTTCTAACTACTAACAAGAATCCCTAACTTAGAATTAAGAGCTTATGAGTTATAGCTGGCTCTGTTACATTAGAATCAAACATTGCCTAACTCAGATGTAAACAAATTCGTTTGCACATCACAGAAACTAAACTGAAGCCAGTTCGCAAAAAGCTTAGTCTCATTTTAGTCTGTTTGTTTTGATTGTTCCAAATGTGCATCTATGCCCTTCGTGACTTCCATGTTTGAGAGAACCAGAGTGAATTATAATGATAATATAGTAAAATGGACTATTATTGATGTTCAAGTGGTGATATACTTCTGCCAGTTAGATTTGCTCAGAATGAAGCATGCCTTCAGACAACGAGTTACATCTGTCTCTGACATATGCCTGACACTCATATTAGACATGATGTGATACTTTAAATTGTATATAGGACTTCAAATTTTGTCATGTCATTGTGTCTGTGTCAATGTCATGTATCCATGCTTCCTAATTCAGAACTGTTGAAGCCTTAAGGGGAATCCTTATTTGGAATTTACTTGCTTCTATGGTCCATATAACTTTCTTTCGCCTTGGAATATGGTGGGAACTTATGCTTTTTGCTTGATATTTTTCAAAATTGGTATGCATGTTGCTAGTTTGATGCTGCAAAGTTAAGGAAGATTAGGCCAAGCTTCAAGGAGGATGGGGGTTCTGTAACTGCTGGCAATGCTTCTAGCATAAGGTCCTCTCTCTCCCCTTATAATGTGTCTGTCTGCATACTTGATATATGTGCAGTAGACCTGTTTATTGGTTGGGCCAAGTTGGGCTTATGCCTGGAGCTCAAGCACAAGCCCATCTTAATTCTGGCCTGTTGTAATGGGCCATGGCCTGGATCAGCCCACGGTGCAATGGTCTAAAACTTCATTCTAGATTTTGTGCTTATGCTTTTGTCTTTGTTAATTGGGTGCCTAACCCATTAGATTGGGCTAGGTAGGCTTGTGGGTTGGCACTAATACATATTTCTATTGATGCCCTAGTGTGTTCATTCATGCATTAGGAGAGTGGCATAGAGAACGTGTGTGTGTGAGATCCACAACCCATAATTACGTTCATCCATTTTTTTTCTCTTTATCTTTTTCCAAATGTGTTCTCGACATTCACTTTATGAATGTAGAGGATATGGATTCATTGATGCCAATGTTAATTTTGTGGGACAGCTCATTACAGAAAGTTTGATATAGTAATCATAAGGATTCTTATGTGCATGCACTTTTATTGATAATTAGTATATTGACCTGACCAGTGATGGTGCTGCTGCATTGGTGCTAGTAAGTGGAGAGAAGGCACTTCGGCTTGGATTGCAAGTAATAGCTAAGATAAAGGGATATGCAGATGCAGCTCAGGTGCTCTGATAGGTTATTGTAATTTGTGATGGTTTTGATTAATAAGAATGACTTAAGCTGAAGCAAGGTTCTCTTTGCAGGCACCAGAGTTATTCACCACTGCTCCAGCTCTTGCAATACCAAAAGCTATCTCAAATGCTGGTTTGGAGGCTTCTCAAATTGATTATTATGAAATAAACGAAGCCTTCTCTGTAAGAATATATTCTACTCGTATTTTAGGCTTTTTTACTAGTTGTGTTTTCAAATCTTGATGTAGAACAAGAAGGGGAAAACACGACAAGGAACAAAATTCTAAGATCAATTCAACGTGTTTTTAATAAACAGGTAACAGTAATAACTTCTTCGAGACACCTATTTATAAGCAGCCAAATGAAATCTGAAGTAGAATAGATAACCTAATCCCACAATGCTGCTAGATATGAAACCCTAGGCCCCAAAGCATTTAGTCAGATTCCTAACTAAGCCATAAATTATCTTAAATGCCTAGATTACAAACCCTATTTCTCATATAATAATTGCATTTTTACATAATAAAATGGATGATAATTCTATCATCTCATACTGCATTACTTCTTGAATGCAGGTTGTGGCTCTTGCAAATCAAAAGCTTCTTGGTCTTAATCCTGTGAGTGTTGATGCCACTTCCCTTTGGCTCTTCTGCTCTTTTGGTATATGAATTCTTTTTTGGGCTGATCAGCTGCCCATGCCTTTTAAATTTGATACACAGATGATTTGCCTTTCTGATCAAATATAGGATAAAGTTAATGTACATGGTGGATCTGTATCATTGGGACATCCCTTGGGTTGCAGTGGAGCTCGTATCTTAGTAACATTGTTAGGGGTAATTTTTAACCTTGGTTACTTTTGTATGTTTCCTTTTCCCCCCCATGTCATTGATGTCCTTATACTTCACCATCTTGTAACTTGTGGCTATTATGAATTCTCGGGTTTTCTCTCTGCACTATTGCATGAATGGTTTTTGGAAATAAAGCCCTTTACTTTGGGAAGTGTATTATTGTCATTATTTTATAAATTTTTTGTGATCTTTTGTCTTAACCAAGTTTTGTGTTGCAGGTCTTGAGACAGAAGAAAGGGAAGTATGGTGTTGCTGCCATTTGCAACGGAGGAGGAGGGGCGTCTGCTCTTGTCTTTGAGCTCATGTAAGCCTTTTTTCACCTGGCAAGCCTTAACTCAATTCAAAGTAGATCTTAGAAATATGTAATATCAGGTCCTGAATCTGGGGAATTTTCTGAATTCTGAGTATTTACTTGATAGCTAAGCTGGACAGAAGTGGTTTTTTTATTGAGTATAATATCAGAACCTCCATAACTTAGTAGTCAAGAGTTCGATTGATCCTGCTGCCTATTCTCTTCCTACTTTAAGCCTACTAAGTTTTCGTGTGAAGAAACATGTTAAAGATTGTAATAAACCTATTCAAGAATTTAGCTTTTGAAATGAAGTCGTTATTTGACATCTGTGAAATTCTTAATTAAGAGAATGAAATAGCAGCAAATATCAGATATTATACAATGTGAAGAACAGCTTGAACCCAGAAATTTAAGCCTTCAAGGTTCATGAGTAATTTTATCATTCATAATGACTGACTCATTCATCTGAACTACTTATTCTCATAGACTTGGATACAAAACGGGGAATGAGATGCCTCCTATTGAACTCACATAACAGGGAAAAGTCCCAAGTCTTTTATAATATCCTAGGAAAGGAAAAATGAGTTGCATATGTTTGGATATTCTGTATCAATGATTGGCAATTATGTACAATTAATTCTTAATGCTCTTTTCTTCTGTAAACAAATGTTAAAGACTAATGGTAATGGAGAATTTTGCATTTTTCAGGTCAGTTTCCAGGGTGGGACCTTCTTCATTATGAGGATGATCTCATCACATCATACTGTTACCCTAAAAATTTCCCTCTCTTTAGTGAGCAAAAATGTAGTGATTCTGTTAAAGCAAGAAATGGCCTTAGTTCAGCTTTACATCTCCTTGTTGTTATATTATTATATTTATTTATTTTCTAAGGAGTGGACTGATTGATTTTATGTTACGACATCCATTTTCTTTTATTGGAGAGTTAGCCATTATGTATGACTGGGTAGGAATCAAACACGTCTATGGAAAAGGTTAAAGTTTACATCATTGCAATTATGGACTAGATTTCTAGCTTTATGGCCAAGTTGAGTGCCATGCCGAATATAGTAGCGGAGCTAATGGCTATTTTACATGAAATCAAATTTTGTTGGGCTAGATGGTTACGGAGGATTTTCATCTGTAATAATTCTATAGACGCCATCAATCTTATATAACTGGTAGCAATTCTAAACAATCATCCATATAAAAAAGTTGTTGAGAAAATTGAGGTGTTTATCATGAGAGGTGTATGGGAGCAATTTGTCCCTTTCACATGCACCTAGTTGGCTTATGATTTGAAAAATAATAGAATTTCAATTTGGGTCTCTCCTGCCTCTTGTGATTTGAAAATGTCAACATGGTATATATAAAATAAAATTTATAATAAATAATATATTTATAAATCTTGAATAATATAAAATCATAAAGGAGAGTTGAGTTGGGAGGAAGACGTTTGACCAGAGGGTGAAAGATGCAAAAAGAAGCTAGCAACCATCAGTCATCTCGAGCCACGTACTATATAATTCTTATTTCAATCTCTCTTTGCACTATATTGTCATTCATAAATATTGTCTTCCTCTCAAATCATTCTCTATGCAAGAAATGATTGATCACAGAGATCATACGCCCACATATCACTCATTTTCAGAGGGGGAGGGAGAGAGAAATAGACTAGAGGGTGACATCCAATACCATAATGATCACCATCCTATTGAAGCTCATACGGCTCTCCTCTTTCAACCATATCCTTCTGGTTCATATGCTCAAATTATCCCTCAACAAGGTTAATTGCCACCTCTTCCTCGTAACGTTTTGCGATATTTTGCATTCGGTATTCGTTATCTTTGATGTTGTCTTATATTTAGGGGAGGCGAAGCCAAGAGGAGATTGAAAGAAGGAGAAAAACCCAGCTATAGGAGTAAAGAAGATCAAGAAGCTTAGTGAAGAGCAAGTGAATCTTCTAAAGCTAAGCTTTGGGAAGGAACACAAATTAGAGTCCAAACGAAAGCAGAGGATAGCATTGGAGCTTGGTTTGGATCCTTGTCAAGTGGTTGTTTGGTTTCAAAGTCGGAGAGCTCGATGGAAGAACAAGTTGGAAGAACTGTACTCTGGCCTCCAGAAACTCCATAAAACCACCCTCCTCGAGAAAGTCCACCTTGAAAGTGAGGTATATATTTTATATCTTATTTTCAATTTGATTTAATGAACATACTCTGAATTCTAAGTTAAAGCACAATCTGGTATGATATATCCAGGGTTAATAACTCAACTGGTAATATTTAAGGTAATGTTTAAAGAAAAGAATAACAAAATCTCGAAGAAAGCTCAGGCATCCTTTTTAAGTTCTTTGTCATTAAAAATGGCACAAAAAGATAGGGAGACAACTTTTAAAAAGGAATATTTAATACTCCCTCCGTTCCAGTTTATAGTGCACTTTTAACTACCACACATATACCAAGATAATAATTAATAACTAATAAAATTTCACATCTTTTCTCAAATTACCCTCATTAAATGCTTTGGGAATGAAATATTTTAATAATAAATAAATATTTGGGTTTATTAATTAGGGGTAATTTTGGAAAAAGAAAAAAATTATACTCCCTCCGTTTCGCTATATAGTGCACTTTTTTGAGAAATTAATGTTTCATAATATAGTACACTTTACGGATTACGTAATATAATTTTTTTCTCTTTCCAAGATTGCCCCTAATTAATAAACCCAAATATTTGTTTATTATTAAAATATTTTATTTTCAAAGTATTTAATGAGGGTAATTTGAGAAAAGATGGAAAATTTTGTTAGTTATTAATTATTATCTTGGTCTGTGTGCGGTAGTTAAAAGTGCACTATAAACTGGAATAAAGGGAATACTACGTAATTCGTAAAGTGCACTATATTATAAAATATTAATTTCTTAAAAAATTATACTATATAACAAAATGAAGGGAGTAAGATATAGAGAAGATTAGCCTGACGCTTATACAAAGATAATGCACAAGAATTGAGAAAGTGCACTGTGTCCTTCAATCGTCGAGAGGATCCGTACAACGTTAATGAGACACAGTTAGGCCTTTGCTTAGGCCTAGTTATGAAGTTGGCAGTGACGTGTAGTCCACTCTCTCTCTCTCTCTCACACACACAAACAGATACATGGATAACTGTAGATGATTGAATTTACGTGTATACCCTTTCCACTGGCCTTTGTTCTCTTGACTCAACTCTTATTGGCTTGACTAATTCAGGCGGTCGAGCATATGCAATAATAAGTTATCACATGTTCACACACATACATGATTAGACATGTTTCTTTTTGTGTGATGCATGCAATCAAAGAAATAAGTGGATTGTTCTTGACATATAAATAATACCATTTGTTATAGTCTTATAAATGTTATACTATATTTGATTGATTTCATTTCATTCAAATAAAATTGGATAAAAATTATAAAACATAGGTGATTTAACATTGAATTAGTGAAAAAGCATTTTTTTTTTACTTTGCACTTGTTTAAATAAAAATGTTAGCATTACATGACAGAGATTTATGTTATTTTATGTACCTTACTCATTTCATTTTATACAGATTTTTATTACATTAAATATTTTCTGTAATTTTTATACTTTTAAATATTGTCTTACAATATATGTATCTGTTTTATTATTAAATATTCTATTTTTATATTTCATAAAACAGTTTGACTCATTTAATCACGGTTAGATCATTACAGGCCACAAAAACAAATCATAGTTAGGTAAATTCATTGAACTTTAAATTGCTCTTTATCCTGTTTCAATGATCATCCTTTTTTTTTTTTTCAATTGAACCACCGATATCGTTTTAATGATCATTCCAATCTTCTAAAAATAATGCTTATTTTGCATCTGGTATCACATTAAGCTATAATTACAGATAATATACATTTATTTTAAAAAAAATTCATATAATCTAATTTTAAAATAAAGATTGCATATTTTTCAAAGCATGAATTGCAATAGAATTAATTCAATATTCAATACTAGGAGGGTACAGTAAATATTTTCCTTTTTATAGACCAAAAATACCTATAAACTTTTGACCTACATTTACTGTGAAATGTCCAGCGTGGCTTTGTTTAAGATCTGCCTTCACCTCCACAAATACCTCCATTAATTTCTCAATTACAGAGAGAAAACATGCCTCTTCCTTATCTTCTGTTATCTTGCTCCCCTGTATCTGTATGGTTATCATTCACTGTCTTAATCCCACCACAAAACTCTGTCCCTGAAGCCAAAATAGGAAACCCAATCCACAAACCAGTCATATTTTGGAGACTTTCTTTTTTTTGAAAGTTCTAAGACCTGTCAGACTCAAAACAAACGTCGGACATAAAAGAAACCTTCGTGTCTCTGTCTGGGTTTCTTTTAAGGTCCAACCGTCTTCCCTTAACAAATTCTTCATCTGGGTTCTTGCACTTCAATCATCAAACCTTAAGGTAATCAATCATTTTGACGATTCATTTATTCATGATGTGTGAATCTTATATGTATCACATTTAGTGTGTGTGTTTCATGGCTCATTGCAAAATTTGTTCTTTCTAATGTAGTGAGGTTCGTGTTCAGGAGAAGCGCAGAGAAAATGGTTAACTTCAGGAAAATGGATTCACAAAAGGATATGTATTCTCCGAGGGGAGAGGTTGGAGAGATCGACACGAGGGCTCCATTTCAATCTGTGAAAGCTGCTGTTAGTCTGTTCGGTGAAGTTGCTGTCTCCAGGGAAAAACGTGCTGTCAGGAGAAAATCCTCGGAGGTAAACATCAAAAGCTACGAAACATAATCTTACATTCATCAATCATCATACACGACACATTCTATAAACTGTCTCGCACATGATGATGTCACATTTCAAATTTTGCATGTTACAACATTTGCGTCTATGTTAGCATTCATATCAATATCCATATATAACGTCAAATCCATGTGTGACTCATTTCGCAATACACAAGACTCGTATCTGTATCTAGTTTCTTAAATATATATAATTTTTCATGATTGAGGGGAACCCTCTTCTCATGGCATTCTTGAGATGTGATAAAGTTATATCTCATTGGTTATTTCATGGCAAAAAGTTTTTAATGCCTGCCAAATTAAGGTGATCATTGTCTTTGAAGGCATACAGATGCATATAATAACTCCTGTGATTTGCAGAACGTACTGGAAAAGGAGACACAGCTTCTCTTGGCACAGAGAGAACTGAACAAGATTAAGAAACAACTGGACACTGCTGAGACCACAAAAGCTAAAGCCCTCGCTGAACTTGAGAAGGCCAACGTGACACTACAAGATCTGACAACGAAGCTGACACATGTTAGGGAATCCAAGGAAGCGGCCATGGAAGCGGCCGAAGTTGTGAAGAATCAGGCCAAGCAACTCGAGAGGGCGAAATCCCAGAAAGCTGTGGGGTTTGAAGCTTGGAAGCTAGAGCTAGAGCATGCAAGGAAGGAGTACACGACAACTGTGAAAGAACTTGATGCTGCAAAGCAAGAACTCACCAAGATCAGGCAAGATTTCGATGCGGCTTTGGAGGCGAAGCTGGCTGCCTTCCAAACAGCTGGAGAAGCTCAGCGCTCAGCCAAGTTGAACTCAGAAAGGATCAGTGAGCTCTCGAAGGAGATTTTAGCCATGAAAACATCTGTTGAGGAGTTAAAGCTTGAATCTTTGCAGGCTCAAGAGGAACAGGCAAAGGTCATGGCGGAGAGAGAAGCTGGACTGGATTCTTACAAAAATGCAAAGGAAGAAGCACAAGCAAAGATGGAATCTTTGATGAAAGAATACGACACCGAATTGAATACTGAAGATCTTGAGGCTAAACTTGCTGAAACAAGTGAAGAAATTGAAGTGCTGCAAGAACAGATGAAGAAGGCACATGCTTCTGAGATGGACACCGCGAGAGCTATAACTTCAGAACTCAAGGAAGCCACGAAGACACTGGGAGAAGTTGCTGAGGAAGAAAGCTCTCTTAGAAACCTAGTGACTTCGTTAAGGGAAGAATTAGAAAATGTGAAAAATGAGCAGAAAAGTTTGAAAGAGAAGGAACAAGAGGCGGAAGCTCTTGCTGCTAACATCACCAATGAACTCCAGAAGAACAAGGGAGAAGTAAATATTGAGGAGTTGGAGAAAGCTGATGCTTTATTCCAAGAACAGACCATGAAACTGGAGAAGCTAAAATCAGGTACAGAAGTTGCAAATAAGGAAGCAGAAGAGATGAACCAGAAAGCAGAAGAGCTGAAGCAAGAAGCCGAGAAAGCCCGAGCTGTGGCCAAGGAACTAGAGACAAAGCTGGAGATTGTGCTAAAAGAGACTGAACACGTGAAAGCAGCAGAACAAAGAGCCCTGGAGGATATGAAGATCTTATCTGATATGCAGGGTAAGAACCAAGTGAGTGATGTCACAAACTCAGAAGATCATGGGAAGATCAAATTATCCTATGATAAGTTTGAGTCAGTGACAGGAAAAGTGAAGGAGTGTGCAGATCTGGTTGAGAAGGCAGAGCTGGCTGCAATGGCTCAAGTGGAAGCAATCAAGGCAAGACAAATTGAAGCAGACAAGAAGTTGGAAGCCAATCTCAGGGCAATTGAGGAAATAAAAGCAGCAACAGAGATGGCTCTAAAGAATGCAGAGATGGCAGATTCTGCAAAAGTGGCACTGGAGGGTGAACTTAGAAGGTTGCGCCAGCAAGACAAGGTGCCAGCTGAGGCAGCATCTTTGGATTCTTAAAAGAGAATTCTTCAAACATCAATCACCTCCTCGTGAAACCAATCAGAGAAGTAGATGGGACTATCAAGAAACACTTTGGAAAGGAAGATCATTTGTATTCAGCAACTCTTACCTGACAAAGAAAGGAAGAAAAGAAAAACTTGTGCAGATATAAATGGTCATTGTTGGTTGTCAAACTTCCTGGTTTTTTGAGTCCCCATAGCCTATAAAAGAGAAGTTTTTACAGGGTAGGAAAAACATCTAATACTTAGCTGCTATATATTAAGCATCTTTTACGTACAATCTTGCTAAGCTGAAGGAAATTGAAGCGCAGAAAATAAAATATGCATCGTCTTCGCATGAACCATGGCCATGGCCAGCTTCTGTTTACAGTGGGCCATAATTCATACAGTTAAAGAGAGATAGACATATTAATGAGTGTGTTTTAACATGTTAGGACTATTTTATGCTGACTATAAAATCGAAGTAACATAAGTTTGATTATCAAGTGTGATACTTCTGTGCATTCTTACACTGACAAACACTGATAATGGTATTGTTGTTGCTACCATTTTTAACTATCAAGAGATTCCAGTTTGTTTAACAGTAATATGGGAACAAAGAGAGTTTATTAACATTATATTGGTCTCTGTACACTGAAATCGATGAGTGAAAGTGAGAATTTAAGACTTGAATGAGATCACATTTATCAGCCCTACAGATTCATGACCGTGCCAAATATCCAGAAC
Organism: Adenanthera pavonina; assembly: GCA_026686845.1. NCBI lineage: Eukaryota > Viridiplantae > Streptophyta > Magnoliopsida > Fabales > Fabaceae > Adenanthera > Adenanthera pavonina. The sequence goes on from JAIVEN010000009.1 coordinate 6,441,605, forward strand.
ACCTTGAAGAAGTCGATGACACTGATGAAACATCTCGATCCAAATATCCACCTTACGATGCACACGTTCCCATGTGACCTATCTCTATTTTGTTTTTGCGTTTTTTTTTTAATACAACTGCTATTGTTAAAAATCATGCAAGGAAGAAAGCTCAATGGATGGGAGCATTATGCTTATTATACATGTCAATGAAAAGAAGGTTGCTACATCTCACTGGTGGATCAGGAAAAAAACATATAGTCAAACTCCACCGCATGAACTTGGTGGGCTAGCCAACCAGCACAAGTATTGGCCTCTCTGTGGTCATAATTAGTAACCGCCCATTCTAGCATGGTCAAGTCCCTTATGTTATTAATAGTAATAGATGGTGAGTGGTTAGTTATGTATTCTCTCGTAATCAGGTTCAGAGCTTCGACAGAGTCATTGCACTCCCTAACTTTTATCAATCCCTCCAAAATTTCCAATAGCTCAGCTTCATTACTCAGTAAGGAACCCAGTCTATTCATGAATCCGAATCCACCTAGCCGGCTCCTCTATGGTCCGCTGAGGCATCCGTGTCGAGCCTTAACCATGTCATTGCTGGTGGCTTCCAACAAATCAGAAGATCATGCTGAGTAACCCCCAAAACTCCTTTCATCTCTTGTATCTTCACATCTTCAGGTATTTCCAGCATGTTGGATCATGACTCAGCCCATAACCAAATGAAAATTGACCCAATCATTTTAATAACAAATAATTAGATTCACCCAAAAGGAAAATTAAACAAATAATAAATTGGAAGTTGGACCCACCTATTCCAGCGGCACCCCCTAGGAAGAATTACAGGGCAGGGTCTGTCCGGCCAAAACTGGTGTTGTCTCCCTCCTGCGCACTTCATTTTATTTCAGGGGTTGCTGGGTATACTTCTTAGCATTCTAGTTCCGGGAAGTCTAATGCTTTACATGAGTGTTTAAATTTTTAAATCCTGAAAAGTTTAATTTTTTTTTTAAAATAAATATGATATGTTTTAATGGTAAAGATATTAATACTCTTTTGATTAAAAAAATTGATTAAATTAATAAGAATATTTTTTATAAAATATCATAAATTGCTAGGAAAGTACATGATTCTGCCCGAGTTAAGCCCAATTTCTCAGAAAGTTTCATATTTTTTTAAATCAAATGGTACATATTAATCTACTTTCTGGGAAGTTCTACTTCCCCCATACTTACCCCATACCAAGCAACCCCTTAATATTCAAGTTTAAAAATAAAAAATATTTTTATAATTATACAACTATAAAGTTGTATTATTTTTAATTTTTTATTTAATTTAAATATCATATAGTAAAAATAATATCTTAATAGTCGTAAAGTTATATAATATGAATAAAAAAGATACAAAATAAGATGATATTGCACAAATACATAATTATATGACTCCTAAAAGTCCTATTTTATTATCTATAATTTTTAAATAAAAATAATGAAAAAATTAATTTTCATGCCACCCGTAGAAGGGGTGGCAGGCTCATCTGGGAGAACACGCATATTATAGAAGTGTAGATGTGGCTACATTCTAGTCTTGTTTGATTAAATCAAATCACAAAAATATAGAGAGAATTATGACATCTAAAAATGATGTTTTTATACCTTTCATTTCCAAAATTTTTTGTTCATTCTCTACTCAAAGATAAATGGAATGATTTGCAAATTAGATCCTTAAATTTATTTTGTTATTAAAAATAGTTTACATAAATTAAATTTCAGTAATTTATTATGTTCAAGTAAGTCTCAGAGTAATAAATATATTTACAAATTATTTGTCAATAAAATTCTTACATCATATTGAAACTTGAGCATTTATCTTTATAGGATATGAGCCAAGTTGTAATTAATTACATCAACTTTTGTTAGTTAGATTTTTTTTCCGGTTTTGTTAGTTAGATACTTACAAATATTCATTGATAATAATATATTGAGAATATATATATATATATGTAACTAAAAGAATGATTGTATGTAAACATTACATCTGATCATTTATTTCTTTAAAAGTATATTATTTATTTTAAATAAATAAAAAATAAAAAGAATGATTCGACGATTATATTGAGATTATTATTAATTTTCAGTTATGCAAAGAATAATGATATGATGGAAACCAATTTTGTCCGTGGATTTGGCTCCACACACCGTGTGTGTAGAGTTTTGAAAGGTGTGGGTATTTTTTTTTAATTTAAAAAAAAAAGGAGCAATATATTTTTAACTAGGTCACGCTTCTCAGTGACGTGGATTCACGCCAAATACAGCACAAATTCAGCGCTCTGATGTGACCGACGACGAGGTGAGTGATGAATTTGGATCTCTCCATATTTTCTCTTCATATTTCTCTCTATACATGATCTTTTTTATTAATTATGTGATATAATAATTAAAAAAATAAATTATAAATAAATAATATATTTTATTTAATAGTTTATGTTATGAGTTGAAATTTCTTAAAAATAATTTATAATACTTATTTAAGATTATTATTAAAATAAATAATATATTTTATTTAAAGTAACAATCAGTGATCTCTACCATTCAAATCAAAATCAATAAATAAGATTATGTATAGAAAAAAATATGAAGAGAAAATATGAAGATGATTCGAAATCCGGTGAATGATATGGTTGGATTATGAATGATTTGGTCAAATTTTTATGATACAGTTTGACTTTACACGCACAGAAACAACGTCCCGATGTGACCGACGACATCAGTGATATGGCTGGGTTATGAATGATTTGGTCAAACTTTTATGATACAGTTTGACTTTAGAAAATGGCGATGAATACCTGCCGTTCTCTCCCTTGGACCTTGGTATGAATGCTAAATTTATAATTCAACCAACTACCATAATAATTGTATGTTTTTTTGTCAACATAATAATTGTATATTAAAACACAATATATGAAGTGAATTCTTTATTTAAAGAATTTTATAATTTTAAATATAAGATATTTTATAAAAAAATTGTAAAATATTAATTATTTTATTTAAAAATATTTTTTTAGAAAATGTCTTTCTTAGAAGAACTCCAATAAGATCTGACTGTAGTTTAATCTAAATTAATTAGAATCTAAAATAATAATCAAATACTAAATAGTTATTAGAAAAAAAAGTTCTTTTTGAAAATTATTTTATAAAGTATTAATTGTTTTAAAATGTATTTTATCATAATTGTATGACATATATTAGGGTAAAGATAAAAATGAAAATAATTTTAAGATAATTTTATTGAAACAATTAATTTTTTTTTGTTTTCATTGGGAATTGGAGTGAGTTCTATTCATTTTAGAAATTTCATAGATAAAAAAATAATAATTAACTATTCTTTTCATTAAATAATTTTATTTTTTGGGTTACATCACAAGGGATTGAAGCATTGATCTCTATTTATACTCCATTCCACCCTTACCGCTTTTTTCAGTTAAGGACTACTGTTACGTTTGGTACATAATGACAATCGAAATAAAAATGGGAATAGAAAGAAATAAAAAGTAACTTTCCTATCAAAATGTATGTTTGGTATTTCAATAAAAAAATAAAAATATTTAAAAAAAATAACTAATGACACAAATACTTCTTTAAAAAAGTACTTAAAAAATAAACTTGCCATTAAATTTTGGTTTCATAAAAGGAACCCTTTTTTTCATTTTTTTTAGGAAAGTCAATTCCCACAAAATAGATAAAGTATCATTCCCAAAAATATTCATTCCCAGAGATATCAAACTTACTTAAATAGAAATTTTCTTTCTCACTTCCTTTCCAAAAAACAGTTTTTGACGTATCAAATGTAATCTAAAAGTATTCTATATACTGGTTGTAAGGATTTCATCTCGTATAATGAGAGTGGATAAAAATCTCCCATAGATCCCTCCAGCTAAATGGGATTTTAGTATTTTTATTGTTAATAATAGTAATTATATTAATATTAATGACTTGAAATGTAGGTCTAAAATGTCTGTTAATATTTTTTAAATTTATTTTCGATAAATTACCGAAATAAAATTATATTGATTTTAATATTCATAGTCACTAAAAAGACGTAATGAGATTTTAATAACTCTACAACTTTCTTTTTATCAACATCTATATTTTATTAGTTATTATTATATTTTAAATTTTTATTATATTTTTCACTCCTGTGCATAATTTTATGATCAATAACCCTATCTATGCTTGGTACTCCTTGGCCAAAAAATATATTTACACATAAATCAAAATAATAGTGTTCCTTGTGACAAAAAAATAATAGTGTTAATTATGACATCAATAATAAAAAGAGTAAAATTTTTAATTTTGTAATTTTTTAATTTTATAACTTATAAATAGTGTATCTATCAATTTAATCCCTTGTCGTCTTCTTAACTTGATCCTTCATATATAATGTATTTTTCAACATAGTCCATCACAAATTAAAAAAATTAGAATAAAAATTTAAAAGCATTTTATCTATAATGAATAAGAAAATAATGTTGTGAAAACAACAAATAAAATCATACCATTAATTTCGAGATGAAGCTAATAATGTAAAAATTAATTAACAAGCTCCTATCATTAGTTTGTACTCAATAATAATTTATACTGAAACAGATTGCTCACTCTTATGAGTTATGACATACTTCCTCTTATCCTTAATATAAGACCATTTTAACCGAATCACATGAATTAAGAAGGGGAGTTAAAACTAATTAACTATCTCGATTTCTTCAAAAATCTTAATATTTTTCCAAAAGTACCCTTATTTAATCTCTCTCTCTTTTCCTTTGGATACATTAAATAAGGGTATTTTTTTGGAAATGTATAATAAATACCATCTCATATATTATAAAGGGTCTTATGTTTAGGATCAAGTTAAAAGGTCCTATATATAGGACCAGAGGGAGTAGTAATTTGGAGATATATCCTATTCTAACAAATCAAAATATTTACTTTAACATTCAAAATATAAATTAGGAAAAATAAACTTTTAGTTTTATCCACATTTTGAGATCAGTCCTCATAATTTAATACTCCCTCCGTTTCGCTATATAGTGCACTTTTTTGAGAAATTAATGTTTCATAATATAGTGCACTTTATGGATTACGTAGTATAATTTTTTTCTCTTTCCAAGATTGTCCCTAATTAATAAACCCAAATATTTATTTATTATTAAAATATTTCATTCCCAAAGCATTTAATGAGGATAATTTAAGAAAAGATGAGAAATTTTGTTAGTTATTAATTATTATCTTAGTCTGTATATGGTAATTAAAAGTGCACTATAAACTGGAATACTAGTTTTTAAAGTGCTCCATGGAGTTTAGTCCGTTTAGAAGGTTTATCCTCGTATTAACCATAGTGTATGAAAAAGTCCCGAGGGAACCCACATATGGCAATAAAACGGCGTTAATATTGCTAAAATGGCTAACACAAGTCGACATGGTAAATGATTGGGCAACACACAAGCTCACTTATCCAGCGTGGAAGACACATGTTCTGCTTAGCAATGAACACGCTTCTGTTAGGTCTTCGTCTTCTTGAGGGAGAGATGGCTGTTGCTGGAATTAGTACTGAAGGGTGGGAAGGGACTTGCACTCAATACTCGACAGTCTATGGCACGAAAGGGGCCCTAAAACGCTGTAGATAGATTGAAGCAGGTTGCATTCGTGGTCTTAGATGCTACGCAGTAGTGTAAGAATTCAGAATTTGTAAATAGATGCTAGGCTCGTGAAGAAAGACGGAGATTTTGAAATTGGCGAAAGGTAGACATTGAGTTGTTATAGAAGCATTAGAAATGGTGTAGTAGTATATTCACTGAAAAAAAAAAGGTGTTCATCGCTGATAAGAAGAAGCTGTAACGTGTTCACCGTAGTCCATCTCATTTGCTATGGTTTGGAAATATTTGAACGCTATAGTAGTTTGGGTTTGGGGCAATTAATAACAGTTTATCTGGCTTTGCTTCAAGTGCCACCTTGCTAAATGTGTCTACTCCAGCTGCTTTTACACAACGAGGTGGTGGCAAAAAGTGGTATGTAACAGCAAATATATCTCATTCAAGCCCCTGTTTTGGTTATAGAAGAACAGAGTTATCTCTGTTGCCGACCGTCGAAGATAAATAACCTCATCATGCCTTTTTATGCCGTTCATCTTCTGGTTCCAGTCAGCATCCACATGTTATATTTCTTTCGTGATTTATCCTACTTGTGGGTTACGCGCCTCACACATTTAAGCCACTTAAGCGGTGTTAAGAGAACTTTTACGTTTTCTGAAAACTCTAGGACTATCTGTGGTTGGAGTTTTTTCAGGGAGAGGGGAAGGGAAGGGGATTTAATTCCCCTCAATCCCCTCCCCCACCCTTTTTTTATTCCCCTCCAATTTGGATTCCTTTTTCATTCCCCTCCAATTTAGGACTTTTTGGATACTCAATCCCCTTTAATTCCATTCTGAAACAAATAAGGTTTTATTAAAATCCCTCCAATCTCCTTCCCTCGAATTCCACCAAATAAAAAAATTTTAAAATTTCTCCAATTCCCTCCATTAAAATTCCTCTCCTCCATTTCTTTCGGTTGAACCAAATAGGCTGCAGGTGCCAATGCCTCCACCATTTTATACTCTGGGGAGTGCTTTAAAAAAAATTAAACTGATTTCAAAATGAGGATAAATTATAAGGACTAAAAACTTATTTGTTTCCTTTAAATTATTTTCAACTACATTATGTATGTTAAGAAAATAAGTTAAAAATCAGTTTTATCATTTGATTGGTCAAAATAATTTTAATATTTTTTATTATTTATCTTATTAATTATACTATTTCTCAAATTCTTAATATTTTTCACTCATATATTAAATATAAATTAGAGATATAAGTAAAAAATAATTAATGTAATAAAAATTTAACAAAATAACTTATATTTTAAATTAAAATATCTTTTAAAAAATTACTTATATTTTAGATGAAGGCCAAGGGGCTACATCTCTTTCAGAGTTCTTGTAAATTATAATGAGAAAATTGAATTTCCTCTTCTTTAATTTTCAAGGAAAGATATACCATGGTTTATTGTTTGTCCTTGATTGAAAAAAACACTAACTGCAGGCCCATGAGTGGAACATATTTTCCCGCTATTATATAATTGTATCCGTCCTTTCTTTCAAGACAAGGGGAAAAGTCAAAGTTGGTGTTCACTCTCATTATTTGCTCAACCTCCGTTCACATGTGATTTGATTTGTACTATTCTCAAATAATGTATATATATTTGTATATATATTCTTCATTGATCTACATGACTACATCACTTAATTTAGAATAATAATAATAATATATAAACAAATTCACGTAAATACTTGAAGTTATTAGTAAAAATATGGAAGTTGAGGTTGTGAAATTATTTTACAATTCACAAATTTAGATAAATTTGTCAGAATAAGATAAATGTATAATATATTTGTAAATTCATAGTATGAGAAAATTTTTAGCTAAGACATTTTGTGGACCCATAATTTTCCATCAACTGCTATCATTGACCATGATTTCTTGCAAGTTGAATCATTTGTTTTTTTTTTTGGTTGAATTGATTCTAATTATTTACTTTTTCTGGCAGAAATAATTACAAATATTCACTCACACACCCACTCATATACACACTCAAAAAGATAACTTACCAATTATTTTTAATATCTTATATCACACAGTTATATGTTTATAAGATAAGTGATCTTAATATATACATGCATCCACATGTGTGTGATTCATTGTTTCTTTTATATATTTTTATTTTTTTATATTTCCATTTCAGTATCTAAAAATTTAAATATTACCCATACCTCCGGCTACCTCATCTTTACAATGTAATTTATTTTGAACTCTATTTAGATGCATGATAACTATTATAACTAATTAACGATAATATGTGCTCCTTTCTTAGGATATTTTCAACCAAATCGTATGGATTAGAGGGAGAGGTTAAAATTAGTTAACATTTAACACCTTTAATTTTTTTAAGAAATTTACTATATATAACACCTTTCAAAGTTATTCTTATTAAAAGTTAATTATTATAATAATGGGTGTTAAAAGTGTGTGGACTCTATATTCTAAAGTATTTTGGGATAAATTGAGTTAAAACATTCTTTTTTATAATATATGAAAAATATTATATTATATTCTAAAATAATTCTATATTTAAATGTCTGGTATTATATAAACAATTTGTAATCTATTTTCTCGACCTCTACACGTTAAAATATATAAACACCGCCAGAACTACACGTTAAAATCTATAAAACGTGGACAAGTCTAATCTACAGAAATTTAGACTTTATAATTTTTAGCCGGCGTCCCTCAAAAACTGCGCCTACAAGTTTTTCCTTGACATAGGCCATAGCTTCACTTGTCCCTCTCAGACAAAACGGGTTCCATTCCAATAGCTTCAACAGAGAGAAAAAAAAACGGGCTGTTCTGTTCCATTACCTTCTTCATCGTCAAAGTAGAGAGAGAAAACTAGCCAGAATCAACATCTCAGACCAAGAAGCAAAAGATCACATCACACAGATACACACACACACACATATATATATTCATGTTATGTCGGCAATATTAAGTGAGCCAATCCAGTGCCTTCAGTATTCAGATGAAGGAGGAAGCGGCAGTTCACGCAAAGCTATGGACGACCAAGACGATAACAAAACGCAGATGTTCAGCTATGGCGGTGGAGGCGTGTGGGAGATAGAGGAGGAAAGGTCATCGGAGTTGCAGGGGAGCCACCGTACGTCTTCGGCGGCGGCGGCGGTGGAGGAAGATTGTGTGTATGTGGGAGTGGGGAAGAGCGAGACGAGCATGGAAGCTCTATCGTGGGCGCTCAAGCACTTGATAGCTTCTCCTTCTACCATGGTCTATCTCATCCATGTCTTCACTGAGATCAAGCACATTCCTAATCCATGTAAGTCACGATTTAATTTCTTTCTTTATGTTTGAAAATTTTGATGGAAAATTCTATGCCTCAACTGACAGGTCATAGACATTTACGCCTTTTATTTTTTATTTAAAAAAAATTTTGTTTTTAAGGCACTCTCCCAATTTTCACACCTTGATTTTTTTGGGTCTACTTCAGCAGGGTATAAATCATCACCTCAAGTGACATGAGATTTTTCTCTTAATATCCTAAACTAGAGATGTTGATATTGATATTGATATTGAGGGCATAAGAAATTTGCAACATCAATATTCAATTGTGAGAAAATTGGGGGAAAAAAGAAACAGAGTTTATGTAACGATGATTAGAATGACATAAAAAGAAAGTCTTATTTTTTAAAATATAAAAATTGAAATATTTTATTTTGCAGTTTAAAAAGTTCAGCAATTATTGGCAATAGGTTTTCAAATTTTGGAATTTTTTAGAAATATGAAGAATTTTTTTTTCAATTTTTTAAAATTTAGTATCAAAGATATTTGGTTGACAAAGGAGTTTTATTTAGGAAAATGAATTGAGGTAAGATAAAAAACAAATAAAATTTACATCTGATAATAAAGAAAAATTTAAGCATTTTACAAAAGAAAAAAAGAAAAATTTAAGCTTACTATGGGACTCTCCGCATGGAGAATGAGTCATGTTCTGTTTGGGAGGGTGATTTGGAGGAGAACAAATAGGAATAGATCAAATCTGATTAGATTCCATTCGCTGAATTGAATAACCGAAGAGGATGCATGAATACTGGGCTTTTGTTTCAGTCTCAAAGGTTGATGTGTGCCCGTTTAGTCAAACACAGTGCCCACATAGGGTAGGCTTTACTTGTTTGGTACAAAATAACAACGAGGATGAGAAAGTTTCTTCTTCCTTATCCTTATTCAAGAATATAGAAAGTTCTCCTTTTAATAAAATTATTTTATCATATATTAAACATAATTTTTTATATTTTTTCTCACATTGTATCCTTTTTTTTTTTAAATTAATTTTTCGTATATCAAAGGAGGTCTTAGATTAGACTTTTACTACCTAGTTATACTGTAAGTCCGTGGAAGTATCAAATTCCAAGACCATAGAAATATTGATCTTGATTGCTGTCCTATAAAGTGGTGCAAAGTCTTTCTTCGGTTCTGGGAAAATGGTAAGTTCTTCAAAGACACTTCTTTTTGTGACATTTAAGCCCCAAAAAAGCTCATCTTCTTTGGAAATTATGTATCTGCCTCCCTTGATGAGTGGTGCAAAAGATGACTCTAAGTCAACATATCCAATAATAATATTAACCTTATCTCACTATGTGGGGTTAGCTGTATAGATCATATGATGCTAATAAACTCTATCAAATGTCATCTCCTCAGATAAATCATTTCTCAAAAAGTCATTCCTTATAACTTCTCTTAATGTCTTTTTTAGTTTTTCTCTACGCCTTTTGATCGGACTCCAGACCATTTGATCAACTCTCTTCATTGATTCCTCTTGCCCTCTTCTTTGTACATGCCCAAACCACCTTAAACGGTTTTTCACCATTTTATCCTCAATAGGTACTACCCCAACTTTCCTTCGTATACAGTCATTTTGTATCTTATCGAATTTTGTATGACCACAAATCCATCTCAACATTCTCATATCTGCTACTCTCATCTTATGCTCTTGTTGTCCTTTCAAAGCCCAACATTCACTACCATATAGCATTATTAGCCTTATAGCTGTTCTGTAAAATTTTCCTTTAAGCTTAGTAGGTACCTTGCGGTCACAAATAACTCATATTGCTTTCCTTCATTTTAACCACCCAGCTTGTATCCTATGCATAACATCCCCATCAATTTCACCATTATTCTGTAAAATTAATCCCAAATATCTAAACTTTACATATCAGGAATCCAATTTTCACCTTTGAATCATTTCTAATTGACTTCTTATTAAATTTGCAATGCATATAGAGTCAACATATGACCGTTGAAAATCTTGATTCATCAAAAGCTTAATCGTGCCAAACTTAGTACAATAATGCTACATTTGATATATTGGAATAGTTTTTTATGGAATCAGAATAGAAAAGGGAACATGAATAAGAATAGGAAAAGAAATAGAAATGGGTCTTAAAAATTCATTTGCTTTGTTAATAGAATCTTAATATATTTTTATTTCATGTGTATTTAAAATGGTAAAAAGACTCAAAAGGCCATTATCTTAAAAAAATACTATCATTTGCATAATTCAAACCCAAAAATCGACCACCACACTGCCATCAATTATCATGCTGTCATCAACCACCATACTACCCTGTTCGAGAAATCGCAACCATTTGCACAAACTAGAGGCATGAACAACAACCTAGGCACGAATCTAAACAAAGATGAACAAAAAAAAAATTAAAATTGAAGAAATCCATAAAAAATTGCAGGACATAATCAGTTGTAAGAATCACAAATCATCATTGCAGAAGTCTTCAACGTTATTGGAGGAAACGATGGTGCTGGAGGAGAACTCGATCTTCGAAGACCAAAAACAAATTTTCAGACACGATCAACAATTTCAAAACCAAACAGGCACCTTAAAGGGACGGTGAAGGGACGACGGAGATGGGTGGGTGATGGCGTTAAAGGGACGACATTGACGGGGAAGGAGAATGATGATGGAGAAGGTTCTAGAAAAGATGAGAAGGAGTGATCTCGCCGTCTCTTACTATTGTCCCTGGCTCCGACGTCATGAAGCAAATCCTCCGCATCAACACTGAGAGCACATGGAACAAATCTAATAGGCTTAGAAGCAGATCTTCTACACCCTCGCTGCCACCATGCCTTTTTGCTGGAATGAAGCAATGCTTCCATCAGATGGGAGGTAGAAGAAGATTCGCGGTTGCACAGACAAAACAAAGGTGGGTGGAAATTGAACATTAAAACACTTTCATGGAAATGAAGGTCACCATCATCGTTGTCGTTGCCGTCACCGTCATCATCGTTGTCCTTGTTCACAAAGTCTCCTACCCATGCCCTATCATGGAAGGTCCTTCGTTGATGTTTGAGAAATGGGTCAGGGCATAAGTGTAAAAAAGGGGGGATTCCATGGAATCAACACAATTCCATCACTCAACTCATGGAATTTAATTCTGGCATTTTTGCTTGCATCGGATTTCATGGAATCATGATTCATATATACCAAACTTGTAAAAAAAAAGATTCCAACCCCAATTCCATTTCCCTCCTCCTACTTCCTAGGTACCAAACATAGTGTGTGTAATTACACAAAAGAAAGGAATGTAAAGCTTATGAGAACAAAAGTCAAAAATTGGTTAAATTAATAAAGACGTGACTAAAACTTTATATAAGGATATAGGTTCGGTTTCTCTGAGTCGTGAAAGCTATCAGAATATAGTGAGTCCTGAGAAATCAATTCTCAAACTTTATTTTGTCTACAGAAAAACCAAATCAAGAATTAGTATGTTTGATGTCAGAATTTGCTTATGAATGTGGTTTGTATTGATGAGTGTGTTGCCACATTATATATGTGAGATGACAGTGGGAATAGGAATGGTTCCAAAGAACCAAGTGAATGCTGAGCAGGTGGAGAGCTATGAGGCTCAAGAAAGAGGCAAGAGAAGAGAGCTCCTTCACAAGTTCCTCCAATTATGCTCTTCTTCCCAGGTCCTTCCTTAAAAATTACTTATTATGTAAATCTGGTACACTGATTCAAGTATTTAAAAAAAAATCTGTGTAACCCAATTTTTTGTTGATCAAACAGGTTAAGGTGGACACCATTCTAATTGAGAGTGACATGGTGGCAAAGGCAATCCTGGACCTCGTTCCCATTCTTAACATAAGAAACCTCGTCATTGGAACCAACAAGTCCAATCTAAGGTATACATATATTCATTCACATATGCATCCATATATGCATCATTAATTTGAGAACTTGTATATCGTGTTTGGATGAACAGAAAATCAAAATCAAGGAAAGGGAATGGAATAGCATATCAGATTCTGCTGAATGCACCAGAAAGTTGCAGGGTGAGAATCATAAGTGAAGGCAAACAAGTGAATGAACACATGATGTCGACGATGATGTCTCCTTCTCCTCATGCTCCTTCCCCTCGAGCCAACGCTAATAATAACAACAATAATAACGATCAGAATTCCGTGGCCGTCAAAGATGACGATCATCAGAATGGCCCAGTTTCTTGTATTTGCTTTAAACCCATATTTAGATGACTATTCATGCCACTTATAATTCTAGTTTAAGCTTTTAAACTCATGAACCATGTACGCATTAAAAGAAAAGAAAAAATATATATATATATATATATAGTGTTCGAGTGTGTCAAATACTTATAATATACTGAGGCCAGAAAAAGGAAAACAAAAAAACTGTTAATAATATATATTATAAATCACTTTAAATTATACATAATTTTTTTATATGTGGTTTGTGTTCATTATGTCTCTGTTTTGTGTTTGTGTTTGGTTTGAATGTTGTTGCTTTTAGCTTCTATTAGTTCAGGAACTGCCAAGATCCATTCATTATGAAAATATAGACATATTTTTTCTTTTATATGTAATATATAGCTTCATCAGAATAAGTATGATGAATTCATAGTTTATATTTTTTTTCTCTGTTTTTTCCCCTTTATGAGTCTTATATTGATTTTTAAATTACATTTAGTATGCTTTACTATTGATTAATATGAATTTGAATCTAATCAAGCCTCAAATAAGAGATAGTTTTCATAACTATTTTTGTTTTAATTTACAAAGATCAAAATTTAACTTTAAATTTTATTTAAGAAGGATTAAGTTTTTTATTCAACTCAACTAGTCTCACACTTTATACAAACATATAAACATGTTGGCATTGGAATAGTATACACTTTGAAACAGCTAACAATAGTTAAAAATAATCATCTACAAAATTCAAATCTGGCATAGTGATTAGTCAATTTAGTTCATAAAAAAGAAAAGGAATTAAATAAAAAGTAAAAAAATCTTCATATTAGTTTTTTTTAAAAACTTCATATTTCTGTCTTCGAAATAATAAAAGTTGAAAATGTCTAAGTTGGGCGTTCAGATGTTAAGCCTGTGGCACTACATAAACGAAAATAAAGAGAAATTAGCTGAAAGAATGCCTCAAATCAAGTTATATGCAGAGAAAAAAGATTAGAATTAGGAATGTGATATTAAATATGTTCATCAATTTAAAAAAAAATCTTTTTTTATTAAGAGCTTTAAACTTCTTCACTAAATAAAAAAAAACAGATGATTTAGAAATTATGATTCATTTTCAATTAATTGGATACAATTATTTCTGTTTACTTTAATATATATGGTTTTCTATTTTGGCGAATGCTAAAAAAATTTTTAAAAAAAATCTTTTCAAACCCACTTGCGTTGAATGCAAATACTTGAGTTAACGTGATTACTCCTCCTGAAAACGAAAGCATCACAAAAATTAGTTTATATATTAAAGTCGTAATATTTTGGCCAAAAAAAGAAGGGAAAATAAACTTTTAATCCCTAAAGTTTTGCTTGATTTTGAAACCAGTCCCTGAAATTTTTTTTTTTAATGCTATCCTTGAAGTTTTATCCCTCTCATCCGTCACTCCCTATGCTTTCATAAATTGGTGGAAGGATGTACATGTGGCATTGACGGTGTCAACTTTAACTGATGAGAATGACAGAGAAACATGTGATCTGATGTGGCCTCTCTGATGAACCATGTTTGAAAGAAAAAAAAAACGTTTATCCACCTGTATCAATGTTAAAAGTAAAAAAATAATTACCCAATCTATCTAATATTCCCAAAACACAGTGTCCGGAGTATAGTTTCTTTTAGTTTGCTCTTCTTCCCTTACGCTTTGTCATCGTGCATTCATCTTCGCTGCATCAAAGGGCTTGTTGATCTTGGAGCTTAAAGTGCAGGCATCTTCTCTTCCTCGTCTATCACATCTATCCGTTGCTAAGGTGCGTCCTCTATGGCTTCTTTTCTTGATTCGAAATCTTTTGGGGTTAAGTTCGAGAATCAAACTCTGCTTCTTTGGGTCTCAAGTTCTATTATGGTTAATTTTGGATGTTGAAAATTGCTTTGAAAATTTCCATGGCTTCTTGTTCTTCTTCTTCTTCTTTGTGTGTGCTTTGGTTTGGGTGTTGAAATCTATTATGAAGGGTAGGTTTGGACGTATTTTGAAATCTATTATTCCATTCTTCTTCTTTATATTTTTTATCTTTGAACGTATCTTGAATCTGATTTGCACACAAAGAAGAAGAAGAAGAAACCCAAGTGTTTCTAATTGGTTAATTTTCACATCCTTGTCAAGTAATGGTTATCTTTCTGTTTCATGAGTAGTCCTGGACATTCTTGAATTGGCATATCTATTTGTTGAAATATTGTCCTGGAGATTAATTTCTCAATCATTTTGATATTTAAGCATTAGGAATTTGATGTTGACATTGTTATTTTCTATTTGGATTTTTGGAGTAGCTTAATTTGCTTCATTGATTGATGAAGATAAGATGACCATGGTCGCCAGTTTAATTGGTGCCCAAATTATAAGGTTAGCATATTCATTTTTATATTCTTCTTCATAGTGGAAATGATATTGTGAATGATACTACCTAGCCTTCCTCTTATGGTTCTATATTGATGATGCTAAGAGATAATTTTTTTTATATACTCAAATAAAATTATGTTATTCTAATCTTTGAAAGATAATGGCTTAAAATTTTTTTGAGATGTATTCTTAAGATGACTGACTTTTTTTCCCTCAATATAGGAGGCATGGTGCTGCAATTGCTTTGATTGGATTTGGATAGATGGATCTATACCCAAGCAAACTTAAGCAAAAATTAAGCAACAGGAGCTGGACAAAGGAAAATGCAAGAGAGAAGTAAGGTGCTGAATATTGCAATAGTGATAGTGACTGAGTGAATGTGATTCTGAAGTTAGTGAATGCTGCTAAAGTGAACGAGATTCTATTGTAGTAGTTTGAATGTTGTATTATAGTTTGGTTTGATCTAGTGTAGTTGCTGGATGCAGGTTGTAGTTTGCTTATGTTTTCATTATGTAGTAGTTTTGTGATGCTTATGTACTTTGTAATGTGACGGAGTTGGCCGGTTCAATGCAATGTTTATTTGCTATCCAGTTTTGGCATCCAAATTGTTACGTGTTATGTTAATTATTATGTCAAATTTAAACATAAGCACAAGTTGTCAATATACTTTGTGGCTCACTTTGGACAGCAAGTCAGCAAGTATATCAGTAGAACAATTTTAATTTATAGTTCCACTCGACAGCAATTAAAACAATATAACTGATCCGTTTTGACCTGTTTAACTTGTATGCATTAAAGCACAAAGATAACACAAATCAGTAAACCATTTCCTTTCCATTAACTAATTTTGTCTTATTACATCAAATTGAAAACAACACACTCACATTACAAAAACACTAGCTTACGCTCACATCATAGCACACTCACAATGTAAAGACCACAGTCAAAGTACAAAATAGCTAGCATTGTCTCATTACATAATACCATAATACACTAAATCTAATCTGCTACATAGCCAAATGACAACTCTTTAGCCAATAGCATCATGCCATCCTAGTGAAGAGCTTTATATTTCTCTTCTGTTTAGCAATTTCCTCCTCCTGTTGATTGATCTTCTCTATGCTTTCTTGGGTACTGCACTTTGATCTCTCTAAGGAAAGAGCTTCATATATGTATACCTCCAGCATCTAGTAAGCTTTACACCTCCACCATCTAGTCACTTATTTTTTGATATATAACAGAAATAAAGAGTTTTGATTTTCAAGAGAAAAACAAAAGAACTTAGCTACTGCAGAATCAGTTAGTTACAGCAGAATATTTGCATCACTACAGTAATTATTGGTTTGAAGGTGAAGTCTCTTTTTGTGCACAAAGTAATAGACCATGTGTATTTCTAATTTTTTTCCTACTCATGCATGAGTAGTACAAATAGAAGTTAGCATTTGATTAAAGGGTCTCTAGCTTTAAAACCCAAATCACTCATGGATCCAATTTGTTTTATCAGACAACATATCTATTTGCAATTCAAGGTATACAACTAGTTAGAAAATGGAAACCATTGAAGTTAGAAAGTAAAAACCATTGAAGTTGGCCATAGTGATATGTCAACTATTGCCCAGCATCAAATCATTGAAGGGTCTTTGGCTTTGTACTCCCTCTTAGGCATAAATTTTGAACTCACAAGCAAAGGTATCCCAAATTAGCAGGAGAATTGGGTTCATGTCATAGGCTTTCACTAGACTTCTGCAATTCCGCCGTGGAATAATGAAGAAGTTGATCAAACATAACAGAAAAAAGCCAATGAGCTAGTACCTCAAATGACACCAGTAAAATTGACACATGTTTCATTAAAAAAAGGACACATTTCATATCCAGGTTCAAAGCTTACACTACGTTGCCATAGAGGTTTTCATGTCCCTCAAGAACCACTGCCAAGCGTTGCCAACCTTCTTGAGAGGACACTGCTGGTCTCTGCTTCATCAAAATTGCATTAATTAATCCCTTCATTACCCAAAAAGAAAAATGGGGCACCTAAGCAAACACATTAATGCATGACTCCCAAACACATAAACATAAGGCAAGCACAAGGCAAACAATGAACTCTAGTAAGTCGAAAAGAGAAATTGAAGCTAAGATTTCAAAAGACAAAACAAAGAAATTGAAGCTAAGATTTATGAAGATGAAACAAAGATATCAGATTGAATCAATGAACACTAAGACTTCAATCTGTGAGTACAAAGAACCCCCAAATTAGTTATAGAAGAAGAAGAAGAAGTATAAGTCTACATCACTTGGAGATTATACCGCACAGAAACTCACCAAAATCAATTACTGAAGAAGAAGAAGAAACATGCAATACTCCAATCACACTCACCTAATCATGCTGCATGAGGCGATATTGAATAGAAACTCAAAGACGGATATGATACTAAATAGAAACTCGAAGACAATGGCTAGACGTAGAGAACTCGATCTCGCCGAAAACACCCTAGCAGACAAAGAAGGGATGTATCGAGCGAGGGAGGCAACGCGTCTTCTATGAAGAGTCATTCCAACTCACTGTTTTCTCTTATATTTTTGGCCATAATGCAACGTTTCGAAATGTTGTAGCATATAAGTGTCAATTTTTTCCACCCTGTCACCTAGAGTTTGACATGTCATCACCACGTGTTATTCCGTCTTACACCTAAGCATATTTGATGTCATTAGTGCCATGTTTACATCCCTACAGCAATTTTTGAAAGCATGGGGACTAATGACTAAACGGATGAAGTTTTAGGGATAGATTTGAAAAAAATTGAACTTCAGGGACGGATTTCAAAAACTGACACAAACCTTTGGAACTAAAAGCTTATTTTTTTTTTAAAAAAGAAAGTCGTAATATAAAGCACGAGAGTTGACTTTGAATAATATTAAATGGTAGAATATCACATGGGCCTATTCTGTTTTATATACTTTTCAACAGTTCAAAGCTATTTAATTAGCCTTTAATATAGGCGTGTTTCACTTTGGAAAAAAAAAAGAAATATATATATATATATATATAGAGAGAGAGAGAGAGAGAGAGAGGCGTGTTTCAACAATTCGAATGTGTTATATTCTGTTTTATGTATTTGAAGGTATACGTATGACTAGATGTTGTATGTATACATATATCAAACTTTTTTAATTATAAATAATTTAGAAATATTTTTTACTTTTAAAATTTGGTCGAAAATATATTTTTGAATTTTTTAAATTAGTGTAAATAATCCAATTATCACTAATTATTGGATAATTTCACTAAGGATCCAATACATAACTGCAAATGAATATGAAAGAAGTGGAAGATTTCCATATCTAACGAAACCTATATCTAAGGCATTACAAAACAATTTAACATCTTCATTTGATTATTGACAATCAGAAAATAAATGAAATTATTAACTGATCAACCCTTATCTTATCCAATTTTTTTAATATATACTGTGATAACTTGCTAGATATAAATCTGAACAACCTCCTTCAAAATAATGACTCTTATTTTCAATTACAAAAATGCGTAAATTTTCTCTAAAAATATTTAAATACAATAAAAAAATTCCTTGATAAACAGGAAAAAGTCAGATCTATAATTGGTCCCAGCAACAAAAAATCTTACTCACTGAAAGTTGAAGCTTCCTTCTCCTGACTTCTTTAAGCTTCCTTCTCCTGACTTCTTTCCATGATAAAGACTTGGAACTATCCTCGTCTAATGACTAATATTATTATTTGAGATTGAAAACTAAATATAGTTATTGAATCTTATCCCAACAATTGATACTGTTATATGTTTTTAGCTAATTATATATGATGAACTGCACAATAACGTAAACACACTTTTAAATTATACTAAATTAAACATATCTTTGATGGATTTTGTAAAAATTATGCATAATTTTTTATTTTTATAAATTTACTCAATTCTTTTAAAAATAAAAAATACATTATATGGACCTCCTTTAATTTTTTCAATTGTATAAATCTATTTTTTTAAAAAATATACACCATTTTTTCAATTTTTTTTTTTAAATTATACAATTCTCTCTTAAACTGATTTCAATTTTATTTTTTATGGAAATTTGTTTATTACTCTGAAAATAATAAAAAGAATGTTAATATAATTTGCTAATTAAAATATTATATAATTTTGACCAAATTTAGGAAATTGCATGACTGCCTCGTTAGACTATTGATTAATTCCTATCATAGTTAGTTCCAGATAGATAGTGTTTAACTAATAAGCAAAAAAACTCAGAACTATATTAAACTGATTTATATGATGTGAAATATAAAAAATGAAACAAAAGAAAAGGTCAGATTTATGGGACAAAACAAGTAGTCAAATTATTAAATACGAGTTCCTATCTGCTAACTGTTTCCGTGCAAATCCCTCGAACTTTCTCGCCAGACTCGGTCAGTCCATTAGAATCTCCGAAAATATCCAACGCGCACAACACGATCAATAAATCACTCAACCCAGCAAGCAGCATCCAGAAGCAAGTCAAACTGCAAAATCTGGGCATGACATGTCAG
This sequence comes from Adenanthera pavonina, assembly GCA_026686845.1. Lineage (NCBI taxonomy): Eukaryota > Viridiplantae > Streptophyta > Magnoliopsida > Fabales > Fabaceae > Adenanthera > Adenanthera pavonina. The sequence continues at coordinate 6,461,669 of JAIVEN010000009.1, forward strand.
CAACCTTAAAGGGAACACCATCAGGTGATGAACCAGAAATCCCAAATTAACAACGTCGACATGGCTGCAAGGGACGAAGAAGAAGAAGAAGAAGAACAGTATTCGGATTCGGATTCTGATTCTCTGTTTGGTACAAAGGAGCTGAAGGAGGGTTTGGAAACGATAAGAGAAGATGATTGTGAGAGCAGTGTGTTCTCTATTGATTTCAGGAACTGGAGAGATGTTGTGCATGTGTGTGTGGGGAATCATGGTGATAACTCGAGCTTCCAAGCACTTTCATGGACGTTGAAGCACTGGATCACACCCTCCACCACACTTTGTCTTCTTCATGTCTTCCCTGTGGTTAGACTCATTCCCAGCCCAAGTAAGTATTATAACTCTTCTTCATCATTTTTCTGTACAGCCATGCATATATGATCGACCAGTTCACTTCGTTTTAGGGTTTTTGTTTTTTCTAATGACCGTCAATAGTGGTTGATTTTTTTTTTTTGTCTTGGATTATGAGTGTCCTACCAACAATAGATCTCTCTCAGGTACTACTGAGTACAAAAATAGACTTCTCCCAGCTAGAATTGTTCTATACATAAAGATTGGAAATGAACCAAATTTCTTGTTTAAGGGATGAAAGTCCCTATAGTTTATGCCAATATGAATAGGTAATATTAATTAATTTTGAGCTTTATGTGAAACTAAAAAGTATGTTTGGAGGTCAATGGTCATTTTTTGAGTTAGGGGGGTAAATTGCATAGGGGCTTTTAAATTTTGACTTTAAAAAAAATAAAACAAGTATCTTCTTATTTGGAAGCCAATTAATAGAATGGTTGGTTCACAAAGAAATACAAATACTGCTAAGCATTAAGCATTAATTAGTTTGTAAAATTGATCATATATTAATTAATTATTTTGTAACAATTAATGACAGTGGGAAAACTTCCAAGGAGTCGTGTAAACATATGCTTCATTAATCACCACCTAGACCAATACAAATGTAAGAGGAAACTGCTTCTTCAAAGGTTCATTGACTTGTGCGTTGCTTCCCAGGTAATACTCACTTCCTGAAATATGTTTAAGTACATTCTTTATTAAAATATAATTTCAATAAAATCTATATCTATATACATATAAGACACTAAATAAGCTGAGCTGTTTGTGTATAATTTAGGTTTAATCATTAAAAAACTTATTCTAACTCAGTTCATATATCAAATGAAGGAATTAATTAAATAAACAATGAAGTTGTTTAATTAAACAAATTTAGCTTGAAATTTTGATGTTTGGCTTGTTTGGTCATAAACAACTCGCTTAAAAACAAAAATGAAACAAGAAATATAATAATATGAATCACTCCATTTCATTCTAAATATAGAACATTTTATCATGATCGTAAATATAGAACTATTTATTATATATGAGATAGTATTTATTATACATTTTAAAAAAATATCCATATTTAATATATCCTAAAGAGAGAGAAAGAGATTAAATAAGGGTGATTTTGAAAAAAATAACTTTGACTCTTATTCTTAATATGCGTTGTTCAATTAAAAATATTTTATATTAAAGATTGGAGGGAGTATACTATAAATTATCAATATTACTCCCTCTTATTATTAATATAAGACTATTTTAATCAAATCACATAAATTATGGATGACAATTAAAGTTAATTAATTATCTTAATTTTTTCAAATTACAGTGTCTTTCTAAAATTATTCTTATTGAATTTTTTCTCTTTCTTTCTATCATAAATTGAATAAGGTAAATTTTTAGTAATACATAATAAATATTATCTCGTATTCTGAAAAAAATTATATACTTAGAACTAAAGCGCAAGAATCTATCTATCTTTCGGGGTATTATTTTGATCTGAAATTACAAATATTATTTTAAGCATCATAAACAATTATTAAATTCACTGAACTCTTATAACTTGTCATGTCTAAAAAGTACGTAAGGTGAGCATCAGCTCTTATTCAGCAAACAAACCGATCATATTTACACTTTTTTCAGCCCATTTCTTTTCTTGGGTAGGGCATGAAAAGGGTACAGCTCAACTGTCACATTTTTAGGTTTGGAGGTACCAGAAGAATAATCAAGAACATTTTTTTAAATTTTTTTAGAATTATATCATACATTTATTAATTTTAAAATTAAAACTAAATAAATCTAAAAAGAAAACTATTGATGTAATTTATGTTTTTGGAGGCCAGAACTGTTATAAAAACACTCGGTGATTGTAATGATGAAACACAATCCAGGTGAACGTGGAGACAATGCTTATTGAAGGGGACAACGTGGCCCAAGCCATTGTGGATGTTGTAAACAATAATGGTGTACGAAAATTGGTCCTTGGAATTACCAAATCTAATCTCAGGTAACATTTGATACACTTTAAATTTCCATCTCGCGTACTACCTCTACGAAAATTAAAAAATATAATTAATGTATTAAAATTTTTTTAAATTTTTTAATATGTCATTCAATAAATAACTAGATAAAAAAGAGTAGGTAATATTATTTTTGACTTTTAAAAAATAAATAAGGGTATAATTGGAACACTAGTAATTAATGTTGTTTTGAAATTTAAAAGTGACAAATAAATAAAAAAAATTCTCAAAAAGGGACAATTAAAAGATACAGAGAGAGTATTTCTAATGTCTACATAATTCCAATTTTAAAGAAATTATTTGCATAAAAAATGAAATAAAAAAGACCCAGAAAAAATTACTGAGACTAAACTGGGAGCATTACACCATGAAAAACCAAATTAAAAAGTCAATATTTTTAACAAGAAAATAATAGTTTACTCAATATTCATCTTATGATTTTCTGTTTATATTTCTGCTAATGTGTCAATTATTTGATTGAATACAGCAAGACTGGGTCTAGCAGAAGAAAAGGGATAGCAGATCGGGTGGTGAAGAAAGCGCCTGAGAACTGTAACGTTAAGATCATATGCGAAGGAAAGGACGTGATTTGCGACACTGTCGGGGCTGCTTCACCGTGTTCCACTGACAGTGACACTTCCAGACCTTCCCGGTAAGAAGATGAATTCAACAAGTTGTTTGGCCCCAGAATTTCTTACGAATCAGAATCGAAGAAGAGAGAATCATCGGTGGATCAGAGTTGAATCATGGAATTTGACACGCTAGTGTTGTAGAAAAAGATAATGAAATGATCAACAGGTAGTAGATACGCATGTCCAAAAAGAAAGGCATACATGTGACGGTGACGTTAAGACCCTGTTTGGTAGCTTGGAAAATCAGCTGATGACACAGAGATGGAGGGAGACAAAATCAAACAGGAGTTGCTTTTGGCAACCAATCACGCCTTTCTTGATGAAAGAAGATGATGCCGTGATTGTTTTTGATATGTGAAATAGTGGAGACAATCAGCATAAAATCATTTATGCAATGTCCATTTTATTTTTTGTTGTCATTTTCTCCACATTCATTCTCCATTCTTAAACTATTTTCATCCAACTAAATATATAAATAAACTAGTATTAATTACATTGTCATTTTATCATCAATATTTACTTGGGATAAACTGATAAGAGTGGGCTGATTCTGAAGAACTGTGTGTATATTATGAAGGGTAGGAGATATGCATGTTCAAGTTCCGATGCAGAGTGCAATGCAATCAATGAATGTCTACCAACAAGAGATTACAGGCCATGAGTTCTACCCAATTCAGTTTGATGTCATATATGTATATGCATTTGCATATGTAAGCTTCATCTTAAGGGGTATAAGCTTGAGCTTTGAACTTTGAGACGACACCGCCACTTAAAAGGGAAATTTTCCTTTTAAGCTCTCAGATGACAGAGAAGCCATGCATTAATTATATGCCATACAACTTTTCAAAATGAAAACAGCCAACAAAAAAACAAACATACAATTTCTCATCATCTGTTCCTTAAACATTGAAAAACAGCTCCTCCCCTTTTAACAGAAACCATTTGCAATCATCAACATTTGTCTCTACCCTAGAAGAAATCAAACTCAAGATAATTACCGGAACCTTTCTGATCAGGAAATGACATATGGTTGCCAGCCTTTTCGCCAGCTGATGAGACCGGGGAAGGTATCTTCTCAAACTCTACAGGCTTTGGGATCTCTGGTGGGGTAGCGCAGCGAATAAGTGCCCAATTCACGCCTTCGAAAAAAGGATGTTGCTTTATCTCAGTGGCCCCTCGTTTATATGCCAACCTGTTCTGTGGTTCCTTCACAAGCAACCCCCTTATGAGATCCCTTGCCGCAAAACTTACAACAGGAGATTCTGGAAACCGGAGAGGCTGACCTACAACATTAAACAATGTAGCTCGGTTCCCAGAACCCTTGAAAGGAGTTTTACCAAACAAAAGCTCATAAAGAAAGATTCCAAAAGTCCACCAATCAACTGCACTCCCATGACCTTCTCCCTTGATGATCTCAGGTGCCAAGTATTCATGGGTTCCAACAAATGACATAGATCGAGCATCGGTAGGTTCAGCAATGAGCTCAGGTAGTGGACTCACTTGGTTTCCAATTTCAGTTTTGGGTTTCCGATCCTTCTTTGATTTGCTAGAAAAGAGCCGGGGTGAAAAGCATGTTGTAGGAGCAACACAGGAAGGCTGGATGCAGGAAGGTGGCTCAATACAGGCAGGCTGCACACAATATACAGGATTCTTTCTTAAAGGCTCAGATTCCATGATAGAACTTTTAACAAGAGTTGGACTAACAGCACAACGAAGGGAAAGGTCAAAGTCCGAGAGCATGATGTGTCCATCATCCCTAACAAGGACATTTTCTGGCTTGAGATCACGGTAGACAATACCAAGCATGTGGAGGTACTCCAAAGCCAGCAGGACCTCTGCCACATAAAATCTGCAATTCAACAGTAAAATAGCAGCTGTTACCATCAAGTCAAATCCAAATCATGGCCTCACTAGGCAATATTGTGTCTAGGATAGGAGTATCAGTGACTGCATCTCTAGCTGGCAGATGGCTTCAGAAAGGCAAAGAAGCCGGAGCAAAGTCAAAATCAAGTACACAATAAGATCAGACTTCAGTTAGATGATGGCCTTCATACATGCACTTCAAGAGCACAATGTGAAAGGGGATACTTTCTAGAATTCACTACTGGACTTCATATACAGCTAAATAGAGAAATCCCACACCCTGGGGTAGAGAACATTGACACTCAAACCCATGACTTCTAAAGCACTGACTTCAACCTCCACCAACATTCTTCACATATGAAAAAAGAGGATAATCCAAGACACGTTTCTACCCATATTAGGTGAATTTAGATTTTGTATATTATAACCAAGCCCAGTGATCAGAGAACAGAGGATGCAGCACTAAAATCTTAAGGCAGAACGCCATGGCAAAAAGAATTCAATGATCCCAATGTCTACATCAGTAATTTAAGAACTTACCTAGGGAAAACTCAAGCACAAAAATGAAGTTTAAATGATATCTACTGTGATTGGCAATACAATTTGTTGGGGAAAAAAGTTATTTATGTAATCCCTGAATTCTAGTTGGCTTTCCTTGTGACCATAGCAACAAACCTCTTAGTATATTTAAAAATAAGGCCCCCCTTCCACAAGCTTCTTAAGATAGATGAACCATCAATCCATGACCAAATTACTTTCCTAGTCATATACTGTAATACAACTATAATAAGCTGCAGCAATTATTATGGTTGAAAACTTTTACAATGTTTGACTTTCAAAGCCGAATATGCATACTGTTCTCCAAATATTAATAAATTAAAGACACCCCCAAGAGATACAACATAATCATAAAGTTGATGCAACATTTGGGGCATGTTGTTGCATTTATTTTTTCTCTTTTCCAGGAAACTAAATTTTCAAGTCTGAGAACGTTGCATGCCTCAATGAAAAAAAGAAGTAATGTATGAATTTTATAAACATAAACTGTAGAATCAAGCACTTCCTTGTGGTGGAGAATTAACCACAGGCCTCAGAAGTAAACCAAGGAAACAATTGAAAATTCCAACAGCAATTGGCAGGTAATAATCAAATGAAATATCACTAGACTATATGGAGAGAGAAAATTGACTTGAACATACTTTACTGCTTGCTCAGGAAAATGCTTCCCTGGCTGCCTCTGCCTGAGAGTGTGCAGGTCTCCCCCCGGGCAAAATTCCATTACCAAGCATGAGAATTTCTCTGTCTCAAAATGGGTATACAAAGTTGGGAGAAAAGGATGGTCTAGTGACTGCAGTATTTCTCTTTCTGTCTGAGCACGAAGCAGCTTTTTACGACTTGCTAAGGACCCTTTGTCCATTACCTTCATTGCAAAATAACATTTAGTTCCACTCAACTCTGAGAGATATACACTCCCAATATCCCCACAACCCAACCTCTTTAGTAGTCTAAAGTGAGCTAAGCCCAACACCCCATCTTTAGCTCGGACTGCTTGGATAGCTTCCCATCTCAAGTCATTTGCCTTGTGAGGCTTGTTGACACTGCTACTGAAGCTGCTGCAGGTGCTCTCATCACTCACATCACTGCTTGTACTTCCTCTGCAAATACTGCTCTTACCACTCTCAACAAGATCAGCTCGATCACTCATCTTGGCACTTCCGCTGGTCTTTGCCAGGCTGCTGGCCCCATCACTAACTTTGGCAGAAACAGAACTATTCTTCACGCTTCCATACTCTGATGTTTTCTTTTCTTGATCAAGAGAGCTTTCCTGCAAACCTCTATTTCCATTAACACGGTCAACTCCTCCAGATAGTTGTTCGTTAACAGATAAGGAAACAGCAGAACCAAATTTACTAATCAAGGAATCAGCAGACTCCTTCGGGATTGAAATTCCTAGCTTCTTGTTTTCAGAAGTATCTCCAGTGTACTGCTTTGATGTGTTTTGAACAGATTTTGATAAATCTTCTGGAGCAGCCAGTTCAGGTTTGCCAGTCTTTGAAACCTGATGCAAAGAAGACTTGATATCTTTTGCCTCTATTGTTTGAATCCCAGTAGTCTTCTGATGCAGTTTCTGGGGAGCTCTAGCACTAGTTTTTGAGTCCATCAGATGTGATAAATAGTCTTAATTCAGATCAAACCGACCAAATCCATGACTATGCATCCATCTTCATTAGCATTGTATCTTCCCTCAGCAGTCCCAATCACTTCTCTGGCAATTTCTTCAATAATAAGGAACAACCTATTAAAGGCATCATCAAGAAATTGTCAGTCATGTTACTGCAGTATGATGTGGAAAACATAATGGGCTTAGCATTAACATCAGAGCAGAGAGTGATCTACCAATCTATTAATGAAGAGGTAAAATCTATGCCAAAATGGAATCGCCACACAACTCATGATGAGATAGCAATAGATCCAATAATCAGTGAAATAGTACCACCCACTAGGTAAATCAGTAAGATATCATATAATAGCAAAACTTCAACAAGATAATCAAACAAATTGAACCTCAGATTCCTACTAAGTAAGACCAAATCCTATTATTCATGAGCAAAATAAGATAGCAGCTAAACCCAATAAGCAAATCAAGTGACTTTCATCTCCAGAAAGAAGGGGAAAAGAAAATAAAGCTGTGGAGCTGCATGCAGCCCATGGACCCTCCCCCCAAAAGATAAGAAGCAGTGAAATCCAACGGAAAAGGAAAAATTACTAAGAACAAATGAAAAGGGGTAGACTAGGAGGACCAACAAAAAGCAAGATAGGTATCAATCAAATTAGGGCCCCAACAAGAAAATGCAGATTTTGGACAGATTTTAACCTATTCAGACGGATAAAAAAACCGTAACAAGCCACATGAAAATGATCAATTGTAAATTAAACGAAACCTGGATCTTAATCAAAGAACCGTGATTTTGAGTCAAATCTAAGGGAGCTTCGAAGGAAGATGGAGACCCAGATGCAAAAAGCGAAAATTGAAGGGAAAGAGGTGCAACCCACATGAAGAGAAATGCAAAACGCCAAAAGGGAAAGTAAGATAAACCCAAAAGAGTACCTTATTTCAAGGATCAGAACTTCCTCAGCGTCGTTGCTTTAGCAGTGGAGAAAAGGGGCGAAAATAGTGTAGAAAAGAGAGCTCCGGGTAGCTTAGAGAGGGAAAGAGAAAGGGAAGGGAAGCTTGGGAGAGTCATGAAACTAGACTGGGCCTTTGCCTGCGGTGTACTATTACTCCATCAGGCGAGGGGAGAGAGGGAGAGCTGTGAGTATGAGGTCAAAGGTAAAGCAAAGCTTTTTCTTGGTTCAATTATTTCATTGTGTTTTTGTCCTGAAACTAGAGGGATCCAAATCACTAAACAGCTCTCTGTTCTTCCGAGGTCTCGCACCTGTCTGTCATGCTTTTGCCCAAATAATTCTTTATCTCTCTCTCTCTCTCTCTCTCCCCCTCCTTTTTTTACTTTTTTTTTTCTCTTTGTATTCCTTTGGTTTGGGTTTTCCAAATTTTGTAATCCTCGCCATGATAACTCTGCCCTTTCTATTTTAATAATAGACTTTATGGGTTTTTTTTAATTTTGAAATTAATTCTAAGATAATATTATAATCAGTTTGGCTTTTCTTTTTAAAAATTTTTATTTAATATATATATTAAATAAATTTTATTATCACATATATAGATCCAAAAACAATTTAACGATAAAGTTGCCATCAATTTAAAAAAAAAATTTAAGCTTTTCACAACAAAATTCTAAATTTTAGCATCGGTTTTAGAAAAAAGTTTTATATTCAATAAAATGAACATTTTTATAAATTAAAAAAAGCACGAATGATCTTACTAAAATCAATAATTTTAGATAAAATAATATTACTCCAATTAGATTTAGTGACAGATACACAGCTTTTTTTTTTTAAGTTAAGTGTAATTTGAGAGAAGAGCTGAATTTATGGGGGCATGATAAGTTCTGCACAGCCATATAATGATTGATTGATAGGGAAAATAAATAAATAAATAAATGGAGAATTATAATATAAGACCCACAGATAGCTTCAATTAACGCAAAAGGATCCTGTTTGAGGAACTGAGCAAAAAAAAACACACACGTCACAAAAATTACATATTTCAATTCATAGTTTTTTTTTTTGGATATTTCAACCTAAAAAACTGAAAAAAAGGTTCTCCCACAAAATAAAATGAAGGTGGAGGAGGGTTTTTTTCCCTATAGATAATAATTGTTATTATGATTATGTTTGCATGAAACATCAGGGAGAAAATACAAATTCCTATACTTAAGCCGACATAAAGATTGTTTGTTGCCTAAAACGGGTGCCTATTTTCTCTTATAGTCAACAAAATCACCAAGAAATGGACCAATGAAGAATGAGAATGTTTGGGTGTACCAATGAAGATTAGAAGTGTAATACAGAATATCCAAAGCCATAATAATAAGTCTTGGGGGTCCATATGGTATAAAGGAATGGCCATCAATGCTTCTTTTGATTATGTGCCAAAAAGAAGAGGCTTTAATTTCATTGTATCGTACATGAAAATATGAATTATGTACACTTGTGCTTCTAAAAAAGAAATTACCCTCTCTCTCTCTCTCTTTTTTTTTTTCATATTTGAGTTTTAGTGCAAACTAGATTTTGGTTCTCTACTAAAAAAATAAGTTACTTGACTTATGAATAACTCAACTTGTTATAGATTTCATTTATATTGTCTGTTGATATTGGCAATTATATTTCATTATTGCAATTTCCCTTTTTTTTATTTGGCCTCTTCCATTTTTGCAATTTTCACTCATATTAATTGGAGAAATAGTAATTAATATGACCTTGAAATTTTAAAATTATTGATAGGTGTAAATAGAAATTTTATTCAAAAGTTACAGTTAAAAGGAAATTGATGGAGTAACTTTAATAAACTTTATAAATAAACTTTATAAGTTGATGCAAACAACTTCCTTTGTCATTTGCTATTTATTATTTTTTTTAGGTTTTTTATTAATATTTTGCTAATGAAGAGTGACACGATAAAGAAGAAAGGTTGTCTCCACATAATTTAACATTTAAATATGCAATACGAACATAATCCAAGCTTAGATAAATTATCTTCACAAAAAATTAAAATTCAGGAAATTTATTATCATCAATATGTCATACGTTGTAACAAAAATATCGAACTAACTAATGTCAAAAAAATTGTCGACAAAATTTTAAATCAGAAGATTAGTCACCAATTTCTTTTAAAAAAAGAAGAAGAAGAGAGAGAATATGCAGAACTCAAAATAGAGAATTCTATCTAATTTAATAAAAATATTGTTAACGTTCAAATTAGGCAGGACCAATGTTTCTATAAATGCTTCAATTTTTTATGGGACAAGGGAAGGCATAAGGATCAGAAAACCCTAAAATGTGAGAAAGTCAGAAAGGGAGAGCTAATGGGCTGCACTAATAAATGAGCTTTTCCCTCTCTCTAGCAGCTTGGCTGAAATTGTTTTCATGACAACTCTTTAAGAAAGTTGTCCATGGGGGGCAGGTTTCCAAAGATAAGTGACCTTTTTATTTATTTATACATAAAATATATATGTGTATATATAAAATCACACACATACACAACTGTATCAGGTCCCAACTGAGAATGAAATCTCATAAATAAGTTAACAATCAAAGTGGTTGGAATTCATTTTCTTATGAATCCCCTCAGCTTGATATGCTTTTGCCCGTGGGTGCAATTAGGACAATCCAAACACACTCATCTTTCCTGACAGCATCCATGTCTCTCACTCGCCCATATCCACAAATTCCATCAGTAGGTAAAGATATGATTCATACCCACAAAAGCTTGGATCTGAGTTCTATTATCAATATAAAAATCTCATTGCTGACTAGTTTTAAGCCGTGAATTCTGATCTGATTCTAGTGAGTCTCTTTCACCTCTAAACTTTATTTGTACCCAAGGAAAAAAAAATAGCATCCATGTCTCTCATTCACCCATATCCACAAACACTTTTCCTGCATTCTGGCAACACACACATATCTGGAGGCAAGAGGGCCTATGTGATGCAATCCAATTGACTTAACAAGAAAAATGCATGCGTTTTACGCTGCTTTAGGTCTGAACTAATATCAATCAACAACACATAAAAACATGTTCCCACACAGATATTATTAATATTATTGATGTAACCAGATTATTAACATGTCTGGTCAAACACGTACGTACGAAGGAAATAACTATGCAGATTAGTGGGTACGTAATTGAGAATTGCGAGAAGGAGAATGAGAGAGGGGAGGGTTCTGGTTGGTCTTACCGAAGAGTTTTGGGGGATGGGTGATGAGGGAGACAAGTAGGGCTTGATTGAAGTCGTTGTCGAGAAGAGATGGAGATGCATCCAGCCAGCAAGTAATGGCCACATGAAGGAAGGAAAGAAGATGAGTGTTGAAACATTCAACTTATTAGGGGTTTCAGGATTAGGATTAGTGGGTTTTGAATTGAACCTACCGTCCCATAACTTGGGTCCCACGCCTAGAAGCACATCACTTCACGTCTCTCTCTGTCTCTCTCCCCCCTCCCCACCCCAAACCAAAGCACAGCACCTGAGCTGCATCACCAGCAAGGTTGTGTTATTTCAATTGGTACTGGACTTTTCTTTCTCTCTTTTCTTTTTTAAGTTTAACTAAGATGGATCTTATAGACTTACTAAGGCCAAAATAGCTCTAAGGGTTTTAAGAACACCTATAAAAATACGCATAGATCACCTACTAACTAGATTGTTACATCAAGATCAGAATTCAAACCCACATTGAAATATAATTAAGTTGCATTTTTACCAACTAAATCAACTTTTGTTAACACTTGATAGTATTTGGCCTATTCCATTAAATTACATACTTTTCAAATTTTTCTCCTTATTGTCACAACATAACATGCAGTAAATTATTTGTCTTAAAGGATTTGGACTCCATGTATGAAAGATGGAAAATAAAAATTTAAATGATGAAGTAACTTTTTTCTTTGGGTAAGTTTAGGTGAGTTGGATTCATCATCTTAGGAACTCACTAAGATTTGAAAAGGTCTGATGATTTAAAGAGCATTTATAAAGATACTTAAAAATAATAAAGTACAATTTTACTAATGAATAAGAATAAAAAATTTTAACAAAGTAAGATTAAAAATAAGTAGATGCAATCTCGTGCATTAAACCGAACTGTTCAACAAGCCTTTGTAAAATAATATAGCTTTGTACAGATTTATAATATATGTTGCTTGATTGTAATGATTTCATTTGAAATTTGTTAGAATTATTTTATAAATTTCTAATTTTTAAGTATATATTTTGTCTATAGAGAGGACTTGAAGGGTTTACTTCTTTAAAAGTAAATAGTGGAGACAGAAACTATTGGCACATCTATCATCATGTTTGTCCCATAACTAATGCTGAATAAGGAAAAAAAAAAAAGAATTAACGCATTTCTCAAACCAAAATGGCTTAATACACAAAGTAACTAGTTGAACATATATCCAATAATACATGCATATAACAACAACAATAACAATTAATTAAAACAATATAAGAAAAAGGACAATACAAGCTAAACATGTTTATTACTTGATTAATAGAAGGTGCCATTGTTTCACAGACCCTTATGACCTTTCTTTAGTACCCATTTTACATGAAGCCTACACTCTTATTCCTTTCTCTTTCCTCAATTGTGTGAGTGTATATAGCTATTGCAGATAATATTCAAATTAAATAAGTAATTAAGCCTTTTGCATGTGATGCTGCCACTTAATTAATTACCCTATTACTAAAATGTTCAGAGATTCATATCTGCAACAAATGCATAGGTAATAGAAAGACACAGAGCAGATCTACAGAGGTCCATGCATAGAGTTTTGAGCTACTTACCATAGCCACATGGAAGTCTTCCATTTTATCATTCAAAACTATCAATTTGATGAAGTGGTCCTCTCCTCTCTCTCTCTCTCTCATCATGTTATTGCTCATTATTATTACTATTATTAAGTTACCGGGATTAAATATCACTGATGCCATTGCAGACAGATATGAGCAGCATCCAGATGTAGCAGTTCTACTACAATGGCATTTTTACATGTGCCTTTCATGTGACTCTTGGACCCTCAATAAATAAATAAATAAATCTAACTCTTATAAACATTTATTGTTTGGTTTACTATTTTTTTTTTTAAAAAAACACTGAATATAAATATAACTTTCTTCTTTCCTGTTTTTTATGATGCTTCAGAGTTTGATAGCCTCACCTAGGAGAAGGCTTTTGAGAAAGCCTTTGGAGTTGGGGGATTTTGGGTGGAAAAACTTCACTTTATAGTTCCTTTTGAAGTCAAAATCTCTTGCCCACAAAACAAAAGCGAAAAAAAAAACGACACCAAAAACTCTCTCTCTCTCTCTCTCTCTCTCTCTATATATATATATATATATATATCTATATATATTTTGGGAAAAAGTCGCTTTAGATAAAATTATTGAACCATGAGTCTATCTTGTAGGAGCTGCTATCAAGGCCCAACGCATAGTTTATGATATCTCTTCCTTTTGTGTCTTTCTTTCTTGATCTTATCCCCTCTCCCATTTGACCTGTAATCCTTACTTTTCACTCTGTAAAGCTCAAGAAAAACTTGTGGACCACGTCTGATATTGAGGTTTCAATCGGAGCTCCTGGGTTTGGAGTTCCACTGATCTTTTCTGAATTGACTCTTCCTGATTTTTATAGGATAAATGACCATATATTGTTTGCAGACACAGAATTTAAAAGAAGAAAAGAAAAACAAACAAATAAATACAACCAAACAACTAAAAGTGATGGTTAACCAGGGTTGGTGGGTCTCCATTATCGATGTGGATTTTTTTTTGTATGACTGAACGTTCACCCTTTTCTTTAAAAATGAAATATATAATATTTATTTATTTTTATTGTTATTTAACAATAATTGCCTTTATATATCATATCATTTTTTAATTAAGGTCCCAAAAAGATATTTTTTGTTTACAAATTTCCTGTCTTTATTCTATTTCAGTCTTGGCATTAAGCGATAGTGTAAATAAGAATCCTTATTTTCATGCTCTTATATCTAATATAATTTTGTAGAAATTGTAAGATATTAGAAGATGCAGATATTAGTCAAAGAAGATCTGCATTGCTCATGATTAACAGGTTATTACAACAATATTATAATGCTAATACAATTGTCACGGAACCTGTCATCTTAGCCCAGTTGGACAACAGAGAAGATTGGTTGGGAAAGGGACTATTTATAGTAAATACAGCTGTTTAATATTTATATATTCATTCAAAGATGATTTGTATTAAAAAAATCATAAATTTTAAAATCGTTTCAAACAAGTTTCAAATGCTCTACTGGTCTGTTAAGTGTGACGTAATTTGTACAATATTTTTAAGCTTACGTCGCACTTATTCATCAACGTCATATGTTCTTCCTTTTATTTGCTCTCTCTTTTTAACTCCATTCTCTCATTCTTCAAGCTTCCATGAATTAACAGCATCCCCAAACCCAACAAATCAACAGAACTAAAAAACAAGAAAATCTCAAAATAACAATAACAACAATATCAACAATAATAGGGAAACAGTCATACAATCTCAAAGTAATAGTTAAAGTGTAGATTTATTCCTCTCAATTTGAGCATGTAACTTTTTATGGACTAACTGCAATTCCATTTTATATGTTTTTTAATAAAAGGCAAAGGAAAAACATACAAAGGTACAAAGAACAGAGTAACTAAGTACTCTTGTCAATTTCGATCAGCTCCCTGCATCCTATGGGAGGATCATTGAATGACACAAAATCAACAGGCAGGTTATAAGCGTGAGTAGTGAGCCAATTCGCACTTTTATTGGTTTCATGGTAAATAAACAATTCCCCAGGACTTGAAAGGGATGTCCAAATTGGAAGGTGTTAAGTTAAGCTCCCAAAAAACTAAGCATATCTGATATTTTGCCCGTATAGTAGTCTGGTTGAATATTATTTGAAGGGTCTTGCAGAGCAGGTTCTGATGTCACACCTGTTCTCCCAAAGTAATCGCACTATGTTATGAATGATTTTCACAGTTAGGACAACTCCAAATGTAGAGAGAGATAGATACTGTGCTTTTTTTTCCCCTTGAGAGAAAGATAAGTCCATCACCTGAAAGTACAAGAAGTGTTTTGCAACCAGCATTCTGTCCAAACAAAATGTCAGTGTCTAGTCTGTCTCCCACCATACACATCTTGGAGGGACTTATGTTGAATCTGATTTCAAGAGTAGATCATATAATGGTGAGAAGAATATCAAGAGAGGAGGAGGGAGGGGGGGGGTGTGGAGGCCAACAAACTCAAGGCATTTGACTTCCCTACCTCTGTCGTAAAAAGTCCATCATAAAGGTTGATGGCTTCCCAACGACAATTGGCTCCTTTTGGGTTGATCCACAAATGGCAGCAACCATACATCCCGCACCTGAAGTCCAATTAAGGCCAAAAAATAAAGTTGCATATTAATTCCAGTCTTTAAGAATAGAAGGGAACAGAAAAAACGAACCAGGCCATTCTTGCAAAGCAGTCATATGCCCAATTGCATCACGGTTAGTGGCAATGAAAAGGCATCCTGGATTCTCGCGTATGCAAAGGGTTCCATACCTGTGATGTCAAATTTGAAGTGTGATCATATGAAGCAAATAAAAGAGCAATAAACTGATGAATTCACGCTAGTACTCAAAGGGTATTCTTAACTTGTTTCACCAGAATTTCAGAGTATGTCAGAACAAATTAACATTGTGATTTTAATTGTTTCATACTGTCATATTCACCTAAAGCAAATGAGAAGTAATATTGAAACTTAAAATTCTATTCTGTTGTCAGGTCACTCTGTAAGGGGCGTGTTTTATTTTGACTCACTTTAACTGTTGAGATTGCTACTTTGATGCATTAGTCTTCTTGAAAAAGAGTAATGTGTTCAATAGATCATTCATTCAGTATTGTAAAACTGTTACAAAAGCCCTGGTCTCTGTCCTTACAGATCTTTGACATAAACAAGCATTTGAAATAAGTGTTTCAAAATAATATGCCTTGCGCCCACTTCAGAATGTAGCAGCAACTAAAATATAATGGTGACGGCATCTCTGAATATTCTTTTCGAACTACATAAGTAGATGAGTCATCAAGGATCCTAAGCTTGATCATTGGAGGCAAGAGTCTAAGAGAAAACATGCAAAAATTTTAGGCAGGAACAGGGACAGATTTTCTTACTGAAGCTTGTAATAGTTGATGTATGGATCTATTCCTACCACGACAGCTCCAACCTGCAAGAATGAGTTCAACAGTTAACTGCATGCACTGAACTCAGTGAAGGTGCGTATAGGAACAATGGACAAGATGTTACATTACACTCTTATCATGGTCAAAGAAGCGGTTCTGATTCAGCTGTACTATTTTATTCCCATCTTCCTGCAATATTTGAACTCTTTTGTGAGGGCTATGTCTCTGTCTTGTACTATTGCACATTTAGAATAGTCTAAGATTTGAATTTGATCACTTGAGTCAAACTGTTAGGGTAAGGATTCATATCTAGCAAGACAAGCACAATGCTGTGACCTCTCTCTCTATCTCTCTGCTACTTCATAGAGGTTAATGACCATCCAACCAACTAAATTCAAAGCAAAAGGTCACTCAAACTGAAAAATTAATTTAGGAGCACAACACATGTCTCACAGATAGCTCTATAAAGTCTTGATAATGTAACCTTAAAATTCAATTAGTGAATCTGCTGAACTCACCGGACCACCAATACCAGTAAATCCAGCAAGCTGCAACTCCTCCAGTATACCTTCCCCGCCAATTACATAAATCTACAGAAGAATGAGAAAGGAAAAACAGAAAACCAGTGGATAAAATTGATATCTGTAAAAGCGGAAAAAGTTAGAAATCTCAACCTGGATTGTATAACTGCAATAAGTGAAATATTACATGACCGTTCTAGAAGTTTATGGCTAAATATTATCTGAGAAAAGGGAGTCTCCCAGATGAAGCAATGAAGTTAATGGGGAATAAAATATGAAGACTTGATATACAAAAAGAGACAGGCAGGGGGAAACAAGCTAAGGAAATCAAAATGATGGACACACAAAAGCTTACTGAACTTCAAGCAAAGAGACTTCAGATGACATAAGAATGTAGCTCGAAAGCATTTTATTTTCTAGCTATTTAATTTCGTTACATGGAACACAAATAAGCACAATAAGATGAAATTAAAATTAAGATGACCAGTAAAGATGAAATTTAACTAAGTTCATCACAAGGAACAACACTGACATTCACCTCTCACAACTTGATTTATACTCATCAACAGAGGAAATGAAACTACACCGACTTGAAACAGAAATGATAGTTTTAAAATGGTGAATTTGCCTTTATGAATTCAACTCACCAACCTTATTTTCTGAGGGAAAATCGTTGATCTTCAGGTACATGGCAGCAGCAAAAGACGAGGAGAAAATTTCCTCCTGCAAAAATGGGAAAGGTAGCAATGAGAGAATTACTCCAAATTTAACATGTAAGTTCATATCGAATTCAGTTCAACAGAAAGAAACCTCGGAAACCGAAATTCCTAAAGACTGGAACTTTTTAGCGTTCTGTCTCCTGGATTTTAAGGAATTGTTAGTCACAAACACCAGCTTCTTCCCCTAAAGTACAAAACAAAATTCAATTGCTGACGAACAGATAAAGGGGTAAACCAAAGTTCTTTAATCTGATTAAGGAAAAATGAACAAAGCTACAAATTACATTGCCCACAAACACACACACCTTGGACCGGAGCATATCTAACGTTTGTGGAACGCCTTCAATAAGCTTATCACCTTTCCAAATGACACCTAAAAGTAACTATCATATCAAATAACTTAAATAAAAAAGAAAAAAAGAAAGAAAATTGGAAAAAAAAAATCGAGAGTAAATACCATCGCAATCGAAGAGGAAAGCTTCGACGGAATCGAAGAGATCTTGGAAGTTGTGGGGAGAGAGAGGGTGAGAAGGCATTGTCGCAGATGGTGAATTGGAAGTGAAGCTTAGGGTTAACAAAAGCAAACGGCAGAGAAGCGTAGGGAGAATGTGAGCGCGCGTACTAATGCTGACTGAGAATCGCTTTTTCTGGTGGGCTATGTTAGGTTGTGCGTGGAAACAACGGTCGTCGTTGAATCCTCAACTGAATTGCTCGTAAGAAGAATATTAAAAAGAGCATAATTACAGTATAATTATTAATTATATGGGAGAAATACAAGACAAATACTAGAAAGCTTATGAGAAGGAAAATTTTGAATTGATTTTTCTGTTGGCAACCAATTCAGTATTTACACACTCTTGTAGAGATTTCTCTGGCCAATCCTTTGGAAGTATAGTTAAGAAAATCGAACTGAACTGAAAATTGATACTTGGTTCAATCCGGAATAGGAAAAAAACCAATACAAGATAGAACAGGTACAAACCTGGAAAAATTGATTAATTATTTAACTGAACTGATAAAAAAAATAATGTTTAAGAAAAATAAAAAAGGGCTTCTTCATAAGACATGTGGCAGCACACAACTCCAAACAATAAATGGCCCAGACATATAACAACTAGTATTTAATTTATTAAATGTCAGCCTTCTGCACACAAAGAAGCACGCCCTCTCCCTTATACAAGCAAGATCCTCCCCTCATACATCCACATGCATGATGCCTCATACATCCACATGCATGATGTGGGACTTGTTCTCAACGTCATTTTGTGTGTTTTTATTTTTTCTTACTGATCTTTCATCATTTTTGTTGGTAATTTTTCTTCAATCTTTCATCAAAATTTATGTAGCCACACAACCCCACACAATAAATGTTTTATAAAAAAGATTCATACTATTTCTTTCCTATAGTTTTTATTTTTAAGTATATATTATTTAAAATATATTAATTTAATTATGATCGGTCTGATCCCAGTTAGACCTCAATTAAATCATTAAATTTTAAATTAATGTCTTGATTGATTTAGTGATTGGTCCGATTTATAAGTTAAAAATTCTATAGGACTCATTTGGAAATTGCGTAATACAGTCATTTCTATTATTGGACAAGCTCTCCAACAACATCATCTTCCTCTTGTGATTTCT
Source organism: Adenanthera pavonina (assembly GCA_026686845.1). NCBI lineage: Eukaryota > Viridiplantae > Streptophyta > Magnoliopsida > Fabales > Fabaceae > Adenanthera > Adenanthera pavonina. The sequence continues at coordinate 6,480,772 of JAIVEN010000009.1, forward strand.
TGTGAATCAAAAGATCAGGTTCTCATGCATTGTCCCTTCTCTTCGGCAATTTTGTTGGCTTTGGATCTAAGTCTTCATCCAAACTATGAAATAACAGGGGAAGGATTTGCCTTACGAGATTTCTTAACTCCCTATGCTCTCTAAATTTCATGTACCTGTTAAGCTTAAGCTTTGGAAATATTTTGCACAAGACTTTTAGCACGGGCTTCTATATAATTTTTTTTATATAATTATTTGTTTGAGATGAATTTGAGTATTATTAAATCTAAATTAGAATAGTTTTTTTAATATAATTTTTTCCATTTATCATACTCGAATTCAAGACCTTATTTGAGTATTTTGAATCTCTTACTACTCTGTCATTAGTTATATAATTAATTTTGTATCCTAATTTTATCAAATCATTGTTAATTTAATAGCAAAGCCTTCTTTTATATATAAATAAAAAAAGTTAAGATGGGTTGGATCGCAAAACTCGCTGAAATTATGAGAAGTTCCATAGCTTAAAAAGCAATCCATTACATTCTTGACAACTAAACCAAGTTTTATTGGCTGCAAAACCTAATTTCTATTAAACATTTGATTGATGAGTTTGAATGCTTTAATTTGGAAATATACTCATTGTTTAGCTAGTTGCTACATGTACTGTGATCAGTTTAAGGGCCGGATCATTCCCATTGCTTTTTTTTTTTTAAATTATGTTTATTTCGACAAGTTTAAGACTGGCATTGGACACCAAAAAAATTTCAAGGTTGGCTTAATTTAAAATCTTAAACTTCTTGAAAAAAAAATAATAAAGATGGAAGTTTAGAGGAAGATTAGTGCAAAAGATTAGATATGGGCTATGCGATTTAGTCCAGTAGAAAGGGATCTCGAGGCCGACCAACACAATGACGTCGTGTCTGATTTCTTTTTTCATACAATATCACTATTGCTGGAACATTATATATATATTTTTTTAAAAAAAATTAATCACACTTGTTAGCGTGCTAAGTTATAAAATGAAAGACTAATGCATTGTTTGGTTGAAGATTTTTTTAACCTCTATTTTGTTTGAGGGATTTGAAAGGAAAACTCTTGAAAATTATTTATCCAATTTTTTTCTAAATTAAATAAAAGAAAAAATAGGAGATGAGTTTTTTAATTTTTTTTCTTATTTGGTTTGAAGAAGATCGAACATAAAATCTTCCCTCTTTAAATTTCTCAAACCAAACAGACTCTAATGAACAATAGACATAGTATTATCAATGTGGCCGAAAAAATTAGAGATAGCATTAAACAGAAAAGGATTATCACTTGTCATAAATTTTATATTCAAATAAAATTTTAGCCTCACGGATTGGAAGTTACACTTTTGATGACTCCTTATAAGTAGCTTGACTTTCACTAATTTTTATTTACATATAAATACACTCATGATTCAAAACAAATATAGATATTGCTTTTTTTTTCTCCATCCACTAAAGAACTGGTAGAATTTTTAAGTTTATACGGTAGGGCATTTACACCACAAAATTCATACCACTTTAAACCTTCTTTCCAATTTCATATTTTATTATTAAAAATTAATAATTTAGCGATTTATTAATCATTTCTCAATATAGAAAATATAAAATTTATAGTAAATGCTATTTATAAGTTATAAATAATATAGTTCATTTCTTATATTCAATATAACAATAACCACCTTATAAAAAATTAACTTTTCAGATATATAATTTATCAAAAGATCTCATTTAGTAACTTTCTTTAAGTGTTATTCTCAATTTTTTTCTATATCCTTTTACTGGACTAAAATCATATTTCACATGTGTGATTAGAGCTGAGAATATGGACCAAACCCGATGGGCTAGCCCATTTAGCCCGAAGAAAATAATGGGTTGGGTTACAAATTTAGGAGCTTTCATAAGAAACAGGTTATGTATGTGAAAGAAAAATTGTATTATTTTGTAAATGTTAAATTAGATTAAAAATTAAAAAAATTAAAAAAAATATGGGCCTACGGGCTAACTCGTAGCCCGTTGAATATGGATTGGGTTTAAAAAAACACAGCACATCTTATAAACAGGCTTTTAAGCCCAGCCTGTATTAGGGCTAGCTCAAATTCCCAGTGCTATGTGTGATGCAAATACAAAAAAAAGTCTATTTCATATTAAATCAACTATTAAAAAGGGACAATGTGAAGCACCCCAATATTTTAGTAATAGAAAATTCAGTCAATCACACTTTCAAGTCTTATTGTGATAAGTTGTGTAACCAACAATATACTGTTATAATTAGTAGATAAGTAAATTTATTAAGGGCCCGTTTGGTTTTCAGTTAATGAAGAATGAGTTTTGGTAGAATTGGTTTTGTAACGTAGTTATGATAAAAATTAGTTTTGGACTAACGTATTTATGTTTGAATGCTTTATTTGAAAATTGGTTTTGATAAAACTCATAATTTTCCTCTAAATTGAGCTTAAACTCTATTTAATGAATAATTTAATTTACTTGGACTAAAATTTAATTTGCATTTATTTAATTGAGAACATAATATATCTAATATAATATTTTCTTACAGGTCATGATCTATAAAAGTTAAAATTTTGAAGGAACATTTTGGTTAATAAATAGAAAAAATTTTATGAAAATTTTATTTTCTTAATTTTTTTATTTTTTCTCATTTTTATTGATCTATTTTTATCTAACTTTAAAATAAATACCAACAAAAATAGAGAAGCACACGGAAAAGCAACAATTACGCGCTTCTTCCGAAAACCCGTTTTCAGCGTAAAAGCAGTTCCAAACGGAAAAGTTAAAATCAAACAAACATACCCACAACTTTATCAAACTCAATTTTTCCCCCCAAACCACTTTTCCAACTTAAAAATAAACACACCCGAAGTATAATATGGCAAGTTTGATTCTTGGTCATATGTATAAAAAAAGATTTTATTAGAAGAAGTATAAAAATTTTTAGCCTTGAAAAAAATTAATTTTTCACTCTCTGAGATGTCACCTAAAATAAAGTAATAAGTTATAATCAGGCCTAAAAATATAAAGTTATAGTAATGCATGACATAGTGCCTCATACCATAGAGAATCCCTTGCAAAATATTCTAATAGATATTTTTTTATAAAATATACACCGCATTGAACTCATGCATCATAAATTAATGAGAGTTGGTAACAGTTAGCTGCAACGTCCAATGTCTCTTTCTATATTATCCAGTGACTTTAAACGTTTAGTCAATTTTGACCTGAATAAGTCATCAAGATCGGCGATCATATTGGAGAAGCTTCACCGGAACCTGCGAGCTGAGATGCACTTGATAACATTTTCCGTCTCACCGTTGGAATATCCGGCTCTGCCAATGGTATCTGAGCGTGGAAAGCGAGGGCATCGTGGGGATCAAATAAAAAAGCACGAGGTGAATTGTCCAATAGGGAGACGCCACGTGCCATGATACAGAGTTTCAGCCTCTCATTTTTCCAGAGATTTTTGTCATCTAAAATTTTTATAGTTGTGTTCCGCCAACAAAAAAAAGTAATAATGATAAAAATAAATATAATTTCAAATTTAAATCTATATTCATGAAAAATATTTAAATTGAATTGATTCCTGTCATTTAAATTGTAATTTGTCTTTGTCATATTAATTTAATAACTATTTTTTTATAAATCGAATTTAATAACTATTTAATCAACTAAAAAGTAAAAACAAAGATCTAGTAAATATCAATATTTATTATTATAACTTTTTGAATAGTTTTTTTATAAGTTTTTTTTAAAAAAAATTAAAGAATTGTTACAAAATAAATCTATAAATACATCATGTTAAATTCCTGGATTTTTATTTCTTACATTCAATATTTTTCCATTTTGCAATTTTGTTTTATTCCATTCTATTTATACTTGTCACTTGTCACTTTGCAATTTTGTTTTTTGAATAATTATCACTTAAAGATTTCAATAAGAATTAATTCACTTTTACATTTTTACTCTTTATCAATAACAATACTCATAAGTGAAATCATTGTAAATACTTTCTCTTTCTTTATTAGTTAATGTTATTTTTGTTAAATAACATTAAATTTTAGCATCATCTAAGCTATTTAATAGCTTTGTTAAGTTGTGTGTAACTTTATATAACTTTTAATGACAAGTATTTTAAACAGAAATACTATGGGTTAAAAGTTGATATTATTTTTTTGGCCAAAATGTCAAAAGGTGACATTAAAATCAAGTACTTATTCCAATTATTATTATTAGTATAAGTTACATTTTAAAAAAAAAATTATAATCCTAACTATAAGTCATAAGTAAAACGCTTGGAGCATTTAATTTTGTTCACACTGCATGCACTAATTATATTTTACAATTAATATAAGGTTACACCTAAATCAATTTAATTAGGAATAATTTTGTAAAGTAATAAAATTTTTAATAATGTAACTAATTTTTAATCTATATAAAATATAGTTAAAAGTTAAAACCAAAAGGGTAATGTATAAATTAATATTTTTTTATCAATAAATAAATACATAAAAAAACTCAAAAGCAAGCTGTCAAGTACAATAAAAAATAAGAGATATTAGTCAATCCCTTATTTAGGGTCTAGATGAAATAATAATTAGGGCATCTTAAGAGATATTAGTCAATCCCTTATTTAGGATCTAGATGAAATAACAATTAGGGCATCTGGATTCTACTTATAATTACTTATGTGGAGAAATAATTATTTATAAAAAGAAGTTTTCAAATGTACTTTAAAACAAAATAATTACTCATAGCTATTTAAGTTATTATTCTCATAAGCTATTACTTTTTGTTTTTTTAAAATTATTTATCTTTTCATAATCACTTATTTCACTTATTTTTTTATTATTTAATCAATAATTACTTAAATTTTCAAAATCTAAACATATTTATTTTTACAAAATTACTTTTAAGATAAAAATATTTAAATAAAAATTACTTTTAATATAATAACTTATCCGTATGTAGTTAATTATCAATAAATTAATTCAACCATGCACCTAAATAAGTTGGCTATTATAATTACATACAAGAAATTATAGGCAACTCAATGGGTATTTTGGGCACTACAAGCAAAATTATTTTTAAACATGTTAGAAACTATTTTTTTAATTAATTTCTCACTCCTCACATGAAAAAGCCTCGAGTGGCTGTGCTCATGTGCTGTGCCGAACTCTGCGAACCTCCCAACCTCTTTCACTCAATAATATAAGGTTGGGTGTTAGCGGCACTTGTTTGAGTAATTTACGTTGTCTCTGCTTTTCTTCGCTTCACTGTGTTTGGATTCTTCAGAGCTTGTGCCAATGGCAGATCTTAGGTCAAAATTCAAGAAAGTATACTCAGTTCTAAAATCGGAGCTACTCAGTGATCCCGCATTCGAGTTCGCGGATGATTCTGTTCATTGGATCGAACGGGTACGTCACTTCTTGCTTTATTCACGTAGTTCACCAACATCTTGTTTCATTTTCTGTCTTTTTGGCGCTTCCCGCCGCTGCCTTGAGACGCGACTGTCTTGGTTGATATAGTTATTCAATTTGATGATGATGATGATGCTGATGGGGTCTTACTTGTTTTCTTTCTTAAGTTGAGATAAAATAAAATAAAGTGGCTTTGAAGCTGTTTCTATATCGATGAGTATTTCAATTTTTTAGTGCAGGAGGATGTGGTTAAGTTGTTTTAGAATGTGGCCATGAGATTAGTTTGTGTTTAACGTGAGATTGCAATTCTGCTAAGCTTGTGTTCAAGTAAAGAGACTACATGATCAAATGGTTCCGATTGTTGTCATAGTAGCGTATGCACTTTAAAATGGGAAAAATTGCTTTACACGGAATCATGGGGTCGGTATGTTATATGGCTGTATTAGTAACCAAAATAAGGACAGTGGGTTTCGTTGTGTTATCAAGATGCTTGATAAGTTTGAGTTGGGTCTTTTTGCTTCACTCTGTTAAATAGGGTAAAATTTATAGCAATCATTAGCTGTGCTAGTAGGCCATCTAGCCTTCTATGAGAGTGAAATGACTTGTATCATTGTACACATAAGCTGCACTAATTTGAAAACTCTCGTCAATTCATTTCAAGTGAGATTTGTGTTGTATATTTTGTTATTCCTGGACTTAATCTAGTGTTATTTTTCAGCACTAGAATCATATTGAGTTGGGGTTAAATGGGGAAAACACGTGATTATGGAATATATCAATACATACACTACATATTCTGAATTATAAAAGTGATCTAGAAGTCATTACAACACTTGAATTTTCAAGTGACAGCTTTCATCCTTTGTATGACCTACATTTTCCCCTATTACTGGCAAAGTGCTTAGGACAACAGTTCTGTTTCATGCAGAAACTTCCTTGTGGTTCTGCATTCTAACGTTATTTTGTACATTCAACAGTTGCTGATCATTTTCACTTCCTCCCCTATGTATGCGTGAAACATTTACAAATGTCTGCATAGAAGAGCTCACGCAAATCTACTAGCAATTTTATTGAATATGCAAAACTACTTTTGTTCTTGCCCTTACTGTGTTATGTACTCTTATTTATTACAGATGCTGGACTACAATGTGCCTGGAGGTGGGACTTGAGAATTTCTTTTAAATTTCTGCTGAGTAACTTATCAGTTCATTCTAACTGCAAAGATCTAGGAAAGTAAATGGGCTTATCCAGGAATTATTTTGGAAAGAGAAATCTTATTCACCTAAACTTGGTTATAACTTACATTACAGGTAAGCTGAACCGTGGACTATCTGTTATTGACAGCTACAAAGTGTTAAAAGGTGAAGAATTAAGTGAAGAAGAAATTTTCCTTGCTAGTGCCCTTGGCTGGTGTATTGAGTGGGTATGTCAATTGAAAATTTTATTATTTCTTGTTTGAATATGAAGACCCTTGTAGGCTTATAATGCTTCTTCTTCATCTTTTGCGATGGAAAATTTTTCATTCTTCAATGTATAGAAAATTTTGTATTTTTTAAGAAAATTTAAAATTTAGGCAAATTTTAATGGATTCTGTAAAAAAAAAATTAACAAAATGATGCCACAAGGTATTAAATGGCTATTAGTTTAAACCTTGTACCAGTTGAATGCTAACTTTTAAACCACATGATACCAAAGTGTGTTTTTTCTTTTTTCCTTATTTTTTTTGTTTTTCTTTTTTGGTTCAAACCACTAAGGAAGGTATCTAGATCATGTGATGTTGTGGAGGAATTTCACAGTATTCTGTTGATGATTTGTGCAGCTTCAGGCATATTTTCTTGTTCTTGATGACATCATGGATAACTCTCATACACGGCGTGGCCAGCCATGCTGGTTTAGAGTACCCAAGGTTTGAACTAACAGTAAACATATTCCATGATGTTTATTTTTTAACTTCCATAGCCAGTAAAGGACTTGACCTTTACTTATTATGTGATACAGGTTGGCATGATTGCAGCAAATGACGGGGTTTTACTACGAAATCATATTCCAAGAATCCTTAAAAAACACTTCAAAGGAAAGCCGTACTATGTGGATCTTCTTGATTTGTTTAATGAGGTTATACACATTTCTAAGTTAACTTACGTGATTTTCATTTTGATAATTTATGAATATGCTAAAACTTGAGGCCGTCATCTTTCTATAGGTTGAATTTCAGACTGCTTCAGGACAGATGATTGATCTGATCACAACGCTGGAAGGAGAAAAAGACCTATCAAAGTACACATTGTCACTGTGAGTACCAATAGAAAATTAAAAAAAAAAATCTGAAAAGATTGGCTGGAAAGTAGCTCATATGCAGCTATAGAGAGAGAAATTTATGATTCAGTAAGAGAACTATGTCATTTCCCTTCTAGATTGAAATCAATAGTATTTCCAAAAAAAAAAATTAGTGGAATGCATGACATCACAAAATAGATATCAAAGCACACATTGTCACTGTGAGTACCAATAGAAAATTAAAAAAGAAAAATCTGAAAAGATTGGCTGGAAAGTAGCTCATATGCAGCTATAGAGAGAGAAATTTGTGATTCAGTAAGAGAACTATGTCATTTCCTTTCTAGATTGAAATCAATAGTATTTCCAAAAAAAAAAAATTAGTGGAATGTATGACATCACAAAATAGACACCTGCCTTTACATTAAATATCTATGTTAATATATGTGGTGATTGGCTGTTTCACTGACTTGAAATGAGAGATGCCTTCTAATCCTGTCATCCTAGAGCATGCTTGTGTATTAGTACTATTACTGCTTGAGATAATTGAATGAATTTTGCATTTTTCAATTCCTTGTCCCCTGGCACTGGCTGTCCTTTAGTTCTATTTTCTGCTACCCTAAACCCAGATCATACTTGTTATTAGTATAAGTACTGCTTGAGAAAATGTTACGGATTTTTGCATGTTACCAGTTCTTGTCCTCTGACACTGCCCTACCTTTTATATTTCTGCTTTGATTTCTTTTCTATCACCTGTTTCAGTCTTCAAGATGAGTAACTAATGAATAGAAATCCTGTGCAGTCACCGCCGCATTGTTCAGTACAAGACTGCTTATTACTCATTTTACCTTCCAGTAAGTAGAATTTCTTCTTACAATTTTATTTTGCATCTTTAATCTAGGTTTGTTCCTTGCTGTATTTCATTAGGGATGCCATATCCAGTCTCTCTATTCTGTGCTGTATTAGAATGTTATATTTTCTGATCCAGCAAGAAACTATGCTGACAATTATGAAACGTTAATTCTGTATATGATTGTATCCACATTTTGTTCAATGCGATGCATTTCTCAACTAATGTTTTCTCATTGTTCCCTCTTTTGATTTTGGCCCTGGAATATCTGATCTTCTGCTGACCGATTATATATCTTCTCAGGTTGGGTGTGCACTGCTCATGGCTGGTGAGAATCTGGATAACCACGTTGATGTAAAGAACATCCTTGTTGAGATGGGAACCTACTTCCAAGTGCAGGTAATATTTATTAGAAAATCTGGACCTGTTCTCTCTCTCTCTCTCTCTCTCTCTCTCTCTTTTTTTTTTGGGGTTACCATAATGACAATGAAGACTGGTCACAACGACATTATTGGTCAATGCAAGTGGCATGTTCATCTTATATCTCTCTAGATGTCTTGTATCACTATTATCATGACTTCTGTGTCAAAAGCTGTAACCTTGCTTTTTCGTTCTCTCTTTTTTCTGTTTCAGGATGATTATTTGGATTGCTTTGGTGATCCTGAAACAATTGGAAAGGTGAGTATCATGGTTACTGAAAATGATCAATTTCTTCTTAATTCTAAAATTGGATTTCTCATTCAAGTCATCAACGGCGCCAGATAGGAACAGATATTGAAGATTTCAAGTGCTCTTGGTTGGTTGTGAAGGCATTGGAACTTAGCAATGAAGAACAAAAGAAAGTGTTATATGTAAGACGCCATATTATTTTGAATTTTAGTTTCCTTACATTTTTGTCCCAGAATAAAACTGGGACATTTTTTATTTTGGCCAATGGGACAAAGTTGACTGTTACTATTTGTGATTTTCAGGAGAACTATGGGAAGCCTGATCCTGCAAATGTTGCTAAAGTGAAGGCACTATACAGAGAGCTTGATCTCCAGGTTTGAGCTTCATGCATAACGCACAGTCAATTCAGTAGAAAACGGAATCCTTGGTAACATATAAAAGATGACCTTCAAACCAACAAAATAGGGATAATATGACGGTCAATTAAAATGTAAGATATTTATACACGTGATTCCATGGTTAACTAAAAGTTACATTAAAACTATTCGCTGGTCCTAAAACCCTTAAATGACGTGGTTGTATCAATGTTTTCAAGTGGTCTGAAATCTTGGAGTTCGATCCATGCTCCTATTTGCGTAATAAAAATTAAGTTTTACTCCAAGATATGATAAACTTGCGAAAGGGTTTGAGATTTTAAGAGTTTTTCACTTCACTGCTTAAAATTGTAGTCCTTGATAAGCATTTCCTTTTCTTTTCTCGGAAGAAGTTAAAAGCATTTATACACATGAGATGCAGAAGTTATTTATTTTAGGTGATTTTCTGAATTCCAAACCAACAGGGTGTATTTGCGGAGTATGAGAGTAAGAGCTATGAGAAGCTTTTAGCTTCCATAGAAGCTCATCCTACCAAACCAGTTCAAGAAGTATTGAAGTCCTTCTTGGCTAAAATATACAAGAGGCAGAAGTAGAGTCCCGAGCGCAAAGCTAAGGCTAAGGAAGAAGATGCAAGATGCAATAATTTCTGGATCTTTATCAAGTCTGTGAACTGGATTTTTCTAATTCATTAAAGATTGATCTTCTTGTATTTTTTTTTGTAAACTTTCTGATAACACCAGTCTAGCTATCAATAAACTTTCTGTGGTTGTCTTTTTAGGGTTGGCTTTTATTTTGGAACAACTGTCTGGTATCCAATATTTTCATCTATCTACGTTTTTTTTTTCCTCAGCAATGTTTTCAAGTAGGGGTCCTCCAAAGCAAAGATCTCTATAGTATAAACTATAAAGTGGAAAAGTGCATACAAAAAACTGCTTCACCCCAATGATAAAAGTTTAAAAATGAAAAGAATGTGAAGTGTTTATAAAATGCACTCCACCACTTAAGAGGATTTTGAGAACTCTCCTGTCTCAATGTTTTATAGGTTAGATTTTTTATTTTTATTTTTATATCACTTAAAATAAATCTAACCACAGCAATCGCTAGGCTCTGGGAAGATTTTTTGAAGCTTTACAGGTGCGGATCTGGGTCAAGGTCCAACCACGAGACACGGAACGAGGGTTAAAGAATTCTGGGCTTGGAGAAGTGAGGTTCAGAGAGAACAGATATAGGCCCGTTATGGGCAAGGTTCATTGGGGGCCCCCTTTATTTTTTTAAATAAAAGGGTACAGAAAACCAAATAAGAAAGGAACACGAAAATAAAACAAAGTAACCTAACCCTATGTTTGTTGGTTACAGATTTAGAGGGGAGGGATGGGGAGATTTTTCATCCTAGTTTTTTTTTAAACCAAATAAAGAAAGGGAATATTTTTCCTTTCATCCATTCCTATTCCTCTTCCTCTTGTTTAAGAACGGGAGGAAAAATATCCCTTTCTCTTATTTAGTTAGAGAAAAAAATAAAATTGAAAAATTTTCCTCCCTTTCTCTCCACTTCAAATTGCTTGAACCAACCCGAGGGTAGGTGCCTTGTTTGTCCAAATCAATTAATACTCCACAACCTAATGGCGGATCCGTAAAGCTACAAAACTGGAGCTAAAGGTTGTAAGCAACTTTGGCAATTCATCTGGCACACTTGTTTGCCTCCTAATAAACATGATTTACAGTAACATTTCAATCATTTGAAAAAAGTCCTCTAACCAAAGTGACTAAATTTTCAATTGATCGCCTAGCAACGTTCTCTCCGTCAATTAAATAAATGGCTTCAACTGAGTTGCTAGCAACTGCCACTCTTCAAAACATATCTCAAGAACTTCATGAATACCAATTATTTTAGGGTCCAAGTTTCCTTTTCATGCGAAAAGTCTCCTTTTCAGCAATGTTCTTCTGAGAACTAGAAGCATGAGGAGCCTCATCTTGAACACTATTATCAGAATGTACAGAGGCCATTCTTCCTCATAAGTTCTGGCTCTTTTCCTCGGGCTCTTCATAGTTTTGAGATTTCGCTTCCAACGGGCCGTGGGGTGTTTAATGTCATTATTTTTATATTACAGATCGAGTCACGTAAAACTATAAGGGTGATAAAAGCAAAGCTTTCCCAATAAATTTTATATAGATTATTATAATTGATTATAATGAAATTTAGTTAATAGGTAAATTTGATGGATTAGGAGATGAATAGTAAGCTTAAATAAAAAATGATAAACACAAATAACTAATTTTAAAATAGAATTAGGAATTTGTAGTTAATTGTGATTTTTTTTGTTAAATTTATAAATAAAAGGAGTACTGATTACATATTATGCATTTAAAATAAAGGAAAACAAGCGAGAAAAGACGAAAAATGTCAGAAATAGACTCATAAAACAAAAAGGAACCAACAAAGTCCCTTGCGAAAAGCATAAACGACTAAATTCATAACAGATTAAGATCAGATTGAAAGCTCGAGGATTGAGAACACAGTGCCGATGCAGTCTAAACCAGATAGCTTTTCTTCCGTCTTCTAACATGCATCGTAATCTGCCATAATCCTTTTTGAATTGGCATATGCAAGACCAAGTGCATTCAGGGCCAAAAGAGACTTTAATAATATATAGCAGTTATCAAACACCATCTTGATCTAGAAATTCCAACTACAACATACCAATTTGCTGCTGCATAGAAGAATTCAGGCTAAGGAAGATGGTGCAAGATGCAATAGTTTCTGAAGCCTTATCATGTCTGTGAACTGGATTATTTTTTTATTTCGTTAGAGATTGATCTTCTTGCATTTTATTCTGTAAGCTTTCTGATAGCACCAATCTAGGTATCAATGAACTTAGTGTGGTTGTCTTTTTTCCGGTCTAGTTCTTTGAGTGTTGGCTTCTATTTTGGTACAACTAGTGGTGCACTCGTGCACTGAATGGGATGTTATTGTAATTCTGTTCAGATGATACTAAATAAATGTGAAAATCATTCCATGGGCCATATGCAATGAGATTGAGCGTGTTGATAGGAATTCGTATGGGATTCATCTGTTGGTTAATTCATGTTATGATTTGTGAGGTGGGCTGGATTTGGATATCCAAACCTGATATTCTTTTGATCAGAGTCATGTGAGGGAAGTATTTAAGAGGTGGTGATTGGAACGTTAGTTGCACTGTGACAAGCAAGAATTCTACTGTATAGAAAACCCTTACCTCGCTTTGGCCTTTTATATTGTCAAAAAAGCATAACGTGGAAAGTAGGGGATGGTCAAAGAGTTCAGTTTTGGAATGATGAATGGTTGAGATGTGGCATTAAGCTCAAAGGAACACTGTCTCGGTGAGATTGACGAAGCCACGAGAGCCATAAGAGGGTTTGTGATTATGTGCAAGATAATGGATCATGGAGTTTAGAGGACCTTAGGAGTTTAGTCCCTCGTGAAAGATTACTTCGCATCCAAGCCACGGTTCCACCGCAAAGCAGTTTTGGAAATTAAAGATTACTTTGTAGGGATATGCATGCAACTATATATATTCGGAAGGAATTGGGGTCTCTCCTCCCAGGCCCTATGCTGCTTTGATTTTTTATTTTAAAATATTATAGATGAAAAAATTGCTTTTTAGAGCCATGTAATTATGTATTTGTACATTTTTTTTATCTTCTCAATGTTTTTTTTTCTCTATTTTTATAACATTATCAGGATAAAAACTGCATAAAAACATAACTATATGACCTTAAAAAATATATCTTTTTATCTATAATATTTAATTTTAAAAAAAATTAAGAAAAAAGAAGAAAGTAAAATCTGCTACAGTAGCACAATGGCAAGTAGGAATCTCACAGGAGAAACCCAAACCCCCCTATTCCGAAGAGGATGGAAAGATTGGTTCCTCCTAGGATCATCCCTAGGCAACACAGTGAGGTTGACTTTTATCTTGCAAAAGCATCTTATATCGAATATTATCAACTAATTTATGTTCTCTTTCCTTCCCGATCAATGTTTCCCGAAGACTAATCTCTAAAGTAACGATGTTTAACTAATTTAAATTGGAAAAGTGGGGACCAAAAACTTCTTGGTCACAAAAATAAAAATTAAAAAACAAAAGGTGACGTGTTTTTAAAATACACTCCACCGCTCTAGAGGATTTTGAGAATCCTATCTCAATGGTTTTTCTTGGATTTAAGATATTAAGGCTGCCTTTTTTTTTCTTTGGTAAACTAAGGCTGCCGAAGGAAAGGTTTTTGTCTAGTAAGCGGTCAACTAGATATATTTTCTCTGCAAAGTTGGAAAAATGAGTCAGATTATTTATAAATAATATAAATTTTATATTTTATATGATTTTTTGACACATATTTTATATTGATTTGATATATTCAGTTTAAAAAGTTAAAAACTTATCAAATGGAATAAACAGATGAAATCTATCGACTTCACAAATTTTGGCAACTCAAAAAAAAATGGCAAGAAAAATAAATGTAAACACTGCAAAAATTATATTTAAGTATAATTTTATATTAATTTTTTAATTAAAATATGACAAGTATATAATCTTTATTGAAATATGATATGATTGTTTTAATGAAGATTGCACATAAAATTTTTTTTTCAATGATAATGGACCAGGTCCCACATCACACGGAAATGGGCGTCCAGACTCTAGAGATGGGCAAAGTTTAGGACATGTTTGATTCGTCTTTCCGAGTTTTCAGAAAATAAAAAATTTAAAAAACTTGTTTACTAAATCTATTTTTTATAAATTATTTTAAAAAATAAAAAAATAAAATAACAAAAAATTCAGAACAACTTTAAGATATTTTATAATTTTTGTTCTGAAAAATACAAGAATAATAAAAAATATCCATTTTGAATAACTCATATATCACTCATTAGTTATGATTTTAAGACTAACTATTTAAACAGATTTTTTTATTTTCTTGTTTTCAAAACTTATTCTCGAAAACAGTTTTACAAAATTATTTTGAGAATAAAAAAATAGAAAACACTATCAAACAGGCCCTAGATCATTCACAAAAAAGATTTAATTTTAAATATTCTAAGATATAAAATTTTAATTAAATGCAAAATTTTAAGTTAAGGATTTTACCTTTATATCATTTAAAACAAATTTAACCATTTTTGTTATAAATATTTTTACTGCACCTCAACTGTAATTTTCTCTAAAAAATGTTTTAATATGACGATAATTTAGACTGTTCAAAGGTAGCGGATATGATATGATTGCCACTTGCATGTCACTCCAATTGATTAATGTATGGATGAGATGGATCCCACCCTGTAGTTATTTATTTTGATGTGAAGTTGCACAGAAATAATTTATTTATGTTATACAATTCTATTTTTTTCTTCTTTTCTTAATAAAAGTTGTTTTATATATTTATATTCACTGGCGATATAATTTGATGAATATTTTTAAAAAATATTACAACACCAATTTTTCCTTTTTTTTTTCTTGGCCACCAATCTTTTTTTCTGTTCATCACAAAGATATAAACACGGCGTATTTAATTTTTTAAATCATTTATGTCCCAGTTGGATCGGTTTAATTTTTTATTTTAAACATTAATTGTTTTCTATTTTTAATTAAAATCATTCAATCCTTATATAAAAAATATAATATTTAAACAAATCATTAATCAAGATGAACGTAGTAAGGAGTTCATTTCCTTAAAAAAATGTCTATTTTTCTGCAGCCCTCCGTTCGCTGATGGATTGTTCAAATATGTACAGTGAATTTTTATTTTGGTAAAGCTTCAATGATGCCGCAGTTGACCGTACATATGCATGTATGTGCATATATATACATATATATGCTGCTGGCCAAAAATAAAACAAGTGTGTATACACACACACCAATACATGTTATCTAGTTGGATGTGATTTAATTATATCCCACATGTGCATGGGTTCCAATCTCATTTTCAACATGATAATTCCAATTTTACATAATCTATAAATACCTCTAAATGTATTTTTTGAACTGTACGGCAAAATTTATTATGATTTTTTAAAACCTAACTGCATAACCAAAAAATAAAACGGGATATGTGTGTGTGTGTGTGTGTGTGTATTGTGATTTCGCTTACCTTACGAGAATGTGGTCACCTGCTACAAGTTAAGGACAGATTTCATTTTTTTTAAAACATTTCACAATGCGTGATTTCAAATTATGTGGCAATCTTTATTATTTTAATAAAATAAAATATGTGATGCTAAACTGTTTAATGTTTATTTACTTAAATATATATATGTATATATTTATTATTATTACTAAATAATTTTTCAATAAAATATGCAAAATATGTTTAAATTTACCGCATCATAAATTCATGTTCATAACATGAACCTATGTTTCATGAAAAACGAGTCCTCTCAATTGAAATGAAAGGTTTATGTTGATTTGCTTTTAATTTAAACGTATATTTAAAAATTACAATTAAATGATATAGATTTAATTTAATAATTTAACTTATTCATTTGAGTAATTAACTAATTCTTTTGATTTAAAAGATTTATTCTCTATGAGCAATGATTCTAGTGAAATATGTTAGAATTATTTAAATATTATGTTTCAAGGTTGTGTAAACGTAAAAGATATTTTTGGAAGAGTTTTTCACTTATAGTATTGATCCATATTAGTAAGAATTTAAAGTAGTAACTAAATATTATATATTTAGAAAAAAAAACAGATTCTCTTGCTCAATGTCCAAAGTACAAGAGGCTACAATACAAAGATATTATTATATATTAAGAATAAGTTATTCATTTGAATAGTATGAAAAAAGATATTACTCTCTCTGGTCCTATATATAGGATCTTTTATTCTGATCCTAAATATAAGATCCTTTATAATATATGAGGTATTATTTATTATATATTTTCAAAAACTGCCCCTATTTAATGTATCCAAAAAAAAGAGAAAGAGATTAAATAAGAAGATAATTTTAAAAAAATATTAAAATTTTTAGAGAAATCACGATAATTAATTAATTTTAATTTTAATTATTAATTTATATAATTTAATTAAAAAAATCTTATATTAAGTACAGATAAAATATATTTTAATCACTAACTAAATCTCCTCCCCACCCACAACCCCCCGGGGAGAATGGCGGATGTGAATGCACATACAGATACAAGAATATTATATTTAATTTTAAAATATGTTAAATTAAAAAAAATGTCACCATCAACCCCCTTATCAAACAAAATAATATTAAATAATATTAATTAAAATTAATAAATATGAAACCCACCTAAAATAATGAAAAAAATAAATTTTATCTGTAAGGAGCCGACAACTTTTAATTATATGTAGACAGAGAGAATGCCTTTGGCCCATAAATGACGGTGACCTGTTAAACTGTGGGGCCCATTTAGATGACGATGGCCGTCTCTTGCACTCCATCTCAGATTCATTGTCATCTTTCTTTCAAAAGGTTTTCATTTTTCTTTTTTTTTTAAATACAATTTATTACTTTTTTTTAAAATAGGGAAAGCTTTTATTTAATTAAACAAAATATACAATTCCAATCCAGTCAGAGATAATACTTATTATGATACTTGAGAGAAGAATTCTCATTAACTTGCAAATTACAATTAACCCTCTTCAATTTTGACCATCCTAGCAAATAATAATATATAACTTTTAAATTCAACATTGTATAATATGAAATTATGTACTTGTACTTTTTGTAATAACATGACTCATTTTATATTTTATATTGATACTAATTAATTATATATGGTACATGACCTCTTCTTATCTTCTTTTTTCTTTGCTTCTAACGATTTCTCCTTTTCTCCGTTTTTATCTCTGTTTTTATCCTAGGATAATCTAAATTTATTATCCATCTCAGACTAATTTGGATTCCGTATTATAGGATCTTGCGGTGGTGACAGTACCGATAAAAAATCCTCTTTGAGGACTTATTTTTTATACTGCTACATTCTTCAAAAATCGAAACCTCGACCCTAAAGAGCACTGGTCAAGTCATTTACCACTTGACTAGGCATCCATTGGTATTTCTCCTCTTCTATTTATATCTAATATCACAAATTTGAGTATTAATTAAAAATGAACCACATCAATTATAAATTAAATCATTATTTAAAAATTCATTTATTCTATCAAAGTTAATATTAATATGACATATAAAAAGTGTAGCATGAGTATGACTCAGTTTAAGTTCCATACAAATACTTAAATTCCATACAAATACATAGTATCCTTTAGTTTACCAAATTCAATTAAGTTAATATTTTTATTGTTCACCAAAAAAAATTGAATATTTTATTTAATTTAATGATTGAAAAAAATGATTTGCCACATGTTGGAAGTTCAAGTGGTTAATTATTTAAATTAAAATCATCTAGTGCATTTTGTATACAAATTAAAGCGGATTGAGTTAATTGCATTTTCATCAAAAGTATACGAAAAATAGAGATTTTACACTATTTGAAAATTTTTAAATATTGTATTAATTAATGTCTCATAAATAATAAATAAAATTTAATTAAATTATTACTTATATTCAAGAAAATTAAAGCTAAATGATTGCGTAAGTTTATCAGAGGATGAAACGATGAAATAGTCAAACAGTGCACACGCGGTGGCCAGTGGCTACTTCTTTCACTGGGCAAAGGAAAAAAAAAAAAAGAAAAGTCTATGAACTTTTGAAGTTGAAATCTGCATTCCCACTGCTTCTCTTTCCATTTTGGACGTCGAGTTTTCCGTTTACAATCTTATTTTTTCCCACAAAACACGTCTCTCTGTATGTTTTCTGGGTCCAATCATTAATTTCTTTCCAATTTCTGACTTTCAAATTCCTATCGTTTTCATCTCAGATGAATTTTCCAGGTGTTTCTTTCAGCCCGCCCTGATGAATCTGTAATGAAAAATTCTTTCTTGAATCGCTTTTAACATAGATCAGCAGTTTCTGCAGCATTTTCTAGCATAATCATGATGGTTTTATTTTACGCTTAAGTTGTGTTCTTTTTCTGATTATGGGATCACTCTCTGGGTTTTCAGCTTCCAATTCCTTTATATTTTTGCCATATACGCTGTTCTTTATTCTTGGGAAGATCTTTCTGCACTAGCTGTGTTCTTTTAGGATAATTGAAGTTCATATTTTGGTTCAAGATTCTGGTTTATTTGAAGTTTATAGACCATTCTTTGAAAAAATGAAGCTTGTAGTTCGTGTCATTGAGGCCAAGAATTTGCCACCGACGGATCCCAACGGGTTAAGTGATCCGTACGTGAGGATACAGTTGGGAAGACAGAGGTTCAAGACCAAAGTGGTCAAGAAGAGCTTGAATCCGAAGTGGGATGAAGAATTCAGTTTCCGGGTTGAGGATCTCAACGAGGAGCTACTGTTCTCTGTAATGGATGAAGATAAGTATTTCAATGATGACTTCGTGGGACAACTCAAAGTGCCGGTTTCACTAGTATTTGAAGAGGAGATTAAATCTCTTGGCACTGCTTGGTATTCTTTGCAACCCAAAAGCAAGAAGTCCAAGAATAAGGAGTGTGGTATGCTATATAGCAAGACTTGTACCTTGTCTGAAATTTTTGTTTGGGGAAAATTTAGTTATTCTAATATCTTTGCTATAGTTTCTTCTGTAGAAATTTGAAAGCGTATGCTTAGCATTTCATAATTGGGATCTCAAAGAATTTGATACACGTCTCATATTTTTGATTGAAGAATCAGATAGCGAACACATAAAAAACTATACTTAAAGTGTAGTTCTTTCTATTTCGCCTTTCTAATTTTACTTATTTGTCGATTTGTCGATTTGTTAAGTGAAAGTCATGGATTTGTTATATTGATTCCATGTAATTTAAGCAACTTAGTCCTGTGAGAATATAACTTACTCTCTAAGAGTAAACACGTATGGATGAATGATGAATTTTTGCTTTCATTTATGTTGTGGACAGGGGAGATTCGCTTAAGTATATCTTTTTCACAGAACAATTCATCCATGGACTCAAATAATAGTGGTGATCAACTATTGAATGCAACTAATGAATCACCCTCAAGATCTTCCATTGGCAGCTCAAGCTCTTCTTCTCCATCGAGGATTGAAGAAACCACATCCTCCAAGGATGAAAAAGCCTATACACAAAAAACATTAGCTGGTCGAATTGCTCAAATGTTTAATAAAAGTTCTGATATGGCTTCAACAATACCTGATAGAAGCATGGAAGCAGATCCATCTGAAAATAGTAAAGATCAGGTTGATGAGATCAAGAGTGAGGATCAGTCCTCTAATGACACTTTTGAAGATGCTATGAAAAAAATTCAGTCTGTAGATGAAGGCTCTGAAATTCCAAGTAATTTGCCAGGAGGGGTGCTAATAGATCAACTATACGTCATTGCACCAGAAGACTTGAATATGTTACTTTTTTCATCTGAGTCAGATTTCCTCAAGTCATTGGCAGATTTCCAAAGTACTACAGAACTGCAAATAGGACCTTGGAAATTTGAGAATGGGGGCAAGAGCTTGAAAAGATCACTTACGTACATCAAGGCTCCCACTAAATTAGTCAAGGCTGTCAAAGCCTTTGAGGAACAAACATATATTAAAGCTGACGGAAAGAATTTTGCTGTTCTAGCAAGTGTCAGCACTCCAGACGTCATGTATGGGAGCACCTTTAAAGTAGAATTGCTCTTTGTGATCATACCTGGGCAAGAGTTGCCATCAGGAGAACAGTGTACACATCTGGTGATATCATGGCGAATGAATTTTTTACAGAGTACCATGATGAAAGGAATGATTGAAAATGGGGCTCGTCAAGGTATGAAGGACAGCTATGATCAGTTTGCCACTTTGTTATCTCAAACTGTTAAACCTGTTGATTCAAAGGACCTCGGTTCCAATAAGGAACAAGCTTTGGCATCACTCCAGGCAGAGCCCCAGTCAGATTGGAAGCTGGCGATCCAGTTTTTTGCTAATTACACTGTCATCTTAACATTTTTCATGGGATTGTTTGTTATTGTCCACATTTGGATGGCAGCACCCAGTAAAATTCAGGGGCTTGAGTTTGATGGGCTTGACTTGCCAGATTCAATTGGTGAATTTGTTGTTTGTGCTGTCCTGGTTCTTCAAGGTGAACGAGTGTTGGGTTTAATTTCACGCTTCATGCAGGCCCGAGCACAAAAGGGTAACTCCATAATTGCCTTCTTTTTTTTAATGATGTTTAATTTGAAAATTAGCTTGACTTTATTTAATTATATCTGAGAGAGAGAGAGAGAGAGAGCAAATGTAATTTCTTGGTTCTTAAAACAACTCAGTGAGAGAAAGAGAGAGAGAGAGAGAGAAGAAGAAGAAGAAGAAGAAGAAGAAGAAGAAGAAGTAAAAAAGCCAGAGGACATAAGATTCTGTTTGGTTAAAAAGAAAATAAACAGGGGAAGAAAAGCTGAAACAAAGTAAGATACTTTCGCTAAAGTTATATTCCTTCTGCGGTTACATCAAAGAAAGCTACTTATAAATTACTCCAAGTTAAAACTGATAGTTTAGCTCTTACCTGTCCCTTAGAAGTGGTAAAACAATTAATCATTGGTTGAAGAGTATAGTGTTTTGCACCACACAAATACTAAAGACCATGCAAATAGAGCATACTTCCATAAAGCTTTGCACTTCTTATTAAGAAAGAGCTCAAAGTATACATTCAAAACTCCAGATCGTCAAAATGATAAGAAAACATCCATTTGAAATTGCCGAACTACCTCCCATAGGATAGAACAGCTAGTTTTGGAACTCCAGAAACACATAAAAGAGGTGTTAGGGAATACATAGTTATCTGGCCTATGTGCTTGAAAATATAGAATGTGTAAATTAAAAGTTCAAATGAAAGCAGCAACGTTAGTGGTTTCAAAGAACCTTAACTTTTGGGAAAAAGAAAAAAAAAAAAGGTAAAAACTAGTTTTTGATTAGTATGAGTCGAAACCAGGTATTTTTGTTCAGGTATTTATGTTTGCAAGTACAGGAACCTGGTAAGTTAACAAATGGAATGCCATTTGTGATTAGATTTTGTTATTCTCTTGTCACTTAGTTGTATGGTACTTATTTACTTAAATTCAGTGTCCTTATGTTTTCTCTTATTTTGATTCTTTTTGGAACTCTTATAGGTGGTGATCATGGAATTAAAGCCCAAGGACATGGGTGGTTGCTGACTGTTGCCTTGATAGAAGGAAGCAATTTAGCTGCTGTTGATTCAAGTGGGCTCTCTGATCCATATGTAGTGTTTACTTGCAATGGAAAAACACGAACCAGCTCTATCAAGTTTCAGAAATCTGATCCTCAATGGAATGGTGAATATTATGTCATCATTTGTCATGTTCTTTGCTCGTAACTCAAACGTTCTTGTTAATTTTGTTTATGGGCTTATGCTTGGATTTGTCTATATCACTAAAATAGATTAAGCTACTTAGTTAGGATAGCCACAAGCATATTTACCCTTTATTATTCTCATTACTTTTAGATGTGGGACTTTTATTTTCCAACAATTCTGAAAATATGAATGATGAGTCTAGTGATTGATCTGGGTCGTCTTACAATTTTTCTTTTTTTCTTTTTTTTTTAACAACATTGTCTAGTGTTTGCAGAAATATTTGAATTTGATGCTATGGATGATCCTCCTTCTGTGCTGGAGGTGGAAGTTTATGATTTTGATGGGCCTTTTGATCAAGCTGCATCTCTTGGGCATGCTGAAATCAATTTTCTGAAGACAAAAATCTCAGATCTTGCTGATATATGGGTTCCTCTAGAAGGGAAATTGGCTCTGACATGTCAGTCGAAGCTGCACTTAAGAATTTTCTTGGATAACACTAGAGGTGGCAATGTTGTGAAAGATTATTTGACCAAAATGGAGAAAGAGGTGGGGAAGAAGGTATGCCACTAGCCATGTTATCGGGCATTTGGTTATATATATACATATATATGTTCAGTGTCATTATGCTGTTTCAGCCCCCTTTTCTCTCTGGCTTATTGTTACATTTCAAAACCAATTGTAGATTAATGAGCGGTCTCCTCAAACAAATTCAGCCTTTCAGAAACTCTTCGGGCTTCCACCAGAGGAATTTCTCATCAATGATTTCACCTGCCATTTAAAAAGAAAAATGCCCATTCAGGTGTGGTTATCTGGCACACTATGTTGACAGAAATGGCCAATTTTTTATATGCTTTAACTGGTACATGCTTCTATTGTATTATTACGACAATTGGCCATTGTTGCTCTGTAGGGCCGCCTATTTCTGTCACCGAGAATAATTGGATTTCATGCAAATTTGTTTGGAAAAAAGACAAAATTCTTTTTTCTTTGGGAGGACATTGAAGAAATTAAGGTCATTGACCCTAATTTTTCGTCAATGGGGAGTCCAATAGTTGTTATAACTCTTCGGCCAGGAAAAGGGATGGATGCAAGGCATGGTGCAAAATCACAAGATGAAGGAGGCAGGCTGAAGTTCCACTTTCAGTCCTTTGTGTCTTTTAACGTAGCACATAGGTAGATGGGAGACTTTATGATAATTTATGAACTTGTTTCCTTTGCATTATTGTTATTGTCTTCTATTCAACTACTCCTTCTGGTTTCAAATATAAGTTGCTTAGAGAAGAGTTCTCATGATCCAAAATATAAGTAATGTCTAGATCATTAAATAAATTTTTCTACAAATACCTCTCATTAATTAGACAATGAGAGAGATTAGATAAGAGATTAAA
The DNA here is from genome assembly GCA_026686845.1 of Adenanthera pavonina. Taxonomy (NCBI): domain Eukaryota; kingdom Viridiplantae; phylum Streptophyta; class Magnoliopsida; order Fabales; family Fabaceae; genus Adenanthera; species Adenanthera pavonina. The sequence goes on from JAIVEN010000009.1 coordinate 6,504,135, forward strand.
TTTGACTGGAAAGGTACAATATTTAATTAAAAGCAAATTTATAAAATAAATTTGGGACAGTTTAACAACTTTTCTTAATATCTGTAAAAAAGTTAAAAGTGACTTATATTTGAAATTGAAGGTAGTATTTGGTTATCCTTTCAAGACAATTGGGGTTATATTTCTCAACAACCACTTCTATGCATTTATAATTTGGTGTGAAATGTTAGTGGCCACCCAACATTTTCCAACTTTGTTCTTGGAGGTATATCTTAGCCATCCAACCATCCAACTTTTGACAAGTTTCTATCCACAAGTGCTTTGTATGAAATAATGTTTTCTGAGTTTTAACTAATTATCTGAGTCAGTCTTGATGGTGGACTAGAAAAAGTATCAGATATCCTATATGTTCACTAAGAAACCTTTATGGTGCTGATATAGGACAATCATGGCTCTTTGGAAGGCCAGGTCCTTGAGTCCTGAACAGAAAGTCCAGATGGTTGAAGAAGAGTCTGAGAACAAAAGCGAAGAAAACGGGACATTCCTTGGCCTTGAAGATGTTAGCATGTCTGAAGTTTATTCTTGTTCCCTTCCAGTTCCTGTAATCTCACCCTGCTCTCTCTCTTTCTTACACATGCACGCACACACCACACACATGTGAACATATATCGAGTAATCTGTCTGTGTAGTGTACATTTGCATAATCGTTTAACTTATCTATTCTTTTTCTAGTTAATTTTTTTCAGATGTTTGTGTCTGATTATAGTAATCCTTTCCATTTGGTTAATTTAGGCGAGTTTCTTCATGGAGCTGTTCAGTGGGGGAGAGTTGGACCGTAAGGTCATGGAGAACCTTGGTTGTCTTAATTACTCCTACACCCCTTGGGTATCAGAGAACAGAGATGTCTACGAGAGGGCCATATATTACAGATTTGAGAAGCATGTTTCCCGGTATAGTGGTGCAGTGACAAGTACTCAGCAAAGATCTCCCCTTCCAGATGGAAAAGGCTGGCTTCTGGAAGAGGTTATGAACCTTCATGGAATTCCTCTCGGTGACTACTTTAATGTGAGTAATCCACATTCACGTTGTTTCTATGCTTTCTGTTCCTTGTTATTATACCTTTGTTTTCTATCATTTTATGTTTGTTGTCTGCCCGTTTGATTTTTCTTCTCTTGCACCATTGGGTGATTTCTTAAAATATATTACAGCTACACCTCCGTTATCAAGTTGAGGATTTACCCCCAAAAGCAAAGGGATGCAGAGTTCAGGTATCCTTTGGAATTGAATGGCTAAAAAGCACAAAGCACCCAAAAAGGATTACAAAGAACATTGTGACAAAACTGCAAGAACGTTTGAAGGTGATGTTCAGTGTAGCAGAGAAGGAATTTTTGGCAAAATAGTAAATGAAGCATTCTTTGGCTGACTTTGAACAATGGGGAGAGCTAGCTGATACTCCTGCAGTGTCACCACACACTACTGTAAAGCACAAATTTTTCTCCTTTCATCAGGTTGGACTTGATGTATGATGCAGCATCAGGTTTAACGGTCCATTTGATTGTGGCGCATTGGGTTGGTTTGCATTGCAATTCGATCTTGCTGGATTATCAGTGGGACAAATCTGCCGGAAATGTGTTATGCAGGGGAACCTTTCTGATCTCAACCTGGTGCCATACCATATATTAGTTCTTTTCCTTTGATGGCATGTAGAGCTATAACGACCATGAAATTATTTTGTTCTTCAATCCAGAATTCTGATTTGAGAGATTACCTATCTATCTACCTTGCAACTAACTTGTTAGACACTGGCAGAAGAAACTCTGATTGCAGGAGCATCAATTTCAGGTTTATTGTTGTATAGTAAGTGTCAGTCACTGCTCATATAAAAGTTGACAGCTAGCTGGCCAGTGTTGTGTACAGTAAATACATCAATGATTGTTGTAAATGATTCATCTGGACCTCAGAAAGTCATAAAGTAAAATTCATTCATCATTTCTTTGAGCTTCAATAATACGTTTGAAAAGAAAAAACAGTCTGATATAAACTCTTTCGAGCTTTCTGGCTTGCATTAACCTGTTTAAGATCCTTCAGGTTGTGATATATCATATAATCATAACGGGGAGGCTTGACACGGGAGTCATTGTCATCTACTCATGACGGGCTTAAGCCCAACACCTAAAAGCACGTTGGGCTTCAGCCTAAGCTTGGCTAAACCCAACCCATGAGCAATCATGTCAAGGGTAAGAAATAAGGCCATATAGCTGTTTACATTCCGCCCTAACAAAGAAAAGTTATGTGGGGAAGTGGGAAAATGTCAAATAATCTACCATGTGAAAACCATGGTTCTTCAGAAGCACGTGTCTGTCTCTTCTCCATCAGCCATCTGCAAGATTGAGCCATTTTTGGGTGCAAATTTATTTTAGAAAAAGGCATTCAACTTCCATAGATCAGCCAGTTCCAATTTTCATAAACTTTCATAAGGTCATCATTAAACTTCGAAAAACAAACATAATAAAGAGCATCAGTCCCTAAAATCATTACAGAATGAAAACATTAACATCCTAGTAAATAAGCTGACGTATCACATCCGCCTTGGCTTCATCTGGTATAGAAGCAAACGCGATCAGCATGCTTTCATCTTCCACAATTTTCACATACGCAATGTGACATTCCATGGGAGTAAGACCTTCAACTTTCATGAGCTCCTCATAGAGCGCTTCCCTAAGCACGTCAAGCTTCCTTTCATGTGCCATATGGACATGGTCTACACTGGAGTCCAAATTATGAAACCCTTGAGACAGAGTGACATCTATCTCATTCAGAGCCCTCACCATCTGTTCCTCGTCGACCCTGCTCTTCTTTCCTGATGTGGCCTCAAAGTTAGTGTCCATTTGTGCAGCAGATTCTTGCAGTGAAGTGTGTGGACTGAAATCAATGTTGTCAGCTAACTCTTCCACATCGGTTTGCCTGTCCATCTCTTCAACAACGTCACAACATGATTGTGTATCTTTATCTGTGGCTCCATCCTTACATCAATGATCAAGGTAAGAATATATAGTCTTGGAATGCTATTATTAAAAAGTTCTAATATACTCCAGGGTTTTTTTTTGGACAAAATACTCCAGGGTTAAATACATCATATCAGTATTAAACTGCAGATATCCTGGATAATGTCAAATTAAAGTTGTTCATCTTCCCGTTAAATGAGGTAATTGATGTTTTTCAAGGAATCCTAATAGAGGCGTACCAAAGAAAATTTCATTTCTCATTCTTATTCCCCGCTCATATATTTTTCCTACCAACCGGGACCTCCATTCCTGACAAAACCGAATCAGAACCAATTTTCTCAGAAACTACTAGTTCAGATGCTTTTAGAGATGCCTTGAATTTTATGGTGGGCCTGGCACAATCTATGAAGGTTTTAACCACACACACACACACACACAGACTTACTACGTAAAAGGCAAAGGTTGATTTGTCTTACTGCTGCACAAGTTTGTCTCTGAAGCGCTGACAGTTTGCTTATTATACATGAAACTATATGCTTCATCATAATTCTAGTTCTTCTAATTTATTCAACTAAGCATTTGAGTTCCTTTAGTTTTAATTCAAACAAAATTGCAGTTATTTGTTGAAATAATATTTGGTTACTATTTTCTAATTATGAACTTAGTAAATAAAAAAAACCCTATTTTGTTCTCTAAAAGATATATATATATATAGATAAATGAATTATTAGAAAGATAACATTGTTACTATTCAAACTGGATGGATTAAAATGTTTGCTAAACCATCAGAACTTAACTTTCTTTCCTTTTTTTTTTTGGCCAGATATCAGAACTTAACTTTCTTTCCTTTTTTTTTTTTGGCCAGATATCAGAACTTAACTTTCAAATAAGCCATGAAATTAATTAGCATAGAGAGACATTAATCAAGAAAAACAAAGACCAAATAATATGAAACCATCTATTAATTACCTGGTCAGTGACATAGAAGTCAGACGTGGAAAAGGCTCTTCTTAATCCGCATAATCTACCAGTTGGTTTGGAATTTGGGAAAATCTACGACGTTAGAATTAGAATTATATTAATTGAATGATTAGTGAATGTCTTAGTATATCCTAATATATATATATATATATATGATCTGAAATTTTAGGAGGTAAGCAAGCATGAATTTAGTGAATGAGCATTTAAAGCCAAAATATATTATTTATTAGCTTCCTCTGAAACGATGTTAGATGATTGATGGTTAGTGTGATTAACTCGTATGCACTAATAAACAAATAAAGTCAGACTTGTATAACGATTTTTTTTTTTGGTAAAAACTTATATAACGATTTGCATGATAATCATTATGTACTTTACTTACTAGCTAAGTAAATGAAAGGAATAACTTCTCAAATTTTAGTATTTCTTAAATTTTTTTTAACATGAATTATAATTTTTTATTATTAAAAATATATGGTGGCACTTAAAAACTAATTTTTCTTTTCTGAACTTTTCTCATCATTTTCTTAGCCTAATAAAAAACGGTTGTTCTTTTTCCCTGATAATTAATTACCTGCAGAACTCTTCTCCTAAATTCATTTTCTGCACGCAGCCTTTGAATTCTTCCCTGAAGTTCCCTTATATAAGCCTGCGTTAATTAATTTAATTTAAATCTCTAATTAAATAATTAACTCAAATAATCTTATGAAATAAAAATTTTTAGAATCCATTTTAATATAATAATAATAATAATTACCTACCTCCTTCTTTTCTATTGATTTTCTTGCAGAAATCCTATTCTTAAGCTTGACCTCTTGCTTCCAAAGAGCATGCTCTATAGTACCCCTTTTAAACTTTCTTCTCCTAACCCATCCTACATTTTGATCAATTTTTGGATCAGCATTAAGATCAAGCTCTGTAATACCAGAATTTGAATCAAAATTAATATTTTCGTAGGCTTGGCTCTCTTCTTCATTGTTTAAGATTTCAGTTAGAAAACTATAGTCAATCTCAATATCACAATCATAATACTCCATGAACTGATCAATGGTTTGGTTCTCCATTGTGTAACTTAATATTCATACCCTGTGAGAACCTTTTATATAGAAAGAAAGGATTTAAATATATATAGAGAAGGTTCTCCCACTTCTCATGTGTTTAATGAAGTGGAATATATTCTTTTCTTTTTTCTTTTTGGCATAGTGGGTAATGTTATGCTTCTCACGTTTTTGGTACAAACATTACAAACACGTTTCCCTCCATGGCTGCATGTACTAAAGGAATATTAATCACATTTCTTTTGTTGGTGCTATAATTTTAATTTTAATTAGCTGTGTTTTTTTAATTTTACTAAAATTTGTCAGAATACTATTATTGAGGATAAAAAATGGTAATAATAAAGAAATGAATGGGATGAAGTGAGAGGATGGGAATTGTGTGGTTTAGAAATGGATGTATCAGGTACCAAATATAAAATTTATAACAATTCACATTATTTATAAGTTATAAATAGCACGACTAATTTCATATACGATGTACTACATACAAAATGTCAAAATATATCTAGTTTATTATTCATATAATTAAAATTATGTTTATAAAAAAATAAGTATGAACTTTATGAAAATAGTTATTATTCATATGGTATTTAAAACATGTAAAACATATAAAAAAAATCACGTCTATTACTTATAAGCAGCATTAACATTAGAAGAAAAGGACAATATTGACACTCCCTTGAAACTTGGAGTACTCAACTGGTACAAAAATAAAATTTTTGAGATAAAAACAGAACTAAATTGAAATTTGGTAGATTTACATACTAATCATTTTAATTTGTTGGGATCTACTTGTTTTAGGCCTCGTGAATGATATTAATAATTAAAATTAAGAAAACAGAAGTGTTTTACATAAAAAATGTGTTTTCCCCCAACTTTTGGGAACATTAACAACAAATTTCAATAATTGGAGGGTTGTGCAATGTACAGAGTCCTATATAATAAATCATATTGTTCACAACTTATAATCAATATAACTTCTTATAAATTTATTAGATATAAAGATTAAACAGTAGACAATATGATAAATTTAGTCTGAAATCCAAAAATGAACAGTTTAATGACCATTTCGATCGTCATTAAGCTAAACCATTATTTTGGGTTTTAAAAAGTATATACATTTACAGTGTTTCTGTTTTTGGTCAACTACAAATTTCCAAAGTTGATTATTATGTTTTCTCTTTTAAAAATATTTAAAAATAATTGATTCTTTTCTTAAAGATCCTCTTCAGATGATAATTTTGTTTAAGCATGTTGTGGGTGAACAAGGGAGAAGGAAAATGTGAGGGAATATTACAACAGAGAGTTTGAGTGCCTAAATGTGAAAAAAGCTTTGTTTGCTTTTTGGTCGACTCATTAAAGTGAATTAATGCTCCGTTTGGTTTAAGAGATTTTGGAGACGAGGGGAAGTACTTTTCCTTTTTTTTTTTCCTATTTTTTTTTCAAACTAAATAGAGGGATGAAGTACTTTTCTTTCAATTTTTAAATAGGAAAAAAAGGAAGGGACATTAGTGAAAATATTAATTTTCTCTTGTTTAATTTGAAAAAAAAAATAGGATGGAAAATTTTTTCTCCCCTCCCCTCCAAAATCCCTCGAACCAAATGTAGTCTAAAAGTACGTATGTTATCAACACCCCGAACAGATATCTTTTATCATATATAGTATATGTTATGTTATTGTAATAATAATTAATTAGTTAGCTGAAGTTAAACGGATTTAATATTTTTAAATAAGATCTCAAGTTTAAATCTTGTAGATAAGAAAATTTATATACATTGAATATAAATTATTTTTCCATAGAACTATCCTCTATTTGGTGTCTGATAATGCTTTCATATGAATAAAATGCGGAGTTTCCAATTTTTTATATACATAAATAGACAGTCATTTTTTATTTTTATAAAAAGACTTTCTGTTTAACAAAATATTATTAATTATAAAGCAGCAAAAAGCTTAAAATACACCCAGTTCTTGTTGAGGATAAATATGCTAAATTAATTTTTTGTACATATTAATTATAACACTATATTTTAAAAAAAATATAAAAGAGCCTATGTAATTTTTTTTTTTGAAAATAGTATAAGTTCTTCAATACTGTATTGCTTTTGGTAATTTTCTTGTCAATGTTGATGATGCACTTTTATATTGAGGCTGAAATGTTAACCACAATTTGCAAAAGAACTATATAATAAATAGACAAAAGAATGTCTTGTAACTTCTATGGAGTAGGTTAGAGGTGGTGACTAACCATCTCTTTCTTAATTAGTCAAACAAAAAAAAAAAAGGAGAGAAAGAATGGTAGCTAGTAAGTCACTTTAACTTCTGTGTGCATATGCATTGAATCATTTCTCTTTTAATTTGTTTAGTATTTTGAAATGAGAGAATTGAAAAGTGGAAACCATACACATGATCTTTGTTTTCTCATAGTTCCTCTTACTTGGACTTAAAAAATTTCTTGTAAAATTGTTAAAGCTTGATTTAGATTGGTCATATTAAATATAGAATATGCAAGAAATCAATGTTTGTCCTCATGTACATTATTTGCCTCCATATATATATATATATATTAGCAACCAAACTACTTAAAATTCAGGTAAATTTTTTATTTATTTTAAAATTAAGTTGTTCTTTTAATTTAAAATGAGTTATTCAACATGTTATAATTTTTTGTTTTGTCAATTTGTCATTTCATTAGTATATGTTTGAAAAGTTGTGTGAGTGTTAATTTTGTGACAATAATTCCTGTGCCTGTTTTAATTAATTAGATTTACTAATTATATGATGGTTTAGTAACAAAAACACAAATTACAAGAGTGCTAATAAGTAATAACACTATTTAAATTATTTTATATACATAAGTAGAATAAAAATTACTGTGATTTTATTATTTAATTATTGACGTGCTTTATTTATTCCTATGCATTTGTCCGAGAGTTGAGGCTAATTACATAAAACGTAAATTCACTATGAGCCCTGTCATATAAGAGCACATACCAATCTAATTACTTTGCACATTTTATTAACATAAAGTATAAAATTTATAGTAAATTATATTATTATTTTTTTATGAAAAGGAGGGTCAAGCTCGTAAATCTATATCTATATTAGAACAATGGGAACAAAAGTTTCAGTTATATCAAGATTCAAGGAGTTCCTAAGAAAAGGAGGAACTACATCAAATAGAAGAATTTCATGAGAAGAATCCACAACAAATAAAAGAGTTTCATTAGAAAAAATCATATCAAATAGTAAGTTATACTATTTACATGTTATGAATAATACAACTCATTCATTAAATTTTATGCAAAATAGTGGTGTACCCAATTTGGCAATAATTTCACAATGATTAAAGGGGGAAAAAAAATTTCTTGTGTCAAAAAGAAAAAAGACATATAGTGAATAAATAATAAGTTTTGTATTAATATTTAGTGTTTTATAGTGCTTCTTTTTCAAACACTTATATGATATATAGTATTATTAGATCATATTATTAAATATTGTCAAGTATAAATGGAGATAGTTTTCCCAACATAATTTTTTTTATTCATAAGATTTCAATTTATAATCTTATGTAAGAGATATTGAGTCTCTTTAAGCATTATATTCTAATAATATTTCTTTACTTCAAAAGCATCTTATAATAGTTATATGGTCGAAGCAATATCTAACCGCAAGTTTTATGTCAAAATTAGAAATTAATACCACACAAGAACAAAAATTGTCTAATATATAACTGTAAGTCTGAAACGAAGACAATAGAAAATTTTAGAAGAAAGAATTACGTACAACAAAGTTATCTATATACACATCACACACACACACACGAAACCACATCATGATCGCTAACTATTTCGTACGTAATCTTGGAAGTTAATTAACTTTATGTGTCCTTGAAGATTATTAAGTATTATATATATATGGAAAAGCATTTTGATTGTATGTATATATCAACATTATTGAACATTGATTATGATATGTAAGGTGAAAATGAAACGTAATCTAATTAAACAAGGCAAAGATACTTTAAGTAAAGCGTCAGCATGAGCAATATGAAGAAGCAATTGATGTTTGAGTCAGAATAGGAAAGACTATCTTCATGAAAAGGCACAAAATCTGCATTTCTTAATTATTTTTATATTATTTTCTGTTCTTCTCGAAGATCAGTGTGGATACTGCACTATAATTCATCACAAGATCTCATGATGAAACTGAAAAGAAATATTGATGATAATGATCGCTCCGATCTGGTCATCATCATTTGCTCCTGAGATCACGAGATCATTAGACCAAAAATTGCTTTTATTAATTAATTCTTTAAAAATTTATACACTGTTCTTTGTATTATATATCACGGTTTCGAATAAAACATGCATATATAAATATATGATTTTATGGGTGGTTTGTGTAGTTCATTGCCAAGTTTCTAATAAGAAATGCCTATCAAACAACATATTGAATGACTATAAAGATTTTCTTTCAATCATGGGTTAGGAGTACATCCGCCAATAGTAGCGACTAATATTCTTGGAGATACTAAGATTAAATGGTAAGTGGTTTTCAATTAAATTTGCTCTAAATATAAAAATTAAAAATTAAACTTTCAGTCTTTCATTTAAAAAGTGAGAGGCCTTATCAGCATGGTTATCATAATCGGACCGGATCGGGTCGAACCGGTACCTAGTCCGGTCCGGACATACTGCAGAGTCGGTACTGTTCAGAACCGGTCAAAACCGGTCAAGAACCGGTGGAATCGGCCTTGAACCGGTAGAATCGGTTCTGAACCAGTTCTGTATTATTTTTTTTTCAAATTTTTTTAAAATATTTTTTTTAAGATAAAATAACATCATTTTTAGTATAAAATGTGTTTTTTTATATATTATAATATTATATAAGCATTATTATGATATATAACTATTAAAAAATATATATTTACTTAATAAATAATAAATAATAAATTAATAATTTATTATTTTGAACTCAAAATATGATTATAGATGAATATTAACTTATTTAAATTAAAATATTGAGTTATAAAACTTATTAATAATTTATTTATGGTGAATGATAGATTGATAATTCAATATTATTTAGTTTGAGACTTTAATTAAATTATAAAATTTATTTAAAATTATATTATTTATTTTAAATATATTATTTTAATTACTACCGGTCCGACCCCGGTCCGACCCCGGTTTGACCTCGGTTGAACCATTGAACCTTGAACCAATGTCTTGTCTGGTTCAGTATCCGGTCCGGTTCTGATAACATTGCTTATCAGTCAAATTCACACACATGGGGAAGGCAAAATTAAGAAATGAGTTTTTTTTAATACTTTAAAGTTAACGTAATTTATTTGTTTTATAGTTAGATTTTTTTTTAATGAAAGTTAGAAGTTAAAACATCTTGTTTCAGGTGAAGGGATGGAAGTGAATGGTGGGTCTGCCTACACTGACATAAAATCATGTGGGACCCCAGTGTGCGACCAAATACAATTGACGCACGGGGGAATCCAAATCAACACTAATTTCCCCCCCTTAGCATCTTTTTCTTTTTTTCACTGGATATTTTCTATTTATTTTACTTTAATTAAAAAATTTATTAGAGTCTAAACTAATTTAAATATGAGTTGGATAAGGGCCAAATATTTAATACAATCGTATTTCCAAGGTTAAACTGAAAACCTTAGATTAAAAGGATATAATTCTTTATTTGTTGAATCAAACACTGGATTTGTATTTATTTTTGCAAAATCATCTTACATTTTGAAACATATTTTCCTTTTGTAAATTTCCAGTAAACCTTTTTTATAAAAAAATGAAAATCATGAACAAACACAAAATGTGATGTGAAATCAATATATCAATATATTTTAAAATTAGTGAAAATCAGAGTGCTCATGAAAAATCATATATCGTAGAAATTTTCATCCATTCACGTTTTGTACAATGTTTGAAATAAAAATGAGCAATGCTGGATCCCCATTTGAATCAAGTTGGTTCGAATCACATCTAGAATAAACAATCTAATTACGTAAAATTGAAAGTGATAATATTTTGATTATTTTCATAAAATATGATCAGATTGAGGAAAAAATGTTTTTGGAGGGGGGGAATTGGTTGTGTGAGGATGGGGCTCCAAAACAAGTGAGCAATCGCATCAGGATGATGTAACAATCGTCAAAGGACATGACACGTGGCCGACAAGGAGAAAAGGGAGGGCCAACCGGAGGACTTAGTGGGGGAAAACATGATGAGGGGCGCACACAGGATCCTTCCGCCTTGGTCCCACACTACACTATCAAAAAGCCTTTATTTCAATTACCTCTGTTTACCCCGAGGGTCGAATTTTATTTATTATTTTAAAATTTTCAAATATACCAATAAAGTTATTAAATGGATTAGATTATAATAAAATAAAATTTATTTTATTTTATTAAAATATTTTTGAATTAAATACTAAAAAATGAATTATATTCTAGCTATCATTATTTTTTTATTAAGGGTATAATAATAAAAAAAATAATTAATATTTTATGAGTAATGTAAAATGATGAATAAATTGGGATGAGTAATATTTATAAGTCACTTGCATTGTTGCATTGCATGCCTCTTTTTTTTTTTTTAATAACAAAATCACATATCATTTAGTTTTATTTTCTTAGATTTGATTTCTTTGAATTTAACTTATTTTTAAATTTCAGCTCTTATCGTTTGAATAATTGCAATTAGTTTTAAAATAGATTTCTTGGTTTAAGACCTAATAATGTGACTATGTGTCCAAGTAAGTATCTTTAATCTCCGTTGATTGAAAAAAAACGTAACTTTAATCTCCAAAAGAAGCCATTTTTGTATCAAAGAAATAAAAAATCCTTTTTTTTTGAGGGACCACCCTTTGCTTGTGGCAAAATATTTACTCTGATGTTTATATATTTTTCAACTACTTTCTTATAATTTTTCTAGCCCAGAAAACAACTACTCTCTTTTTTTTTATTTGTCATTTTTAAAAATTTTTTTATTTTTATTTATCAGTCACTTTTAAATTTTAATATAATATTAATTACCATTTTTTAATTATACCTTTATATATCCTTTTAAAAATTAAAGATAATATTAACTACTCTTTTTTATCTATCAGTTCATTAAATGACATATTAAAAAATTGAAAACAAATTCTAATAAATTAATTTTAATTATATTTCTTAATTGATGTGATAAAATATTAGTACACATGTAAACCAAGAAATGGAGGCAGTACTTTCTTATAATTTGAAAATATTTTTAATTTGGTTCATGTGTCTTTATTTGTTGACACGTACGTATGCTTAATAATGAAACAATTTATCATGTTTGAGTTGACAGACACGAGATTTGTGCCAACTTAACCCATGACAGCAAAAAACCTCAATTATACACTCTTTATCATAGCATGCTTCTTAGCTTCTTTCTTTCTTTCTTTCTTTCTCTACCACCCTATTTCTTCATCTACTATTCAATGTTTTTATCATGCTTTTTTATACATTACTACGTTGACTAATCCCAAATAACCACTCTCTCTCCCCCCCTCTCCCCCTCCATTCCCTTCAGTGTCCCCTAACACTCTTTGCTTAGGAAACATTAATTGTGGATCTCATTTTTCTGTAGATGGTGTTGTTTCACTTGCTGTTTCCAACACAAACCCATCCACAAACTAGCTACCTAGCTACTCTAGAGGCCTATTCTTCTCCCTCTCTTCCTCTCTCTTATTTTCTCTGAGGATTTCTTGCATGAATCTGCTAAAGTATTTGTTTCCAGCTTCACATGATCACGAACGTCCCTCCATATATAATATATATATATATATATGCTTGTTTCTGGCTTCACCCCACAAGTTGGTGCTTCTACTTCATCCACTTTCTTCAATTTGTACAGTTATTTAATATTTCAAAGTTGTGCAGCATTTTCAACTGTGAATGCTTTCCTACTTTCCTAGGAATCAAGCAGCATCAATACTGTTTTAACTGGTAAGCTCGCTTTTGATTATAAGTTTTGATCAGTCATCTCCCTATAGGTGTTTGATGAAAGGCCTAATCCAGTTATCACTCGCTTGTTTAAAGCAATCTCATTGACTTTTAGTTCCAATTAAAAGCATAAGGCGCTTTTATCATTCTGTTAATATTATATATAAATAAAAATGAAGTGCACTTTTGTCAGATGATTAAAAATAAATAAATGTGTGAAAAAGGAGCACACACAAGGTAGGTTCTGTTTAAGAAATTCCAAAAGTATAGGGACAAAAAGAAAATGATAACACCTTCTTGTGGGGGTGTGCGGTAGATGAACTTTATAAATTTCAGAAGAGAATACCCACATAAATGGCTAAATAGTGTGATATATGCCATTGATTCTGTGTATAGCAAAGCAACTTGTGTGCTGACATTAACAATTCACTTTCTGAGTCTTCATGATGCTCATGAAATTGGGATCTGTGAGAGTTACCTCTGAGAAAGAATTTGGTGTTCGATGAGGCTTCTCTGATACAATCTTGTTATGAAGAAAAGGTAAAAAACTGAAGGGTTTTTCTTTTCTTCTGTCCAATTGAAAGCAATGGGTGAATTTCACTTTACAAACATGTGTCTACGAAAGCACAGACCATACTCTAATGTCAGATCTCAACAAATGAATGGTGGGAAAAGCCCATACTGCTGCTGGTTATCATATCCTCAAGAAGGATTGGGGATTGATTTCTCTTCTTCTTTACATCAATTTGTTTCAAAATCTGAAGCAAATCTCAGATAAAACGTGCCTAACAGCCGAAAGGCTGCTTTTGTGGAACTAATGCTGAGTTATTGACCAAAAAAAAGAAAGAAAGAACTAATGCTAAGTTCTTTCAGTAATTTGTGGATAAAAACTGGGAAGAAAAAGAGATAGAAAGCGAGAAAGAAGAAAAAGTTGGCTTCCACCTTTCTAGGTTGCCCTATAGTTGATGGAGAGCAGCATAATTGAGAAGACAATACTTCTGCAGTATTGGACCACTGAGGGCCAATAATGAGTTTCAATTAGAAAAATGTAACATTAGTATATACACTGACGTTCTTGGAGACACAATGAAAGTGACTTCACCAAGAAAAGACTAATAATATTTTCCTTCATTTATAGGAAGCTTTTGGTTGCACAAAGTAGTTATTTACTTGTTACATCACTTTCTCTTGGATTCCCCATATCGTTTTCTAAAGAAAGCCATGTATTTTTTCTTTACATGGAATTGTAAGCATCTCCTCAGAAGATTGCGGTGTGTATTAGACTATTAGTATACTTCTGCTTTGGATTTATATGCCCACTTTGATTCAAGTCTCAGCCACTATGAAAGTTGTTGTTATTTTTCTTTGTCTTATGTGTTAGTTCATTCTTTACCAGCTATTCCCTTCGCATGAACCATCAAGTAGGATAGATAATACAATATAGACACCTTGGCACGACAAAATATGTAGTATTTAGGTAGTGTCACGTCTTATTTGATACAAGCGTCGAAAACAAAGGTGGTCGGTTTTTTAAGAGCTAGTGTTTCCTATACCATAATGTAAATCATATATGTCTATGTATGCCCTTTTGCATCGAAGCTTCTTTATCGTCTTCTCTGTTTTTTGGGAAGGAAACGGGGATGAGTACTTCTTTACCCAAAATGTTCAACTAGAAAAATTGCAGCATAAATATATATATATATAACAATATTGAAGGATAATTAAAAAACTGTCGGCACAGCTGTAAATGCAGGGTCTTATTTGTGTATGAGCCTTATTAATTGTGGGCACCCATCAAAATATGCAACAAGTAGTATATATTAGAATTAGGAGTTGATCATCATGACTTTGGACTTTCCCCATTATCAGTTTCTTTATTTTTTATATTTTAATATTTTCTCTGTCTCTTCAAATTTTGGAACAACAATACTATATGAGATGAATTGTATGCAGTGTAAGTTCTTTTTCTTCAGTTTCTAGAATTCTTATGTTCTTCTTCAGTTTCTTGTTTCAGTTGTCAGGAACTGGCACAGGTGGCGAAAAGATCTAAAGCCCAATGTAAGACAGTGAGGGTATTCCGCACTCACACACTATTAATTATTAACTTCACCTACTACTTCCACTTGCTCTCTATTAAGCCTTGAAGTTTGAAGTAACTTACAAAGATTTTCCTAAGAAAAATTTGCTTCATGGTTTCTAGCCAAGGTCTCTTACGCAGTTTGTTATTCTCTGCCATCTTTTTTTCTCGATGCATGACAGCATGAATTTGACTTTTTCCCCTTTTCTTGAATTTGCAGTGAGGACTCTATTTCTATAAATTGAATGGATTACAGAGTTCTATGCAGGGAAGAAAGAAGATGAAGGGGCCATTTAGGTGAGGCCTTCTGACAGATTGTTTGTTGTTTCTCCCTTCTTTCACAGCCGCAATCTACTCTCTCACTCTTCGTTCTGTTTTTCAGATGAATGTTCTTGTTCTCAGTTTCTTTACTTTTTCTTGAGAAACTTGTTCAGCTTTTTTACTTCAGATACTTCTTCTGTATTTTCCTTCCATACCAGTACTTAATCATTGAACAATGTAGATGAAATTCTGATTTGCTAGCAGGCTTTGAAGTAGAGGCTTTTATTTGACCGTTGGTTTAATCAGACCAAAGAACAATGAAGTTTATGAAACTTGGGACAAGGCCAGACACCTTCTACACTGAACAAGCCACCAGGTATATGTAAATATATCGTAAATTGTTTTCTGAAAAGCTGTATAAAGCCATTGTTTTTAACAGTGTTCTCACAATGCAGGACTCTGATTTCAGATATACCTTCAGACCTTGCTGTACAAGTCAACGACATCACCTATCTTCTGCACAAGGTACAAATATAGAGTTATACTACTAGAATGAGGAAGGGAATGTGAATAATAATAATAATAAAAAAAGCCAGCTTTAACCTTTTATCTTCAATTAATTCTTCTTCTGTTAGCTGCAGTTCCCACTTGTTCCAAAATGTGGCCTCTTACAAAGGCTTTGCTCTAATAATTCTAGTGATTCTGAGAAGGTTTCTCTAGAGCTTCATGATATTCCTGGAGGGGAAGATGCTTTTGAGCTATGTGCTAAGTATTGCTATGGAATTTCAATCAATATCAGTGCTTTTAACTTCGTTCCTGCATTCTGCGCTGCTAAGTTCCTTCAAATGAGTGATTCAGTTGAGAAGGGAAACTTGGTGGGAAAATTCGAGGCTTTCTTCAACTCTTGCATTCTTGAAGGTTGGAAGGACTCCATTGTTACACTTCAGGCCACTTCAAAGTTACCAGAGTGGGCTGAGAATCTTGGGGTAGTCAGAAAATGCATTGATTCAATAATTGAGAAAATTCTCACACCCCCACCACAGGTAAACAAAATTTATCCATAATTGTTAATTCTTTGGATCAATTGAGAATGTTCTCTCACCTCCACGAAAAGGGTTGGCTCAATTGGAACAGTTGATATGGGTCTTCAGTCAATTCCATGCTGGCTCCTTTGTTAGAAGAAGCTTTTCACTGATATCATATCCTCGAGAAGAATTATGGATTTCTCTTTTTATTTTCATTGTTTCATCTGTATTGTGGTTTGTCATGCCCTCAAGAAGAATTGAGAAAGTCCGCATACCTATTTACCTCCTAAGTTTAGCTTGAAAAATGATGTTTTGTTGCAGGTCAGATGGTCCTTCACTTACACCAGGCCTGGTTATGCCAAGAAACAGCACCATTCTGTCCCAAAAGACTGGTGGACTGAGGATGTCTCTGACCTTGACATAGACCTTTTCCGATGTATAATCATGGCCCTAAGAGCCACTTATCTTCTCCCACCACGGCTCATAGGAGAAGCTCTTCATGTCTATGCCTGCCGATGGCTACCAGGAATCACAAAGCTCAGAACATCAAGCAGTTCAGCTTCTCAAACAGAAGAATCCAAGGCAAAAAACAGAAAAATTCTTGAAACTATTGTGACCATGATTCCTGCAGATAAAGGGTCAGTTTCAGTTGGTTTCTCACTCCGACTCCTCCAAGTTTCAAACCATTTTGGGGTCTCCCATGTGACAAAGACAGAACTGATCAGAAGAGCAAGCCTGCAATTCGATGAAGCATCTATGGATGACTTGCTTTGTGCTTCAGCATCGTCAATAGAGTTGGTTTTAGCAGTGCTAGAAAGTTACCTGAAGCTTTGGAAAAGAATGTCTCCTGATGCTGCAGATTGCAGCCACTTTTTAAGATCAATTAGAAGTGTTGGGAAGCTCATTGATTCATATCTTCAAGCGGTTGCAAGGGATGATAATTTGCCAGTGTCAAAATTTGTGGCTCTTGCTGAAGCTCCTCCAGATATTGCAAGGGTACGGCATGATGAACTCTACCTTGCAATAAACATCTATCTTAAGGTAAATTTTAGACTAAAAATTTCGTTTTAGTCGCCTAAAGATTACTCGAGTACAAGAAGGATCCGTAAAGTTTTTTTTTTTTTTCTTTTTTCGGTATCACTTTAGTACTTTTGTTCAAACTTTTTTTTTCCAAAATGTCTTATATAATGATATACAATATTTTGAAGATGAATACTAGAGAATTGAAAAAAATAAAATAAATTTAATGAGTAAAAAAGTGGTACAGAATATCTTTGAGGAAACCAAGTGATATTGGAATTATCTTTGCAGGATTAAAATAGAACTTCAATGGAAACTTTAAATTAAAACTTTATGAACTTTTAAGAACCCCTTGCTTAGATTCAGGGCTGTTGCTCTAGAAAATGAAAACATTTCAGCACTTTTTGAGGATCTTGATGCCCTGTTTGGCCCCATTGCAATTTCGAAATGCTTTTAATAAAATTATTTTAATAGAAAAATCAATTATTTGACCCAATTTTTTCGACAAGTGCTTCCAATATTATTAATATTTGAAATAAACGATATCTATTTCTTATTTGAACAGGTATTTTTATAGCTAAAAGTACAAACACACAGAGAAGCTTTAATTTTGTTTATTTACCCAAAAGAAAAAGTAACTTTTATTCCCAGGTCAAACGTACAGACTCCTCTTACCAAAATGTTTTAAACAAGGGTCCAACTATAAAGAAGCCAATGTTCAAAACTGTTGAATGTATTTTCAGATTCACATATTGGTGATCTTATTATTAGTAGATGTGGATTGTTATTATATGTTAGTAGGTTTAGATTGTCCAAATTAAATATGAACAGTTGTCGCAACAATTGACGATTCAAATACACATGCATCCTACGTTAGGAGAAAGAGAGATTAAAACCAAAGGACGGGTGTATAAAGTACAACGTAAAAGATCTGGATTGATAGCAAAATATAGATATTATTACTAACTAATATTGCATAGAGTTTAAGGTAGACTATTCATAGCAAATGAATAGTATAGCTTGTTATAGATTTTAATGTATATATATTTATTGAATATTGAAGAGTAGTAATGAGACTTACAGTACTATTTGCATGGTTGAATTTATGAACACAGGAGCACGCTGAGTTGAGCAAGGCAGACAAGAAGCGGTTATGTCGGATTCTGGACTGTGAAAAGCTGTCAGCAGAATTTCGTGCTCATGCAGTAAAAAATGAGCTTCTTCCGTTGAGAACTGTAGTTCAGCTTCTCTACTTTGAGCAAGAGAAAAAATCCCCTCATCATCATCATAATGCTGCCACTAGTAGTCAAAGTAACAGTACTGCTACTTACAAGGTCCTGAGAAATCCACATGAGCTTTCTGGAGAAGCCAAACACAGACCAAGAACCTCCATTGTTCCTGAAAGTAAAGAAAGAATGGCTTTGGAATTGGAGAGGAAGATGGTTGTGAGAGGGGAGGCTGAGGAGAGTGGTTCCGATATGGGAAGAGGAGGTTGCAGTTTGGGTTTGGATCCTAAGAAGATCATGAGGAGGGCAAGAAGTGACTCAGATTATGGCCATAAAAAAGGTAGATAGAAGTTACTAGTGAGGTCAAAGTTGATAAGGTATTCAAGCTTTGTTTTTAAGATTCTTAATATTGATGTCAGGGAACAGGTCAGATCCCCCACGAAAATTTAAGCAAAAGTATACTCATTTTAAATAAATAATATTGATCGTTTATTTAAATTGAAGTTGTTTAAATTAAACATGTGTGGGCTAAAGATTGTAAGTTTTTTTTTTGGTCAACTGACTAATTTGGACTCCTTTCAATATGCTAACAGTAAATAGAGAGAGTAACACTCACATTCTTGTTTCCATTTCTCTTTAATTCATGGGATGAAATACTTCAGGGCTTTCTTCTTCTTCTTTTTTGTTTTCTCTTTGAACTCCAAAATATTTACAATTAATAACACTCTAAAAGATACATAGTTATTAAAGAGAAGTAATTATCCCTAATATATTTAGGGATTAGAAGAGACGAATGAACCTTATCGCTGAGAGAGTTACATGTTTAGAGGTCAGATCCTCTCCTTCCTTCCTTTCTTTTTTTTTTTTTTTGTAATAATATCCACTCTTTTTTTTTTATTTCTCTCTAATTCACAGGAGAAATATTTTAGGTTTTTCCCCTTTTCTTTGTCTTTGAACTCTAAGAAATTTTGCATTTAGTAACACTAAAAGATACATACTCATTATAAGTAATTACTTTTAAACATATTTAGATCCTTAAGATCAATTAAATGACCAAAATTTATTGAAAGTGATAGTAATTTGTTTTGTCTAAAATTGCGGAGATCCTAAACCATCAAGAATTGAAATTGATCTCCGTTTTACCTTTTCTTATTCCTAAATGCTGATGCCTCTTTTGTAAATAATAAAGAAAGAAAAGAATAATTAGAACAATACTACGAAGTGATTAGGACTATCTGCCCCAGTATGCACTTTGTAATTTCAATTCTTATAGTTTTGTTTAAAGTAGATAATTCTTACAGTTTTATTTATATTAGATTATGAGATCATAATTTAAAGTATATCACTATTATTCATAATTTATGAATAATATAATTTTTTATCAATTATATATATGTAAATAAATACTATATATATATAATGATTATGAACAATCATATAGATGGCTTTAATTAATTCGCTCCCTTGGAAGATTAGGGTGAAAGCTCATATGTGAGCAACTATTATACCCTTTTGGAGTTATTTAACAAACTCATTAGTGATCAATTTTTTATGTTGCTAAGAGGTTTTGGCAAATATATACTCCCTCCCTTTCTTTTTATCCATCATTTTAAGTTTTAGCATTTAAATTAAGAAATATAATTAATATATTAGATTTTTTTTAAAAAAATTCTAATAAGTCCTTTAATAAATTGAAAAAATATAAGAGATTAATTAATGTTGTCTTTGACATCTAAAATGATAGAAAAAAGTGTAATTGGAAAAATAGTACTAATTAATGCTGTATTAAAATTTTAAAATAATAAATAAATTAAAACAAAATTTTGTTAAAAAACGAGTCATCTAAAAATATATATATATATTGCTATGGTTATAAAAAAACAAAAATGAAAATAATTATTTTTCTAAATTTTAATCCATAAATAGTGTTTCTTCAGTTTTTATAAATTTAAAATAAATCTTGTAAATTTTATTTTATTTTTACAAGTTAAGTGAGTTCTCACTATTGCATGTAGTCTAAAAAATAAATCGCATTACTTATATTTTATGAATAGTGCAACTCCACATAAATTTTAATATTTTATATTTAAATATTGATTAATGATATTAGTGATAATTTCTTTATAAATGAATATGTTAATTGACTAATATGAATATAACATGTTTTTTAAACTCTACTTTATCTAGACTTGGTTTTTTGAGCGCTATACTGCAAAGACAAAAAAGCTTTACCAAAATGCTGTAAAATGATACATTTTTTGAAAAATTACTCTCGACACTCTTCAATTTGAGGACCACATCTAAAATTATTTTTGTCGTAATTTTAATTTCAGAACAGTTCTATACATTTTAATCTTAAAATAGATTTATTGTCTAAAAAATCTTAAAATAGACTTGTACTCAAAATACCACAAGGCAGAAAAGGAATGATTGTAAGAAACAGTTGACTTCTAATTTAATGAGAATGGATTCATTGGATTGGTCTATTTCTATCATTTATTAAACAATTAAACAATAATTATTAAGCAATGATCAATTATTTGTTGGTGGGTCAATAAACCATACACTCATACTTTTTTTTTTCCCAATTTTTGCTCAATCCACACAGAAAAAAAAATAATTTCATCGCACCGCTACTTCATTGTTCCTTTATTTTTTATTGTTTTATCGAACTACTTCATTGTTCACGTTGGACTTTTTAATTTTTT
Source organism: Adenanthera pavonina (assembly GCA_026686845.1). Classification (NCBI taxonomy): domain Eukaryota; kingdom Viridiplantae; phylum Streptophyta; class Magnoliopsida; order Fabales; family Fabaceae; genus Adenanthera; species Adenanthera pavonina. The sequence continues at coordinate 6,525,472 of JAIVEN010000009.1, forward strand.
TTCCTCTTATTTTTTTGTAACAAACTATATGGTATCCAATGTCAATAAGCTGGATTGAGCTCCAAATATGAAGAAATCCTCCAAACATAATTTTCCCCCTACATAAGACCTAAATTTGGGACCTTCTTCTAAGCTATATAAATGTGTGAATTAATTACTGATATTTTATAATTTCAGACATTGGCTTTAGGATGCTATTTACTTAACAATTGTGAATTTTTGCAAATTTTATACATCTTTTAATAAATCACCCATTATTGCGATTCAGTTAAGTATGATCATGAGAACAACAAAGTTTATCCCAATAAATATTTAATGTAATTGCATATTTAGGATTTGAAAATTACTGCTAGTTTATATAAATTTTATATTAGTATTGATTTTTTTTATTTTTTACTGTGATAAAAAAATGATTTTACACCCCATGAATATTGGAAGGGGCTGTTCTAATTTTCCTTCGAAATGCAGAAGCTCCGCCACATCTCAAATCTGAAACCACCAGTTATGAGCCACATGTCAGTGAGATGACTCAGTAATTCAGTATCGTTTTGGGTTTTTCCTCCCCAAATTTAGCTTTCTTCTCTTCTCTTCTCCTCTTCTCGGATCGGCAAATGGCATCCATTTCTTCCCAAAGCCTTCTTCTCGTCTCCCTTTCTTTCCAGAGCTTTGATTAGCAATAGATGGCCTTTTATCTTTTGATTAAAAGTTTCATTTTGCCATCACTAATCTGCTGATATAGACATTGAACAGCACTCCACTTTTTTCCAAAATATATATAATATATAATTAAAATCTTCATTCTTTTCGTTTTCGTCTCAATTGAGAAAGTCAGTGAGACAAACATGTCCAAGAGTATTGACTCTTGCTTCTCTTTGCCTTCTATTCTCTGCTTTTTCTGAGAGGTAAATCCCAATCCTCCTTTTTTCCTATTCGTACAGCTTTTTATCTGAATTATTTGCCAGTTTTTCTTGTCTTTTTAGACGATAATTAATTTATCTAATATTTTATTACTGATTTGTATTGTGCGCTTTGTTTAATCGATAACTCATGAAGATGAATCTGTTTATTACTGCCCGGCTTCTGTTTGATTTGGAAACTGGCTTTTTGGAAACTTCTTGGTTTTGGGTTCGACATCTAGGATTAAGGTTCGATTCAGGGCGTTGCCTAGTGTTTCAATAGTGCTGTCTTTTTTTTTTTTATCCTTTGACTATTGCATATTGAGGTAAGATCTCATCGTTGATGTGGAAGTGTGAGCCACTGTCTGAATTGTGCTCTGCTAGCTTGAACTATGATTTTCAATTGTCTGGTTTTGCAAGCAATCACGTTGCTAATATGTTTTTGCGTGTTTTTATCTGATAACCGTTAACCTGCTTTATAACCTAGTTCATTGGTAGATAGAATTCATGATGTTCTTTCAGTTGATATTTCTGGCGGAAGATGTAGATTATTTGTTTTTAATGGAAACAGAGGTTTTGATTAATCATGGCTAGTGACATAATTTTAAATCAGTTATCTTAATTTCCATGTCATTTTGATCAATCAGGTTGAGCTCTCTACTCCTCTACTGTTTATTTTTTCCTCTCATGTCCTTGTGCATATGGAAGGATCAGCTTGGAATGGAAGGTTTAGGTCACTATGAGATATTGATTATGAATTTGTGAGAATTATCGATTTTTTTTTGGAGTATTTGATCATGCGTTTTGTTTCTGTAACCATTCTGCATGCTTTTATCATGTTAATTTAGACTAGAATATTTTTTTAATCAATTAACAAGGTCAGGATTTTGTTTTCTTGAAAATTATACATTTAGCTAAAAGTTTTTTTGTGACTTTCAGGTATGGAGTGTTTTGACATCTGGAAACGATAATGTTGCAGTTCCTAGAAGAGCTAAAGTATCTGTGTGTTGCTGCGATAAATTGTTGCAATACTGATTCATCTAAGCAAAGTACAGGTTTAGAAGATCCAGAGGCTCTTGCTAGGGAGACAGTGTGTATGTGTATTAATAGCAGTTTTGAGTCAACATTTTAGGCTGTTTTCCTTTATTGTTGGCCTATATGTGAAATTTTATTCATAATCATTTCTTAGTTCAATCAAACTTTACCTTTATTTTCCTTTAATCTGTATGTGTCACTTATCCTCCATTTCTTGGGATTGAATTAGCTAGTTGGGATCCTTTGAGTTTGCTTCTTCTTGGTGAAGTTTATGGGATGTAGGTTTAATGATAGAAGGTGAAATTAATTAAAATAAAAAGTTGCAAAATCAAAGAACTTCATGGAACTTCAGTGAAGAAAAATTTCGGGGATCCTAATCCTACATTAACAGAAAAGATGGAAATTACAGTGTTTACATTACAGTAAGATTATCCGAAATTCCTTTTTGGTAATTTAAACTAATTGTATGATTCTGGGTTGATAGTACCATCTCAATAGTACAATTGTAATTTGAAAAAATTCCTCTCTAGTGCTTCTGGAGGCGTCAAAATGGTACATCGTGAAACATCCTATTCCCATCTGGTTCAGTGGTGCCATTTTGAGGCACTGTTATGGAGTTATTTGAGGAACCAAAGAGGAAGTGGGCCCCTTGTGGGAACTGTTCTGGAATACAGTGATGCAGAGTGTCTAAAAAGGAGTTTTCTGTTGTAATTTTATCAGATTGGTTAAAATAATAATTGAAGTCTATCTTCTGAAGGCACTTGATGAGTTCAGTAACAATTAGAGATGGATGAATCTGCATAACCTTTATCCATTCTCCAGTTAGTGAGGTTCCTGTTAAGTGTCAAATATAATAGTATATATGTCTCTAAATTCACTTGAAGAGTAAGGGTGGTCAACTGGTCTTCAGAGTTTTCCTCTATAGCATCCTTCCAGTCACTATATCAATTATTCATAAGCTACTGATTTAGCCACTGATAACTGACTCTAAAGTCCTCAGGACCCTTGATAATGAGTCTGCCTTGACCATTCATTGCTACATTAATGGACAGAGTTTTAAGTTAATATAAAGAAAGATAATTTTTATCTTCTAGATACTATGTCAATATCTTTTGTCTCCCTGGCCACACAATGGTCTGATAAATTGATAATCGTTTATATGTTTCCACTGATTTATATCTCTACCTCATGAAGCTTGTTACTGTTTTCTTCTGTAATTAGACCTGTGGGCTACAAGAGAATAAAGAATTTATGAAATTCTCTGACATGCTCACCTTTTCTCTCATAATCCTTTTTATATGAAAAGATACAATGATATTCATCTGTTTGATTTTTTATGCAGTTAGTGTAAGTGAGATTGAGGCACTGTATGAACTGTTCAAGAAGATCAGCAGTGCAGTGATTGATGATGGGCTGATAAATAAAGTAAGTGATGTCATACAATATGCTGTTCTACAGTTTGTTTAATGATAATTTCGATATTTAAGCTTTCTGGCTGATTCATTTATTGCTATCCCATCTTTATAATCTGAAGTGTCTTATTTTATATGCATAAGTGGTAATATCCATTGCATTGCTAGTTTGTCATTCTGAACCTTGTCTTTTTGTTTGTTTTGATAGTTTATATATTGCATTTGCAGGAAGAATTTCAGTTGGCACTATTCAAGACAAACAAGAAAGAGAGCTTATTTGCAGATAGGGTATGTCTAGCTTTATGATCCTGAAATTTTGTTTGCAACTGCTTTTCACTTATTCCTCACAGAAATAGAACTCGAATAATTTGATATTTTTATATGATTATTCAGCTTTTACAATGTATTAGATCATATTTTCAATTACAGGAGTAAAATTCATTTCCAACCCTTTTGTAACTTATAGCATATTTGACCTACATCATTTTGTTACTTTCCTTTTATTTTCGCGCCAGGGGGAAGGGGGGGGGGGAATTCCTTTGTGTGTGCATATCTTATGCATATGATATGAGCCTTAAGAAATTTATCTCTTGCTTATAATCTTTTCTTGTGCAAATTCTGTAGGTTTTTGACTTGTTCGACACAAACCATAATGGAATACTTGGTTTCGAAGAGTTTGCGCGTGCTCTTTCTGTATTTCATCCCAATGCACCCATTGATGATAAGATTGAGTGTAAGAGAGACTAATATTTAGAAGACTTTAGAATCTTCAAGTATGCAATTATATTAGCAGTTAGAGAGGAAAGGGAATTTATTAGAGAGGGAAGTAGAGTATATATTGTATATTGCTTCTATAGTTCTGTTTATGGCTCATGTTGGATATTCCAAATTTACCTTATTGCAGTTTCATTCCAACTGTATGATCTCAAACAGCAAGGCTTTATTGAGAGGCAGGAGGTAATTTCTCTCTCACGATGTTGAATAAATGAAGTTTTGTTAGCTGACTGATAGAAACCAGAATACAGAACTTGAAATATATGTAAAATATGCAGAAAAAAACACTTAGAAATAGACAAACTTAATGATACAATAAGTTGCCTTAGTTAATCGAGACACTAGGAATCTCCCAAGCACTCTCCACTCTCTTCACTCCTTTTAAACCTTAATTATTCACAACTACCTAGGCAGCTTACCACACAAATGTGTTGCCGAAACTAACAGCTACATAATTACTCTCAACTTCCTTAAACTACCCACACAGTATGCATCTGCCCTTAGTTACCAAGACAATTACATAATCATCCTTGACTACCTACATACTACCTAAAACAGGTACATAATTTGGATCCATTCTTACCCTCCTCTCCAAGACATACTTTGTCGCCAAGGCATGAACAAGGAAATTGGGATGTCATCAAAGCTTCACTTTGCCCTCAAGATGAGACTTAGAACTTGTGATCAATGGCTTTTTTCCAGTAGGACTTTGCTTTACTTCCCTCAAAAGGCCCAGTCCAGCAGCTTTTAGAACCTGTACCATAACCTCTTCCTCTCTGATTTTCCCTTCTAAATTAATTATATTTGTGGCAGTTAATCACACAATTGAATTCTTGAGAATTTCAGTGGCATGGGTCAAATTTTCTTCCTGTCACTGACCAAGATGGGGGGAGGTTCTTTTTCTTCCTTATCTCCCACAATGGTTGGGTAAAATTTCTTTTTCTTTGATCTCTTCCAAAGGATGGATGGAAAATTTTATCTCTTCTCTACTTCTTCTCAAATTAGGTTTCTTCTCTATTTCTTCCCATTTCCTTACAATCTCTTCACACAGCCCAACTTTTCTGAATTCTGCGAACTTCTTTCTTATTTCTAACAAAAGATCGTTAAGTTTAATTTTATTTTTTGCTGTTCCCACCTTACCTCTTGCAGAAAAATCCCGTCAAATATACTCTTTAATCGGAGCTCTTGTGTTCACTATGGCCAAAACTGTCATTGATTTGATACCAAAATGATGGAAACCTGAATATGGAGCTAGGAATCGGTCAAATAGAAAAAGCATACAGAACTAGGAATATACATAAAATATATGGAAAAAAAAACACTTATAAGTAGACACATTCAACAACACAATGAATTCCCCTAGTTATTTGAGATGCTAGGAATCTCCTGAGCACTCTCCACTATTTTTGCCATCCCTCTCTGCTCTCTTCACCCTCTTAAATCTTAAAACGACTCACATTTGCCCAGACAGTTACCACACAAGTCTGCTGCCAAAACTTCCCAAAACTTGATTAGAACAGTTACAAAACCACCCTCGTTTGCCTAGAAACTATCTGAGACAATTACATAACCACCCTCTACAGCCAAAAGATTATGAGAAACAGTTACATAGTTGTGGATCCATCAGTGACCTTGTTGGAATATTATTCTGTATTGTGGGTTTTAAACTAATTAGGCTTTTGATTCCCAAGTACTGTGGGTTTAGATTATCCAGAATCAGTTTAAACTAATTTGTTTCCTTGGAATTTGTATGTTTCAACATGCTTTTTTGTATCAAAATGCATGTGAAATGCATTTACGGACAATGTTTATACCTGTAATGTATAGGTAAAACAAATGGTAGTGGCCACTCTAGCTGAATCTGGTATGAATCTTTCCGATGACGTGATCGAAAGTATCATTGACAAGGTGCATCTCTTACCTCATGGGCTCTATTTACTTGTCAAATCTTATGTTCATTAGTCATATGTGTGTCTAATATATATATATATATATATTTATCTTTCTTTGGCTAAAGTCATATGTATATTTAAAAGCTTTCAATATCATCTGCTTCTTTCTTTATGTCAGGTTTCATATTAGTGCCAGATGAAAATTATGAACTTTTTTTTAATGAAAGAAGAAATTGTGTCAAGAGAAGAAGAAAGTACAAATTGCTGGAGGATAAGAAATCCTCAAACTAGAAAGTAGAAATAAAATCTGAAAACAGAATAAAGTCATTAGAGGAAATAATGAGTGGAGAATAGATGTTCAATCTCTTTGCATGTTGTAGATATTGATTCCCTTTAAAAAGGACTATGCGGAAAGCACCTAAGATAAGCCATGAACACAATTTTATTCCATAATATAACAAAGGCAAAGAAGTTCCCTTGAAGATATGGGCATACTGCACACTGCTGCAATTTTGTTTTCCTTCTCTTTTTGCCTAAGTCCTAACCCTTTAAACCGAATTGGGAAGATCTGATACAAAGTACCATGACACGCCCAACTCTCTCAGTAACACCTAAGACCCTATCCCAAAGATGACGCACTGCTGGACAATGGAAAAATAAATGGTGTAAAATTTCTGAAGTTGATCTGCACAATTCAGGAGAAATAAAGTTATGATCTTTTTTACTCTTCATGATAGCCTATAAAAGTAAAAAGCAATCTTATAAAACTTGTAATGGTGATGTATGATGCATGAATTCTTTGGGAATGAGCTGTTTTGGTCATTTATTTACCTAATTGTTTTAACAACTGGCTACTAATTTTGTTGTCTTTAATTTATGTTCTGTTTCAGGTATGTATTTGCTTCTCGTTGCTAATTCTTTTTTGATGGGACTATTAAGTATTCTCCATGTGATTCTCTCCTTGTAATTGAACTAAAGTTTCTAATTTCTACTAAAAAATATGCTAAATAAAGCGAACCTTATTTATTGTTGTGAACTTTTAACTTAACGAATGTGCTTTACAAAATCATTCGTTTTATCACCATCTTCTCTGTAATTGTCGCTAACAGTTTTGAAGCTATTTAGACATTTGAGGAAGCTGATACAAAACATGATGGGAGGATTGATAAGGAGGAATGGCGAAGTCTTGTCTTGCGGCATCCATCCCTTTTAAAGAATATGACTCTTCAATATCTGAAGTGAGTTTCTTTCTGTTACTTACAGCAATTTGAATATTGGCTTCTTCCTCCTGTGGTGGAAGTCTTGTGAAGTGGATTAGGATCATCTTATGGGACACGATGGTTATGTGAGGATAGAGAAGAAACATCAAACTTATTTGTCTTTTGTAATTAATTGGCTTGTGTCTATCATTTTCATCACATGACAATCATGTTCCACAAGAGGATCCAAGTTCCTGTGAAGCATATGCTTTGCATGAGTGAGCCATAATGTAATTAAAGCTAATGTTATCAACAGCAGTTAGATTAAGGGGAAAGGGACTCAATCCCCCTTAGGGAAGGTTTTGAGTTTAAGCCTTGTTAATGAAAAAAGTTATATCGGGAGACACCTTCATTTAGGGCCCGACTTGGCTCAAATCCGGATTAGTTGGTAATCCCAAATACTACATGATTTATTAAAGAAAAGTTGATGTTGAAAAAAAGGCAGCTTAGCGCCTAATTTTTCAAAAAGGAAATGTAAATGAATAGTGAGAGAAATTGTCTGATTACATATCTAGTAATAAACAATATAATTCTTTAAAAAAGCAAACTTAGTACACAAGCTAGATTGGAACTATGTATTTAATCTTTATGGGTAATTCATGTGTTATTTAATAATTTATATAATGGGTGTAATTTCATATGATAAATAATCTCTATATAACCTCATATCATTGTTCTGGAGGGCTTTAGTAAAGCACTTCTGGCGGGGCGGGAAATAAAGATTTGGTATGTTTGATTTTGTCCTAGATGGCATCTTTCTGTGTGTGTATGTATCTCAATGACACAAACCTCTGATGGTTAGCTAGGAGAAATTCTTATGGGCACTCTCTTGTACAATCAACTTGCGCAAAGATCTGATAGACACTAAAATAGGCGTGTTAGTCACAAATCTGAAACACTCATTCCGTTCAATTTTTATCAGTTCTTTGTACATCCAGCTACTACATTATATGCACCTAAATTTTCTGGGTTAGCTAGTATTTTGTCATGAAGTTCTAGCTTCTAACACTGGCTTTTGTTACTTGGCAGAGACATCACCACCACATTTCCCAGTTTTGTTTTTCACTCACAGGTTGATGATACCTGAGTCAAATAAATACATCATCCAAGTCAGTTTCAGCAGCCTTAGCTGGTAATGATGTTTCGCAAATGAATGCATGAGGTTGTGAGGGATTTGGTGGTACGGTGGATATGGAGTTTGTTTATATTTTCATCGGGTCAAACTTCATCTTCTCTTTTTGGATAGATGAGGTTTGTCCATTGTACAAATGGGTTTATTTATTTATTTGCTTCATTGGAAATAAAAAGGGGAGCAAAATAGGATATTCAGGTTTTTCACCATTTACACCACGGAGATTTGGATATGCCCAGATCTGGAAATGGCTGCTGCAGCAAAAAGACTTGGAAAAAAAAAGAAGAAGAGGAGGAAGAAGATGATTATGATGATGATGATGAAAGCCATCCTCATTTCCCCTGAAAATAACATGTCTATCATTTTTTTTAGATTTCATTGTCGAAGTTTTTGGGGATCGAAGTATCACTGGTGTATGCTTTATTGTAATTATATGTTGGAAATGTTGGAGCAGAGAAGTTGTTTGAATTATTCTGTAATTAACACATAATTTTATTGAGTTGTAAAAGTCGTTCTAGTTTGAGAAATGAAGCATGCTTCAATTTTTTTTGGATAAAAGTCGTTCTTAGATTCTTGTGATCAACATGAGAATATTCCACATTAATCTCATCGAATTAGGTTATTTCCTTCTTTCTTTTTTCTTTTTCTGAATTCCAACTTTTTCGTCATTTTCTTTTCCTTTTTCGGCCCCTTTAATTGTAATTATTTTCTAGTATATAGTCCTTATTTTTCTGCCAGAATAATGGTAGGCTAAATGGCCTTTGACTCTTTATGTATTTTCGAATTCAATTAACTTTAAATATGATTGCAATTGCAATTAGAGATTTAAGTCTAAACAGCATGTTACAGTTAGGACGAAAAGATTTAATTATATTTAGTGTTTACTCAGTGATTTAATTTAACCAGGAAAGTTGAGACCGAAAGCATATTTAAGGCCCGGTTGTTTTAAGCTTTTAAAACAAAGTGATTTTCAGACAGTTGTTTTAAGCTTTGAAAACAAGTGATTTTTATAATATTTAAAAAGTGATTCATTATTTAGAGATTTTATGAAAAGAAGAAATTATCTTGTATTTATTTAAAATAAAAAAAATGCTTTAAATTATTTACCAATTAGAGAAAAAAAAGTAGGGATTCATATTATAACATTTCTATGAAATTAAATATTATTATTTTTGTCATTTTTAAAGTTACCTTGATTCAGCTCTGTCTATTTCACTTTTTTTTTCTCTCATCTACTATAATTATTTCTTTTAGAAGCTAATTAAAGTAATTTTTTGAAATAAACAGAAAATTATTCTTTTTTTTTCATATTCTGATTATTTTTAAAAATTTAAACAAACACTCTAAAACACTTTAAAAATACTTATATATATATATTTATGATTTTTTATTAAAAAGAAGTTAAAATGAAACGGACTCTTAAGCTTAGAAAGTATGCCAAATCCAAAAAAGGCTTTTTAAGAATGATAATGAGGCAATAACCGAGAAAATTTTTACTATTTGTCTTTTTGCAAGATATTCTAAATAAATAGCGGCATTTTTACAGGTAGGCAATAATTCATCAGATTGCATTCCTGATTAGTGCAGTAGATGATGATAGATATCCTTTCCTTGTCGAGTGCACCCGTTTCATGCTGCTTGTCCTTGTCAACATGTATATCAAACATTGAAGAAGAGGAACTGTTAATCATGTAGGTTATATTAAAATGTAATGATATTTTATAAAAATATCTTTAAATTAAATGCTAAAAAATATTTATATTTAAAAGGTTAAATAATTAATATTTTATTAATAATGTAAAATGAGAGATAAATTGAGACATTTATAATTTTATAAAATAATAGAAAAAGTGAGACAAAGGGAGTACCAATACTCTCAACGATGGCAGTTATATTTATGGGGTTCAAAATCAATCTAAATTGACTAAATCAAACAAATAAAAATTAATCAAAACCAAACTAAAATAAGGTTTGCTTTAACTTTTGTAATGCACAAATAAATTCGATTTGGTTTAATTTAGTTTTAAAACCTTGAGATTTGAACTAAATCGAATCATAATTGCCAGATTAATTTAATATATTTTATATTTATAATACTTATTAACACCCATTAAAATTAAGCCTGCCTATCGGTCTTGGAAGTCCATAACATACATAATAAGAGCCTATGAGTGATTAGCCTATCCCCAATTTCCCTTATTATTTATATTTTTTACAATTATTAAGAATATTTTCAAAAATATATTTTCTTAAAATTACAATTACAAGTGTATAATATTCTTGTAAAATCTAAATTCTAAAAAAAATAAAATTATAACTTTGAAAAAATTAATAATTGATAATAACTTTAAAATATAATAAAATTAAGTTTGATTCTTTAAAAAAATTATAAAATCTTTAGTTGTCATTATTATTACCTTATATTTTTTATAATTTATATTTTTCAAATATATTGTACTAAAATTATACAAACTTTAGGTCTGCAAAAACCTTTCAAAAGCAAAAATACTCTCTCAATTTCAAAATAAAGTTTCAAAATGTAAATCACTTTATGAAAGTTGGTCCCTCATTTATGATAAACCTCCATTTTCTACTTGACTTTTTCTTATGATGGAAAGATTAAAAAAAAAGTAGTAATTAAGATGTGGTGATTTAATGAGATTAATTTTAGAAAGTTATGATAATTTTTAAAAAAAGTAAGGCATATAACTACTTTTAACTACTCTTCTGGGTGGAAATGAGATAATTAATTCCGTATTATATTTTGAAATGGATGGAGTGTATATATATATATATAAGCAAAAATTAATAATTATAAAATAAAAAAAAATCATTCAAGTTTGATTTAAAATAATCTAAATTGATCCAAATTAATTAAAAGCTAAATCAAACTGACTTTCTACAAAATCTGAAAAGGCTTCAATTTTTAGAAACCTTGATTTGGTTTGGTTCGCATTTGGGTAAAAACAAACGAAATTACACCTTTAAACACCTTTAGTTATATCTCTGTATACTTGACTCTTATTCCTCCTAATATCAATTTATCCAAGGGGTTACATGGTATACTTATTGGAAAGTATCTCCTAGGAAGATTCTTCCCAAGAAATTTATATTTTATTTGTTTGTTTAATTTTTAAATTCTCCATAAGTTCAAATTATTTTTTAAAATATACTTTTAATGTTAAAGACGTTAATATCATTTTTATTAAAAAATGAATTAAATAGTTAAAGATATTTTTACAAAATATCACAAAATGCTTGGGAGGTAGAATTTTCCGAAACCCAAAAAGTTCCATACTTTTTTTAAAACCAAATAGTACCTTGATATTTTAATGTTTCAGTTCTCAAAAGTTTTATTACCTTCTACTACTTACTCATATCAAAGGATCCCAAGTCTCCAAGTACTTCTCAAATCTCATTGAGAATCTGGCATTATGTTCTACCCTATTTTTCCTTTGTAATTAGATTTTAAAATCACTTAACCTATCAAATTTATTGTTTTTGGTGAACACAAAAAATATCCTCCAACTACAGCCAAATATGTGCATTGTCCTGTCTATATTAATTTTGATTTATTCTTTTCTAAAAAAAATCCTGATTTATTCCTATTAATATGTTGTTATGAAAATTTGCACATTGGATATATAGAGGGTTCTTTAACTGCCCTTTTTGGTTGGAAAAGTTTGGTGAGGGATCCATTAATCAAAAGCCGATAGGAGAGACTTTTGTGTTTTGTCACACAATCCATTATTGCCATGATCCATATTTTCGGAAAATTCGGTAACATAATACTGGGCACAAGAGAAAGACATTTTTGTTTAAAAATAAAATAATGATTTATTTTGTAATATTAATTATTTAACATTTAATTATATAATATTATCTGTTTTTATTTATTTTTTATAAAAAATTGTCTTACGTGACTTTTTTGTGTATTTTCTTTTTTCTTATAACTTCTTTGTACCGAGTCAGGGGTTTCAGTGGTCAAAATAAAAGAGTCAGGGGTTTAAGAATCTCTCAAATTCTTCCTCCCGTCTCCGGCTTCTTCTGCTTGAGCTCTGCACCGGTGACCAGTGTCTTTCGGTGAGCTTCGTTTCGCTTCTCTTTTCTTTCATGACCAATCCTTCATTTTTGTGCTTCCTATGGTAACGCATGTGAAAGAGAGAAGAATATCAGTATCACCACTTTGAAATAAAACCCCGTCAGGCCTTTAGATCACTGGGTTGATTGTGTTACCTACATTGCTTCTTTCTTGCAATTTTGTAGGCGGAAGCAAGTTTTACTAGTGATGGAGAAAGGTGGAAAGGGGTATTCGTCGCTGAACAAAGGAGGTCAGTTCACCTTTCTCCTATTGATGATTTTTAGGGGTGAAAGTACTGATTTTTGTTCATTCTTCACTCTTTGTTTTACTTATACGATAGATTGTTCTCGGAAAATATATATACTCTTAATTTGTTTGTAAGTTGGCTATTTTTCCTACTTACATGGTGGATAGTGGCCGTCGTATCATATTCTCAACTTAACTTTGACCTCTTCTTGCTATGAAATGTGCTAGTATTTTAACTTCACTAAAGGAAACTTGGGAACCTAAAGGGATTAATCCTCCTCTCCCGCTCAGTTGATGGACTATTTAATTCGAACATTTTATATGTTTGGTTAGGTTTGTCTCCTGAACCACCGGCTGCACATGGCAAGTTGTATTTTGAGAAACTACGAAAAAATTAGGTTGCCCATCCCAAATGCTTTCATACCTTATCTACTGTGACCTATGTGATGGCAAATCTGGATGGTTGTTGCTATGAGATTTCTGTGTTGCTGTAAATTCTTTCATCTTGATGTCATCAACCGACGGCTCATTCCAATTGTTGTACCATTTTGTGATTGGACACTCAATTGTCCTTTTTATTCTTCTCTTTCTTTTTCTGGCAGGATCCTTAAAAGGGAAAGATGACGGTGCCACAAAATCAGCAAAGGGAAGGAAAGTTCAGTTTTCAAATGAAGGTTAGCATTATAGCTCTATTATCTTCACATACTTCTTCTCAGTGGAGTATGAAAATAATAGAACTTATTTAAGATGCTTGAACTGAAGTTTATATGATATTTATCATGTTTACAATTAGTTGTACAATTTCCTTGTTGATTAAATGATGCATTTCTTGTGTATTATAGGTTCTTTTGAATCCATGTCAGGCAGTTCTCCAATGTCTGGTGGAAAAGCTGCTAGTACACAGTTTAAAGGTATTATTGTCTTAGCTTTTTTGGTAAATATCCTTTTTACAATCTTTAAATATATTGCTAGTTCGTATCTTACTGATACTGAGTTTTTTATCCTATGTTCTGCGCTGTTTTTCATTTTCATGATGATTGGATAAGGGGGAAAGGGAGAGAATGTTGCAAATGGAGGAAAGGGTCCTTCGTCTAAAGGCCCAAAACCATCAGAATCTGGAATTGAGCAAGGTTGGTTATTGTCTTAATCATCTCTTACATGATTGTTGTTTTTATCAATTTAATTCTTGGTTTAAGCTGATAGTATTCATCTGATGAATATCAACTGTTCTAAATCCCTTTGGTGACATGTGTAGAACTTCCAAACAATTCCAAATGCCTGATGAATTGTGAGGCTGCTGATATTTTGCAAGGAATTCAAGATCAGATGGCTATGTTATCTAAAGATCCAACTATCAAAATACCTTTGTGAGGGAACATTAAAGATTTTCTTTATAGGTTGAAGAGGATGCTTTGGTCATTTAATATTATACTATTTATCTGAAAATTTTCTTTATTTTCTTTTATAGGTCATTTGACAAGGGACTCCAGTATGCCAAAAGCAATAGCCATTATAATACAAAGGCGGATTCTGTTAGGAGTATTCTAGAGTATCCTTAATTTTTCAGATTGGTATGTTTATAGGATTGTGTTCTGTGTGTCTAGATTAGTTTGCATGGATAAATGGCATTACTGCTTTGCTGTATGTGGCTTTCCTTTTTTTTTTTTTTTTTTCCCAAGACGTTCATATATTGCTTAACTCTTGACTCAAATATTAGTCCTCTGGCAGATCTTGGTGTCTCTGATGCTGAGGTATCAATCTCCTCCTACTTTCCCTTGGTCTTGCATATTCTGCAGAGTTCTTGACAATAAATCTTAAACTGCAGTTATGTGTGATTGGTAATGTGTGTCCAGAAACATTGGAAGAGGCTTTTGCTCTGATCCCTTCACTAAAGGTATGAAATGTCAAAATATAATGAATTGAAAGTGGGCACTTTTTGTTCCCTTCATTTAAGTTTTTATAGGAAGGAATATGAACGTTGTTACTGAAAATTGTTTTCCTAACTATATAATGGAGGTATCTCACCATTATTGAACAAGTATTTATCTTGCAAAGGAGGTCTTCCGTTGATGAGTAAATTGGTAGATTCAAGAAGTTATTTATTTAGGTTCCAATTTTGTGATGTTAAATCTGGGAAACTGCTGATAGATAACTTGAGTTTCTGTTAATTTTGGTAATGTTCATGATATTATCATGTGATCCAACTCTGGGATACACTGGTATACCATTTTGTTATTATGGCAAGTGGTTATCCTCGGATTTTGTCTGGGCTAAATTTTCCGAAGAAATTTTGATGGTGCTCTCCCTCCCATCCCATAATGTTTTTGAGAGGAATCAAACTGTGTCAAAGGACCTCCTTTCCCCTCTTTGATACTTTGATGAGTGCTTTCCACTATTGCTTGTTTCTTGTTTCCATTATTGTCCAAGTTTGGCCACCGCGGTTTTCTGACCTTATTATTTTTATGGCTGGATCAGTGTCCAATGTTACTTACAACCTATTTTTAGTTGTTTATGCTCTAGTTTCATCTACCATTTCAGATTTTCATTGACTCACGATAATCAATATCAATATAAGATGTAAAATCACCAGCAAATTATACTATTCATAAGTTATGAATCTTACAACTAGGTTAGGACTTTGTGGAACACAAGGAAACTGTGTCTAGTTAAATATTAAAAGTGAGACAATTAATTTCTTTTGTAGGATAAGAGAAGCTCGATCAGTGGACTTCTTAAAGATGTACTAAGAGAGCTTGGGAACCTCAAAAGGCCTATATAAAGCCAAATGATAAAAAGCCTGCTTGCTGGTCAGTTTTCTCGTGTTATGCATTAGTTCAGAATCTTTCCTCTGCTTCTGCACTTTTGTTTCTGATTTTTTTTTCGTGTTTTAAATGCAGGTTTGTTTATAACTTCCGTAGCATTTCAGAGATGTAGAAGTTAATTAGTGTTCTGTGCATGATGTGTATTATGAACAGGACTTTCTGAGCATGTTAGCTGAGACAAAATGATATCAAGTTTAATACCATTTTTTGTCTTTGTCTGTTTGAGCTAATGTTGCACACGCGAACTTCTTTTTTTTTGTGCCTAATTAAGAATTTTGAATTGAACTAGTGTTGGGCCTGAGTTTGAAGCCCAAATAAAATTTCAAAACTTTGAGTTCGTGTGTCAAGACTTGAACAAAAGCATTTCTATTTGGACTTGGCAAGCAAGAAAGTCTTTAAAAATGAAATTATGTAAACCCGCATTTGATCGAAACAATTATATCTAGATTTAGCCCAAATAAAAGTATTATAAATGAGATGCAGATATGACTTTTCCAATTAAGAAAATAATTTTTAGATTATGATCTGAAACATAACTAACAGAAATTGTCTTGAAAGAAAATCTAGCAATATGATATTATTACTAATTAATGGAATGTTTTAGCGAAAAAATGTGGGTAAAAGGTTGAGGTAAGAATTTTGATATTGAATTGAATTGAGATATCAAACTACATTAATTTGCTATAAAATTAGGCTGTAATACTCAAAAACATATATCAATATAACAAGTTTTATAGCATCATTAGATATATTCTAATGAACAACTTCCCACGCATCGCGCCGGAAGAAAGTCTAGTTTTGATAAAATGGGGTGGATGCTTTCACCACTAGATATATTTTCTGTTATAACAAATGTAAATCACATGACATTCTAATGATATATCACAATTTCCGGTCCAATATACATATAATCATTAATACAAATTAAATAATAAAATTAAAAATTTATAAGAAGCTAAACTATTTATTAGTCATAACTCATGTAAACTTCACATAGGATGCTCTTCTAGTTATTCAAAAGAAATCCCTCCGAATTTTGCAATTGGCGTGATTGAAATTATTTTTTATTTCTCCATATTAGAAGTGTAACTCTTATCTTTAAAAGCTTAAAAATCCCAGGAACTCAGCCCCGTTTACATGGCTGCCACTTTTGCCCATTAATGCGTTATATAAAATCGAATTTGTTACTTTATTTTTCCATTCTCAATTTCTGTGTTTAAGTTTGAATAATAATAATAATAATAATAATAATAAAGTTTTTTTATTATTGTTGCAGAGAAACATATGATACACAAATACAGATACGAGCATTAGGTTCGACATATTATAATACGTTAAATATGATAAATTTAAAAATTTCAAAATATAGGTAAGAGATATAAAGTTTATATATATAAAATTATGTATGTATTTAAAAATTAACACATAAAAAATTAAATAGAGAGAAAACTTTACTCCAATGCTCTTTTTTTTTCCTTTCCCCTTATTGTTGCGATTTTCTCGAAAAAGAGATACTAGTACCAAATTTCTTTCTTTTGACTAATGCATCGATAGAGGGCAAGGTAAAATTTATCTTCCCAAAGCTTAAAAGTACTCCCTCCGAAGCTTTATATAAATTAACTTCTTGTTGGATTTTATAGTCTCTAATATATAACTCATTTTGAAAGAATTTATGAAATATTAATTATTTTATTTAAAAAATACTTTTTTAAGAAACTGCTCTATGAAATATTACTGACTTTAGATACTATAATATTCTATTAAATTTATGATATTTATTAGGCATAAAGATATAAATTAAAATAATTTTTAAATAATTTTATTGATATAATTAACTTTTTTTTAAGTTTGAATGAGTTCATTAAAAGTGAGTTATGTAAATATGTTTGTGCAGGCACTTCTTTCTCTCAGACTGATTAAAGAAAGAGACGAATGGCTATCCTCATTAAAGAAAATGGTTCAACTATCAACCAATTCCATTGAATCATCATTAAAGAAAATGGCACTCTATTTATTTACCTTTTATGTTTTCAAAGAGACTTCCAAATTCCAATCCATTTTTGCACTTAGTGACGTTAGCCCAAAATTTTAAAGGAATAGATTTTTTTTTTCTTAAAAAAAAAGAATTAGCGCTTCAATCTCAAACCATGGTGGACATACACAACACCAAACCATTTTATACATATCATTTACTCCATCCTCCATCTCTCCCCATATTATAGGATAATAAGTGAGATTTTAAGTATATTAAAAAATATTAATTATATGTTTAAATTTTTAAAAAAGCCCAAAATTTTCAGTTTTACCCTATTGATTCTATCCCTTTCATTAAATATAGAACAAATTACAATACTCATAATATAATAAATAGGGGGGAAAAGACAAATCACTACATATTACCTTATATTATAAAATTTTAGTTTTCTTTTTATAAGTCACATTTTAAAAATTTTTTGTAGTCCTATATGTAAGTCATCTTCTATAAGTTTTTAAAGCATTAATACTTTATTTCAAAAAATGCCCTTATTTATTTATGAGAGAGAAAATGAATTGTTTAAATTTATAATATTTATTATAGGGTAAAGATGGAAACTAAATTATTTTTAAGATAATTTTAATGATGTAACAAACTTTTCTTGGTTTTGGTGATTAGTTGAGAGTGACTTATATTAATGATCAAATAGAGTAAATTCTCTCAATAACATTTAAAATTTAAGTTTTGTTAACATCAAAATATTTAACATGAAAACCTTGGAATGACAATAGAAAACTAAAATCGAAACAAATCCTTAAAATCAACAGTTAGTTGGATGAAGGGAATAAAACCTCCCATAGCAACAGCAGTTAGCTGTATAGTTGATGTAGGATAACGACAAGGAGGAGCACTAACTAGGATTAACCAATACAATGTACTATTAGTTTATACTCCCTCTGCTCCTTAATATAAGATCATTTTAACCGAATCACGTGAATTAAGAAAGGGAGTTAAAACTAATTAACTACCTCGATTTATCCAAAAATCCCAATATTTTTCCCAAAGTACCCTTATTTAATCTCTCTTTTTTTCCCTTTGGATACATTAAATAGGGGCATTTTTTGGAAATGTATAATAAATACCACCTCGTATATTGTAAAAGGTCTTATATTTAGGACCAAGCTAAAAGGTCCTATATATAGGACCGGAGGGAGTAGTAAATAAGAAGCGCTTTGTTTCATGATTTGCTTTTAAAATTGATTTCTCAACTACTCACGCAATGCAAATTCATTAAACCCAAACCAATGTAGTCCAAGAAGATGCTCTTTTCAAAATGCATAGTTTAATACAATATTGTATTGTTCAAGCATCCTAAACAGCACAACCAGAATCTGTCGTTCACCACTTTGATATCCTCTGGGAAACTAACCAAAAACTAATGCAGCCAGTTTGTTTGTGCAACCTCCTTTAAAGCCACATCATAACCCATTATTCCCTTTGTGTAGACGCCACAATCTTTTGAACCTCTAGGGAGCTTCAATAACTCCAAGAAGACCTTAATTGTTTCTAATGCCCTCTTTAGACTTCCAAAACTTACAAGGGCACTCCGAAGCGTCAGATTTGGAACATTAGAGATGCATTTTAGAAGTGGTAGGAAACATGTATTGGGGGAATTTCAATTGAATTATAGTCTATGTGAACATCTTCTAGTAGCTCAAAATTTAGTGTGTCGTAATTGAAGTAAAATTGCCCTTCATAATCAAAGGATTTTAAGACGCCAACAACCATAAAAAAATTCATAGCCATATGTACCCGTTTTTGTTCTTCTTCTTCATTCATTGTGAAATACTGAAGCCTAGGAGATGCCACACTGACAATCCTTGACATATTCCCAGTTACAACATTCTAGTTTCAGACCATGTTTTATCTAATCCCTAAAATCACGATATTTGTATTTCTTATATATACACCAGAAAACGATGAATTCTACTGTGAGTAACAAAAAATGATACTCCCTCTTGTCCTAATTATAGATTCTTTTATTCTGATCCTAAATATAGGATCTTTTACAATATACGAGGTAATATTTATTATGTATTTTTAAAAAATGTCCCTATTTAATATATTTTAAAGAGAGAGATAAAAAGATTAAATAAGGATAGTTTTAAAAAAATATTATAATTTTTGGAGAAATCTAAATAGTTAATTAATTTTAACTCTTTTTCTTAATTCACGTGATTCAGCTAAAAATGTCTTATATTAAGGACTAGAGGGACTAATTTGCTTATTATAATAATTATGGTATTTGTTTGTTAAACTAAAAATAGGGAATTGCAAATCAAGGACGAGCCATTATCAAAATGGAAGAAAAGAATATCAATCTGGAGAAGAAAGTTGCAGAATTGGGAAGCACTGTCAACGATGTGACCTCTTCCATGGTTGATATGGTCGCTGTTATATCTGAGCTTAAGGTTAAGTATTCTTCCTATCCTCAGGTAAATTTAGATTAAATTTTGTTGGGATGGATTTATTTATTTTTAACATATCTATGAAAAATTATTAAATTTAATCCATTCGTATTTAATATAAATGGTTCATGTGGAAAAGAGAAAGAAAAAATTAATATAAAATATAAAATTTATGTCAAGTTATATTATTAATAAATCACGAGCCGTATAAAGCATTTCTCTGATTCGATATGTAGATCTCACTTCTATTGAGAAAAAACATGAAGAAAATCAAAATTAATTTGATAGTTATGCTCATCCCAAAAGTGCACAGAGCCGCTCTAATTATTTTGCTGTCTTTGTAATGAATTAATAATTTCTCTTTTGTAATGCAGGTGTCACCAGGAAGAATAGCAGATCTTACCATACAAATTTCTGAGAATGAACTAATCACAATGTGCTTCTTAATTCTGGTTTTCATTGTTGGATTTATCGTTGGCAACAATTTGTGATCCCACATTTCTTTTTTTTTTTTTGAGGAAGCTTCATGTGCTGGGAGAAATGATTTTGTTGTACCCATTGAAAGCACAAGAATATTTAAAATTCAATCAGAGTTGAGTTTCAGATGGCAGAAGGCTATCTCAATGTTAATTTTTTCGATATGAAAAACTGGAACTTGAAATTTTACCCAAGAAACATAAAGTTTCTCTAATACTACTATTTTAAACTGATAGACTTTGTCCCAGATTTGTTATTGAGGACTGAAAAATTTCCGACTTTCTTTCCTCATTTTTAATTTGGATATTTCCTTTTCCAAGCCTCATGTATTACATCAACTATTTCATTCAATACGCGTAAAAATCATTTTTTTTATTTACGCCAATTTTATTTTTTCTTTCGTTGTAAAAAACAAACAATTAAAATGTGATAGTATAAGAGCATCATCACATCCACATGTATAAGAGTTGCATTTACTTTTTTATAAGAAAAAAGATTAATAAAGAGCTTATCCATCATTCGCAATTAAACCAGCAATAACCACAATAGTATTAACCACAAGCTACATATAATGATTTTCTTGATGTATTACGTAGCAATAGCATCATCACACTAGATGCTTGGAAGGAGGTTAACGGAGGGTGAAGTTTTGCAGCCACCAACCATGGCAGAAACTGAAATGTTGGAGGGCTAAAACAGAGCTTTTATTTATAAAATAGGACAGCTTGCTATCGATTTGATATTATATGTTAATATATTGGTTAATGATTATGGTGGTGCAGAACAGTGAAGAAAAAGAATATGGCCGTGACCCAAGGCAAAGTTTAGAGATGAACAAATCACAGGAGAAAAAAGCATGGCGTTGCTGCTTCGAACTAAAGCATAGAGTGGGAGGGAGGAGGCTAGTATGGAGGTTTAAGCTTGATGCAGAAAGAAGATGCAAAATGAGGAAGGTAAAGTGACTTTTGAAGTTTCTGATATTTTCCTTCACAGGATATTATTCTTGGGTTTAAACTTCCACGCTGATTTCCTCATACTATTTGTATTTGATTCAAAGGGATCACACTTGATAAGAAATGCCAACAGTAGAACAGCTCCCCCTCCTTCCAACCAAGGCAGACGAGAAAACCATAATTCATTAAAGAGACATTATAACAACCATAAATTATGAGTATTCCTCAATACACTGTGTTGTTATATGCCATCCCCTGTATGATACAATCGTTGAATCCTACATACGAACCTACAATATGCAAGAATGCCATTGAATATTCCTAATATCAACTTCTAGTATAATCATCTAACCTACTTCTAACATCTTCAAGAGAAGGGACTAAGAAAAAAGACCCACCTTATAAACCCTCTTAAATCACATTGAAAGGGAACAAAATCACTTGTATAATGAGAGCCAACGCTAAAACCCACAACTTATATGTTGTTTGAGAACAAGATGAACCTGACCCTTTATCAGTAACACCCACAAGAAATCTACAACCACCAACTGAAGGGTTTTGCAAAGTCACCATTCCCAGCCCATCAAAATTGCAGCTTTTTAAATCTTGCATTTGCAGCTGATAGTAACTATTAAAAGCATATGAGACATTACCCTGTGCCCCAATTCCATTGCACGAACCTCCATAGTCAAGCGTTGTGCAATCTGCAACACTGCAGGCAAGTCCAATATGGTTGGCCACAGTGGTCAAGTCACTAGAGGGATTTGCCACACACCACCTAGATGGAAGATACTGAACATTCTTAGCATTCTTCAGTTCTTTGTTTCCAAGGCCTAGGTTTAACAGATACTTAGCCTGCCCATCAAATGAAAATATTCCCCAGTGTCTTTCAAAGTTCCCCGGAAGTGTGCTTTTCGCTCCTTCATCAAGCAGGCTGAAAATATAAACATCCATTGGAGGGGCATTGGGCCTCAAGGCGGTCCCTTTGTTACTTAGAATGTGGTTTACAAGGCCCTGGTTGAAAACCCTTGCAGCAGTGATATTTGCCCCAATGGCTCCATCTGAGGGCCAACCAATTTCCCCGATAACTATAGGCATCTGACCATAACCAAGTTTGGTCAAGGCTGCAACTAAAGTGTCATAGTTTCCATCAAATGCATTGGTGTAAACATTGGGACCATCCGTGACAGGATGAGTGGTTCCCTCAAAAAATGCGTAGTCTTGGGGAAAATCTTCATTGTCATAAAGACTTAAAAAAGGGTAGATGTTAACTATAAATGGGGAGCCGTTGGAGTTGAGAAACTGAAGAAGTTGAGTCATAATTTGGGTCAATTCAGGACGGAATGTCCCTTGTGAAGGAAGTGAGGACTCATAGACATCAGCATTGCAAGGGACCACAAGTTTTACATAACCAGCCAGATTTGCTTTGACTAGAGACTGCTGCAGATTGTTTATTGTAGGCATGACAAAGTTCTGAAATTGACCATTATAACTGGTCAGGAAAGGTTCATTTCCAACAGCAATATACCTGTCATAACAAGGTAGAAGGTTAAAAGACCAGCAGGAAATCACAATTGTACCCGACATTAAAGAAAATCTAGCTCTAATTAAAGACCTCAAAAATTAAAAAGCAAAGGGCGTCTTACTTCAACTTTCATCAGTTTTAACAGAAAAAGTGGAGAGTGAAGATCATTTCTGTTACTGTATGTTGTAGTCTACCAGAGATGGAGTTATTAACAGTTTGTCTGATTCCTTGATCTATGTCATGCCTTGACAATAAAGACTGTTGAGAACTAGATCAAAAGCCATATGTAGGGGTATAGCTTTATTTACCTAGTTTCAGACGTAAAACTATTTATGTTATGCACCATAGAATTGCTTGTATCACACCACACATCAATTTGCATAATAATAAGACAAAGAAACATGGGTTCCCTTTTCCCCGCACAGGAAGGCTATCTCTAGCAGTAGAAACAAGTGAAAGCACACAAGCTTGACTGGAAGTTGAACCAAGCATGACAGTATTCTTTAGGGAAATTAAATACCTAAATTTATTCTTGCAACAAATACATTTTTCAACTTGAAAAATTATACAGCGAACTAAACTTGGTAACAACGCAGAGCTATTTCTTTCTCCGGTTGACTTCCTTGATAAGGCTAGTAGCTGTGGAACATAACTTGATATTATTCAACAACTACAAAAGCTTTTTACAATTTTCCATTACAATTTTATATTGTGGATATAAATTCCGAATGGTTGATAATAAGTAATGAAGCTAATGAAGCTAAAGTTTGCCATTCAAAATAAAGTGTTTTATATATTTGCAACAAAGCAAGATATTATAGACAATTTGATTGAGTTCAGCCTTTGATTGCTAATTTTTTTTTTTTTCCAGAATGATTCCTCCTCATATACTCAAAATAAATGAATAGTCATCCTTTCTCTACCCAAAAAAAAAAAAAAAAAACTCAGATGATGTTCAAATCGTTTTGCAGCTTTTAAACATCTGAACTCAGAAGCGCCGGGGCATGGCAACTATTTGCAAGCTTGTTTTTGCCTAGGACGACTACTCTAGTGATCATGATCATAGAGGAAATAAAGATACCCTGTAAAGATTACCAGTTTACAAAAGAATTTCCAAGGAAAAGCTGCATCCTGAATGGGAGAAAAAGGGGGGCAAAAGATTCTTTTAAAAGATGATTTACACAAAACTTTCATCCGTGTTTGCGTCAAAGGTAAAATCCCGAGTTATTCTAACTTCCATCACTTCAAACAAAATCCTACACTTTCTTGTAAAACGTCTAACAGGTATTCAACACAACACGAAGCTTCAAATCCATGCTTTCTAGATAACAACACTAGACTCCAAAATAAAAATCTGCTAAGCATCTTGAATAAAGATAATACGTAAGAGTACAGAAAGAAAGAAGAGACCAACCTGATAGAAACACCACCTTTGCCCATATAGGAAGAAACATTCTGACGAACCCACAAATCAGCAGCAGAAGGGGACGAGCTCAAGAGAGGCAACATCTCATTGGGGATCCCAAGCATCACCTGAATCCCACTCCCTTTCAGAGCCGTGAGAACATCTGCCTCCGCCTCAAACAGCTTCACCTTCGGGATATTGTTGTCCTTCAAGAGATCCACCACCGTCGAAGGCCTCAGCTTGTGAAACGACACCGTTCCCCAGTTCACCCCAATGGCCGAGTCCACCACCGGAGCCGACCTCCAAGCAAGTAACCAGAGAAAAACCGTAGTGGCCAATCCAGGCTCCAACATTCTGCTACTCAATATGTTACTCTTATGGGTTCCAAAACCAAACAAGTTAGCTACTCATAAAGAAGACATTTAGCGATGGAGAAGAAGAAATTAACGGAGGCTATTCTTATTCACTTCGTGAGAATTGTATAGTGAAGAAGGAATGAAGAGGGAAGGATGTGTGCCACGCTAAAATGAGTGTTGTGTGCAGAGAAGAAGGTGGAAGGAGCATGCTGGAGCCTGGACAATTATAATTAATCGGATTGGGAGTGAAATTACGTAATTACCCCTGCATCACTTGATAAATTGTTAGAAATGATGAGCTGAAATGTGTTGCTTTGTTACTTCTTTGTCGGTGTCATGCTCCACGTGGACATATTCCTCAAAATGTTGATGCCTGTAGAATTTTTTAGTATGGGTTTGATAATTTTATTTTTCCTCTAATTTTTTTTATCATTTTTATATATAAAGGATATCAAGTTTTTGTTTATGATTAGTTTTAATTATAAATTTAAACTCCAAGGTTTTCTTCTAGCTATTCATTGGTCTTTGAAACATACACATTAACTCTATTTTTAGCCAACATGGGTTGATTAATGAATAGTAGATCAATATTTTCCAATAATCATATACTCTATCTGTGTAGAAGTAATATTTAGAGGCTAAACAATTAAGATATGTATTTTTTTAAAAAAAATTCAAAAGTATTCAATATAAGGTTAGTGTAAAAACCGGATCCTTATAAAAATTTGAAAATAATTTAATTTAGCAGAAAGTTTTAAAATATCTTGTTAGAAGATTGGTTTTTTTCTAAAATGTGAAAAGAGCAATTAATTATAATTGAATTATATAAAATGTTGATTAAACCTATTTTAAAAAATTCATTAATGGAAAAAATATATTATCTTTGGGTGCCTAATTGGAGATGATGCTGTCGTTTTAAAAATAGGTCATTTTCATGTGATTTTAAAAGGTCTAAAAGATAATGAAGTATGTTGTGACCTAAATTTAGAACAAAGGAATAGACCTTTTATAGAAGATACTCAATTATGCAATAGCCAATAGGTAGGTTTTGTGTGAATGGACCTAACATGATTCAATAGGAATAAACTGACCCTTCATTCAGAATTCAAGAATGGTTAAGGATTAAGAATGAATGGGGTTCACATGAATTGTATTGCAATTTAATTCTTTCGAGTGAATATATAATAAAATATTTTTTAATTAAAGATATATATAAGAGAATCAATAAAAAATGAATTTCATAGGACGTGACCGAAATATTTTTCTTATTCTTTTCTTCTCTCCCCTCCTTGTTATTTAGTATGGAGGTGATAAAATTTAAATGATTTAAATATATTTTTTTAAAAATTTTTTATTTTTTTTAATAATATAGTACTAAAAATAAAAATATTTTTAAATTATAATTTTAAAAAAATAATGATTGAGATGTTAAAATATTAAAAAAATAAGATGTTAAATTTCAATCATTGAAATTGATTTTATAACTCAGAAATAAATAAGAAAATAAAAAAAGAATAGTATGAGTTGCTATGATTTTATACTAGACATATTTTTAATTTATTACATATAATTTGAAAAATTAGTTGCATCGTTCGCTATTTATAAATTTTAAATTTTATATAAATAAAATGAGTACAAAAAACATGTGAATGGATATGAGTAAATGTTTAAATGGTTTGAATATCATTTGTGTTTGATTATTTCAATCTTGAGTCTGTAATTAAAAAATTTTTACTAAATTTTGAAGTAAGAGAAATTAAATTCATGTCTTTGTGAGAGTAAAAATAGCAATTATAAGTCAATAAAAAAGAAATAGTAATTATAAGTGAGAGTTAAGTGGGGATATTGTATCCGAAAAAAAAAAAGTAGTAGGGATATTTCGGTAACTCTACATGGGGATAAGTAGAACAATATAATATTGTTTTCAAAAAAAGGATGATGGGTGGGGTCCAAAGGGAGTGACGTGGAGGAAAGAATTTGTCGTTTAGTGGAAGGAAAGGAGACAGAAAAGGAGGGAAAAGCGGAGGAGGGAACAAGTAGAGTACACAATTGGACTAACCCACTTCAGTTTCACGCCAGCCGCACCACCCTACCTTCATTCATTGGCTTGACCCTTTTTTTTTTTTTGAAATATATTTATAGAACTAGTTAAAATCACTAGTTTAATGTAACATTTTTTATTTTTATGGTACAATTTTTTCATGGAGTTTTTGAACTGCTAATCTATCGTGACCAAAAAAAGAAAAAGAACTGCGTGCATAGGTTAAGATATTTAGTTATATGAAATTTGAAGTGTTGTTGTAACTTGTATTTATTTATAAATAAATAATATAACTAATTATTATAAATTTTATAATTTATATTAATTTCATTTTAAATATATCAATATGACAATATTATTGATAATTAGATGTGAATTCCATACAATATAAAAACTCTAAGATAGATTGCACTGTTTATTATTACTAATAAATATTGTAACAGCTTATAAAGTTTTATATTCATATAAGGATAATTTTATAAATTTTAAAGTAATTATATAAAAAATTGATAAAATTTTTATATAAGAAAAACAACTAAAAATCACATTTATTTTACATATTATTTTATAATATATGTATTGATTTAATTGTAAAATAGTATACATATTGTATTTAGAAAAAAAAGCTTGATTTTAATTTCATCACAGTTAGACTATAAGATTAAAAAAAAATTCATCTTAGTTTAATATTCTATTCAACTTTTAAAATATTTATTTTAAAATGGATATAAATTATTATCAATATAAAATATAGAAAATAAGGAGTCTCATTATTCACAAGACATAAATAATATAAAGGACTCTGAGTTTAAGTATAGTATTTTAATACTCATAATATTTTTTTGTTTTATGAAAACATTGGATATACAATACCCGATATTTTAAAATTTAATATACCATGGTCGACTCCTTAGAGGAATTATATTTTTTATTTAAAATTTAATAATACATACAAACATACATGTATATTTTTACGGCTGAGCATAATAAATCCAACCCGATTAACCCAAACTAGCCCAATCTAACCTAGTGTGTCATAATAATCGGGCCGATCTTGGTAACGAGTTGAGCCAACGGGCTCAATCAACCTGGATCGGCCTGGTCACTTGTATTAAATATTAAAAAAAAACTTATAACGTAAACTTAAAATACCAAATGTCAAGTTGCTGAATATTCTCCAATTTTGTGATCTTGTGTTCGTTTTCTTCTCATCTTCTTCTTTGTTCTCATAGGCAATGTCCCCCTCACAAATCTCATGCAAGTCACATTTTGCTTGTAGATCTTGGAGCCTTTATCATTGATGTCAGTCAAATCAAGTTATTCACTAACGCCTAGTTGGATGTTCTCTGAATACAAAGTCACTCACCTCGTCTTTAATCTCTGAAGATCAGAGTAACATGTCACCGATCTCGCTTCTCGTTCAAGCAAAATGATAGATCTGCAACATTGCTTTAGTTGTTGATCTCATATTCATTGGCTTGCTGATTTTTTTGCAGGAGCAAATTGGTAGATCTGATCAAGATTGCTTCAAATCTGTTCTATTGTGATTTGAATGATTGGAATTGGTAAATCTTAAGATTGCTTTAGATCTTTTCGGTTGAGATTTGTGATTATATTTGTGGGATTGATATGTTGTGATTTGATTTGTCATCATGGTCTTATCTTTACTTTCATTTCTTAATTTGAATGAATATGTAATTTTTTTGCCTCCTCATCTTCATCTTCTTCAATCTGTAGAATGTGATGAGAAACTGGGTTAACCCGTGGCATAACTTGGACTAACCCGGTATCACCCAGTCACTGGCTGGGCCGGGCCATGGGTTTGACCAAACCTGGACCCGGTCCGACCCATACACGCCCCTATGTATTTTTACCTATATAGGTAAAAGCATGGTTCCACAATTTTACACTAGATTTTATCTTGATCCTTTAATTCTATTTTGTTTCTTTTTAATTCTTTAATTTTTAAAATATAATCAAACGTTTCTTTATTACTAATATCATTAATTATGTTAACAGAAATATTGACAAAATATTATTTAACGTTGATATGTTAATTTTTACTGCCAAATCATCAAACATTTCTCATTAATCTTTGGTTTAAAATATTTTTTAATTAAATTGAAAGATTAAAAATAATTAATTAAAAATAAAAACTTCTAAACAAAAACTTAATCTTAGATTTTTTTTACATGAAAAATGAGTTGGATAAATATGTAAATATTTAGAAAATACTTTTTCAGCATTTAGAAATAATTGATTAGTACTTTCTACTAATACAGTTAACCGTGCTAATTGTAAAGAAAATTTTAATTATATTTTGACAATTAAAGTATTAAAAATAAACAAAATAAAGTTAAAAGAATAAAATAAAACTTGGTATAAAGTTAAAGGACTACAAATATATTTTTACTAATATATATATATATATATGTTTTTTAGAAAAATGATCTTAATCTTATCCGTAGCCCATTACAATGTCAATAATCAGACTTGCTTTTGTGGCCTTTCATGAAAGTTCATGTGAATTCGAATCAGGCGCTAAGATGACAAAATCAAAATGCTGCTATGAGGGTCCACGCCCCCCCATCATAAATCGATATTATGCTTTAGACTTTGAAAGCAGTAGATTTTTTTTTTCCTTTTTAAGAAAAAAAGACTAAAATTATTATTATAATCCACCACGCAATGAATACCCCTATCTTTGACACTCCATCTCATATCTTTATCTTGTTCAGGTGTCATTTTATGATACATAAATCAGCATTACTCGTCCTACGCACAACAGTTCACAAAGGCATTCATCTCTATCTCTCAATAGGATAGGATCCTTGTATACTTCAATTATAAAACAACATTTGTTAGATTTCTTTGAAGTTCTATACCAACTTACGCTATTAAGAATTTAATTTCAAATTTGAAAACTCTGAAGTAGATTTAGCCAGCATCATTAATTGACATATAATTTCACACACACACAAATTATTGGTCTAATTTATTAATTCTAAATTATGCAATTCTTTAACCTACCCCAAAAAACAATAAAATCAAATCTTCTGCAGTATAAAAGTGATTATATATAATGTATTTAGAGAGGGAAAAATGATGTCAAGTATGAAAAAAAAGAGTGAATTTCATGCCCAGACACACTCTTTGGTATCTTTTATTTTTTAAGGGTATGATATCTAATAATATAAAAAATCCAAATTTTAGTTATGTTTAGTATAATATTTTAGCGGCTATATTTTTAGTATAATATTAAAAATAAATGATGATATTATTCTATTTGATATGACTAAATAAAAATGATATTAAATAAAAAGATTAATTAAAAAATAACACTTGTACTTTTATTTAAAAAACTAAAAAAATAATAGACTTATTTTATTTTCCACATATTTCATAGAAAACATAAGAAATTTTTTTTTCATCTTATCCTACTATGTTTTACTAGCGGGTGTAAATTTTTTATTATGAGACTTATGAAAAGTGAACTTTCTTGGTGTAATTGTAGAAGAAAGATTTAGGTTTAACTTTATAACTGGACTAGATTGTTCTTTTCTCATGTTGGTCCAAGAAAAGGAAAACACAGAAAGATTATTCTTTTCTCAGGGGATGGTTCAGTGTACCGTTATTGTGCTGAGACACTTTTAGAGGATAGTAAAACAAACCAGGTTGGGAGTTTGATATTCAGATTCCCAATCAATACCAAAAAGTCAAGAAGCATTTTCCAGTGTAACAGCTAAAATCACAACTTCAATAAAAAAGGAAAATTTTCTTTCAATAAAGTAAATCCTATTGTGCATTGTGGATTCGTCTCTCAAAGAAACCTTATCTTTTCTTTCTCACTTTCCCCCTCCTTTAGGGAATCAAAGCATCAATTGATATCTCGAATAATGTTTGTAAACTTATTCCATACTTTTCTTTTAATGGAGAAAGTAGAACTGAGAATATGGATTAAACCCGATGGGCTAACCCATTTAACCCGAAGAAAATAATGGGTTGGGTTAAAAATTTAGAAGCTTTTATAAAAAAATAGGTTTTTTAGCCCTAGTCCATTTGACCCGATCAAAAAATGGGCTAGTCTACATGGGTCGCGGGCCAACCCGTTTAGCCCATTTTACTTTTTTTTTTAAATAATTTTTTTGATTGGTGATTTTAATAGTGATGATTAATGATGATGTTAATAATTAATATATAGCTAGTTTTAGTTCTCTTGATTTAAAAATTATGTATGTGAAAAAAAATTGATATTATTTTATAAATATTAAATTAGATTAAAAATTAATTTTTTTTTTAAAATACAAGTCTATGGGCTAGCCCGTAGCCCATTAAATATGGACTGAACTTAAAAAAATATAGTCCATTTTATAAATGAGTTTTTGGACCCAACCCGTATTAGACCCAGCTAATGACGAACTAGCCCGTATGGGCACCTCTAGGAGAAAGTGAGAAAGAAAGGTGGCAAAAAAACTGTTAAAGTAGATGTTATAAATAAATGGAGTAATATATAAATCAATAATATGTATTACCATTGAATCCAATTATATTAAAAGATGCTATTTTATTTTTCTACCATTGAATTGATTCGCTTATTTTAAGAAAAAAAAAATGAGTTCTGGCAAATAGTGATTAGGTAAATTCTAATTTGGTCATTCACAATTTTAGTTCTTTTAATTCAATTTTTTAATTAGCATAATGTTTGTAATATCATCCTGTTATTTTATTTTCAATCAAAACGTAATGTCAAACCTAACTTTCAATCAAAACTAAATATTACTCTAATATTTAGTGTAGTATTTAATATTTCTTACATTCTCAAGTATCCATACAATCCACCAACCAGAGCCTATATAGCTTTTAGACAGAAAGACGTGCCAGATGTGAAACTTGATATTTGTTCACCGTCTCTTCATCCATTTTCTACCAAAAAAGACTAATCTTTGCCAATGAAAACATACATAAGCAGCGCCATATTCTAACATTGAGTCACAGGACACCAGAACATGAAAACCACACAAACCCTCCTCCGCTTCAGACTTTCTGTTTTTAAGAAGGCAACTAAGGCCATAACAAGCTCCTTATGGACCCTTCCATGGCGTTTGAATGTTTAACACCTCACAAAATCTGGCTGATTGGTCACAGATCTTACCCATGACCACTTGTGATCTTTTGTATTCACTGCGTTCTTAGCTTGAGCAACATCTTCCAGTGGTATATATGCATAGTTTCCATTAATAGGACCCGCAACAAATCCCGTGTAACCTGCCATAATCCCATGGATAGCCGAGTGTGCGAGGAGGGAACAGTACAAATTATCAGTAGCATTTGCCGGAACTGCACGGATCATGTATGTAGGATCTATGTACTTCACAGTGAACAACTCACCCGGGTGGTCCCTGTCCCACCATTTCTTTAGCTCTGACTTCAACCATGCACCGACATCTAAGAAGACTAGGTTTCCAGATTCATCCCTTTCTTCTTTCTGTGCTTCACTTCTTGGTATCATATCCTGGCCTGCACCCTCAGCAACTACAAGCACTGCATGCCCGTTTTCCTTCAGCTGTTGGTCCAGAAACTCCAAGAGCCCTCCTTTTCCTTCCAAGTAAAAATCTATTTCAGGAATCAGGCAGCAGTCAACATCACGGCTGCTAAGTGTTGCATGTAAAGCAATGTGCCCGACATTTCGACCCATTAACTTCACCAGGCCTATGCCATTAACTGCACTCTCAGCCTCCACATGAGCAGCACTGATTGCTTGCTGGGCCATTTCAACAGCAGTTTGGAATCCAAAGGATCTATCTATTATTCCCACATCGTTATCCACAGTTTTCGGAATTCCAGCAACTGCAACATTCAGTTTGCGACGTTGAATCTCATTATATATCTTCACAGCCCCTCGCATGGTACCATCTCCACCTATGATGTACACCTGTTAAAGTGCATAAGATGTGTGCATAAGGAATCAAGTTAGTAATTGATTTTGGTAATACCACATATTCGCTATAATTTGTCCAACCAGCTCATGAAAATAATATTAATGAAAAGATATTAGCTTACTTTATACCAACCAAATCATCACTGAATTTTTCATTGCATTCTTTGGAAGAACAGTTATAGGAAAAACAATTGATAATAGGAGATTCCATGCTCAAACAATAATAAACAGCAAAATTTTCACTCTAATGAGGAATTTCAGAAGTTGAAGCACAACCTTCAAACAACAATATCTTGTACAATATTATCTGAACTGCACTAAGTTTTTCACATAACCATGATCATCTTAGATTATTACGACATAATCACAGCCTGCTCATAGCCTATCCAACTATTTTCCCATTACAAGTGTTATTTTTATGAATCCACCATTAGAGATACTTTTCAAACAAATTCCAAAAAGCAAATAATTAAAGCAAGCCACCTAAAGATTTTTCCCCCAACTATTTTGTAGGGGGCAAGTGGACCACAAAAGAATTTATTTTTATTTTTAAGTCGTGATCTCTCCTATGCAGTTGTCATATCGGTGGCAACAGACCAAAGATCACCAGAAAAGACTCTGCTGCCTAGATTACTGATAGAAATTAGTAAGTGTTGATGACCAGGCACTATGTATAGGCACTGTGCTTAGTCCCACATCGAGTAGTGTCTACTCGATGGGGTACTTAAGGCAAGCAGTTCTACACCTTATTTAGCCATAGCTTTTGAGAAGGGCTTCCTAGCTGTTCCTTGGGTGCGCATCAATAAGCCTTTCACTTCTATGTTAGTCTTTTAATATAAATAATATGAAGGCAAAAGTTTAAAGAAGTAATAGTTCTGATATATATATATATATATATAGAGAGAGAGAGAGAGAGAGACACACACACACACAAACAAACTAATATTTCAATGAGTTTTAAGGCTTTAATTTACAATCAATATACAATAACCATAAAATATCTTTTTCTGTAATATAAATAATGTGTTGCGGCATACCAACTAGGTCTATCCCTCCATATTACAAATTGCATAAAGTTATGTAACACATACTGATACTCATACTACGTACCACAAAGCCATGACTTAGGCAACGTTGATCACACTAGAATGTTAAAGATTCAAAATAAAGATAAAAAACAATGAGACAGTAAGAAAAGCATCAATGCCTAATTTCTTTGTTAAATCATTCCAGCCCTGCTCTGTTATCATTGCTGTGTTCATCACTGCAAAGACCAAGTAACAACAAAAAATTCTAGTACAAGGCATGAACCTGATTCGTCTTTTTAAGATAGTCACTACAGGTTCATCACCACAAAGACCAACAAGTAACAACTGCAAAATTCAGCATAAGCCCTGATTTTCCCTTTTAAGATAGTCATTGCACAAATACATTAAGATCTCCAACTTATATCAAATACATAACTAATTCGTCAGAAATGATAATTGCAATTAAAGCATGACTCAAACTCAACTGTATAAAGTGTCAAAATGAAAAGTCAGCCAGTCCTTGCCTCCTTGGCATGTCACACAAAATAAACAATCTATCAAGCAAAGTATAATGCCAATCAAAGCGAGAACTTTATATAAAGGATAACAACTTATATAACACCAAAGACGTTAATCAAACATTCTAAAACACCTTCACTGTCAGTGTTTTCTTCACGTAGCACAATTCATTGACCCTTAATTGGGTGGCCAATTCTTAAAAAAAAATCTATCAAGCAATGTATACTACTAATTAAAGCATGAAGCCCTGGGCTTCATATATTATAACTTACATAAGAAACAAAATGCGGTAGTCACACTGTAAAATACCACCATTATCACTGTTCTCACTTTGTGTAAGAACCGTACCTAATTCCCCTCCTCAATTCAATTCGAGATAGAACAAACCTGATTGAATCCATGCTTTTCTATAGCATCGACGATCTTCTCAAGATCGAAACCTCCTCTGGAAGTTTCAAGCACCGTCCCTCCCTTCTTGTGCCAATCGTCAACAAGCTTAGGGTTTAGTTGCAGAGGCTCCCTAGAGTAAAATCCCCTGTACCCAGCAGCAATACCGAAAATTTCACGCACTCCATAGAGGTCCCACAATCCCATGACGAGCTCCCGAATCACGGTGTTCATCCCTGGGCAGAGACCTCCACAGGTTACAATGGCGGCGCGTACGCTCGAAGGGTCAAAGTAAATGTCTTTGCGCGGACCAGCCCTGTGGTAGGCCAAGTGCCGTGAGGGAGACGGAAATGTTCCGGAGAGATCATACGTGATCTGACGGAGCACGACGTCGGATCGGGTCAAGTAGAACCCATCAACTGTATGAAAGTAGGGATTATGATCCAGCGGGTTCGGGCGGGCTTGGAGGTTTGGGACGTAGTCGGTGAGATGGGGTAGGTCCTGGAGGTAAGTGGGTTCGAACCACGTGATTATGGCAGTGGAAGTGGAGTTGTTGTCGGCGTGATCGCAGGTGCCGGAAAAGGTTGGGGCGGTGGCTTCTGTAGAAGAAAGAGCCATGGAGAGAAAAAATTCTCTTTTTTGGTAACAAGAGAAAAAATGCTTTATTTGTTTGCCTTTGACGAGAGACAGTAAGGAACACGAGAGTTACGCGAGGGAATGAAGAGAGACGAAGACGAGTGACTGAGGAAGGGCGAGACGACAGAGGCAGAATGAAAAGGAAGAAAGAACACGTGGCCTCTATATGTTTGACACGTGGATACGTCAGCTTCCCGAACTAGGCTTTTCTTGGCATCGTTGGACAGTTGGATCAGTAGTTTTCGACAGTTGTCGTTTTATTTTTTGGCCGCAGAATACTGTCAAATACTTCATCCGCATATGTTATGACACAACAAGAAGATGATTTCACGAGCATTAAAAATATTTAATATATTTTTAAATTTTAAAAAAAATTTAAAATTTTTAATTTTATTCAAATTAATTTTACTCTTTTTATTAAATATAGTATAAATTATAATATTAATAATATAATAAATAAATAATAAATTATTACATATTATCTTATATTATGAGATAAAAAAATTTCTCATGCTATCTTATAATATGCAACAAAAAAAATATAATATACATGAGAACATACAAATTTAAGTACTGTTCATTTTTAAAATTTGATACAAATGAAAAATAAAATGTTAATAAATAGTAACAAATAATTTTGTTCATATGTTATTAGCCAATATGAGTTGGCAAAATAGTAAAGAATTTAGAGGAAAATTCTCGCCTCAGTTATGGGTATATATGGATTCAAATCTTCAAGCCATTCAAAGTCCTCCTTGCGGTTTAGGCCAGCATTTGCCCATTAAGATTGGAAATGCCCTTCCTTCTTACCCATTTATTTAATTCAGTCATCCATGAGTTATGAAAAAAAGATTACAAATTAAACTTCTTAAAATTATAAGCTAAGCTTCTTCAAATAATAATAGACATTTTCTAAAATTATCATAACATGGAAAAGTTATATCATATACTTTTCTTTTACAAAAAATAAGTCCATTTTATATATGAATCACCACAAAAAATAAATACACCAACCAGTAAAAACACAAAAAGATCACCAAAATACAATAATTAGTTCCAAGAAGAAAAAACAAAAAGAAAGCGAACACTAAAATTCAACCAATGCTTTTACACACAAAATAGCAATAAGAGGAGGTGATGGTACAGTCACCCACCCCTCAGGGATCTCCTCCTAAGAAATTTGGAGCTTGATTTCCTTTATTAGAAAAGAAATTTATCGTCATTGTTATTAGTATTTTTTTTTCCTTTTTCTAATGATATTTGCATCTACTTGGCTCCTTTCCAATCCTAGGAAGCCTTTTTATTTTCTCTCCACACAATTCATCGAGACTTTGTTTGGTTCAACCGAGAAAATTGGAGGAATTTTAATGAAATCTTATTTGGTTTAAGAAGAGATTGAAGGAAATTGAGTAATAAAACTTAATCCCCTCCAAAAAACCCCAAATTGGGGGGAAGCATGCCTCAAAGAGATGAGAGAGGGGATTGGGGGGAATTAAATCCCCTCCAATCCAATCCAATTTTAAGAACTAAACTAAATCTCCTCCCCTCCCCTTAAAATCCTCCCAATAAACCCCAACCAAACAGATCCTGAATGGTGCAAAACTTTGACTTTATTCCTTCAATATTTCTCTACATATTTCCAATAACATGGAAATAAGTATAATTCTCAATAAACTTTTAAGTCATTATCTCTTTTGTACATCACATAAAAAAAAAAAAAGATATCTAATTTTCATATATATATATATATATATATTTCAAAATAATTTACTTTTTTTCCCAAGAATTTCACAATTTTCATATTTGATTCTGACCCTCAAAGATTAATTTGTTCTGAACTATCCAAATTACATACAGAATGATTAATACAAATTTACAAACCAAGGGGGAATCCAAACCAAATTGCTCAACCAAAAAGGGCACTTGATTCAAAAGGTAAAGCTCTTTAAAAAATTTTCCTCATGAAAGCCAACATTCTATGTGATCCCACACCAAATAGTACCCACCAAATGCAATGAACCTAATATGGAGAAATGATTGTCTTATAGTGACCCTTGAGACAACCTATATGCTGCAATTCATTTGGTAAATCAAAAATTGCAAAAGCAGTATTAATTAAAGATTTCTGTTAGTATGTTCTCAGGCTAGAAACAAGATATTATTAGTCTTTAATTCCATTCTACGCCATGGTACAGAATATATAAGATCACCAATTGAACAAATAGGAATCGATCAATTTGACAGCATCTACAATCAAAAGTGATGAAAACCAAAATTATAGATACACAACGCTGAAAAAATAACTTAAGTAAAAAATTTCACAAATAATACATTTAAATTGTCTTTTTTTTAATTCAATAATCTGATTGTTTGGTTTTATTAATTAATTATATTTTTGACGAGTGCGATGAATGAGAAAGCACAAATAAACAAAATGCGGAGCTCAAGGACCACAAGACTATTCATTAGTCATTTTTTTCAAATTGGCTTCTTATAGGATATATATCTCGTAATATATTTGGATTCAAGCCATGCCTAACATAGTTTTCTCATTCATCACATTTGAATGAATTAATAAAAGTATATTAATACCTATATATAGATTAATAATAAATGAAATGTGAACAACATTATTCAAATAATAGCGGATACATATTCGGGCAAAAAAATAGTGTGTGTGTGTGTGTGTGTGTGTGTATTTGGCCAACAATAGTGGATATATTCAAACAACAATGAAAATGATGTTGAAACGTAAGACAAAATAATGAGTTCACTGTTATGAAGGTGTAAAATAATATTTGGAATTTAAAGAATAAATTAAATATCTTTTGCCAATTGATGCTCAGAACACCCAAGGGAGAAACGACGCAAGTTTTGGATATTGATTAGGAGGATTTGTTGGATTTGGGTGTCATAGAATTAGGCACTGTAGTGTGAGTGAGTATTTTTAATACTAATAATTTATATTTTAATCAAAATAAACATTCAAATTTTGATTAATCCAACAAATCATCCACATTCCCTTCAATGGTACCTTTATTCCATCTTTTCACTTCATTAAGATTGTAACCGATTATGTCAATCATGGGGAAAAAAAGCCAAGCATACTTTTCACAAATAAAAAGTAATAATATAGTCAAAATGAATTCAAATTTTTACAGCTCTCAATTAAAATCGAAAAAAATTGAATGATTGATAATATATTTTAGGTACATTACAAGCATCAATTCATAGGATTATTGTTGAATTAAATAAGTCCACGAGTTCTGCAAGATTAAGAACTTTTGAAGAATAATAAAGTTAATAGTTTTAATTTAACTAGTGCGAATTAAATTAAAATAAAAAATAAAAAATGATCACTAATTTGAGAAGTAGAACTTGCTGAATAAAACTCAAGAAAATTTTACTTTTCAAGTATTTTATGATATTTTCCTAAAATGATAATTAATTCCTTAATTAATTTTTTGAATAGATAGGATATTTATGTCTCTAAAATTAAAATATCATATATTTATTTAAAAAATTGTTTAAAAATCCTAAAAAATAGAAAGTAAAATGAGTAAATTATATATGAACTTTTTCAGAAATTAAAAAGTTAACTTTGTAGGAAGTACACTTACTGAAAAACTATCTCCAGGAATTATGTCAAGTGAGCCCTAAGTAAATAGTAAACTCTTCAAAATTTGTCCGAAGTCTAGAAAAAGCATTGGGGACATTTTCACACAAGAAAGTAAGAAAACGAGTACAAAATGGTTAGTTACGACCATATGTTTAGGTATTTCTTCTACAATAGCAAGATCTAAACTGATATAGCTCTCTTGGTGGATGACCAAGCAAACCAGAGAATATAGCGGATACGATCCCACGAACAAGAATAAGTTGATGATCACGTGCTAGAACCAAGGAAATTTGTTCCTAAACTCTAACGATAACGATGATGCCCACTCGGTTGATCACTCCGGTTGGTAGGTCACGAGTTCTCAAAAGAACATAAGTTCAGATAACCCTCACA
Organism: Adenanthera pavonina; assembly: GCA_026686845.1. NCBI lineage: Eukaryota > Viridiplantae > Streptophyta > Magnoliopsida > Fabales > Fabaceae > Adenanthera > Adenanthera pavonina. The sequence continues at coordinate 6,564,741 of JAIVEN010000009.1, forward strand.
CAAGAGAATTGAAGGAAAATAATTCTTATTTAACTTATTAAAAAAAACACAGGTCTAAATATATATATTTAGAATGACCTCTAGAATTCTCTAGAATGATTAAAGAATCTTATAAAATAGGCAATTAATTATTCCTAAAGTTAAGGGACTCAAAATAATAGAAAATTACTTAAATTGTGAGACTAAATCTTATGAGATTATAAGAATCTTACTTATTTGGAAACTAAATCATTTTAGAATATTTCAACTTGCTAACTAAGCATGAACATCCTAGAAGACACTAGATAACACTAAATAAATATAGAAATTACTTTAAAAACGTCACTTTTTGAGAGTCACAAAGAAAGTGACATGTTTGACTAAAAAACATACATAATTTATGATCTACTTGAGAGTCAAGTAGTTATAATGAACTTAAGATACTTAAAATACTAATTTTGGCCCTTGAAAATATAATTAGGAACCCAATAAAGACTCCACAAATGGGCTTATTTAAATAATTCAAGCTTTGCCTAGTTAAACATAAAACAAAACACAATTAAACAATTAATTAATGAATCCAAAATATTATTCATGTCACATTAATTCCATGGGCTAAAAGAGCTAGCATTTGGGCTTGAATAAGAATATTTAAGGTTTCATTGGACTCCTCCATGTATATATTGGTACTATGGGCCTTCATTGTAATAATATAAGCTCCAAATTGCTCTTGTGAGCTCTAAAATAACTCCTTTGTTCATAGGCTCTCCAAAACATGGTCTTGTGGTGGATCAATTTATTTGAACTTGGATTGAGACTTGGAAACACATCTTTGTCTTGGATTAGATCTTGGAAATGCAACCAATCCATCAAGGTAAATGGACTCTTTCCACAAGTAATTATAGATCTTTTGAATGCCTCTTAGATTTCCATCAATCTAGTTCTTTCCTTTCCAATGGAGAGTTTAGTAGTTTCAGTTATCTTCACTTTTGAACCATTATAATATGCAAAGCACACACTTTCACAATTTCTTCTTAAACTTGTCTGATAATGTCGTTTGGTGTTATTGTTGTTGTTTAGTTGTTTTTTAATTAAAAAAATAAGAATAAGAAATCCCCATGATATGTTCCTTTACTCAAGCCATAAGGGAAGCTAATCACAGTGTTTGTTAGATTGCTAATCACAAGCTGACTCTTCTTTTAGCTCTTTACCTTATTGCATAGAGTTTGGAAAATAAATTGCACATATCATAGCTTTTAAATACTATATATATATATATATGCACGTACATTCAAAATTCATAATAAATTGTATTCAACTAAATGATAAATAATGTAATGTATTTTTTTGTTTCTTGCAATTTAATATATTGATGATTGATATAAATATCAATATAAAATTTATTAGAAAACATACTATTCATAAATTATAGATAAAGAGAAATGAGATTTGATGACTCATTCTATATGCAAAAAATACAAAGACTTATTATCTTTAATGATGAACATATAATCTATGTTATTAAGGTCATATGTGTTAAAAAATCACTGCAACAATATAACAAGTTAATAATAATCCGAGTCGTGCCCGAGGACACTGTCCTTAAGAGTTATTCCGCCACGAGTCGGCAACTCCCCAGGATTAAACGGATTCCTCTAGCCGAAGCAAGGCAACAGAACAACAGAAAAAAATGAAGCTGAAGCTCAGGTGAGCAGAGAGGGAGAGGAGAAAGCTCTGAATAATGTCCGAGAGCTGGTGTGTAGAATCCAGTTCTAGAGCTCGGTATTTATAGGCTCTGAAATCAGTGAACGTTGGGCATACCATAACTGCAATTAAACACCGGTCATGAACGTTGGGAGACACGTTAATAAATCTGAAAACGTTACCGGACGTTGGACATAAAACTAGTTAACCGTTTCTGGACGTTGGGTTGAACACAGATTAATAGAAAATAAATCGGTTAATGAAGAATTAAAATTCCAACGTTACAAGATTCAAAATTGAAACTAGTAAAAAGAACAACTTTTCCGGTAAGCTATTTTATAAAATATTTTGTATTTTCGCAAAAATGATTTTCAGTAAAAGTGCCCAGTATCGTGTGTAACTCGCGCGCAGGGGGGGAAGAAATCAACGGATTTGAACTACGTTTAGCTGTGGTGGCCTGTTGTTATGCGCGCGAGCCCACTTCTCCTCTTAGCCCATCTAATTGCCCAATTTCACATCTTAGTATATAAACACTAAGACCTTTTTTCTTTTGACCAATGTGGGACTTTCTTTTTAACACACACCCACACAAACTCTAACAATCCCCCACATGTGTGTTAAAAAGACCTCTATCATCTGAGTTACAACACGAGTATAAACGTTTCGAATCTAGTGTCTTTTGGACTATGAACCAGACCTAGACCAATAATACTTAGTATACAGAATTGTCAGTGAAGCCTGCTTCTATGAACCAACAACTCTTGAATGCAAAACTAGAGGTATTATTAGTTAGATTATACCCCCACAATTTCTGCTGTTGACGGCAGTTTTGCGCATTAGACGGCCATGCGCGTGCCTGGTTTTAATGAATGCTCTAGAGATTTCGCCATGATCTCATAGGAACGGCCCCACTCCACATTCATATAGGTGATTTCATCAAGTGTATCTGCAATGAATACATCTTCCATAAGGACTATGAAATCATTAAGAGCTTTGCTCAACCTTACCAATAATGCATTCTAGCACTTTCTCAAATCATAGGAAAGGACAACAAACTTTAGTGCTAGCAAAATTAACACATGACTTGTTCTTACCCATATGAACCTCCTTCATGGGATTTCCAATCACAAAGGTTGGGTTACTATCATTGTTAATTTCAAATTGGCTTAAGTCTCATTCCCCTCGATGTGTTAATAATTTGTTTCTTCCCTAGGGGCTTTGTTAACGGATCCGCCAGATTTATCTCTGATCTCATATAATCGATTGAGATAACTCCATCTTTTAGCAGCTGCTTTATAATATTATGTCTCAATCGAATGTGTCTGCTTTTGCCATTAAAGGTCTTATTTTTAGCCGTAGCTATCACAGATTGATTATCACAATGTAAAGACACTAATGGTGTTGGCTTTTCACCTATTAGAATATTTGCTAAGAAGTTTTTCAACCACTCAGCTTCAGTACCAGCCAGCTCCATAGCAACAAACTCAGAATCTCTTGAGGATTTTGTTATAATACTTTGCTTGGCTGATTTCCAGATTATTGCACCACCACCAAGAGTGAAAATATAACCACTAGTGGATTTTGTCTCATCTGAATCTGAAATCCAATTAGCATCACTGTATCCTTCTAATACAGCGGGAAATCCACTATAAAATATACCATAATTCATGGTACCTCTCAGATATCTCATTATTCTTACTAAGGCCACCCAATGGTCACTACCTGGGCAGTGGGTGTATCTGCTCAACCTACATACAGCATATGCTATATCAGGCCTGGTAAAATTCATTAAATGCAACAGACTTCCAATGATCTGTGCATACTTAAATTGAGCCATAGGAACACCTTTGTGTTTTGTTAGTTGTACACTAGAATCATAAGGAGTACTCAAAGGAGAATCATCAAAATGCCCAAATTTTCTAAGAATTTTTTCAATGTAATGTTCTTGAGATAATAAAATACCATTTTCATTCCTTATGATTTTAACACCCAAAATCACTTTAGCTTCACCCATATCTTTCATATCAAAATTTGATGCAAGAAAACATTTAGTCTCAATCACAACATTCATGCTTGTGCCAAAAATAAGCATGTCATCAACATATAAACAAGTAATCACACAATCACTATCTACAAGTTTTGTATAAACACATCTTTCTACTTCAATAGTAGAAAACCCATCATTTGTCAAAACTTGATCTAATTTTTCATGCCATTGTTTGGGTGCTTGTTTCAAACCATACAAAGACTTGACAAGTTTACAAACTTTGTTTTCTTGTCCAGAAATTACATACCCTTCAAGTTGTACCATATAAATTTCTTCTTCTAAAACACCATTTAGAAAAGCTGTTTTAACATCCATTTGATGAATGTAAAGGTTATAAACTGAAGCCAAAGCAATAAGAATTCTTATAGAAGAAATTCTAGTCACAGGAGAAAAGGTGTCAAAATAATCAACATTTTCTTTTTGAGTAAAACCTTTGGCTACCAGTCTAGCTTTATATTTATCAATAGAACCATCTGGAAAATATTTTTTCTTGAAAACCTATTTGCAACCAATAGGCTTTGCTCCTGGAGGCAAATCCACTAAAATCCAGGTTTTGTTTTGAATAAGAGAATCAATTTCAGTTTTAATAGCTTCTTTCCAAAACTGAGCATCAGAAGAAGAAATAGCTTCATAAAAATTTGATGGTTCATCTTGTACTAAATAAGTATAAAAATCATCTCCAAAAGTTGTTTCTTTTCTTTGTCTTTTACTTCTCCTGAACTTTTCAACCATATCTTCATTTGAATTTTGTTTAAAAGAAGGAAAGAAATTTTCTACTTTTTGAGGAATTTGTTCAACCCTTAGAGGAAAAATATGTTCAAAAAATTCAGCATCTTTAGTTTCAATAATAGTGTTGTGATCCAAAATATCACTTTTTAAAACTAAAAATCTATAAGCAGCACTACGTTCAGCATAACCAATAAACATACAATCAGAAGTTTTTGTACCTAATTTTCTCTTTTTAGGATCAGGAAGTAGAACTTTTGCAAGACACCCCTACACTTTCAAATATTTCAGATTGGGTATAAAACCTTTCCATAATTCATAAGGTGTTTTATTTGTTTTCTTATAAGGTATTCTATTTTGTAGAAAACAAGCAGACAATAAAGCTTCTCCCCATAAATTATCTGGTGCAGAAGAGCTTACAGGCAAAGCATTCATCATTTCTTTTAAAGTTCTATTTTTTCTTTCTGCAACACCATTGGACTCAGGCGAATATGGAGGAGTTACTTCATGAATAATACCCTCCTTTTCACAAAAATCATTTAATAAAACTTATTCTCCTCCTCTATCTGATCTTACTCTTTTAATCTTTTTATTAAGTTGATTTTCAACCTCCGCTTTATATAAAAGGAATTTTTCAAAAGCTTCATCTTTATTTCTCAATAAATATACTTTAGTAAATCTTGAAAAATTATCAATAAAAGTAATATAATACTTTTTCCCACCTCTAGTCATAGTTTGTTTTAAATCACCCAAATCAATGTGAATTAAAGAAAGTAATTCAGTTTCTCTTTGAGTAGAAAAGTGAGATTTTTTAGTTAATTTTGCTTCTACACAAATTTCACATTTATTTAAAAAATCATTTTTAATTCCAGAAATTAGACCAAGTTGTTGCATTCTCTTTAAATAACCTTTACTAACGTGTCCTAATCTAGCATGCCATACATCAATAGAATCAATCATATAGACAGGAAAGTAAGCAGAAGAAGATGCATTTTCATTCATTTCAACAACATTCAGTACAAAGAGTCCTTGATTACAATAACCCTTTCCCACAAAAACATTGTTCTTTGTCATTACAATCTTGTCAGATTCAAATGACACTTTAACCCCAGCCTTGCCCAGTAGGGCCACAGAAACTAGATTTGCTCTAACATCAGGTACATGCAAAACATCATTTAGAGCCAAGATCTTTCCAGATGTGAGTTTGAGAACAACCTTTCCCTTCTCTTGAACCTTTGCAGTTCGGGAATCAGCAAGATAAATGCGGTCTTCTCCTTCCTTGATAGGATCATAGGAGGTAAACATCTCCTTATTAGCACAGATGTGCCTGGTAGCCCCAGAGTCTACCACCCACTTTCTCACATCGGAGATAATCAGGGCTTGAGAAACAACTGCAGCAATGATCACATCATCACCACTATCATTTCCTTGAACCAAATTTGCACTTGGTTTTGGAGGATTATCACCTCTAGCCCTCTTTCTGCATTGACTTGCATAGTGACTTGGCTTTCCACAGACATAGCAATTGCCTTTATTTTTTAAGGTGGGATTAGTATTCTTGGGCTTGTAATCAGGTTTCTTAGAATCATACCTCCTGTTACATTGCTTTGTCTCCACCAGGTTTGCCTTGGATGTCATCTCTTTGCCTTTTTGCTACTCGAATTGCCTTTCGGTTGGTGTCTTCAATGATGATATGAGTGATAAGGTCTGATAGTGACAATTGCTTCTGCTCGTGTTTGAGTTGTTGCTTGTAGTCATTCCATGAATCTGGTAGCTTTTCAATCAGGACTCCAGCAACGAACTCATCAGGAAGGTTAATCTTCTCAGCACATAATTCCTCCAGCAATTTGTGATACTCATTAATCTGCAACTTGATGTCTTTGTCCTCGGTCATTTCCCACCTATAGTAATTCCCAACAACAAACTTTTGTTTTCCAGCATCCTCAGCAATATACTTGGTAACTAGTGACTCCCATATCTTGTTTGCTTCCTTGTAGACACAGTATACATCGAAGAGATAATTAGACAATGTACTAATGATAGTGTGTCGGCATACCTTGTTTGCATGAATCCAAACGTCTCTTTGGGTCTGGTCAACATTTGGAGGAGGCTCGAATATCGTGAGTGCGATCGCAACACCATGCATATCTAGGACAGAGAAAATACGCTCCTGCCATCGTTTGAAACTGTTGCCGTCGAACACCTGAATTTTTGAGATGTCTGGGAATGGCTTGGGTAACGTCATTGCAGGCATGGCAGTTGGAATGAAACTACCAGAATCACCAGAGCCATTCGTAGCAACATTAACATTATCAAAATCAGGACCACCTTGTTGTGACTCCATACTAACTCTTAAGATTGTTAAAAAATCACTGCAACAATATAACAAGTTAATAATAATCCGAGTCGTGCCCGAGGACACTGTCCTTAAGAGTTATTTCGCCACGAGTCGGCAATTCCCCATGATTAAACGGATTCCTCTAGCTGAAGCAAGGCAACAGAACAACAGAAAGAAATGAAGCTGAAGCTCAAGTGAGCAGAGAGGGAGAGGAGAAAGCTCTGAATAATGTCCGAGAGTTGGTGTGTAGAATCCAGTTCTAGAGCTCGGTATTTATAGGCTCTGAAATCAGTGAACGTTGGGCATACCATAACTGCAATTAAACACCGGTCATGAACGTTGGGAGATATGTTAATAAATCTGAAAACGTTACCGGACGTTGGACATAAAACTAGTTAACCGTTTCTGGATGTTGGGTTGAACACAGATTAATAGAAAATAAATCGATTAATGAAGAATTAAAATTCCAACGTTACAAGATTCAAAACTGAAACTAGTAAAAAGAACAACTTTTCCGATAAGCTATTTTATAAAATATTTTGTATTTTCGCAAAAATAATTTTCAGTAAAAGTGCCCAGTATCGTGTGTAACTCACGCGCAGGGGGAGAAATCGACGGATTTGAACTACGTTTAGCTATGGTGGCCTGTTGTTATGCGCGCAAGCCCACTTCTCCTCTTAGCCCATCTAATTGCCCAATTTCACATCTTAGTATATAAACACTAAGACCTTTTTTCTTTTGACCAATGTGGGACTTTCTTTTTAACACACACCCACACAAACTCTAATAATATGTGATTATATTAACTTACTGAGTGGAAAACTTTGATGTTTTTATGATGCTACCTGATTTGATTAAAATTAATTGAAATTCAATATAATCACGGGATACTAGATAACAACGTGAGATGGAGAAGGTCAAGCATCCTCCTTTGTAAAAGTTATACACTTTGTAAAAAATTTTAAATCGGATTTTAGCCCTCTCACTTGATGTTTTATTTTCAGTTAAGCCCCCAATCATTAGGTTCTAAATCCGTCTCTGCCAATGGTTTGATTAAAAAAAAAGTTGCAAGGAGGGGAAAATTTATTGGAAAAATCTTTTGGTTCCATCTGTTTTTTTTTGTTTCTTTCAGAGAAGTACTTCATCTGTTCCACTATATAATATATTTGTTTTATAAATTTATATTTTATTGTATAATGCATTTTACAGATTATATAATATATATATATATTTTTTAAATTATTCATAATTAATAAATTCAAATATTTATTTATTATTAATATATTTAATAAAAATAATTTTAAAAAAATAAAAAAAATTTTAATTACTAATTAATACCTTAATTTATGAGCGGAAATAAAAAGTGCATTGTAGTGCAATTGGAACCGAGGAGTATTAAAAAGTTAGTTCCCTTAGCGGTAGCGCGTGAAACTACGGGCATCCTTCGCATGTAGGAATGCGTGTTCAAATGGCTCACCTGGAGAGCGCGTGGTTTCTTTCTTCGCATGAATCTGAAGCTACAGGCGTCGTATTCGCCACACTAATCAAATCTTTCTCTTACAAGAAATAACAATAACCCGTTGTTTCTCCTCATGTTGCACGAATTCACCATGCGTCTCATCTCATAAGTCACCGACTTCCGTTTTTTGTACCTACCCTTAGCAGTTCCTTGCCTGTAAGTTTCTTTTTCCTTCTGGTATTTCGATCAATTTTTCCTCGTTTCTTTAGGTTGAGAACTAGAGATTTTTTAGTAGCTTCTTCTGAGGTATTATTTTCCTAAGGTTCGGATTCGCAATATAATTTCTAGTGGTGCCGGCTTTTGAGCTCTCTAGTTAAACATCTTGGGTGATTAAGCTTCTGGCCTTAGATTAAGCGAGCAGAATCCCATCTGTCTATAAGACTGTAAACGTTTAAAGTAGGGTGTTTTCAGAAGTGGAATTTTTCCTGTGGTTTGATTAGCGTTTCGATTGTTGTGGAAGAGGAATTGGTACTTTCTTTATTGTGGTGCTGGTTTTTGGGGATTCCTCTATTTGCAATAAATCTTTGAGCGAATCAGTTCAAGCAAATTTGGAATATATTCCCATCACTGGATTGAGATTTGGGTATTTTGGGGGATATTTTTCCAACCCTGCTGAAAAAATTGTTTTTACATGATAGTAAAGTAAACCTCGGTGTTTCTGAAGAGTTTGGGTATCATTCTGAGAGAGAAGGATGCAGCGGGTACGTTTGTCATCTCAACAGGCACCCGTACACAAGCTAGGAGATCCTCAAATGACATTATCCCCAAAATTTAGGTTAGCTGTGGTCCAATCTTCGTTCTCAAATCCTTCACCAGAGTTAGAGCTTTCTGATAGCCAAGAACCTTTGATTCCGGGCCTTCCTGATGATGTTGCACTCAATTGTCTTCTTCGGCTTCCGGTTCAGAGTCATGCAACCTGTAGAGCAGTCTGCAAGCGGTGGCATATGTTTCTTGGTAGTAAAGAGAGATTTTTTACCCATAGGAAGCAATTGGGTTTGAAAGGCCCTTGGCTTTTTGTCTTTGCCTACCACAAGTGCACTGGAAAGATCCAGTGGCAGGTTCTTGACCTTACCCACTTTTCTTGGCACAGTATTCCTGCAATGCCATGTAAGGATAAGGTTTGTCCCCATGGTTTTAGGTGTGTTTCAATTCCCCGAGAAGGTGTGCTCTTTGTATGTGGTGGAATGGTCTCTGATGTTGATTGTCCCCTTGACTTGGTAGTGAAATATGAGATGCTGAAAAATCGTTGGACTGTGATGAATCGGATGATTACTGCTAGGTCATTTTTTGCCAGTGGAATGATTGATGGGATGATTTATGTAGCTGGGGGAAACAGTGCAGACCTTTTTGAGCTTGATTCTGCAGAGGTGTTGGACCCTCTCAATGGGAGTTGGCGCTCTATTGCCAGGATGGGAACAAATATGGCATCTTATGATGCTGCAGTTCTCAATGGGAAGCTTCTGGTGACAGAAGGCTGGTTATGGCCATTTTATGTCTCTCCCAGAGGTCAGATCTATGATCCAAGGACAAATAATTGGGAAAATATGGCTGTTGGACTTAGAGAAGGGTGGACAGGTTCAAGTGTCGTGATTTATGGGCACTTATTTGTTGTTTCAGAGCTTGAAAGAATGAAACTTAAGGTTTATGACACGGAAACTGACTCCTGGGAAGCCATAGAAGGCCCTCCATTGCCAGAGCAAATATGTAAACCTTTTGCTGTGAATGCTTGTGATTGCCATATCTATGTTGTGGGCCGAAATCTTCATGTTGCAGTTGGTCAAATTGCTAGACTGAACCCAGAGAAGAATTGTACCAAAAAATGGAGCTTTGGTGTTCAATGGTGTGTGATTGATGCACCAGAAAGTTTCTCGGATCTGACTCCTTCAAGTTCTCAGGTGCTATTTGCATAGATTTGCACTGCTCTGGAATATTATGAATGTTGTTGAATAAAATGTAATTAGATATATTCACCAAAGGTCTAAAACTTATAGTAGCTGTGTGAAGAAATGTTCTTAGTAGTTATTGAAATGTATTAATGGAAATATCTTCTTTTAATTTATAGGAATGTATTACTTATTCAAACTTAACTACCTGGTTTCTTTCTCCTTGATGAATGTTTCGCTTGGCATGATTGTATTGTCATGTGTTTTAGTCATATTCTTATTAGGCTAATCTTGATTCAATTTTTAAAAAGACATATGCAAGATTTCGCTTTTATTGGTATCATAAATCAATTGTTCAATTGAACCTCATTGATGATTAGTTCGATTTATTATGTGTATACTAATAACAGTATTACAGTTATAATAAAGCCCCTTGTTGCACTGATTACTTGTAAAATGTGTAGAACAGAGCACCATTTTTATCATTTTCACGCTTAATCTTCCTGACTGTCCGCATGATCAAAATGATTTTCTGTGGCTTTTTCTCTCAGTTACCTTTACGAATATTTTGGAAATATCAGATTATATTTTTCTACGACACATGGAACTCTAGAAATTAATTACCCTGATTGACGGGGTAACTTAGCAGCTATCTGAAATTATGGGCACCTTTTTTTTTTCCTCGGTTATTTTGGCCAAGGAATTTATGGGTACCTTAAACAATAATAAAATTTAATATTTAGGCTGGTGATTTCTTTGGGAAGCATCTATCTGACAATGTCAGGGTCTGATTGTGCTACATGGTGGGATGAGCATCTGAAGTTAATGAGTAGAATTTTCAATAAGCTTAACATCATTATATACAGAATAGAAAGTTCGAGCTTCGAAGTATTGCTGTCTTTGACTTTGAAGGATGTTGTTATGCAATTTACTTGTCGCTCTTGATGTATAAAACTTAGAACTAGGAGAGCACCAAGTGAAGCTACGAACACAATAAAAAGTAGGGATCAGACTAGGGATGAATAATATTTTTTATAATAACTATGCAGGCAATGGCTGCACCAATATTTTAATGAGAAAAATATTGGTGAATTTGCTTATTTAATTATTGACATTGGCTCAATACAATTTCTTGGATGCCAATATTGAAGATTGCGATGTTGTTTTTCTGTGCAGCCACTGATTTAATTTCAGAGAAATTGGCCTCTACTAGCATGATATCATGCAAGTAATTTGTACATAGTTGACAATTTTCTGGACTGAAATAAGTGTATTAAAGTCTTGCTAGGTGAGGCTAGGAGTATCAATTGTCAGATACTCCTTGTGAATCAGCCTCCAAAAAAAGATGTACACCCTACCAGGGGATAATAAAAAACATGACCTGCCATACTCAGATCTTTTACTGCTGATTTTTAATGGATGTTACTTTGTCCAGTAAAACTACATACTTGTGTTTTTTCCCAGCACATGTATTAAGTTAGTTTACATACTTTTAGAAATCCAAAATTAAGTTTTACTGACTCAAAATAAAAAATGAAAGCAACTAATATTAAAACAGATTGGGTGCACTACATTAATGTCACCTGCTACATTTACTTGTAATAAAGTTCTATGAATCTGAAATCATACTAGAAAGCTTGGATTACTATTTTGGTTGATTATACATTACAGTAGATTCGTTGCCTATTTTATTATTGTGAGAATTTAAATATTATTATGAAATATTTATATTATATATCATATTCTCATACATGTGCTTTTTTGACAAAATTACCATTCCATGGACTGTGCAGCATATCTTATCATTCATATCTGCTTTTGCTTGTAATGCCTTGATTGACTCGTGTGAATATTGGATTGCTTGATGTCCGTATCAAAGTATTGATGTTGATCGAGCCACCATGAGCACAAGCCAAGGATATAAAATTTCAAATTTCCGTTACATAAGTTGCAGAGGATACATTTCTTGCTATGAAACTTAGAATGCTACAAGAAATGCATCTCTTGGAGAAATTTTAGGATCTGTTTGACAGTGTGTTTTGTTTTATTATTCTCAAAACAGTTTTATAAAACTGTTTTTGAGAGCAAGTTTTGGAAACAAGAAAATAAAAGAATTTATTTGAATAATTGATCTTAAAATCATAACTAATAAGTGTTAAATGAGTTATTCAAAATTTATAATTTTACCATTAATAAGGTGGGTAATTTTCACCTTTTATCGTGTTTTCCAGAATTAAAATTATAAAATACTCTAAAGATGTTCTGAGTTTTGTGTTTTTTTATTTTCCTATTTTTTAGAACATTTTATAGAAAACAACTTTATCAAGTAAATTTTTTTATTTTTTTATTTTTAAAAATAAAAAAACTATTTTAAAAACAACTGCTAAATGGGCCTTAGCTTCTATAAGCAAGTAGGCAGGCAAGTGCATCGTTGTTAACAAACTATGAGCATGTTTAAAGGTTGAAATGTGTACTACTGTCTAGATATAGTAATTTAATGTGTAAGGCTGTGTTTGATGTGTTTTGTTTTTTTTTTTGGTCAATTGTTTGATGAGTGTTAGAAACATCAAACTCAATACGATTGTTTTTGACGTATATGTTTCATAACGCAATAATAAAGGCATTTTGGAATCCTTGAAGTCCAAGAAACTAGGAATCCATTGAACATTTCAACAGTGTTACTGGAACCATATCACCCCAAGAGCATATATATATATATATATATATATAGAGAGAGAGAGAGAGAGAGAGAGAATGTAGAGTTTTATTTACACCTTATTCTCACAAATTTACTGATGCATGTTAGAGTTGAATTGGGGCAGTTAATTTGTAAAGTATGTTCCATGAAACTTATTAACTATTAGTTTGGGTATAGAATATTATTTTTTATTTTTATGAAAATTTATAATTATCATACTAAATATAAAGAACTAAAATGCAAAATATCCTCAAAACCCGAATGAAGTTGGCCAACCAATTCTGTGTTTCACTGTTTCTTGTGAGAAGCCTGTAACTTTCGGTTAGTTGGAGCAAGGAAAAGGTTAAGAAAAATAGTGTACAATCAAATTGTTCAATGTTTTGTCCCTTCGGGACATTCAATGAAATTGAAATGATATAGAGAAGATTAGTATAATCCTTGCACGAGGATGCTTCACACAAATTGAGAAATTGTTCAATGTTTTAAAAAATTGAATCCTTAAATTTGAATAAAGAAGAATTTAAGTTCAATAGTTAGATTATGATCAAGTTAATTTTTTTAAATATATAAAAAATGAATACAAATAAATTAAAAATAATATTTTATATATTAATAAAAAATTAATAAAAATATTTTGCACATAACAATAAATTTATGAAAAATTGATAAGGTTCGTTAGAAAGATTTCATTAAATTTATAAATTTTTACTGCAAAAAGGCTAATATTATGATTCAAACAACAAATATTTTTAACTAGTTTAATGAAAATACATTTTTTAATTCGGCAATTATGTGCTTCTTGGGTTCTGACATTTAATTTGGATTTATAACTTTTATTTCCTCAAATAAGCAAGTCTGGGATAGCTGGCCATAAGATTTTTTTATCCCTTAACCAGATCTTGCTTTTGGATACGTTGGTCTAAGATTGATGAAACCTATTTGGACGACGTTCCTTGTATAAAATTTTTATCTAAGATTAATTCTGAGACTGATTTGTTGGTTTGTGATTGATTTTGCTTTTCCTCCTATTGAGAAATAAATTTATATCAAGTATGAAGAAATAGGCTATATGAGGCTTCGGATATACTTTTTTATTTATTCTGATCTTTTTAGTGGATTCACTGCTCTCCATATGTGAGATTTGAGTTTAAGTTTTTTCAGCATAGTTCCCCTGTTTTGTGGATAATATGTTTGGTATAAAAGCTGTGCATTTTCAACCGTAGGAAAATCTTTCAGTAGCAAGACGGTGAAAAAAAAAAAAGAAAAAGAAAAGGAGTGGAAGCAAGCGTTGAGGCCGATGGAAGGGAAGGAAAGAATTTTCGCACCAAATTGTTCCTTGCTTCGTCGAAGACTGGAACATGGAAGATGGGGTTGATAGGTTTTGGAATGAATGGTCAGGATTAAAACCTAATGGAAGGTCAGGAATTGCTTATATGGTGCCACATCAACGCAGAGTAGGCTGCAGCGGATCTAGATCCTTCCTTGGACTGTGAAAAGGCTATAAAAGTTGGTTATGTTGCACAACTTCCGGATCATTCAAACCAGATGATCCAATTTCAAAAAATATTGGTGTCAAATTCTGAAGACGAGTGTTTTTAAGGGGCAGATTTTAAGGGGATTATAAAAAACTTCCTCAAAGAAAACAATTATGCTTTACAATTACAGTACCATCGTCAACAAATGATAGGGAGGGGAAAAAAGGGGGATACTACATAGTAACTGTACACATGACATGGGGATTAAACATGGAGCCTCTCTCCCATGTCTTTCACAGAGGAAAATGTGAAAAAATGAAAGAGGGGGAAAAACATACTATGCAAGGTAATTGTATATTTGAGGGTTGTTCTTGTCCCTCTCCAAGTACTCCCTGTCAATGAGGCTTTCAATCCTTTTCTTCAAATCCACTGGTTTTATTGGAAATTTCAGCTGTTCACCCAACAAAAATAAAATTAATTCCTAAAATCAGTATTCTCTCCACAAGTGATTGTGAGGCGTATTACATTTTACAATATTACGAACAGTGGCTAAGAAGCATGTACTTCCCCATTTACCATGGAACTAATTGAGGATTCACAGCCTGTTTGGTTTGTTTTTGTTATCATTCTTTTATTTTATTTTTCATTTCCTTCCTTTACAATTTGTGCAACAAACCCCTGTAGAGATGATTGCTTCGATTGAAGGGATGAAAGGCAGAAGGAATGTACCTGTTGGAAGAGTTCTGTAATAAGAAGGGTATGACTTAGAACTTTACGAGTCTTCATTATTCTCACAATAGCAGCATCAACCTGCAATGAACCATGCCAGTAAAGCAAATATCTAACAACTCATGAAATTATATTATGAGGTATGCTATAAAATACCAAATCATCATGAAGAAAGGAAAATTGGAAAGAGAGAGGGATGGAAACTTGACCTGATACTGACGGTCTTGGAAAACCCTTTCAGTGGTGCTTGTATTCTCCTCCACTGTCTCCTTCATCTGAATTGCGTTCACCTGTAAAACAGAACCTCAATTATTATTACTAATACTACTACTACTATTACTATTATTACTATTACTACTACTACTACTACTACTACTACTACTACTATCATTATTGTTATTATTTTAAGCTTAATCTCAAGTACTAGTTACAGGCTAAACCAAAAAAATACCAAATCTTGATATTCAACTAACAAAATTCCTATCATCCATGGAGCAATTGTAGTTGTACCTTTATTCGGTAAAGAGGAGCAGTAAAACCTTCATTAAAAACAAATGAGTCATCGTCCTCCACATCTCTTCCTTTAGGTAACTGTTAGGGAATCAGCATTTAGAGTTTTAAAGAGATCATAATCAAAGTCTAACTTTGTAAGCTGGTAAATCTGCAAATAGCCACACACCTTCTGTAGGACACGAACTTTTCCACATGCAAGTGACTGCAGAGTCCTTCTCAGTTCCTTGTCTTCAATACCAGTAGCATCTTTAATGTCTTGAAAACTTAGTTTCTCGGTGTCATTGAATAGCATCAGAACAACAGTCTGGAGCACAACTCATAAAATTTACCAGAATGTTAGAACCGAACAGAGACAGGCATGCAGAATTAATCGAAGAAAAAAAGGACAACTTGGTAAAATCCCTTTATTCGTTGTCGAGTAGCAAGTTCTCCAATAAAAATATGAAATGTAAAGGAACTTTTCTAGAAGAACTAATCATGAAATGCTGTGTTGTAAAAAATATCCATGCGGCATGATTTTATATGAGAATTAGAATGCAAACACCTGAAAAACTGTATATAAGTGTTCTTCTGGAAAGAAAAATGGTTTGTTCAAGAAGATATAGAAGAACATGAACTGAATGGAGAATTAGCTTTTAAAATGCCAACCTGAAAGAGGGACACAGCCAACTCTTTTTTACCTTTAGGAAACTCTGCCTTTAAGACACAGTGACCTAAAGAATTTTGCCACATCAGACGCCTTCCACTATATTTACTTAGATAGAACTCTTTGAAAATATCCTATTAAAGGAAAAAAAATGAAGGATCATGTCAAGAAAGTCCCTAAAAGCATGAAGACAACCAACATAAATAGTGCGTCACTAGTGGCTTGCGCTAAACCTGGTAAACATTCAATTCATGTGGGAGCCTAACGTCCATAGGTGGATATGTTGGCCAGTACCTGCGCTCATTCAATCACAATTAGACTATCCCGAAACCCAAAGCGGACACAAATTTATTTAAGATTACAGATATAAAGAAAGATCCGAAACTTACCCTGTTGTTAAGACATGAACACTCATTTCAATCCCTGATGGAAGTTTTGTCCTAGCCTGGGATGACTGTTTGAAGGATTCGTTTATTTCTTTCGATAATTCAATGTCCTGAATCAGAATAAATTTTAGGATATCCGTAAGAAGCTGTAAAGACAAAGTGCAGTAGTACATCATGAAGCTCAGATCACCCGCCATTCACACAGTAGTTAAGACTGAACAATAAAATTAAAAATTAAGCATGAGATCTCAATATAGAGGCACTTTATCGTAGAAAGATACATGAAGCCTTAAGTATTCTATAAATAAAATTAACAGGTCCTTTGAGATGTCTGTAGAAAAGCTCACACAATGCAAACCAAGAGAACAAATAAGCCACTATGTTACTTTACCACTGCTATGCTACAAATTTTGCAACACACGGAAGTTCACACTGGGACAGGAGTAGCAGATGTAACGTCACGTCATCACACCTACCTTTCCTTTCTCCATTTCGTTAACAGGGGATGTTTACTCAACCTTTTTCGTATTTAAATTGAATTACATCCCATTCTAGTAATCTTAAAACCTTTTAAGAACTCGTTTGAAACTCTATACATGTACAGACACAGGGTACGAATTAAGTAATTAACCCACTCAATACTGGCTTCTTATTAGTACATTTTCAGAGCCATTTGATCCAGGTCAAAATCAAAATAGATTGGTCAAATCAAATGTCATAACTGCCCACTATTTATCACCCAAATACCCACTATTTCCTCTATAGAAAAGAATTTATTGATGAGTAGAGACAAGCAATACAATAACTGAGGACAAGAAGGCCTCCCAAATCAAAGAAATAAAAATTACAGATTCATTTGCTTGGAAGTTACGACATTAGCTGAAAATCCATTAGGAATACCCTGCTGCCAAAAAATGAAAACCATTAACTGAAACCCACAGGGAGGCCATAAAAATTATTATCTCCCAAATAAGATGCGATAGAAGAAACTTCTGACTAAAATCTCCTGCAGTATGTTTTAACCAAAAACACCACCAACTAGCCAAAAGCCAAACTATATCCAGCGAAAACCAAAACCTGTGCGCTTAATAGCTAAAAGAACTTGCAGATTAGCTGAACAAACCCATTGCTCCCAAAAATACCAAACAATCTATTCCAAGCCTGCTATGCTGCCTCACATTGCAGAAACAGATAATTGTTTGTTTCTAGATCTCTAAAAAACATGGCAATGCCCAAAGTGATTTGAACTGTAAAACCTCTTTAGCAAATAACCAATTGATTCTCCAGCTTTCCTGGGTGCCCTGAGTCACGTTAGAAAGAAGTGAAAAAAATATACCTTCTCCCACCAAAAATAAATTCTACCTGGTGGGCCATGCTGATTATTCCAAACAAAAACAAAACTCGTACCAGTTGGTCCTGTTACATCCACACTGAACTTTCTAAAATCAGAATAATCAATAGCTTTATGATCTCTGAATTTGCGGGAATAGAAGAGCATGCCCTGATGCTTATTCCATTGAAAAAACCGATATAAATAAGACTAGGTTTAGCCACAATATCTTGGTTAATCCCTAGTAATTAGGAAATCAAATCTTTAATGAAAATAAGACAAAACGTATCCTAATCAGTCCAGATAACAAAATAAGATAAATAATAAAAGGTAACACAAGATAAAGACATAGGTAGATGGGCCTAAAAACCCTATTGGGCTTCGCCTACACTCCACCTCAAGTTGGGGAGTAGATATTCTTCATCCCAGCTTGCTTTTCAGCACTTCAAATTGAGCTCTAGATAATGCCTTGGTCATAATATCAACAACTTGTGAGTTGGATGAGACATAGGATAGATCTATAAGCTTTGGTCGATTTCTCTTTAATAAAGTGCCGTCAATTTCAACATGCTTTGTCCTGTCATATACTGGATTTTGAACAATTTTGATAGCTGCCATATAATCACACTAGACCTTCGTAGGAGTAGACATTTCAAGCCTAAGTTCCTTTAGTAGTCTCATTATCCGCATTCCCTCACATATTCCATGAGCTAAAGTATGGTATTCTGCCTCAGCAGAGCTCCTAGCCACAATTGGTTGCTTCTTACTCCTCCATATTACAAGGTTACCCCAGACATAAGTGTAATAACTTGAGGTAGATCTTCTATCAATTGCAGATCCTGCCCAGTCTGCATCAGTGTACATTTCTACATCTCTATTTCCTCCTTTTGCAAAAAGTAGTCCCTCACCTGGAGTTGACTTCAAATACTTCAAAATTCTGTATATTGCATCCATATGTTCTTCTTGAGGACAATTCATGAACTAACTAACCACACTAACAGGGAAGCTGATATCTGGTCGTGCATGTGACAAGTAGATTAGTTTTCCAACCAACCTCTGGTACCTTCTTTTATCCACTAGAGCTCCCTCTTTTTTTATTTTCAATTTACAATTCACATACATAGGTGTATCAGCTGGTTTAGCACCAATCATCCCAGTTTCCTCTAATAAATCTAGAGTTTACTTTCTCTATGAAACACTAATTCCTTGCCTAGACCTAGCTACCTCCAACTAAGGAAATACCAAAGTTTTCCAGGATCTTTAACCTCAAATTCCTTGGCCAAGTCCCTTTTTAATCTCAAAATTTCTTCACCGTCATTACTCATGACTACGATGTCATCCACATGGACAATAAGAATCGTCACCTTAGTACCACAATGCCTAACAAATAAAGTATGATCTATTTGACATTGTGAGTACCCACATCTGTTAATGACATTAGGGAATTGCTCAAACCAAGCTCTTGGCGACTACTAGAGGCCATACAGAGACATGTAAAGTCTACATACCTTAGCTAAGTACTTTGAATTTTTCAGATCTGGTCGTATCTCCATATACACTTCTTCCTCCAAATCTCCATTTAGGAAGGCATTCTTCACATCTAATTAATGTAGTGGCCAGTCTAAGTTTGCTGCTAAAGAAAATAACACTTCTATAGTGTTCAGCTTCGCAATAGGGGCAAATGTCTCCTGGTACTCTATGCCTTGGGTCTAAGTAAATCCCTTGTCAACAAAGTTGAGCTTTATACTTATTCACACTACCATCAGGATTATATTTGATAGTGAAAACCCACTTACACCCAACTGAACTTTTTCCACTTGGTAAGTCAGTTAGTTCCCAAGTTTTTTCAAGAGCATGCAATTCTTCTTTTATAGCTTCCCTCCACTTTGGGTTACTTGTTGCTTCGTGAAAAGTGCCTGGCAATTTTTCTTGAGACATATTTGCAACAAATGCCTTCATATTAGATGAGAGTTTAGCATAAGAAATATACTTACCAATTGGATGTTAAGTGCAAGCTCTATTCCCTTTCCTTAGAGCAATCGGCCAATTTAAGTTTTCAGGACTTGTCTCTGGTTCAGATTCTTGACCTTCCCTAGGAATGGAGCTGTCAATACTTTTGTTACAGTGCTGTTCACCACCTTTGTTCCTTCTCGCATAGACCTGAACCCCTTCTCGGCCTCCCACTCCCTAACTACATCCTGTAATTCTGGATCAATTTCTGGACTGGTATATTCGGGAAATTTATATGACTAGTGGGACTGTTTTCAGGACTACTAGGACCTTTTTCAGAGACACGTGGGCTGTGCAAGATAGGTGTAATAGGTGCAGATTCTGAAGATGAGGGAATGGGTGCAGGTTCGGCTGACTGATTAGACTCACAAGGAACAGTAGATGGACAACCAGAAACAGGGGTAGGTGCTGTTCGGGGTCCACTAGAAGGTTCCGAACTCATTTTAGGACCACATGACTCACAAATTGACCAATCATTATCAAGTGTCTCCCCCTGAGTGGTTAATTTGGGATTAATATGGCTGAGGTTCAAAAATTTAACATCACTAGAGACATACCACTTTTTGGTTTCAGGAGAAAAGCAATTGTACCCCTTTTGAGTAGAGAAGTACCCAACAAAGATACACTTAACGGCCCTAGGATTCAACTTACTCCCTCTTTTTTCCCAACAAAAAGGCAACACATCGAACAACCTTTTGAGGTATAGAAGACACGAGGAGAATTAGGATAGAATTCCCGAAACTTTTGGATGGGAGATTGGAATTACAATGTCTTAGATGGCTGATGGCATTCTAATTCTATTTATGAGATAGGCTGAGGTCAATACAACATACCCCAAGAAGTGCTTAGGAACATTATTAGTAAGCATGAGGGTTCTTGCAACTTCTAGGAGGTGTCTATTCTTAGGTTCAACTACCCCATTTTGTCTAGGTGGTTCTACACAAGATGTTTGATGATGGATCCACACAAGATGTTTGATGATGGATGCCATGACTGTCAAGGAACTCTTTTAAGATTAGTGTTCATATATTCCTTACCATTATCACTCCTTAAAACCTTTATGGTGGCTTGAAACTGAGTTATCTTCTTATTATTATGCTGATAGGATCAAATTTTTATCTCTTTAAATTTCCTGATTTTTCGCCTATGATGAGGGATTTGATGTTACACCCTCATCCCTATATGTACTCCTCTGTTTCAGTGAATAAGACATTGGTTTCTGCCCTAATTTCCCACATCATTGCTGGCAGTAAACACCCTCGGCATCCCATGAAGGACAGCATTTTTTAAGGACATTATGTGACCTGCTCTCATACCACGAATTCGCAGGAAGAGAAGAGCACGCCCTGATACTTATTCCATTGAAAATACCAATATAAATAAGACTAGGTTTAGGCACAATATCTTAGCTAATCCCTAGTAATCAGGAAATCAAATCTTTAATGAAAATAAGATAAAATGTATCCTAATCAGTCCAGATAACAAAATAAGAGAAATATTAAAAGGTAACATAAGATAAAGACATAGGTAAATGGGCCTAAAAACCCTAATGGGCTTCGCCTACAATCTCTTACCCAGTTTCCTAGGTCCACAGTAACTTTTCTCCACAATAAATTTCTACTTTAAGAATTCTCCAAGATCCAAACCTTAGTGCTTAATAGAATTCAAAAGCTACATTCATATCAAACTTTCTAAAATCAGAAGAATCAATAGCTTTATGATCTCAAACCTAGTTTCCAAGATGCACAATAACTTTTTTCTCAACAATGAATTCTCTTCCAAATTAATTCTCCTAAATCCAAACCTTAATACTGCATTGAATTGAACTGACATATAACTAGCAAACTTATTAATCAGAATAATCACTAGCTTTATGATCTCTAACCCTATTTTCCTGGTTGTATCAGAAAAAGGTAAATGAGAACATTTGGTAATTCGATTGATGTAGGAGATGGTGGTAGTAATGTAATGGTGGCAGAAGATATGATGATAGCAGAATGGTGGTACATTACAGCAACAGCAAGTATCAGTGATACACAGTAATTAATTGTCATGGTGGTGTTAATGGTCATAACAAGGCTATAGTATCAGTAATACACAATATACCAGATGGTAGTAGTAAACATTGGACACTGATAAAGTGAAAATGATGCCACTGGTTGCAAAGGGATGTCACAGCAGCAGCGCAAATACACAAGTAATAGGCAGAATTAATGCACTAGTGACAGTGGGAACAGTAATGATGGTTTTGGTGGTGACAGTACGGGCTAGCAATGGCAGCATAAGGAAGAGCGTGATTTTCATGGGTTGTAAAGTGGAGAGTAAGAGTAGTATTCAGGAAAAGAACCTCTATGCCAAAATTGTAAAGTGTTAAATTTTTCATGCAAAGCTAAAATTGTATGGAAAAATAAAAATTGAAGGAGAATGCATCATAAAAGTATTAGATGTGACAACAATAATGAGAAACCTACAAAAATGTCATTGATTAAAAAAACTATGCATTAGGAGTCAAAGTTAAGTCATTATTCAGAAATTCAAAATTGATTAAAAAAAATGGTTACCTTGAACATTCCTTCCAATTTGTTTGTGAACTGACTGCCACACTCAGTCTTCAGCTGTATCAGTAAAAGAAAATTGTTAATGTTACTAAAATGTTGACACAGAACCATTGATTTACTTCGAAAGTCAATAAAGCAAGAAAAACATAACCTTTGAGATCATAGATTTCTCTGCATCAATAGAAGCACTCTTTCCCAAAAGCAGTCTTTTAGCAAGATCTTTCTTATAGAATGCTTCGAACACATCCTTGCCCTTAAACAACCATAAGCCAAGTGGCCTTCCCAGTATCAGTATGGAGAGAAAGATCAATAGAAGTACACAATACCAGGACCACAAATGGAAATTGCAGGAATTGAGGTGGAATTATTAGTTACTTCCACAAGGATACATTGAATATACCTGGATGAACCTGAATAACACCAGGACTTTATCTAGTGTACCCTCCAATTCCTCTTCAGAAGTACCCTTATTACCTGCACGAAGCTTCTCATCCAAAAACTTGGCAATAAGTTCTGCAGGTCGGTTCTGTCATGGCAGCACAACACAGTTAATTGATTGTGCAAAATATTCCCCTATGTGTCAAAAAATCACTTGACCCTAAAGCTTAAACTAGCAGAGGCCAAAAAGTGAATTTAGCAGTTCAGAAAAGACCTCTAATCAAAAGCCCATTGTTTATAAATATTGATAAGGCATACTCTCATCACTGACAGGTGCAGAAGTGTAATAAAAATTGGGAATGGCCAGCAGGGAAAATTAAAACCACTTGGTTAAAGAGTCTCTCATCCTTTATAAAAAAAAATGTTGAACGTCAATTAAAGCTGAAGTTGTGAGCCAAAAGATGGTATTTAAATATTCCTAGCATTAGAAAGACACCTTCATTTTGTATCATATAAGGTTCGTCCTTGATTGTGTCTGCTATTAAAAATTCTTAAACACAATCCCCTAGCTGTTTCCTCAGACAAGACATATTGCAAATACATTTCTACATAGATTCCAAAATCTACTGAGGATGTTAATAAATATACACATATGTTATGTTTTGGAGCTAACAATACAACATCAATCATTGTTATCAGAATGTTGAATTAACAATTCATGTATCTATAAATTATTACTTAAGAGACACCAGCCATCATTATTTCTTATCACACCAGCATCCAAGTCCGTCTAAAGACATAAGCCAATAATAATTTCTTGTCATGGTAATTGCAACTTACAACTATTGTAGCATGAAAAACTTTGTAAATTTCACTTGCATGGTATAGTATTTTGTGAGGATTTATATTTGCCGACCCCAGGATGCATAGAGATGACATACAGAAAACACACAATATTGGGTCAGGCCAGCCCATGGTTGTAACTTCTGGATCAATAAACTTGAGCAATGAGCCAATACATAAGTTTCTGTCTAGTGGCAAAGCAAGGACCCTGTGTGTCAGGGGGCAAATTAATTTTAGTAATAATTGAAAAAATGATTAGGCAGTTGGGTATTTTTTTTATAAAAGAAATATTACTCTTTTGGTATATTGGATTTAAAATTTTGAGTTAAAGTTTATTGGGCTTAAGTTAAGTTCTCATATATCTAAAATATTTTTGAACAAAAATATACGTGAATTTGGATCAAGACTCAAAGTGAAGGGGGGCATATGAGGGCAGGCATGCAAAATATGAGGGGTAGGGTGTGCAAAATCTAAAAGTTACAATATCTACTTGTAATTTTCTCCAAAGTGAGGGGAGGCACATCAACGTGGCTCTACCACTGTTTCTGTCCAGACAATTTTAGGGCCCCCAGCCAGTATAGGCCTAAATTTCCTATTCACCAATCACATAAATTTTGGGAAAAAAAATTAGTCATTGTTCTTTTATATTTACTCTTAAATTTTTACTCTTCAAATTTGATTTTTCTATAAGCTTAAACGTAATAGAAATGTAACTACTTGGACAATTAACATATATCCATTTTTATTTTAATCAAATCTCAAATGAAAATGCTCTTTACATATACCTAAATCAATTTTTTCTCATTTAAAATGAGAGTGTCTTTATACATAATTATTTGACCACAGGATTGGATCATGGTCCAACCCTTAATGAGGGGCGATGGTAAAGTTGGGCTTGTGCTTAGACCAGACATCTAAAGCCAAAATGTTTTTGATATAGGCCAACCAAACTTGACCCCAGAACAGCTATGGTGATGTTAAACATGTGACAACCATTTGTGCATTGTCTGTTATCATTACTACTGTGTCAAATATCAATAATGCTTATATGACAATTCCTATATATTGTTTGTACAAAAGAAGGGGAAAAATTCTAATGTTGCCAAGGCAGTAAAATGAACTTAAAGGCCAAACGGATGTATGAAGTGGGAATGGTCAATATGATGTTGGCCAAAAAGAAAACCTTTATGCACACATGCCAACCAACATGCACTTTTTACGATGACCAAAAAGAGCCAAAGTTATTTGACAAATGAAAACATAAAATATTCCAACTGATATTTCAGATGGAATTTTCATCCTTAGTTCTCCTTGCAACCAGTTTGTTCAGTCCCTATCAGCTATACACCCTAAACATGTATGAATAACATACTTTTTAAGAATGAACAGTGATTATCGTTGTTCTAATTACTAGGAACAAAGATGACAAGCTAACTCAACAGAGAAATGCCCATAAAAGTTTAACCCAAACTTAACAGCAGTTTTCAATTTCAGGACCATTTTAAATTGCATTGTGAAAATTAAGCAAATTTAGCAAGAATAGATGACAAATAAATGGAGCACACCTGACGTATATTGATAAGATGCTCAAATGCATCTTTGATAGTGTTTGAGAATGCTTCATTCTTGGAAAAGCTTTCTTCCCATATTCTGTCAAGAGAAGCCTTGAATTCCAGAAGGGATGAAACCATATCTTTATCTTTCTCCTCGTCCATAACAATTCCTTGCCCAGTTCTCCTGATGTATAAACTGAGGGCCTGCCTTAGTGGCTCAAGAGCATTGACCCTCATAAATAGTGAGTACATTCTCTGAAGGTCTTCAATACGATTTCCATCCATAAGCAACATGAAACCCTGTTTAACTCAATCATAATAACAAATTAGAAGAACCAAGAAAAAGAATGCATCATATAAGAGAAATTTCACCCCAAGAAAATTCTAAAAACTGGAGTTAATCAGCACCTTATCAAGTATGGCAGGTATATGACATTCAAGAAGTTGCTTTTCTGCTGTTGCTATCAAAGGTCTCCTGGTACTTGCATCCAAGTATATCAAACATCTTTCATGTTCCTCATGCAATCTTGTCTACAATATCCACATATATCCCAACAACAAACACACATTGTAAACATGGAAGAAATTGAATGTGGGAACAAAAACCTTATGGTAGATAAAATTCCGACAGATGATGGCATGATCCATTCATTAAATTAAATATTACTAAAAAGTGCACATAATAGTGCCAATGACTAATGCTAAGAAGATAGTAATATATAAGTAGGGGAAATGAAGCACCTCCACATGCTTCAAATAATCTGGAACATCTGATTGCTGCATGTATTTCATGCCTTCAGTAGCATAAAACTCTGACGTACACTCGAGGAATGGCTTCTCAAAGCTTTCTGCATAAATTCCCAGAGCAGTAAACATTTTCAAAAGATGGTTGAGAAGAGTCCGATCCACTGCTTCACCTAATCTGAAAAGGCCATACATAAAACTGAAATTCTAAACAAAAAGCAAGCAGAAGAAGCACATGGCCTAAATATCTCAAATGTGATCACAAGCAAGATAATAAAAGAATTTCTCAAATAGTAATAGGCTAAGTTTCTTTCTTTGTTTAGTTACACTATAGGAGATCAGCATCTGCCATTAAATTGATTAATAAATTTTTAGATTAATAAACTGAACTGGAAAGAAGTTGGGCGAGACAGCGTAAAACTGCACACTGTCATGTCATATTTAAAGCAAGCTAATTTGCAATACTTAAAGCATTCAGATTCAGTAACCGTTTATTCATACCATAATAAATAGGTCCCATATAAATGTTTTGTGGGGAGTGGAATTACACATGTATTGAGATAACACTATCACAACAACAATAATAGCCTTATTTCCAATAAGTGAGGTCAGCTACATGGATCATATAATGCCATTGGCCTCTATCAAAAGCCATCTCTTTAGATAAATCATTTACGGAGATAATACTATTAATAATAAATAAATAATTTTAAAAATTTTATAATTTAAATTCAAGTAGACAGGATGGCCACTACAATAGCAGTGAGAAGAGTGACAAAGGCTGTCGGTGATTGGTAGAAGGAGATTTGACAGACTCTTAATTTTGCTTCCCTTGCACTGATGGCCTCTCCTTCAGACTCTTAATTATAAGAGAATGATCATTTCAAATGATTATCATTAATTCTATTACTATTGGCATCCAGTTGTGATGAGTATGTATTCCATTTAATCAACAAAATATATGTTGAAAAGCAACAGGTGGCAGAAATATAAAACCCTCAAAAGGCCAAAAAGGGGAAAAGGGGAAAAAAATACACAGACGCATGCATACAGATGCAAGTATTATAGAATTACCAACACATTCACATGGGTCTACCAGGCAAAGCTAAACAAAATTGAGATTACAAAAATGGAATTACCTTTCATGCTCAATCATTCGTAGTAGGCCAGTAACGGTTTTGTGCTCCACTTCTGGAGATAGCGACAGATGTTTGCGGAAAAGTTGCAAGCCCATGTCCCATAATGACCGTACATTTGCTGTTTGTTTGACATACGTCCTATCCAGATACAAGGCTATACCACGTATCATTAACATTTGGTCACAAAGGTCCTGCCAACATCTCTCAACAAGACAAAGAAAAACAACCAAATCTGGGCTTTGGCCAACCAAAGACTGTAGTGCTGCAGATATGTGTGCTTCACACTCATTTTCAATCCGTTGATAAAGACTTCCCCCCATTTTATGCAGGCAAAGATCATTCACAGCCTAAGGACAAATATTGAGTTTAACATGAAACTTGATATAATGCTTGATGATTGTTCACACACAATGTTAAAATATAATGAAAAACAACCAGAATAAAAGGAGCATTTACAAGATTACCTGATAAAGGTTCTCTAAGTCACAAGAATCCGGTTGCTTCAAGAATATAGCACAAATAGCAGACTTCAATTTTGCCCATGTAACCTCCTCAAAATTTGGGGGCAATGTTGGTTTAGCTTTACAAGAAATACACAAAGTATTAAAAAGAAATATAGTAGTCACCTTGTTGATAAAATCAACATTTAATATTGTTTATAATGCCATACAGTCAATGCATTAAAAAAATTGAAACTAGAAATCTACTTAAAAGAAGAAGAAAATGAAAATCACTTTTATTTGTTTTGTTGCCGTGTTTTAATGCTATGTACAACATAAACCTAAGTACAAGATGCAATCGAGAACTTAAGGTAAAGACACAAAATCTAAAGAAACATAACAAATACAACAACAATAAAATATCTTATTCTACTAAGTGAGGTCGGCTGCATAAGTCATATGGTGCCATTGTGCTCTATTGAAAACCAACTCTTCAAGTATATCATTCAACATAATTTATTTCAAAAATTGAAATAAGAAATTGATTCAATCACATTTGACCTTATGTTTAACACAATCTACAATCACCATTCCAAACTTGTTAATATTGCAGCAAGGCATGCGCCCATAAGGAATATACATCAGAAGAAGGAAAGTGAAGATTAAAAAGGCAGCAGAGACCAGAAATGTAATATTTCAGTGGCATCCATAAAAAACTATTTGACTGGAAAATACAAGCCGACCCCACTTAGTGGGATAAGGCTGTTGTTGTTGTTGTTGTTGTTGACTGGAAAATACAAAACATATACCATCTTAAACTACAAAGTAAAAATTCATATATAATGCCCCGAGGAAAGAAATCTTTGGCTCTTTAAAGGTAGGCATTGATAAAATATACCAAAAAAAAGGTACAATATAGCATACATGTGAAGGAAAAAAATGAATTCTTTTGTTATTCATTTACAGATAGCTTTTTTTAGGGTCAAACAGATAGCTGCTTTTGTCTTTGCTTGTGTTTCCAGCAGAATATGACCACAATGAAAGAAGAGCTTTCACATAAAAGAAAAAATCTTTATGCTCACAAGCCTACAGAGTTTGAACCAAATGCATCATACTGAAAGATCAAAAAATGGAATCTATAACGAGCGAGCTTCAAGTCAATAAGAATTAAGATAGCATCCATATCCCACAAGTTTATAACACAGCGCACCAAGTGACTAAAACTAATTCCCATATCCAGGAACTAGAGCAACTCTTAACTATTAAGACAAATTTATCCCTTAGATTACATTAACCATGTATATTATTCAAGCCCTCTCATGTTAAATAAACGGCTGAAACTCGATCCCCTAACACTACAATGACACAGAAATCCGACAGCTCAACGCAATAACAATTAGACTAGCAAAAAACCCATTATTATTCAATCCATTTACCAACCCCCAACACCCTTACTAAGTAAAGACTGCCAATTGAATAAAATTATTTTACACCAAATACGGAGACTGGAATAAGAAAATGCTAGCAGTGGCATTAAAAGAATGAAGAAATGGAAGTCACACCTTTGTGTAGCTTGATAGCTAACTTCTTAGTCCTAGGGGGCTGCGGAGGGGTGGCTTTTTTGC
This sequence comes from Adenanthera pavonina, assembly GCA_026686845.1. Taxonomy (NCBI): domain Eukaryota; kingdom Viridiplantae; phylum Streptophyta; class Magnoliopsida; order Fabales; family Fabaceae; genus Adenanthera; species Adenanthera pavonina. The sequence goes on from JAIVEN010000009.1 coordinate 6,594,004, forward strand.
GGGACAAATTGGCGGCCATGACGCCACGCGCGTTCGGGAGTGCAGTGGGGTCGTCGGTCTTGAGATCGTCGTCGAGAGCCATGGATTTGGGGTCGAAAACGACGTCGTCAGAAGGGTTAACATTACAGTCTCGGTGAGGGTGATGTTGAAGGCCGTTCTTGGCCTTCTTCATAGGAGGTGAGCGGGCGGAGGAGCTGCTCGTGGCGGCGGTGTTGTTGTCAGTGGTGGAGCGTTTGGTGGGGAGAGACATGAAAGTGATCAAAATAGCATTGTAAGTGAACCAGGAGAAGACGAAAACGAAGAAGATGAAAATTGGAGAAGCCTACAGGTCAGTGAGATTGAGCGACAACATTTTTTTTTTCACTTTTTGTTTATTTTTTAATTTTTAGCTTGTTTCCTTATTTTATCGTTTGGGTAAAATAAGATCTGAAAACAAAATATTAAGAATTCCTTTGTGTATTATTAAAAAAAATGGTTTTATTATTACCCTTAACAAAATCATTTTTTGAACAGCGTAGCAAAGTAGTGACAATTCTTAGGTGTCAGATCAGAACATTAAAGAGTTTAATGCATTATTATTGATTGATTATTACATTAAAATATATTTTGTCAAGTCTTTTTTTTACTAGAAAGAGGAAAAAAAAATTTTGGGCAAAGGAAATATTTTCATTACTTTCCTTTTTTTTATTTGATATTTATAAAAATTCATAATGTCTTCATCTTTATTTATTTATAAATATAAGTTTAATATTACCAAGACAAGACCTATAGGAATTTAAACTCATGCCTTTGTTATGAGTGACACTTTAATAACTAAACCAACTTTTATTGACATTGCTTAAATTTATTTATGTTCTTTTTGACAACATATATTTTTGTTCAAATATATCTCAAAATTGAACAAAATGTTTTTCTTTTTAAACAAAACTAGCATTACCCTACCAACGTTAAGTAGGGTGGAATGACTCTTCAAATAAAGTTTTAAGTTAAGACTTTGTGAATGGAAAAAAAAAAACTTAAAATTGGACAAACCTTATCCATTATTTAAAGTCTAAATTAAAATCTAAAATTGTTATAATAGCATCAATTTTCAAATAAAATTATTATTATTATTATTATTATTATTACTATTGTGTGTGTAATGCTGCTTTGAGTTTGTGATGATCATATTTGTTCATAGTTATTAACAATTTTTTATTATTTTTTAACCAAGGCTTTTATTAATTTTAATATATATCAATATATTGATTGATGATTGATGTCATATTGATATATGTGTATATGTTGGCCAAAAAAAAATATTGATATATATATTATACAATTATACAATTTTTTTATGCAATGTCATATTGATATACTGTGATCCTTAATTTTAGGTTAAGCGATTAATAGGCCTGCAAATCAGCCCAAAACGATCTCAGTTGGTCAGATGGCCCAAAATATTGTAAGAGATGAAGTTTAGTATTTCAAATGGGCTTCTGTGTGAAGGTCCATATAACTCTACCATCTCCTTTGAGCTCGGATTTTAGTGTTGTGGTTTAACCGTTTAAGCAACTGAATTTAGATATTTGATTTTTTGCACCGACAAATGTGTATTAAAAGCTCTAAACCCCTTTGTGGCCGTTGGCTTGTGATGAAGACGGTGAAGATTCTAACTGAAGAAAGATTTATATAAAATTTGTAGGCCATATTTTATTAATGAATCTTATTTTAATGTGAGAAATTCACCTGAACACCAAATCCCATGTACGCTTTGTTTTTCTCTTTGAAATTTACAATATTAATTTTCAAGAGAACTCAATGCTTACTTGATTCACAAAAAAATATTGTAGAAGCTTTGTTATTCTCACTTGTTCTTTTAAAATAACATTTTAGAGCAAGTAAAAAAAAGTAACATTTTAGAGTCAATAGATTATAATATAGGAATAAAAAAAATTGTAATTTTTCTATTAAATACTATTCATATATGTATATAAACTTGTATAGTTGACTATTCAACGAAAACTATATATTGATGACGACTAGGGAAGCAAAGGACCAAATGTTCTATTAATGATGTATTGTCAAGGATGGAGTACTCTACTAACAACCACCGCACATTGATTCAAATGAAAATGGTTTTAGTCTCTTAACCATTAACTCTTATGTTTGATCTCTAGGGTGATAGGAATGAAAGAGATATGCTTGGGAGATTCGCCTCCTATTTGGGGCTTGACCCAAGTTAAATCCAGATTAGTCGGAACTATCGATTTCGAATACTAAATGGTTTGTTATTAAAAAAAAAATGAACAGTACTCTACTCTCAAATACTTGATTCAACTGGTAAAGAGGTTATACCCAGTCTCAAGTCTCAAACACTTGGTTCAACTGAAAAAGAGGTTATACCTAATCTCAAGTCTGAGCTCTGTAAATATAGTCACATTAAATACTTTGTAGTAAAACTTACCACTTTAAAGGATCTTACCCGATTTAATCTAAATTAATTTCGATCATACTAAATTCTTGAGTTAATCTAAGATAGATGGGCGAGTAGTCTTGGTCATCAAAAGGAAATAAGTTTTAAAGTATAAAACATATGCAAAGAAAATGGAAACTAAACACTAATCAAATTCAAAGCTAAATCATATACAGCTATGAATGGCTTCTTTAGCTTTTTTTTTTAATTTAAAAAATTAATTTTAGGTCTTTATCAAAATATTTTCATAAAATTTATTATTATTATTACTATTTACTTAAGCACCACGATTTTAGAAATTATATATTTGACAAACTAAACTATGAATATATGTTTCACAAAATATTCTAAAATGAGTTGAATTATTCATAACTTTGTGAGTATAAGTAATACAATTTTTTATAAATTTTATATAGAATATAGATAGAAGGTATATTTCTTCATTCGAAATGTGAAAATTTTTCTTTTTAAGTGAGATTTTCATTTATTTTTATTTATACATTATTATTATTATTATTATTAAGGAATGAGAAAAAGTTGTGCAGGGACCTAATGAAACACGTAAAGAAAGTTAAAAAACAAAAAACAAAATGAAACCCAACAGAAACCGCGCACAGTTCTATAACTCATGAATACGTATAGATTTTATATTTTATATTGATATTTTAGAAGTTATATTATGTTTTAATTTTATGACTGTAATGTAAGATATAACCAATTAATTAAGAAATTATATATGGCAACAAGTCAAGAATATTGTGGGGACCCAATGAACTATTGAGATGCATGTGGGTGAAAAACTTTGGAACAGAATCTTCGATTAAACTGTACAACACCCTTTCGTGACTTCAAACTCGAGTGGTAGGGAAATAAAGGTCATGTTTTGAATTTTCACATATATACATATATTACACACACGTGCTATAAAGACTTTTTGTATATAAGTTAAAACTCGTTTTTTCAGAAAACGTAATATTTTTCAACTATCCGAGAGACAAAGTCATCTTTGTGGGAATTCAGACGTGCGTCAGCATATTGACCAGCAGTTCAGCACAATATTTGTTCATAACTCTCAAACGCAATAAACTTTCAGTCATATATATACCTTTGATTAATAATATTTAGAATTAGAATTTGAGTAATTTCTAATTAATATCGATATATCTAATGTTAAAATATCATCAATTTAAATTATAAAATTTATAATAAGGTGTACTACGCACAATCCTTATAAATAGTAATACTGTATAGTTTATTCTATAACTTCTCATACAATGTATTTGAACTGTCCTATTTTTTCTTAATATTCGCTCTGGTTTATAAAAAGTATCATTTTAAGAATTTTTGAAATTTTTTATAATATTTATCTCTTTAAAATTTTAATGAAGTATTAATGACTTATTGTACTATTTTACCTTTTTATTAACATTGAATAAATTATTTAATAAAGCATTTAATTTAGGTCATTTTGATAAAATATTATTAAATTTTATAATATTTTATATTATTTACTAGCTTTCTTAATCTTTGTAAAAACCCCACAAAAACAGTTTTTATGAGATAGAAAAAGTAATAGTCATTTAGTATCTTGTCACTATTTAAGATTTCAACTAATTTAAATTAAATTACATTATAATCCACTTGAGAGGGGCCCTCCCAAATTTCTACATTGAATAACTTATATTTTTTCTCTCAATCAACACAAGATTGTTGATTAACACGCTGGAGCTTTTGGACTTCTACTCATATTAAGTGGTTTTATTCAGTTTTGTGAGTGCATTTCCTTAAAAAGAAAGATTGATTTTTTAATAACATGAAATTACTATTTTATGCATTTGGCCAACAAATTCGGTCTCCTGGCAGTATAAATTTGCACCGTTCTAATCAATGATTTAAAATATACTCAGTGGTAGGGTTATTTTTAAAAGGTTAAAAAAGATTTGATTATATATATAAATGAAAAAAACTTTTGCATCTAACACTAAATTGAAAATAAGTAATGCTATTTTTATTTTGTTATTGCTTTCTATAATTACAAATTTAATCTGGCACGCAACATAGACATTCTAGATCATCCTTTCCCTAGCTAGATGAGGGCAAGAGCTTTCAAAATTTTTACGACGGCCGTAAAGTCAAATTTTCATTTTTCTTCCCCTAAGAAAGTAGGTGTATCAATTTGGAAAAAAAAAAGAAAAGAAAGAAAGAAAAAGATATAACGTAGTACATAGGTAGTTCTAGTGATAAGCAATCAATATATAATTTAGAGGGTGAGTATTGTAAATTTTAAAATAAGTTACACTTTTAATGATTAATGAAATATGGTTTCTTATAAATTTTAAGATATATTATATTAATATTAATATTGATATATTGATCTCATATATAGATATAAAAGCTATATTTGTCATATTTTTATTTGGGAAGAGAGATATAAAATTTTGTATTCAGATATTCTTTAACTGGATAGTTTTCAACTTTTCATGGCACGCGATTGTAAATTAAAAAAAAATAGTCAAATAATTTTTCGGAAAAAAAAGACAAAATTATCATATCCTTTTGTTATTTGATTCTTAAAAATATTTTTTCCAATGATAGAACAAGCATTTTCTTAAATTAAAAAATATTTTATCTTTATGCTTTGGATGGAGACGTACTCTTTCATTTATTTTTATAACAAAAATATCTAGCCAACTAAGACCAGCTTAGGTGATAATTAAGGGGGTGTGGAGGTAATACTTAATTTTATGCTTAATATTATATTGATATTTCTTCTTATCTCCTTAATTAAAACATTAAAATTAATTGCATAAAACTTGAGAAAAGTTCAACCATTCACCCTATCATTCTCATAAAGCAAAATCAACTTATTATCGCATAACAAATTCGGAGGCAATTACTTTCTGGTTGTTTGGAGATTTTTTTTGGCTGATTTTTTATTTTTTATTTTTGGAATTTTCAGTATCTCAGATTTACCCCAGTTCAAATCATGGAGACCAATTTTAATTAAGCCAGATATGACTACAAAAGGTAACAAAACCCCACCATCATCCGAATTTGAAATATCTAATTAGGCTGGTATAATTTTTTCTTATTAATTGAACGGTGGTGGAGTGGGGGACCAAGGTTGCTGCCACAAAGATGGTTCGAAATTGACCGTGTGGAGTTGCGGCTAATATTGACTTTAGACCCTTTCCTTTCATTTTTCAAATCCTCTCCCACCACAAGTAACCTATGTACGTATGGTACTAGTCGCCTTTGACTGCATCCCTCAACTTGCTCTCTCTTCTCTCGACTCTAGTAACCCCACCTTCCCTGGATCTTCATTCTTTACACACCCTCGAACACCTATATATAACCACCCTCTTCCACTTTTCTCATCATCATCCCCAATCTTCTTCTTCGTCACTCACTCCAAACTGCACACGTCAAACCTAGGTTTATTAGCCAGCTAGCCTTCCATATTCTCAGCTTTACGAATCTTCGATACATTAATTCATAATATACAGTTTTCTTTTCAGGGTTTTATCGGAGGTTAAATCTTCTGTTCGAGTGGTCATAAGGTGCAAATCTTAGTCTGTCTCCTGAGAGAAATAGAATAGCGTCACGAAAGATTTTTTGTGAGAGAGAGAGATGCAGAATAGTGGAAGTTATAGTGAGAATGTGAGGATAGTGCAGATTGATACGCACTTTGTGGAAACTGATGCAGTGAATTTCAGAGCGGTGGTCCAGAGCCTCACCGGGAAGAATTCATCGGCGGTTTGGGGTGGAAATGGGCCGTCGTTGACGGCGTCTTCATTCATAGCAGCGGCGGCAGAAACTGGTTCTGAAGCAAAAGGAGGAAATATTATCAATGAGAATAGTAATGCCTGTTTTCATGGGGGTGTACTGGTCGACGCTGTAAAACCTGCTGATCAAGAAATGAAGAATATTATAGGAGGAAGCAAATTTGAAGATGACGATTATGTTTTGTCGTTCATGAAACTGAACAACTTGTCCTTCAAAGACTTCGACATATTGCTGTCTGAGTTTGCTCTCAGAGAGGAGCTGCCATGGTTGTAGATACGGCATAATTATGTTATATATCTCCGAATTTTTCTTTTTGGTTCAATTTTTCACCCACAGATTTCTATAATTTGGTATTTGTAGTCCGGGGTGACCCACGTTTAGGATTATGTCTCTGGGCCCGTCGCCTCCAACAAAGGGGAAAATATCATATATTAGTTTTAAAATTTTCACTTTTCTTCTAAAAAACTTTTATTTGTACCTTCACAAAATTTTTTTATTTGCCCCTTTCTAAAATTTTAAAATCTCAAACATGTATATTTAAAATATATTTTTCAAAAAAGAATTTTACTAACATAAAAAAGAACTAAATAAATTTTATTTAAAAAATAAAAGAGTTTGATTCTAAGACAATTTTTAAGTTATTATAATTGTATATTTTTATTATTACTTTTTTATGTTTTTAATTTTAATAAATTTCATTACCATATTAATTTAATAAATTTTTAAAACTTATAATTTAAAAGTATTAATTAATATTTATACTAGGTACAAATTTTGCCCCCCACTAACCAATTTTTCTGGGTCTGCCACGGTTTGTAGAAGCAGTGAATATTTATGTCACACGACTTCCTTTTTTCCCTTAAATTTACGTATTTATTGCCAAAAGAAATAACAAGCTTGTTTTAGACAACAACCAACTAGATATTTTCCTTTCTTGAACGGGAGAGATAAAAATTTTATTGAAGATTATATTTATCTTCTTACATTTCAATTTTATTGCAGAAATTTTAAAAAACTAAAAATAAAATTATACAGATCCCAATAAAATATATGTGGAGAAAGTTATATATAATTAAAAAAAAATTACACAGAGAGCCGCACTATGATCACGATTTGTGAAATCAATCTCTATGAATTTTATATTTGTATATTTTGTTTGATCATTTGGTACAGAAGTCATTTTTTGTTTTTCGAGTGAAAAGAACAAAACAAAGTAACAAGAGATGGACAAACAAAGACCTAGGTATTCTATTCTGACTATCCAAGTCTATTAATCTCCTACAATCTGAAGGTGGTTCTGAAAAGGCTATGAACTAAACTTGAAAATCGCTATGGCCAACCAAGTAATATGTATTTATTGACCTTCTGGTCGACATGATTCAATGTGACAATTTAGTCTCTCCCCAGAGAGTACAGAAGTTTGATGAATCTGGGGCTAGCTTATAAAAAAGGTCGAATATATGGCTGTCTTGTGTGTGTGTGTAGTTTCAATCCGTGGTTCATTTCTAGCCTCACAACAGGATCAATTGGATAACACACCTCCGTACTATTTGTATGTATCTACGTGAGCAGATTTGGATCTCTCCATACATCTCACTCTACACAATTTCCGAATACATCCATTTAATTTGGATGGTGAAATATCACTATTTGTAATATTAAATCACATATATTATTAATTTAATTATTATCATAAATAGCCATTATAATCTTGTTTTTTAGTACATTTTGTTCATAATAATAAATGTGTGCTATAAAATTAAATATATTATCTTTTTATAGAATATCTTTTCAATCGTTAAGATATAATTAATAGAAAAAATTGTGTATGAAAAAAAGTATGAAAAAAAAAAATATATATATATATATATATATAAAAGTAGGCAGGGACGCAGCACCGAAGTAGTGGGGGGCCAAAATTTATTTTTAATAAATATATATTTATATATAAAATATTTTTTATTTTTAATATTTTATAATTTAAAAATAAAAACATACAAAAGTAAAAATGTGTACTTAATATTTCAATCTTAAAAAATGATTTAACCAATAAAATATTTACATAAAATACATAAATAGTTCAGATTTTAATGATTCTATAGAATAGTAATAATAATGATGCGACAGCAAAGACATGGTAAGACAGTAAACTCAACAGTGAAAGAGGAGACTTTTAGCTCATTTGTTTATATTTTAAATGTTTTATTTCCATTTGTAGGCCCCTTTACTTTTCTTAATAGTGTGATGGGGAACATTGGTTGACAGAAAAGACAATTGGAGGGGGCGAAAGATTATATTTGCTTTTAATTTAGGCTAAATCTCACATAAGTATTGTAAGAAAAAAAAATCCGAGGAGGGCTACAGCTCCTTGCCTTACGTGTGTGTCCGCCCTTGTATGTAAGCATGCTTGAGATCACAGAAATTTTTCATTAAAAAATAATGATTTAATATGAGAATAATTTTAAATTAGAAAACTGTTTCAAATTTTCTACTGTCTCATACATAGTATTAAATCATATCAATTAACCGAATATATAGAAATATATATATAAATATATGTAATATTTCCTAAACTATATATATGATGGCCAAAAAACCTACACACAATATATAGCCTTAAATTCTTTTGGTGTCTTTAATCCCGAAAAACCATATAATATTACAGATAAATAAATAAAAAGTTTGTTACTACATCAAGAATATATATATAAATATTAAAGAAATAAACTATGATGTACATCCATATATGTTCAATTTTTTATTTTTAAAAGTGAAAATAGTATATTTTAATGTTTGTAGTTGAAACAAACATTAAAAAGAATTGACGAAGACACTTTTTTTTTGCTTTTGGTAAAAGAATTGACAAAGACTTCGGTATTCGTACGTATACGTGTAAAAGCAGTAGCGTGAGAGCTTGGTCAAGCTTTTAGACACAGGAAAAAGACATTTCATGACCCAACTAAAAATATAATTTTTTAAAGGTCTAATTTAAAAATTTAGTATTTTTATAAATTAAATTTATAATTCAAATTAATTAAATTTTATATTAATATTTTTTATTTATCAATATTTTATTATAAAAATTCTAAACTGTCTTTTTTTTTATTTATTAATATTTTATTATGAAAATTCTAAACTGTCTTTTTTGCCCTTTAGACACGGTCCATATATACAGCTTTTTCCGGTTTTAATCGGGACAAGATGTATAATAAATGTGAGATATACTGATGTCCCACACCAATCAATATATATACATAAAAGTCCCTTTAATTCTTTAGACTTTGAACACTTCCCACTTGTGCCTAAAAAAAAAAAAAGGCACTTCCCAGTTGGTTCATTTCATGTAGATTCACCTAATTAAGCTTGTGGAGCTGCTTATAATAATTGACTATTCTATATTTCCTTAATTAGCACAATAATCGACCACCGTCGGTTTTCATCATCTATATATATATATATATCTCGATCGCTTAGATCAACCTCTATAAATCATATGCAGATCAAACTTCAAACTTATGTTTAGATTTAAAATTTAAAATAAAATATATATCACACACAGTACTGTCTTATTTAAATAATTAAGAGCTAAACACAGATATAGATATGTGGAGAAGATGATCGTCTTTAATTATCACCTTCTATTTGATGCCTTACAGTCAAAGTCATTGTTTTCTTGAGGGTACGGGGTACGTAGGTACCTTCAAAAAGAAACATATCTTTTTTCTTTTTTTAATGTCACAAATCACATTATTGTCTTTAACAAAGTGATGAATGCTAACTCTTTTGTGAAAACATAACCCTCTTTATGAAACTTCTTCTTTTCTCTTAATTTGTGGGAGGATAAGTGTTAGAATGTGTGTGCGCCTGTGAAATTAGAGAAAAGAAACATATGAATTGTGAAAGGGTGAGTGCAGTAATTGCTTTACGATTTAAGGATTAATAATGGTTCAGTTCTAATGAAATAATATTAGTAAGATGTATGGTATTGATATATATATAAGATATAAAATCTATTGCTAGGTTGAACTATTAGCAAGTTATGAATGGTACAGCTTATTCTTTAAACTTTGTAAAATGCATAGAAAAATATGTTTATTTTTTTTAAAATTAATGTCACTTTATATATTGCATTTCTAGCCTTTATAATTAAAAATTAGTAATAACTCTTTTGAAAAAACTTATATTTTTTAATTACATTGAAAGGGTTTAAACCAGGATCGCTTCCCATGCATGCCCCATTCCATTGCAACAATAATAATTATTTCAAATTAAAAATTAAAAAACCCAGTACAATTATTACCATAGTACATATATTGCTATTACTATTATTCAGAATAACTCTCAATTGATCGGATATATTATATCTTTTTAATTAATATAAACTTCATTCATTGAGTTAAACACTAAATAAAGCCTTAAATTGTAGTCTAACATGAAAAAGTCTCTCTAAACAAGTAAGACTTAAGTTAATTTCTACTATTGATTTGCATGAGGATAAGGTTCTAAGCTTGAAAAGGAGACTCAAAAGTATAACCTTTGATTATTATTATTATTATCATAATTATAATATTAATTAAAAATAGTACAATTAATTTGCTTAAAGGTAAGGTTTGTGGGGAAGTTTAGTTAGGCACTTCATGTGATGAAATCATGAAATGAGCTTTTCCAAGTTAAAGCTTCCGTTCGGGGTGATTCCAAAATAGCTAAAGTGAAAAATCCCCTAGTGGACAATCACCAAAAGGATATACAACTCATAATTAATATGAAGTAGCCTCTTTTAATTAGCTAATTTTTAAAAAGTTATTTTGTGAGACTTTTTGTTACTTTCAATCATTATTTAATTTTTGTCAACCAATTTTATAATTTCCCAAACTTTAAAAATGTACTAAATTCTATGGATTAAATGTATATTTAATATTGTTGGCAAAAAAATTATATTTGATATCTATTATATTATATAAATAATAAATCTTTTGTTGCACATGGATAATAATTGAATAATTTACGCCAACATATTAAAAAATAATATTTAAATTTTATTATTTTCTTAATTATAATATTTTTAATATGTCCCATGTAATGCACATGGTTAGAAAATCTAGTTAAATATAACCTATCTTGTAATTTAAAAAAAATGAAACAAAATCAATATATCTATGGTCCGTTTGGTTGTAGGCTTTTTTTGAAGGATTGACCGAATCTTGTACGGATTTCCTAGGTAGAGTGATTTGGTTGCAAGCTTCATCTTTCCTAAGCAATCCCCATCACCACATTTATGGCAATGGCCATTCCATCAAAAAACTGATGGAATGGTTTGATTCTCATGGGAACGTTGGGGCTAAGACAGAAATACCCCCACACCATATCATCTTTGTCTTCCTCATCATCAACACAAGTGCCATTCCCCCCAATGCCCCAACCTCCAACTCACCATCTTCATCTCCACCGCAATCATCGGCCTCCTCGATCCCCCTTTTCTCAGATCTCCTCCATTGTTTTATTTCACTACAATCTTCACCTTCAACAACCTACAGGATTGTACCCTAATTTGTAATTGTGGCGATACCAAGATTCACACCTTTAAGCTGGCTACATTTTTTTATTTTCAAATGATGCATTTTGAACATATAACTTATGTATTTGACATCGACCTGAACTGGATGACCATGGAAATCTATGCGCCACCGTCGATCTAATATGGGATTTTTCGATTTGTTTTCTTCGTTTCGATTTTGGTGTTTTCCCCAGTTTTCTTTTTTTTTTTTGCAGTTTTAGTGTGGCAGAATAGTTCTGGATTTTCTCTGTGATAGGCCATTGAACGCTGGTGGATGAAGGCACGGAACAGCAATGGATAATGCCGAAACGAAAGGAAGGAAAATATTGGGGGAAAATGTTTAGGGGCATTCTTGTCTTTTCAATTTTATTTTCATGTAATTAATTATAAGATATAAATTTTTTTCATCATTCCTAATATCATACTAAACATATTCATGATAATCATTACTCCATTTCAATCCAATTCATTCAATTTCATTTTATTACATTATTAATCTTTCTGATAATCAAACGGGCCCTATAAATATTGTGTATAAAGTTATCACAAGTTACCAACAATGTGCCTTATCTCCAACTTTGTGCAAAATGCACGCAGTTCACTCTAATTTTATTAAAATTAAACATATCTCTCCATCACTTTTAAAATGTACAAGTACTTTAATCTAATTTTTAATTTTACTAAAATATTTATTTTATGTAGCAATTGGCTTTTGAAAGTCATATCCAGCCCTGAATATCCTAAATTGAGTTGGAATAGACTGAGCGTAAAATTTTCTATTTACAAAAATATCTTTTGTTAACCTTTCATTATTAAATTTTCAGCGATTTAAAAAACTGTTCAAAATGTTGCATTTACTGATTGATTTTATTTGTTTAAGTGATTATTTTAATTAAAAAAAATTAAATTAAATTAATATATATTTAATGAAATAAAGATTGATGTCGATATAATTTTAATGAAACTCAAAAAATTATATAATATCTTATAAGAGATAGGGGATTTTTCATGTAATTCAATCACCTCGATCACTCGTGAAAATGACGAATATTGTACTTTTTAAAAAATGATAAAATAACGAGTAAAGGTGGAGATGCATGGTAGATATTATAAGGGCAAAACGCAATAACCTACCACAGATATTGGTATATAATCCTTCCCTTTTGATTTATAGCTTTTTTTTTTGGCCAACGAAAAAACTTTAATTAATTAAGAGGACAAGTACAAAGGGAACATGAGAAAACAGGGAAAAGACACAAAAGAAAAAGAGGAAATCAACTAGCACCATGTATAGTGATGAGGAGGAAAATGATCAGCGGACAATTAATAACTTCAAATTAGAGGAGGTGGGGGTAAGATAACCGAACCAATAGGGCACACATCATTCAAATTAAGTAGCCTTGACCACCCAATTAACAGCCAAGTTTGCTGCTCTAGGAATCCAAGAGTGATTTCTTAAAAAATTCCTTTCATGAGTACTCCCTCCGATTCTAATTATAGGGCATTTTACCAAGGTTCTAAATATAAGATTCTTTATAATATATGAGATAATATTTATTGTGTATTTCTAAAAAATACCTATATTTAAAGTATTATAAGGAGAGAGAGAAAGAGATTAAATAAGGGTAGTTTTGAAAAAATATTATAATTTTTGGATAAATTGAGATAATTAATTAGTTTTAACTCTCATCCTTAATTCGTGTGATTCGATTAAAAGAGTCTTATATTAAAGATAAAAGGGAGTATAATTTAAGCCAAAGTGCAACAAGGCCAATTAGGACAAGAAACATTTACTATGTAGAGAATTTATAAGAGGTAAACAATAGGATTTAAAGGGAATATTATCCAATTTCTTTTTAGCATTAAAGAAATCCTTAAATCAATAGTTAAAAATTAATTTCTTTGATATCTAAAAATTATCTAAGTTGTTTAATACAGCAACATGAATAGCTATCCAGAAAGCCCAAAGCTTCATACATGAAAGAACCATTAATTAAAGTTCTATAGTAAACACGGATAACAAAGCACAAAGCAGCATCACTAGTGGATTCATCAAAGGCCGCATCTGAATTAATTTATAGCTGTTAACAACTACTCCCTCAGATTATGATTATAAGGTAATTTTGAAAGAGTTGTTCTGATTCAAATTATAAGACACAAATAACCTATGTCTAATGTATTAAATAATTTATTCTAGTTATGTCTTTCATTAAATAGTTTATTTTTTTTTAATATTTGTAGGTAAGAATTTGTTAAGATAGGAGTAGTAATTAAGTGAATTAAATTTATGGTAGAAGTCTAAACATTAAATTGGAGACATTTGTGAAAAATATGTTTAATTTGTGACAAATTTAAAATGGTAAACTACTTTCAATTGTTTGTCTTAATATTGATGAGATAATTATTTATACCTTATATTCAAGATCGGACATAACAGTGATTAAAATCATCTCCATTTCAAATGTCATCAATTAATTGACAAGACAAAACCAGTTCGTTTGCTCCTCAAACTTATCCAGATTCATATTTTTATCTTTACTTATCTTTTTCTTTTTCATTTTATTCCAAAGAATCAGGGGAGAAAGCATGTTGCTTTTGGCTAGCTAAGTATACTTTAATGTAATTATTTATCTAGTTTGTCCGCTTTCCTTTAATTTTTGTTTGCTCTATTTATTCAAAATGTTATCAATATCCTGTTTGCAATGTTAGAATGAATTATGAATGAACAAAACAAAAAATGAAAATGAAAATGAAATGAAATAGTATTACTTAATGCATCACTTGGTATGTTATATATAAGAATAGAAATAATTATGTATATGATAGAATAAAAATCTAATAAGAATAGAAGCAATTCGCTAAATTACTCTTAATATTAAAATTTTGAGTCTAAATAAAATTGCCGGAAATTACCCTTCATGCATGTACAACGTTATCTCATTAATCCAACATCGAAATGAAATGGCCAAAGCATGGTCAATTGGGAAAAAAAATGGAAGAGATAATGTATAATTCATGGATAATTAAGAAACGTTGGGATTGAGGCACTTTAGTACTCTAATCCTTTTCTTTGCTTAGAATTCTTAAGAACCAAACAAGCTTTTTTTACAACTTGAAGTTTGTAATCAATATCAGACAAAAATAATGGATAGTGTTATATTGAAAACATTTTGTTAGTGTCCCATCATACAATTAAACATGAAAAAGATGTTTAAAGACTATATGAGAATTTTGTTTGGTGGATAATTTAAAAATATCTGTACAAAAACAAATATTTAAAGTCTTGAAACTCTCTTTTATGGCTATGATGTCTCCCGAGATCTAACTCAACTTATCTAAATTTTTATTAAAAAAATGTTGACTTAAATGGTTAAAAGTGGTTGAGTCAGTATTATTAAAAAAATATGAAAAAGGCCGTAACAATATCTTTTTGTTTTTTTGCCAATAGTAACAATATCAATTAAAGTTTAAAAAGAATCCACTAAAATGTTGGCCAAAAAAAGAGACCACTAAAATTAATTATCTCGCAAAGTTTCAGACAACTTGACAAGAATCTATGTCGACTCTCCGACACTGACGATTTTGTTTTTTTCTTTTGGGACCTGAAACAGAGTATTCTATATCTTCTTCACATTTGATCCGGAAAATATACCTTCCGATCGATGTAAGCACATCAAGTTTTCGAAAAAAATAACAATATTTATTTAATAAAAAAGCATTAAACAATACTAATATCCTTATCAACATATCCGGTCTAAATTTCTGAGTGCGACTCCTGAATTCAAGACCAGACATATTCTTTTGAAAAGTTATGACCGCCTTGCCTTTTTTTTCCCCCAAATTACAGTCTTGCTTTAAAAATCCGATTTTCTAATTCTAACTATATTTATGATTCAATGAATATGTGGAATATAACCTGGGTGTTTGTCGAAGCTTTTTTCTAGAAAAAAGAATTTTTTTTTTTTAAAAAAAAGATTACTTTCAAGAAATTTAAAAATAATCAGAAGCTAAAAAAAATATACTTCTAGTTATTTTAAGAAGTTATTTTAAATAGTTTCCAAGAAACTAAAACACAATTTACCTATTTGGTGGTAAGTGATTGGTTACTAGTTGCTACTATCAATTGCTGGCCACCAACCATTGGCTATTGGCCACCATCGTCGGTTGCCGGCCACCACAACCAATTATCAGCCACCTAGTGCTACTGCCAACCATCCGTCACTGACTACCACTGTCAGCTGCCAGTCACTAATCTCTAGTCCTATTATTGGTCAAACAAAACATTCAAGTAAATAAGTACTCTTTATGATTGTAAACATACATAAAATAACTCTCATTTTTATTAACTTCTTAAACAATACATTTTTTTTAAATAATTTAAAAATAATTTTTTTATGCTTAAACAAATGGACCCTAAATCTAAATGTAATGGATATGCAATAAAGTTTAATAATTTACAAAATCATCATCAACTTAGTAAATAACTTATAAATTAGCTAATGCCCTTATGGCATAGTGGCATGTAGGTTCTCCTCTAATGGGGAGATCACAGATTCAATCCCTCTTAAGTACTAGTTTGTCCTTTGTAATTTAAAAAATAACTTATAAATTAGGCGGCTTCCTATATTGTACAAAATTTTAAAAAATAAACTGTACAGTTCATTATAAATATTTCAATTTATTATAATTTTTATATTTTGTGTTGAACTATATATCTTTTCTCGTGCAATGCGCGAGTTAGATAATAACTTAAAAATTATTTTTTTTTTACCAAATAACTTGAAAATTCTTAAAAGATTGTATTTTATGTTTCTCACATTTGAACTCTAGTACTGAAATGTGTAAAAAAAATGAAGATTGAAGAAGTGAAAAAAAATTTTAAGGAGCCCAATAAAACCTGTGAAAAGAGATTTGCATGCAATCAAAGAGGAGGGGGGCTATTTATGATTTATAAATAATATACTTTTTATAGATTTTATATTCTATATTAAATATTGATAATTAGATGGGTATCATATAGTTTTTCTAATATGACAATCAATCTATATATTTATATATAATATAATATACAAATTTTGACCAGCAACATTTTTCATGAATCATGAACACTATAGTTGATTTCCTGGATCCACACTATTTGATAATAAAATTATAAAAGCTTTATACTTCCTATGTTTTGTGATTACCAATAATTGTATATATGTGTCTAAATAAATATATAATTAAATTATGCGCAAATAAAGGAACTAATTAATTAAAGTCAATATATTATTCAACATAATTCAAAACTTAAAAATTAGTTTCAATTTAACATAAATAAAATCATAAAAAGTAGAAGAATATAAGATAAGATAACTGATTAGCGTCATGCATCATCCTCATTTGATTCTATTCCTTATCAACTTTAGAAAAACAAAGCTTCTTTGGTGCGTCTCTTTTATTGGAGAAAATTAGGCTGAGTAAACTTTGATTAATTTTCCCCTACTTGTGGATTCACCACAATTTTGTCAGTCTTCTTCTCAAAAGTAGTCTCGATCATCATATATGTAATTTTTATTCTTTTTGATTATGCATACATCTATGTCACTCCTTTTTGTTTTCCTCTCCTTTTCTCACTCTCCTAGAATAGTCTAAGAATTGTATGAGCTGCTTTTGCTTGCAATGTTTATGGTTTGTCAATAGTATAATTTTTTAATAAAGTTTATCTTTTATGCTGACATTGATAATTATATAATGATCAATTTCAATTATTTTCATCATATATATATAACACTTTTTTAGCCGCCATGAGAAGACAAACAGAAATTATATTTTAACAAACAAAAATATCCTCACCCAAAATCATTAATTATTATAATTAATCCTAACCATTTACCTGACCTCTTAATTCTTTATGTTTATCCTAATTTTACTTTCTATATTTTAATGAAAAAAAAATTAGAAGCTGTTGAAACTAACTGTGACGAATATATAAAATTATTTATCCATTCAAATAATGTTGTTACAAAGGTAAAAAAAGTCAAATATGCACATGTATTTTTTAAAATTTAAATTATTTTTTTACGGCCAAAAATAATTTTGTTTTATTGTTACAAATGAGACGAGACAAAAAGATTACCTGAGAGTAGAAGAGACAACATCAAATCCAAGTCTCGTCGGGTACAGAGGAGCTCTAAATCTAGAAATGTAAAAGAAAACGGAAGACTCAAAATACTATGTCTGGTCATTAAAAATTTTAATTCCATTGTAACTCTAGGAAGCCCTACTCCTATGGAAGTCTCTTTCTTTCTTTAAACTTCATATTTTATGACTATTTTACCCTTACTTTCAAAACTACTATTTTGCCTTTCATTCCCCCGGGCCCTTGTCCTCTTTCCCCTCTCTATCTTCCGGCCTCTCTCCTTTAAGCAACAATTTTTATTTGAAGGAAAATTTTTGTCATTTCCAAATATTAAACATTTATTTTCATCAATCTAATACACATATTATATAATTTTTGCAATAAAGTTCTATTTACTTTTTCTTACATAGTATCAAATATAATTTTTTGCTTGAAATTCCTACTCCCTTTGGTTTTTTAATATATGAGCCTTCTTAAAAGATCTCAATGATCCATAATATAAAAACCTTAGCAAAATTTAGTAAAATATTAATATGTTATTTTCACAAATGTTTTTTATGGTTTTAACTTTCTCACTAAGTATTAATGTAGAATAAATGTCAATAACTTTTATTAAGGATATTTTAGGAATATTATGGTAACTTGTAATAAAATTAAAACTTCTAATTATTTTAATTATATGTCTTAATTCATGTGATTTGATTAAAAAATAGTTATAAAAAAAAATGGAAGGGAATATTTCATTAAAGCTAATTCTTTTTCTCTTCCTCATTTATATTCCTTTGATAATTTTTTTATAAGGCTGCTTGACAATTAAATCCAAAATAAATGAAATACCATTAAAAGGCTTGACTGGAATGATGCATTGGGATTGGGAGTGGGATAAGACAAATTAAGTGAGGAGGTGAACGTTGAAACTGTTATAACCCTTTTGACATCCCACTTTTTCAAATTACTCCGAGCATAGGGACTTTTCTAAGTTTATAATAAGATATAGTCTCTCGGATCCAAATATAATATAGTCTCTCGGATCCAAATATAAAATAGACTTGAAATGTTTTTTTTATGACAGATTTGAAATGTTTTCTTTAACCCAGAATATAAAATACAAATATGAGTTATTTGATATATTTATTTATTTATTTTTAATTTTAATTTTATTCTTTATTAAATAAGTGAATATGATTAATTTTCATTAATTATAAGATATAATGTTAAACATTAAATGGAGAAATTTTTTAAAACTATTATGAATTTCTGACAAATTTAATGATCATAATTTCTTTGATTATGTTTTTTGGTCATGTGAATTAGTTATTTGTATATCATATTTGAGATTAAAGATAATATTATTTATAAATTATAAATAAATCTCTCTCTGATTTTTATTATTGGTCACATTCTTTCATATATATATATAGTCCTATATATAAGTTAGCAAAATATCTAGTATTAATTTTTTAACAAACGCCCTTGCATTAGAAGTCAATTTGTTGACTTTAATTTCAAAATTTAAAATTTGAGAAGTGGATTCATTAAAAGAGATAAATTTTTCAATAGTTTTTTAAGAAATGAAGAATATGAACTACTTTTAACTATTTTTTTAATTTATATAAAATAGCTAAAAATGATATACAATAGAGACAGGAGATAGTATAATTTATTTATCAAATTTCTGAATAGTACTACATGAGAGTTCACTCATCATCACTGTATATTTCAAAAGCAAGTCATAGCGACATTATCCATTATTTGTATCAGTGGTTGATGCAGGCGGCGACGTTTTCTCGGCCTGTCTCTCCCCTCTCACTTTCTCTCCATTTCAGAATTCTGTAGTTTTAAAACTACTACTCAGTCCTCACTTCTTCTCTACTTACGGTCGTACCAACCTTTTTTCTTCCATGCATGTGAGCCCCCTCCCTTCTCTCACATTCATTTTCATAATAATTGACCCCAAACACTAATTCTCTTCATCAATTTCTCCAATCATAAAGAGAGGTGACCAGAGTCCATTTCAACTATTTGCAACTCTCAGATAATCTTAGTCGTCCATTCATCATTTATCTGTAGTATTTTTAACCTTGTTGCTTTAGTGTCTATTTGAATTGGTTTATATATTAATGATTATGAGAATAAATGCATATTCATAATAGATTATGAGAATAAGTGGTTGTGTCAAAAGTAATTTGTGTTTAGATATTTTTACCTCATGAGTAATTTTGAAAAAAGAAATGTGTTCGGATTTTAATAATTTAAGTGATTATTGGATGAATAATAAGAAGGAAAATTGAAATAAGTGATTATGTAAAGATAAATTACTATTATAAATAGAAAAAATTAACTTCTTCCATAAGAATTATTTAAGGCATAAATGTTTATTAAAAAATAGGATGTGTTTGGCAACCTCTCCTCATAAGTGATTATTTCTTTCCATAATCACTGATGGGTGATATCCAAACAGGATATTATACAATTATGAAACTTTTATTTAATAAATTTAATACTATGTAATTAATTATAATTTACTGTCTCTTTACCGATCAAATTTGCCTCTTTTTGAATCTAAATTGATTGGGGGCACTGAAGATGGAGGCACAGGAAACTCACTTACAAAAAGTTCACATCTTTTGTTCTTCATGTTAATTTTTTCGACGAAAATTATGACAATTTAAGTCATAATACATGTAACTCCATTTTTTTTTAATTTTTTTATCATTTTAAAAAATTATCAAAAGTAAAAAGAATATGTTTGATTTAATTGCCCACATAATAATTCGAAATTCTTCTGCACGTGATCATTATATGTAAAACACACGTGTCCATAATTGACTCCTAAGATTTCCAGTTCCACGGGATGACCAAATTGAAGAAACGATTGCAGTAAATTCTATGGCAGTCTTGCTTATTTACCAAATCAATAGTATTATTTGTGGGGCCCCTACAAAACTGTCAAATTAATGTAAAGATTATAATCACTGCTTAATGATTAATTGGCTTCCGCTAATTTACAATTTTTTTATTTTTATTTATGCAATTGGAAATGAAAGAAAAATATCTCTCAATTTAGTCCTTCGTAGTTTTTTCCTTAATTTTTTTGACCAACAATATTTTTATTAATTTATTTCTTCACCAAGAGATATTTTCTAATATAATCCCTCACAAATAAAATCATTATTAATAATATCCTTCTACCAAAGCAAGAATACTCATAAATATGAAGGATTAAATTAAGAAAATTAAGACACGCTAATTTATAAAGAATTAAATTGAGGAATTTTTTTATAATAAATAGAGAAATATTTTATTCATAAAATGAAAAATAAAGTTTTACTTAAGACGTAATTTTAAATTGCTTTGAGATAGTAACTATCATATTTTTCTTTTTTATCAATGAGATAATAATAACGTAAATTTCAGCCTTAAACATTTATTGTCATCAATTTAATCATAATGACATGAATCTGAGCTCAAAATATATTTGTAAACATTTATTATTGAAGCCTGTTTCAATTAAAAATTAAATTTGAACTAAATTAATACTACGTCGATGACTCTAAAAAAATCACAACTCTAAGTATTAGTAGCTTTTATAATTTTTTAAAAAATTAATCTAAATTTCAGTCTCACCAATAGCATGTCCCTAAAAAAAGACTGAACTAATTAAACTAACCGGATCTTAAATCACTATTAAATACAAAGTGATTTATTTGAAGATACTAATGTACTAGTAGTTTACATGAATATATGATTTTGTAGTACAAATAAAAGGGTCCATCCATATCATCGTGGCTCAAAATTTTCATTATGGAAGGCATTTCCAAGTCAAAAAGGGTCAATTCCAGCAACCCCATTGTCTTCTTACCCAAAAGCATTATAGCCACATGGTTCCTAGGTGCCTCTATAAGCAGCGTATTAAAGAAGTAATAATAGTATATATTTACATACACAATTATACTTATTCTATTTCTTTTTATTTCTCATTTTTTTTAAAAAATTATTTTTATTTATCTATCATTTTTAAAGTTTAAGATGATATTAATTATTATTTTTTCAATTATATTCTTATTTTTTTAAATAAAAAATGATATTAATTTTTTTAATATATCCATTTATTTAAGAGCATGTTAGAAAATATAAATTAAATTATAACACATTAATTATATTTTTTAAATTTACCTGCTAAAATCATGTAAAATCAGGATAGCATAAAAAAAATTATTAATATCAATACAGAATCTCTCAGGTCAACAAAAAATTTCACCTCACCTGAAATTTCGGAATCCTGCAACAATAACGTGCCTCAAATATTTAGCCCAGCGAGGTGGGATTTCTCTTCCTTTTGCTCGAAGAAAGTGGCTTAAGACGGGAATTTAAGTCAAAAGAAACTACAAGAAAATTGGAACTTGGGTAAGAAAAAGAACACTATTTTGGGAAACTAGAACCATTTAAAAACCCACTAGCCTTCCGACGGAAGGTAAGAAGAGCACGAGAGGCTTAGCAGCAATACTACTAGTGCAAGCCAAGCCCTCAAAAAAGCCATACACTAACCGTCTCGTTACCTTCAACCTCTTTTTCCTCTCTCTCGCTCTGTCTCCAAAATACTCATTCAAACAAGAAAAGAAAGGAATTCATCTGCCTACAATACCTCTTTCTCTCTCTCTCTCCTGTGCCATTGAAGAACTCTTCAATTTCAGAGTCTCTTACAATGGCAACATGTATCAGAAGAATGGCTATTGGCTATACTTTCCTAGTTCTTTTTCTCTCTTCAGGTATCCTTTTGCTCTGTTTTTCTCTGCATATTAGCTTGTTTTCAGTTTTTACTTTTAATTTTCTTCTTATTTTGCTCTAGATAAAAAGGAATCAGATACTAGGATAATATATATGAGATCATATTTAGTAGTAACAGCACTAACTGATTTCAGTACTGCTGGTTCAATTACAGATATAGGATTCTTACTTGGAGTGGGTTCCTTTGGGATTAACTATGGCCAAGTGGCTGACAACTTGCCACCACCAGATCAAGTGGTCGAACTCTTGACATCCATTAAGATCACTAAAGCAAGAATCTACAACACCAATCCTCAGGTTCTGTCTGCTTTTGCCAATTCTAACATTGAACTCATTGTCACAGTAGAAAACGAAATACTTAACCAGCTAGATGATCCCCAACAAGCTCTTCAATGGGTAAACACCCACATCAAACCGTTCGTCCCAGCCACAAAAATCACAGGAATCCAAGTGGGAAACGAAGTCTTCACCGATGATGACCCAACCCTCATCCAATACCTCGTACCTGCGGTGGTCAACATTCACGATGCAATTTCTCAGTTAGGCATTAACACAAACATCATGGTTACAACCCCAAGTTCCTTAGCAGTTCTCGATCAATCCTACCCTCCTTCAAACGGCAGCTTCAAGAGCGAAATCTCCGAGATCATGACTCAATTCTTGAGCTTCTTGTCAAGCACAAAATCTCCCTTTTGGATCAACGCCTACCCATTCTTCGCTTACAAGGGCGAACCATCTCAAATTCCACTAGAATACGTTCTATTCAATCCCAGTCCGGGAATGGTGGACCCCGTCACCAATCTACACTACGACAACATGCTATATGCCATGGTGGACGCGATTGTGTTCGCGATTCAGAGAATGGGCTTCGATGGAATCGAAGTGAAAGTATCGGAGACGGGATGGCCATCGAAGGGCGATTCGGATGAATCCGGGGCGAGCTTTGAGAATGCAGCGACTTACAATGGGAACTTGTTGAGAAGGCAAATCGCGAACGAAGGGACGCCTCTGAGGCCAAGCATGAGGCTGGAGGTGTATCTGTTTGCGTTGTTCAATGAGGATTTGAAGGATGGACCGACGTCGGAGAGGAATTATGGGCTGTTTCAACCGGACGAAAGTATGGTTTACGATGTAGGGCTCTCTAATATCAAATCATCATCATCTCCTGATTCTTCAGGTTCTCTTATCTCCTCTGCCACTAAGGTAAAAAGCTTAGCTTCATTTGTTTTCAGATATGTGAAAAGTTACTTTCCGCTATAGATGCTGTAGTTAATTAAAGGATTAAAGGTGACGTAGAAAGCTTATGGCAATAATTATAATTTTAACCCAAGCTATTGTTTGTATTTAATATTGTACTTTTACAGGAAAATTTAAGTCAGCCCAAATTAATTGAAAAAAAAAAGTTCAGATTCGTTAAAAATGTTCCCAGAATGAACGGCGTTCTGTATAATTTATAAATAATTTAATTTCGTTTGTTGTAAATTTTATATTTTATATTGATATTAATAATAAATTAGTAGTAATATTGATGATACGATATTTAAGGAAAATTAATATTATTAAAATCAATATCAATATATCTTAAAAATTGTGATGACCAATGAGTTGGTCCTTGTGATACAGGGAGCACCAAAGGATTACAAAAGCTTGATCTACTGGGTGGTCATGTATTTGCTGACTTGGGACAGAGCTCAAAACAGGTAGTTATAGATATATGTTTATAGTTTACATGATAATTTAAATCTATATATTTTGTTAGTTTATAAATCTATAACAAATCATAGGGTCCATAAATCATAAATAATGTGAAAGAGTGGTCCAATAATGATCTATATATATATATATATATATACACTTCATAATTCGTCATCTATTATAATCCTAAGGAATAGTACTAGTATCCACAATTTTTGATTCTAATTAAAGCTTTCCAAACAAAGACTGGAATGAAGCGCAGTTTCAAAGAGAGAGAGAGATTGTATCAATCATTAGTGGATAATCTCTAAAATTTTTACAAGTACTTTTTATGCCATGAAGTTTCTCCTGATCTTCACAAAATTTTGGAATCCAACTGACCTCAATTTTTCTAATTAAAAAAAAAGAAATTGTATTAGCTAGCCAATTATTTAAAAAGTATGAACTCTATGATCAATTGAATGGATATGGGACATTGCAGGAATTAGAAGGAACTGACCTTTTGCAAAGGATGACGAACAAGAGTTACAAAGAGCGAAGAAAGAGAAGCATTATTATTTTCGTTAGTACAAGATGGATATGATTAATTACCACCCAAACACTGCATGAGTGGCTATGCTTTCACTCACTTTCCGCCATGGCTATGGCTTGCTCACATTGCTGCAACCAGCACGTGTCAGTGACCCCAAACATCAGAGTCAGATCAGCCTTATTTTTAGGTACTTAGGAAAAGAACGACATCTCATTCTTTTTTGCTACATCATTTACAATAATAACATGTAGTCCCTGTTTTATTGCTTATATATAATTGGAACATACATCATACATATCAATTCCTGACTTTCTCATGTTTTTCTTAAAGTATATATATATAACTAACAAATTAGGAGACATTTGGTAAGAAAGTGAAATTGCTTTCAGTTTGTACTGCAAAAAACTGAATATCTACTCTCTTTGTCCCATACTGTAAAATAACAGTTGAAACTTTTTTTATCCTATAAGGTAACGTGGTATTATTTATTAATTTTTCCTCTATTAATATAATATATAGTATTATAAATTGTGTTGATTAATAATATTTAATAGAGGTAAAATGAGAATTTTTGAATTTTTTCTTTTAGAAATTTAAGGATGTATACATTTTTCTTAATATACATAAAATTTCACTTATAACCTTATGGGGTAGAATGGGTATTATATTATTATTTAATAATAACGGTCTTTATTATTATTATTATTATAAGTTTAAATAAGTTAGATTTTAAGCGCTCACGAACAGACCTCATGACAAGCACTTATAAGACTGGTTGTCCTCCCTAATCAACTTTCTTTAGTCATTTTTCTTTTAAATTTAGTGGCACAAATACTTCCAAACAATAAAATCACTTCTTTCATTCCATCTTCTTTTATTCTATTATCTTTTCTATAGTTGAAGGAAAAAGGGAACAAAATTAGAGGTTCAGACTAAAATAAATTTCAGAACCGGATTTAAAAATGAGAGTATATATATGAAAGTAAAGATTAAAAGCTTTCAATTTCACGTGTATGTATATTTTCTTGTAGAGGGGGGACAATCGAAGCACAGCCTTATTGACAGATGGGGATAGTTGTAGGTATAAGTGTGCCCCATCAGCTAACGTGGTGCACATGAAGGTCTCGATTCATTTCCACGCCCCTTAATTCCTCTGTTTGTCACTCATAAGTTGGCCTTCAAATCAAACCGACCGTGAGTCTGGATATCCTGAGACACGGGATATTAAAATATTTGCTCAGTATTAAATTTTGATCATTCGATTGCTTAGACTACGGTAAGAATCACACACACACACACACACACATATGTATGTATGTATATAATGCCTCATCTGTCATTATCTCATTCATGTGACACGATTTGAAATGCTCCAGTAAATACCTCTGGGTTAAAAATAATTACTTCGGGAAATTTGAAAATTTTGACCCTATAAGCCCCATTTGGTTCAATTACAAACAGGGGTTGGTGATATAATGGGAAAAACGTGAAGGGATATAATAGGATAATGATTACATTGGATAACGATTACATGTGAGTTTTAAATAAGATTGTTTGGTATGATGTTGGGAATGTGAGAAATGAATTTATTTTTTATATTTAATTAAACACATGTATATTGGAAAAGACTAAAACACTCTTAGATTGAAAAAAATCCCCTCCCTCTTTCTTCTTCCATCCTCACTAGCATCCAGCTACCACCATTGCATTACTGACGGTGTCCACTTCTTCCTCCTCTCAGTCTTTCTCTTCTTATCAATACCAGAACACAACCACAACCACTAAGATTAGGAAAAAAAAAAATAGAATAAAAACAAGACTGCAATGCGATTGAAGGTTGCCGTTGTCACCTCCTCAATCTTTCTCTTCTCGTCAATCGAAGGCCATCGTCACCTCCTCCCCTTCTGGTACTAGATTAGCGGTGAAGGTTACATCATCTTCTTCATGCTCCTCACCTTCTCCCCTTCTCACATCATCTCCATTCGTTGAGGCTTGCAAATCTGCAACTGCTTCATCCATCGAAGGAATAGCATTCGTGAATCTAGATCTGGCCTTCGATTTGATGGCAATGGCTTGGTTGAAGGATGAAGGAATCGGTTGAAGGTGGAGGGAGGATGAAGACAGAGGCTTTGATTTGACTGCGACAGCTTAGGAACAAAGATGTTGACAGTGTAAGAAGCATGAAGTCGAGTTGTGTGGTTTTGTGTTTTTTTTTTTCAATTGTGAAGGGTATAAAAATTATTTATCCTCCATTTACCTCACTGTGAGAGGCTTTACTTGGCTTTTTTGGAGGGCATCATCTTCAGCTTAATTTAGGTAATTTGGATCACCCGAGGTAAGCTTCATCCCCTGAGTGATGTGCAACTAAACACACCAAGTTAAGTAATGTAATCATAATTATCTTCACCTAACTCCTTTGTGAATGAACCAAATAGATTGTAAAAATTTTCATTTTCAACCCATAATTCACAATTCACTGCGATCGTCTTTGAATATGTATTTGTCATCCAAAAGAGAAAGATACAATGCATCCATATGAATAGGCTTTGTTCATTATGTCTCTCTTTTATCTACAAAATTAAGGAGAGAGAAGAATAGTCTAGTTTGTGAGAATTTCAAGTCATCCTCTTTAAGTAGTAATGTAAGTATCCTTTTAGTAAATAATATATAAGTATCTCTCTAAGTATTTTTTGAGTAATAAAACTTGTCCTAATAAAAGAAGAACTTGCTAAATAATTTTAAGTGTGTATTTGGTAACACGTTAGTAACCAAGTTTGGAGCAGCAAACTTGGTTTGATACATTGTAGATGTGTTTGACTCATTTTTTTGCTTCCATTGGAGAATCATTTTCAGGTTAAAACAAAGTTTTAGCATAAGTGGATTAGGACATGCTTCTCCGTTCTACTTCTTTGTTCCCATCTTCATTTATTTTAAAGTCAAATAAAAATGGATCAATAAAAATGAGAAAACTTGGAAAATAAAATTTTCATAAAATTTCTCATATTTATTAATCAAAATGCCTCTTCAAAATTTTAATTTTCATGGACTATGACCCATAAGAAAATGTTACATCAGATAGAATATATTTTCAATTAAATAAATACAGATTAAATTTTAGTCTAAGAAAATTAAATTAATTATGAGATAGAGTTTAAGTTCAAATTTGAGAAAAATTATTAGTCAAAATGATAGAAATAAAAAAAATAAAATACTAGAAAATAATTTCAAACTTTATTTTTTAAGAGAGACATATATATTAAATAGATATTGAAAGAAGAAAATTTATTTATTGAAAGTTGAGAAAATTATTACACTAAAAGCAGTTTTAATTAAAATTACCCAAATATAATCACTTTTATCAAAATTAATTTTCAAATAAATTATCCAAACATAAATATATTAATTCAAAATCAAATTTTACTATAACCATGTTTTAAAATCAATTTTACCTAAACCCTATTTTAATTGATTGAATTCCAAACGGGCACTACTGAATCCTTTCACAAGGATAAAGCTCATAAAATGATTTTAAAGTAATAAATTATATAATTAATAAAAATGTATATTGAATTTATTTTCTTTATTTTCATTTATCCTTTTCATTTTATTACTTTTTTGCTTTAAGATATAATATATTTTATAGATTTTTAATTTCAAATGATCTAAATTCCTTATCAGACTCAACTAAGGGACACTATGCGAGAGTCCCTATGGTACATTATGGAGCCCTTCAGGCATCTAACGTCTTGTTGGTTGTTTACTGCTTTTATATCAATTGTATCCAGTTGTAAAATATTAATATATGTTTGGCGAGATCATTAAGAAAATTGTTATGAAAAATATAATCAATATTTTATAAAATAATTAATAAAATTTAAAATAATAAACCGTGATAAATCCTCATAATTTGTTTTAGGACATTAAAGCTCCGCTTGGATGAGAAAAGAAAATGAGAGAAAAGATAATAGAAAGAAGAGAAAAGTGAGAGAAAGATATTTTCTCTCCTCATATTTGATCAATAGGAGAAAATAGAGAGGATATAAAAGTAACTAATTTTATATTGATAATAATATCTATGCTATTTTAAGAAAAATATTTGTATATAATAAAATTTATTATTCTACTATGTTATTTATATAATTTCCATAAAATATTATACAATGAATTAAATTATAATTATAATTTATAATTATTTTATCTAAATTTAATTTTTACTTCAAAAATTATAAAATGCATTTTCTTTCCTGAATGGAATTAATTTATATAATATATTATTAAATGGAATTATAATGTATTTCAAAAATTATAAAATGGTGAGTAATTTTAGAAAGAGAGGTTTTTCCCCAAAAAATCTCTATTATTGGAGAGAAAGTTAGGGAGAAAATATATGGAATCACGTGTTATTTCTCTTAATATTTTCTTCTTTCTACTTTTTTTTTATCCAAATAAAAGAAAATATAATTTTTCTTCATATTTTCTTCTATACTTTTATTTTGCGTCTCTTTTTTTCCCATTCAAGTATAGGATAAGGGTATTCACGAGCCAATAATTAAAGATTAATTTTTTCAAAATGTAAAAATTATTAAAATAGTTTTTATCACTTGTATATAAATACAATTAGAGTTGTAAATATCTCTTAATCAAGATACTTAACATTAGACAATTATTTTTTGCTTAAATATATTTATAACTAAATTGTAGGGCCGTGCTTTATATGAAATAAGTTAAATGACACTGTTAATATTGATATGTTGATTTGAGGTTGGCCAAACACAACCCTCATAATATTATTTTTTTTATATAATTTTTTTATAAAAAAATATTATTATCAATACATTTGTCCATTTTAAGAATGAACCATCAGGGTCAAGGTCAAAAGACGACATCACAGCCCCAAGATAGTAGGATTCGATTAAGATTTTCACAACCTCAAAAGGGATTTGCCCAACTTGGTCCTATATGCTTCAGGTCCTTGTCCTTGGGGTCATGTCAAACTGATTCTAATCGACATCTCTAATTCTCTAATCTCTAATATTGTATAAAAATAGCGTTACGCTTAAGCTATTCATTTTCTGTTTTTACTTTAATGAAATTAAATCTACTGAATATTAATATTTTTAAAACAATACAACCGCAGTTGGGGCTCAGTAAAAAAAGAAAAAAGTTGATGTTCTTGAGTAAAATTTTAAATTCAAGTATTATGAATAGAAAAGAAATCATATTTATCATGAGTGATTGGGTTAAGTCGCAACGAATAAAACATTTTTATATAAGATTTTAGTTCTAATCTTATAGATAGATAGAAAAAATAACCTGATAATACTTAAACAATACTTAAATCTGATTTGATAATTTTAAATATCAGATAATTATATAAAAAATTACGTTTAGAAAATTATTTAAAGCTGACAACATTTAAGTTTAAATTAATCGACAATATCATATAGCCGACGCCCACCTGTGTGTGAAATGGATTCCCAAAGGGTGGCCCTTTCCATGTATAGAACCATGCCAGTACTCGAGAACACACTCCACCTGCTATGTTACTAACCCATCAATTCAAGGCAGAATAATGAAGCAGTGTCACAACGCATGAGGGAGTCTTTGTCCATTTTCTACATGTTGGTGATATGTTTTCCATTATTTGTTCTGTGTCTCCCTTGAATTGAAATCATAGCTTTAAGCAGACTTAACATGCCCTTGCTCAAACGTTAGGGAGCAGATGTGGAAAAAGTGCTGTTCATCATTTATAACTTGAATTGTCAAGTACCTTTCAGATTTGATTCAACATCTTGCTAGCTAGCTTCAAAATGTTGAATCCGCTTTTTTACTTTCTTATCTTCAATGTATAATCTTGCTTTCAGCGTCATCCCTCTCAACTCTAGTACCTTTTTTCTTTCCTATTTTTTTATATAAAGTTTAAATGAGTTGGTTTCAGAGATTAATTAGAATTAAAATAAGTTTTTTAACTACCAATGACACGTAATTTAGCTGGTTGAAACATTTGTGCTAGTTTAATCAATAATCTCGAGAATTCTAGCCCTCAACTCAATGCAAATTAGTCTAAGTCTCATGTAACTATTAGATAACGGACAGATCAATAAGAAAAAGCAAAATCTATAGACTAAGAAAACATTTAAAAAAAAATTACTTATAAATTATCCACTATCCCCAAGATGAAAATCCAAACTTACGTACTAAACCAATATTAATTGGCTTCAAGCACCTTCTATTTGACACTTCTCATGAAAATTGATGGTCTTGGGTTTTGATGGATGGAATGAGAATGGGTCCCATATGTTAACCAGATCAGTTCCTACAAGAAGGGACTATGGAATAAGAAGCACATATTCATTATTTTTTTTTTTAAAAAAAAGTGGAGATGCCATATTATTGTATGAATAGGCCAGAATTTGGGGTGGTGGAAAGATTTTGAGGAATGTCGGCTTGGTTGAAAGAGATAGAAGGGTTGGAGATTTTGATATGGATAATTGGAGGAAATTTGAGAACATTGAAGAAAGAATTATGGTTTTAGGATTAGAGAGATTTTGAAATGAATATTATGAGATAAAAGTGTGAAAGGGATTTAGAGATTTTTGTTTGATACTTGATGGGGTTAAAGTATAAGATATTTTAGGAGTTAGTTTGGTACAAATTGAGAAAAGGAAAGGGAATAGAAAAGTTTTCTCCTATATATATGGAAAGTTATCTTTCCAATAAAATGGCCTTACCATTTACCAAACATAATTTTTATACTTTTCCCTATTTTTTCTTTTTCATTAAATTTATTATCTATTTATCAAATCAAATGTAGCATGCTTAAGATATAAGGAAACTCATGTAGAACACCCTCACACATGCCAGAAAGTTTAGTAGAATGTCAACCTTTGAACCACTTGATAATAAAGTTACAATTATCTAAGATATAGGTCCCTTTTTTTTTTTGGCTAGCTAAGATAAAGGGTATTAAAAAGTGCTAAATTGATAAAATATAAGGTGATCTTTAAGATTCACTTTTAATAATGTCCATTATATACATAAGAGTTGGAGAAGGAGGATAATAGTCAAGCAAGTGAATGGTTTTTTTCTTTTTGTGAGTGCATTTCATACACAACTATAAATCAAATCTTAAATAGTATGTTTAGGGAAGTCAACTATCTAACAATTAAGCTGAACCTTGTTGGTGTGAATGGTTTTACTTTTTACCTGCCATTAGAATAGAAAGTTGTACTTGGAACTATTCAACAAGATATGATTAATCCCACTAATCAACATGCATTCTAATTTACAAGTTTATACATGAGATTTCACCAAAAAAATTATACGTGAGAATAGAGAAAAAATTACACAAAAAGTGATTGTATGTAAATTTTATTTTCTCTATTTATAGTTATCTACTTTTTTGATAATAATAGAATATATGTATATACAAACAAATAACTCATATTATAAAACTCGGTTTTATCAAGTTTCAATATGATCATTTGGCCCAAAAAAGTTTACAGGATCATTGCCTCCATAGGGTACAAATAGATATGTAGACCTTTTTTTCCCACCATCTAGACCTTGACTTCTTAGGAAACTAAATATCTAAATAATCTTTTAATAATAATCAAATCAATAAATTTTGAATTAATATTTTGTTAGTTCCATAATTAGTTTTTTAAAACACGTGAATATGCTTTCATTGGAGTAGACTCACAATACAACGTACTTGTATATTATACTACAGTTTTCCTTTTCTAACGCGATATTATACATTCAGGAATTTTTAAACTTGTGAACATATATACTAAAAAAAATTATTTAATTTATCTTTTACTATTTTTTCTCTTCACTAGACCAGATAGGCGGGTCCTGCATATTACGGAGTCCAAAATAGATGAAAATTGCACTATTCATTACTCTTCATTACTCCTTATGAAAAACGCAACATCTTGTAGCTTGTATTGAGACATATACATGTGCGCATATATATATATATATATTGATTTTTCAGCTTTATACTTTAAAAAAGGCAATATCTTGAACACGGGAACATATACTTTAAAAAAGTTCAAAAAATGAAAAATATACTATAAATGCAGCATCAATCGATTCTGTTTTATTATAATTTTTTCTCTGCTAAAAAAAAAGTCAATTTTTCATAATAAACAAGGCTTTGTTACCACTAAATAAAAAGTTTATTGGTCAAAATGAGTGATATTGATTAAAATATTTCTATTTTAAATTTAACAAATCAGCACAGCGACCCGTATATATGGCGCGAGGTTCAAACTCGATAGCCCTAAAACTGTGATTGCAAATCGAAAGCCCTCTCCCGTCAGCGATGGCGCTTCCCTCCTCATTCCACGAACGACTTCAACACATGGATCACACCAGAAATCAACGTCTCTCTCTGCTTCAGGTTTCAATCCCTAACTCTTATGTTCATACATTCGAAGAAAAATATAAAAAATGTGACTCCATTGGTAGTATTTTCATAATTTTTTTCTATAGCTACTCCGATGAACTATGTGAAATCTTTTGTTGCTTGATTGCCGAAAAAATCCACCGAGAGAAAGAAAATATAGATTAATCATTTCGCACTTTTTTCCTTTTTAACTAGAGTTAGGCACAGATTTAAATTTTGCGGGCGCAAGTTTTGGATCCATTTTCTTTATATGTTTATTAGTTTTGGTTGATTCTCATTTTCTAAGATGAAAGAACTCATAGATACAGATTTTATGTATAATTAGATATTTCGAAGAAAATTTTCAGAAATTTTATTTTTATTAGTGAATCTGATGGAGAATTGCTGAAAAATTTTACCTGAATTTAATCAAGGAAGCCAAACAGCCAAAAATTCCATGCATTTCTGTTTTCTCTATGGAAACTTCTAATAACAATGTTCGCAGGCTGAGAAAGAGTTGCAAGCCAGGAAGTCACAGGTTCTTGCTTCAAGGCTAGCAAATATCAGGTCCATGGAACAGAGGTGCTTCCTGCTCGATAGTAAAGTAGCATTGAGGAACTACAAGATTCTGGCTCTCAAGTCCGAAATTGAGAACCTCGATACGAAATTGGAAACAGGAGCTCTTGAAATGAGGTAAATAAATTCAAGTGCA
The DNA here is from genome assembly GCA_026686845.1 of Adenanthera pavonina. NCBI lineage: Eukaryota > Viridiplantae > Streptophyta > Magnoliopsida > Fabales > Fabaceae > Adenanthera > Adenanthera pavonina. The sequence goes on from JAIVEN010000009.1 coordinate 6,628,039, forward strand.
TTGAGGTGTTATTGTATTGTCGAGGATAATTATTTGATTGGAGCTACATGTATTTCAGGTCTTTGCAGAGTGAAGTGGAGAAGCTTGAGGAGTTGGAGAAGAACAAAGATAGATTCTATGAAACAAAGAGGATAGAAATGCAGGAATTCAAGGACAATGCGGGGAGATTTGTGGAGGAATGTCAAATGGAAGTTGAGAATTTGAGACACAGAGTTAATGAGGTAAATGGAAATCACCACTTCTAGGAAAAATTAGTGTCACTATTCATAACTCATGCTTTTCACCCAGAAATGCTTCCAAGCACAACACATAGCTTCAACTTAAATGTTGAGTCATTGACCAATAATTTAAATAAAACAAGACATTCATTTTGCATAGTTTGTTAGAACTGAAAGTAGAAAAGAATATGGATGTTGTTATGCAAAAGTTCAAAGTGTATTATTTGATGTAAGATATTATGCTGCACATTGTAGACCAGTTAGATCCATCGTAAAATAAAATTCATCAACATCTAGCTTCCACAACTTGCTTAAAAATCTATTCTCATTGGTTCCCTACTCAAGAGAGAATATCTACCTGTCTTCCTCACTAAAACTATAGATGGCTGCAAATTATTATTCAACTCTAATGTTTGTTTCATATGTGGTGTATGCGCACGAGCGAGTATTTTGTGTGTGAGAGAGCTTTTAGTAGTGTCTTAGTGACTTTGTGTCTGTATGGAATTGAAGTTACCATATATTTCTGATACCCAAAGCTAAAATTACTCTTGTTCAGTAAACTGAACGAAGGACTGCAATATATAACCAATCTGTGGATCCTTAGTTCATTTTTTTTTTTAATCTTTTGTCTTGCTTTGCTTTGCTTTTGTTTTTGTTATCACCTTCCAAGGATTGCATTGAGCTGTTTTATTAGTCTTTCGTTATCAGGATTTTATGCATTGTCAAGCGAAGGCATGTTTTTGTGATTTTAGTTTAGCTGAAATTTGGGCATTCTGACCTTCAGCTAGCCAATAAGTTGGTTTTCTTCCAGAATTGCCCTCTTCACCACAGAGATAGATTCTTTTCCACCCCGGATGTCCTACTTTATATATCTATCTTCCTACAAGCAGTCATCGGATTTTATTTCTCCCCCATTACATAGACTCTGAATTTCTACTGCATGTCATAGAAAGTTTAAAACTGCTAATTCTGTTATGGTTTCAAGCACATTTTAAATTTAAATGGCATAGACTGAATCATACTGGGCATCACCTTTCTCACAGAGCAACTCATGCAGTTGGTTGTTAAACAAACTTAGAGTTGTTTGAGCTATGAACTTCACATTTTTTTTTTAAACCAGATTTGGTCCTTCCTTTTCTATCAAATTTTCAAGAGATGAGTTACAATGTGAGAATGTGAGTGAGGGAATATGGTAATTCATGGGGTTTCCCCGTTACTATTATTATTTTTTTAAAGAACTTCAAATAATTCACTGCCAAGATACTTGAAAGCAATGTGCCAAAGCAAAATATATTCTGAACTAACATTCTGACGTTCCGGTACTTTTTATGTACTTGAGTCAAGAGGTTTAATGATGATATTCTTGAATAAGTTTTCTGTTCTTAATAACTATGTGCTACTGATATAAATCTGAATTCTTCTGAAATGAAACCACTCTGGTATCCATCTCTTTTTGTCAGCTTTTGCTAATGACACTGAAACGCTTCATCCTAATTTTCAGCTGAGGCCATCTTTCTTGGAACTTAAGAGGAACAATCAAAATTCATGTAATTCCGAGATATCTGCCGCTGAAATGAGAAAGTCAGAACTTGTAGCCGCAACGGAGAATTTGGATAGAAAGCTGGCTTCTAATTACCAAATAAAAGCACAGCTCCAAAAGCAGCTTCAAAACATTCTGATGACGCAAGCTCGAGAGAGAACCAAACCATCTCAGTCTGCTGGTCGGGTGGGAAGTCAATCAACAAAATTTTGATCAAGTTTGCAATTTGTATAGAAACATAGCCTTAATTAGAAACAGATATTATTAAAGTCTTCATGGTTTATAATTGGATTATCATGCCTTCTATTGAGCCACAACCACAAGGCATAATAGTTTGGTAATTCCTCCTAATACAATTAATGCGTTTAATTGCATTTTGGTGCATCTACCTGGACCAAGAAAATTGGAGCACTATTCTGGGTTTTTTGAACTTTAAATAACAAAAAAAATAAAAAAATTACTGAAATATAACGTGTCAGAGAGTATTTACTCAAATATAACACACAAAGTCGATCAATAGCAACGTGACTCGGACCCGTACAACGAAGTCACATAGCTAGCTTGTAATTTTAGATCTCACATTTTTTTTTTTAAAAGAGGAAGTCCTTTGCAATCTCCACGAAGGCAAAGTCGTATGGCCGTGCGACTTCCCTTTTTTTTTAATAATTAATTTTGTAGTTGTTAGATTATTTAAATGTGTTCTTTGATCCTATTTAAATGACCAATGTTTTCTACTATATTCAGATCAACTTTCTATCCTGTTCAAGTGAGTTTTGACCATTTCCAAATATGATTCGTTGTAGGAAATATTTTGTGTAAGAATATGAAATTATTTTTTTTACATTAAATAATTATTAAGAAGATATAAATTTCAATAAAAGTGAAACAAATATTAATTAATAATTAACTATATTTGTATATGTGTTGTCCCAAATTTTCTCATCCCTAAATTTATATTATATATACATACTTTGTTTTTTTAAACATTTAAATATCATTTTAAAGTTGCATGAAGAGGTAAAAAATCCTTATATGGTACGCTAATTTTTATGATTGAAATTAAGAAAAAAAAAGAACAAAATATGATATGTTAGTCTGTTAGACAATATTTATCAAAATATAACAAACAAAGTTGACTGATGACAGTGCATTTTGACTTGATACACACAAGTCTCTGATTCTATTTATAAAGTGTTATTGACTAGTAAATAAATATTAAGGAAAGTTACTTATACTCAAAAAGTTTTAAAAAAATTAACATAAATGAACAAATAATTGACATACCATACAAGGATTTTCTTATCTCTTCATGCAATTTTAATATGATATCTGAATGTTTAAAAATAAAAGCATTTGTATATATAATATGAGTTTAGGGATGAGAAAATTTGGGATAATACTTATACAAATATAGTTAATTATTAATTAATATTTGTTTCACTTTTATTTAAATTTATATCTTCTTAATTATTATTTAATGTAAAAAAGATAATTTCATATCCCTATATAAAATATTTCCTACAACGAATCATATTTGGAAATGGTTAAAGCTCACTTGGACATAGTAGAATGTTGATTTGAGTATAGTAGGAAACATTGGTCATTTAAATAAGATCAGAGAACACATTTAAATAATCCAACAATTACAAAATTAACTATTAAAAAAGAGGAGGAAGTCGCACGGATGGCCATGCGACTTTGCCTTTTTGGAGATTGCAAAGGGTAAGTCGCATGGTCATCCGTGTGACTTCCCCTTTTTTTAAAAAAGAAAATTTGTTAGATTTGAAATCACATAGCTAGCTGTGCGATTTCTTTATACGGATCTGAGTCGCGTTGTCACTGATCGACTTTGTATGTTATATTTTGATAAATACTCTCTAACATGTTATATTTTTGTATTTTTTAGTTATTTAATGCTCAAAAAACCACTATTCTGCATCAATATTTTACAATTTTTTTAATTTTAAAAAAATGGATTAAATGTTATGATTTGAAATTGGTATTATATCAATTAAATTTATTTTATTTATCAAATTTTAAAATTACTCCCTTCGTTTTGGGTCAAAAACCAAAAACTACTCCCTTCCTTTCAAATGGTAAATCATATTTACTTGTTTTACACATGCATTAATTGGAAATCTTATTTTTTTTAAAAAAATCAAAATTTTTTAAAATTACTTTTATTAAATTATATAACTCATTATAATTGTATCTCTCTTAATCTTTATCTATTATGACTCTTTTGATTATTTCCAAAAGAAGTAAAAGTGGAAAACCAATATCAAATGTTGTATTATAAATTTTACAAAAGTGACTTTTTTTATTTTAATCATAGAGTAGGAGCACCCTTCACTAACAACAAGAATGATTTTTCTCGAAATACTGAAAGTAATGGATAGACCCTTTCAATTTTGTGCCATATAATAAGGCTTATATTTTAAAGTTTTAATCTTTAAAAAATACTTCCTCTGTTTCTTAATATAAGGGATAATAGAGAAAATTTTTATGTTTCAAAATATAAGGAATAAAGAGGTTTATCTGGTGTATTTAATAACTTTTTTCCAAAAATACCCCTGATTAATGTAGTATATTTCTATTTGTATTAATTACATGATGTAAAAGTTATTAATATTAAATGAGGACATTTTTTGAAACCATTTTATATTTCAGACAAATTTATTGATTTTCTTAATGTATGTGATTTTGTCTTTTGTCCCTTATATTAAGGAATGGAGAGAGTATGTTTTAAATTTTCAAATGAAGTAGTATTTATTAAACATAAATAATTGACAAATTCTCACGTTCAAATCGGCATTATATATTATGTTATCACACACACACACCCACACAGACACACATGCTCATCTGTTTGATTCATATTCATTGTAATTTGAATATTCAGTCAAAACAGCGGGCAAATATGAATTTGAAAGCCAGAGCAAAAGAATAACCAATGCAGCAACAATGTAAATCCAAAGATGATGATACGAGAAAGCACCTTCATCCTCAAGAGTATTATAGATTCAGTTTTGTTAATATTTAGCATATCCTTCTATTTATTATAGAGATTTGATTAGGATATTATTTTGTTAATATTTAGCATATCCTTCTATTTATTATAGGGATTTGATTTGATTCGATTTTGTAATTATTAGATAGATTTATTTTTTGTGTATATATGTAACCCAAGTTATTCAGTAATATTCAGAGTAATTTTCCACAATTACTTCTTCATGGTACCAGAGCTAGGTTAATATCATAGGAATTTTTTTTTTCATTGGCGTCCGTACGTTCTTCCTCAGATCTGTCTTTGTTCAGTGCTCCACCGGTGACACGCGCCCCACCACCGTGTTCAGCATCTCGAGTTCGGCCGGTCCACCAATTCCGGCAGCCTTCCTCCGCCGCACGCTCTCCCACGCGCTTCACGCGCCGACGGTCCAGTTTTTCTTTCTCCGGCGCGTGAGGGCGCATCCGGTGTTCGTTCTCGCCGGAGTTCATCTCGTTCTGCTCGTCGTCATCTTCTGCTTCTTCTTGTGTGGTTGGTTTGTTGATTCGTCAACTCATTGCACTTCGTCTATTTTTCAGAATTATTTGAGAATTTCATTTTCTCCTGGGTGTTCTTTTTGGAATTAGTTTCATCATGGATAAATCTGACATTGCTCAACCTATATCTGTTATTTTGAATGGATCCAATTATCGTCTCTGGTTGGAAAGCATGCGTGGTTTTCTTAAAGGCAGAAAATTATGGCGGTATGTTACTGGTGACATTAAATTTCCTACTCGTGTGTCTGACGAGACAGAGGTTAAGTTTAATGACCGCTTAGAGGAGTGGGATAGCAAAAATAATCAGATCATTACATGGTTTCGTAATACTTCTATTGCTAGTATTCATCAACAGTTTGGTCGATTTGAAACTGCTAAAGAAGTCTGGGATCATCTTGCTAGTCGTTATACATCATCAGATTTATCTAATCAATTTCAGTTGCAAAAGGATCTCAGTATTCTCAGACAAGAATGTGGCCAACCTCTTTATGAGTTTCTTGCTAAGATTGAGTTTGTTTGGGATCAACTGGCTTATTCAGAGCCTATTTTCAAATGTGAAGCAGATGCTCAAGCCTTTCTGAAGTATCGTGACCAACTCCGACTTATTCAGTTCCTTATGGCTCTTACAGATGATTTTGAGCCTGTTCGTGCTTCTTTACTGCATCAGAGTCCACTTCCTACTCTTGAAGATGCTCTTCCTCGTCTTAGATCTGAAGAAACTCGCTTGGGTCTTCTCCATCGTAATCCAGAGATGGTTTTTGCTGTATCTGACAAGAATTCTAAGTCTTGTCGGCGCTGTCCTCAGTCCAATCACTCCTTTGCTGAGTGTCCCTTCATTGAATGTCGTGCATGTCAGAAGAAAGGTCATATAGCTGCTAATTGTCCCACCTTATATTGCAGATATTGTAAAAAGACCGGGCATCTCATTGATCAATGTCCCATTCGTCCACCTAGAACTGATCAGAGGAAGTTCTCACGACCTGGGCATTCAACCAAGCCTGCTCTTTTTGCCACTGATGCTGTCAATAGCGAGTCACCTTCTGAATCCACTTCATCATCTTCTACTTCTGATCTCGAAGTGCTACTTCGGAAACTTATTTCTAGTTCTTCTAGTCCACCGACTGCTTTAGCTACTCCTCCAGGTATATCTTCTTGGTTTTTTGATTCTGCTTGTTGTAATCATATGACTGGACAATCTGATTTCTTTTCTTCCATGATACCTAACTCCTCTGCTCCCTCTATCCATACTGCTGATAATTCCCAAATGCCTGTTAGTCATGTTGGTACTGTTTCCTCACCTTCTTTATCTCTTAGTGATACTTATTTTGTTCCTGCCATTAGTTTCAATCTTATTTCTGTTGGTCAGCTTGTTGACATGGGCTATGATGTATTATTTAACAAACATGGTTGTGTTGTGATGGATTCTCAGACAGGACAGATCATCGGGACTGGGCGTAAAGTCGGACGTATGTTTGAGCTCACTTCTATGCATCTTCCTGATGTCGCTCAGTCATCCAGATTGTGTGCTGCCACTACCTCTTCATCTCTTGATTTGTGGCATCGTCGACTTGCTCATACTTCTTTGAATAAACTACAACTTTTGATTTCTAATAGTTTCCTAGGTCCTGTTAGTGAAAAATCCTTACATTGTATTTCCTGTCAGACTGCAAAACAACCTGCTTTACCTTTTAATAAAAGTGATTCTATTTCTGATTCTCCATTTGATTTGATTCACTCTGACATTTGGGGACCTTCTCCTACTCCCTCCATGGGAGGATCACGATATTTTATACTTTTTATTGATGATTTTTCACGCTTTACTTGGATCTATATGATGAAAAATCGTTCAGAATTATCCCAAATTTATATTAAATTTGCTACTATGGTTCGTACTCAGTTTTCCAAGATAATTAAAGTCTTCCGTCGTGATAATGCTTTAGAGTATCGTGACTCCAAATTACTTAATTTTCTTGATGAACAGGGCACTATCTCTCAATATTCTTGTCCTTACACCTCTCAACAGAATGGTCGTGCAGAACGAAAACATCGTCATATTCTTGACTCTGTCCGAGCTCTGCTCATTTCCGCTTCTTGTCCAGAGCGTTTTTGGGGTGAAGCAGCCATGACTGCTGTCTACTGTATCAATCGTATTCCATCCTCTGTTCTTGGTAACATCTCTCCTTTTGAGTGTCTTCATGGTACTTCTCCAAATTATTCTATGTTAAAAGTTTTTGGTTGTGCTTGTTTTGTTCTTCTTCCCTCTCATGAGACCACCAAATTACAAGCACGTGCCCGTGTCTGTTGCTTCCTTGGGTATGATTCTGAGCATAAGGGATATCGTTGCTGGGATCCTTTATCCCATCGTATACGAATCTCTCGTCATGTTGTATTTTGGGAAAATGTCCAGTTTTCTTCTTTGACCGATTTCTCTTCGATTCCTTCCACTTCCTCTCCTATTTTTACAAATCTTTCTATTGATCTTTTTCCTAGTGACTCAGGTACAGGTTCAGTTGATGAGCTCACCACTACGTCTGATGTTGCATCTTCTCCAGATGGTTCTGTTGCTTCTGATTCTCCCTCACAAGTCATTTCTACGGAGCCTGTGTCCTCTGACTCAAATCGGCCTACTCGTGAAAGAAACCCTCCCTCTTACCTTCGAGATTACCACTGCTTCTCTACTATTCTTCAGCTAAAGGAACCTCAGTCCTATAAGGAAGCTTCTCGTGACTCTCATTGGCAGCAGGCTATGCAAGCAGAATTGCAGGCATTGAAAAAAATGCACACTTGGGATCTTGTTGATCTTCCTCCTGATAAGACTCTAGTTGGATGTCGATGGGTATATAAAATTAAGACTCATTCTGATGGTTCTTTGGAACGGCGTAAGGCTCGCTTAGTAGCTCAGGGCTTTACTCAGGAGTATGGGATTGACTATGAGGAGACTTTTGCTCCGGTTGCTCGAATTACTTCTGTTAGAAGTCTTCTTGCTATTGCTACAGCCAAGTGTTGGACTCTTTATCAAATGGATGTCAAAAATGCCTTTCTGAATGGAAATTTAGAAGAAGAAGTTTATATGAAGCCCCCTCCAGGATATCCTAATCCGGCAAACAAGGTTTGTCGTCTCCGACGTGCTCTTTATGGTCTTAAACAGGCTCCTCGTGCTTGGTTTGCTAAGTTTAGCACCACCATCAGTCAGCTTGGTTTCTCTTGTAGTCCTCACGATTCTGCATTGTTTATTCGTACTACGGATCGTGGTATAGTCTTGCTTCTGTTGTATGTTGATGACATGATTATCACAGGTGATGATTCCATCGGAGTTCAAGAACTCAAGTCTTTTCTCGGGAATCATTTTGAAATGAAAGATCTTGGGAATCTCAGTTACTTTCTTGGTCTTGAGGTACTCTATGTGAGAAATGGTATATCTCTCTCTCAGGTCAAGTATGCTTCTGACTTGATTTCTCGAGCTCAACTCACTGATGACACAGTCGAGGCTACTCCTATTGAACCTAACGCTCGGTTCACTCCTACTGATGGCACATTATTGAAAAATCCTACCCTTTATCGTCAGTTAGTTGGAAGTCTTATCTATCTCACAGTGACTAGACCTGATATTGCTTATGCAGTGCATATTGTCAGTCCTGTTTATGTCTGCTCCTCGTACTACTCACTATGCTGCAGTACTTCGCATTATTCGTTATGTTAAAGGAACCTTATCTCATGGTTTGCATTTCTCTGCCAGTTCTTCGCTTGTTCTACGAGCTTATTCTGATGCAGATTGGGGAGGTGATCATTCTGATCGTAGATCTACCACTGGCTTCTGCATTTTTCTTGGTGATTCTCTGATTTCATGGCGAAGTAAGAAGCAGACGTTGGCTTCTCGCTCAAGTGCTGAATCCGAGTATCGTGCTTTAGCTGACACTACTTCTGAAATACTTTGGCTTCGATGGCTTCTTTCTGATATGGGGGTGGCCCAAGACTCTTCTACTGATCTCTATTGTGATAGTCAGAGTGCCAGACAAATTGCTCATAATGATGTATTTCACGAACGGACTAAACATATTGAGATTGATTGTCATTTTACCCGACAGCATGTTGTTCGAGGAACTCTCAGACTCCTTCCTATCCGGACTACTGATCAACCGGCTGATTTATTTACTAAGTCACACAGTTTAGGCCGGTTTAATATATTAGTAAACAAACTCAAGATGTTCGTTATTGAACCATCTTGAGTTTGAAGGGGGGTGTTAATATTTAGCATATCCTTCTATTTATTATAGAGATTTGATTAGGATATTATTTTGTTAATATTTAGCATATCCTTCTATTTATTATAGGGATTTGATTTGATTCGATTTTGTAATTATTAGATAGATTTATTTTTTGTGTATATATGTAACCCAAGTTATTCAGTAATATTCAGAGTAATTTTCCACAATTACTTCTTCAAGTTTTAATATTTTTTCTTTGGCCAAAGATTCAGTTTTAATATTAATCTTATTAATACTGGATGTTCTGTTACAATAAAAATATATGAATTTGGGTATAGTTTTAATGTAATTAAATATGATTTAATTACAATTGATTTGTGATTTCTTATATAATGTAGTTTTTTATTCTATTTACTCTATTACAATTAATATATTTATTCTAATCATTCTGATTAATTCTATATATTGATTTGCATTTATTAGGGTCATTGTAGTTTTCTATGTATATAAAGAGTTATATATGCTGAACGAATGGAGGCGGTAAAATTTTAAATCTCAGAAGTGCCTCTCGCTTTTCTTTATCCCTCATTCCCTCTTGAGCTATTTTCACAGGTTGAATCCAATTGATTCACCCCAAACCTTCTCATCGATAAAGTTTTCCACCCCTTCCATTGCGAAGAAAAGTGATAGCTTCCTGGCTTAATGGATTTATCAAAAACGACATACGCAAATGCACGAAGACGCAGGAGAGATATCATCAGGAATAAGAGGTTGTCGTCAATCTCCACCTCTGCTCATCACTCTATTTCAAACTCGACAGGTCAGTATTTTCAGAGTGCTTCTTATATAATTAATTTCTGTGATGACTCTCTTTTTTTAATATTCTATAGACGTTTCTCATTTTGTCATTAGGCCCACAATATATTGACGACGTTTTATATCCGGGAAACGTTGGTTCGATTGTGTTAAACTTAAAACCAACCCCAACATATTTTCCCTTATATGATATTACAAATGGTAAGCTACGTTTTATTTGCAAGTATGCATAATATTACTTGGCCTATGGATTTAATTATCCATAATTTACTGAACATTTGACATGTACTATACAGCTTCCATTCAAGGAAGTGCGAAGCGGAAAACAAATCACTCATTCTTCACAGGTTTGATTATTCTCCAGTTAAACACATTAATCTTACATCAGTAGTTTTATTACGCTGAAATGCTTTTACCATAGTATTTTAATCAACCAATAACATACTCCCTTGTTCTCAAATCTAAGTTACTTAAAAAAGAGTTTACATGTTGCAAAAATGCAAATCATGTATGGGATCATTAAATATATTTTTCCATGAATACTTTCATTAATTAGACAATAAGACAGAAATTAGAAAAAAAAGATTAAATTTATGATTTAAAAGATACAATGCTTAATTAGGTTTAAATTTGAAATATATAACTTAAACTTGAGATACATTTAAAGAGTTTAACAGCTTTTCTTATTATCCATGATATTATTAAAAATGACTTATATTTGAAATTGAAGGTAGAAATGAGATAAATATGCATGTCTTTTTAAATATTATATAGAATATAAAGAATGAGATGCATTATTTATGACTAATAAATAATATATATGGTTTACTAAAAGTTTTATTATATACATGTTTACTTAATAATATATTTGAGAGTTTTTTATTTTGGAAATGGAATGAAATAAGATAGGTAATGGACCCAAGTCATTGTTTGAATTTTTTTCTTAAAAGGTAGTAAGATAGCAAATGATGGTTCTCTAATCCATCCTTAGCGATATAAGTATTTTTTTTTTAATTAGGAGGTTGAGCATAGGATGACATGATGTGAATATTACGATTACAAAACTACTCCCAATTCTATGAAAAATATGATGCCCCTCCAACTCTACTCATTATTCTTATTATGTCAACCTCTCTCCTCCCTCTCTTTTCACCGCATTAAACTCGCTTTCCATTCTTTCAATTGATTTAAGGAATGGTTTTCTTTTTGACATTTATTTTATATATTGTCTCACTTCTCTTCCAAACCCAAATTGTTTTAGGTGAGTTTTCTTTTATTGACATAAAAATCAGATTATAACTTAAAAATGAATTTATCAAATAAATTTGTAAGGGTAATATTGAAAAAAAATATTATAATCCATTCAATTTCATCTAATAGTTTTATAATAACTTTCAAACAATAACCAAACAAAATCATTCTTTTCCCTCATAAACTTTCAAATAATGAAATAATTATTTTGATTCATTTCATTTCATCTCTTTTAATTAATGACACTTCCATTTCATTCGTGCTAAAACCATTTATTCTATTCCTTCATAAACTTCCAAATGTAAAGAATTTAAGTATTCCCTTCATCCCTTTTATTTGTTATTTTAAGATTTTTTACATAGATTAATAAAATCATTAAATGACATAGATTATAAAAAAAATTAATATTATTTTACCAAAATATCTTTGAATTAAATATTTAAAAACGATTTATACTCCACTTCTTATTATTTTTAATGAAAGGGTAAAATAATAAAAAATATAATTAATACTTTATTGATAATATAAAATAACAGATAAATTGGGATAATATAGATGAAATGGGACAGAGTAAGTATTTAACAATGTAAAGTTTTGATATCAATAATTTAAACATTGTTAAACACAACAAAGTATAAACTAATAGTCAATTATAAAGACTGTAGCATGTTTTTCATATATGTGATTTGGCCTAAATTTTCATTATATATTTTAATTAACTAACCAAATTATTTGGAAGAGAAATAATTAACCAAATTCAAACAATTTTGTAAAATAATTTGTAATTAAAAAACTAATTTAATTCTTTATGGGCCTAGCAAAATTTCAGGCCCGACATTCTAACCACAGCATTTTCATTATCATTCTCTTACAGGCCTATTGGTAACAGCAAGTCCATCCAATGACAGACAACAACTGTTTACAAAAAAAAAGACTGACACCTATTGACACGTGTCCCAGAAATATTGACCAACATTACAAGGAAGGAATTTTTTTTTATTCCCTCTCTAGAATCTTCTCCGATGAACAGAGAAAACCCTGCTAAAGGAAATCATGAAATTTCCAATCTGTCCCTAACATCATTTCATTATTTATTTGGAGTTTCTAGCATTTTCCACTTCCACTCACTTTCAACATCTCAATCTTCAAATCTAACGTTATCGCGACGCACACGTTTGTTTGTTCAGTTCCTTCGCTCTTCGCTTCTGTATATCGTTAGCTAAAGAAATGGCCGAGGATTTGGCATTGGATTTGGAAGAGCTTCGTCACTTGCAGAGCATCGCAAAAAGGCCAAGAATCATCTCTCTTCTCTCCTCTGAGATTAACAACCTGGAAAAGGTATTTTTTAATTAGCAGAAATCATCATTCAATTTTTATTCTCGATGGTGTCTTTGATTAATTTAGCATTCTTTTTCTTAGATATTTTGGTTAATGATTTGGTTTTGCCTAGATACTGTTCAGTAATGGTGTTTGGTCATGAGAATTGATTTCCATTCTTACAATGGAAACCACTGGCCTATTCAAGCTGAATGAGAAAAGGAAGATAAAATAAAATCCGCCTATCCTTTATTTGTTGCTCACGGGTCCGCAATTTCGTGTGGTAAATTATGATTTACGAATAAAAACTTGGCGTTCGGTTGTCCGGTTCATGTCGAGTTTCTTATGTTGATAAAGTTTGCTGTTTCCGCTCGTGTTTAATTTCTTTGATGCAATTATCCATTACATTTGACCCTCTTAATCTCATGCTGTGAGAAACAGTTTATAAATAAGTCTACCTAAAAATCGATAGTTGTAGTGTGAGCATACGATATAGCAGCATAGGTTGGATACAATGTCCTAAACAAGTCACTTTGATGGTAAGGTGAGACAGGATATTTTAGTAGCTTCCTAATCAAGAAGAGCGTTGATTTAGCCAACAAGTACACGCTTCACGACACTCTAATTCATTCCTACCAATGTATTGGTACACTTGCGTTATTGTTTATATACGTTGAAGCCTGCCGTACTATGTACTTGTATCTGCATTGTGCACCAGAAATAAGAATATTAACAGTGATTTGGAAGTCTTGGACTATGTTTGGTTCATCGGAGGGGAGGGGAGAGGAGGAATTTTCATGGATGAGAGGAGAGAGAAGGGGAGGGATTTTAATAGTGACAAAGAAGGGGAGGGGAGAGAAGGAGAGGAATTTTAATTTTTTCTTGTTTGGGTATGTTGGAGGGGAGGAAAGAGGAGGGACTTGCTCATTTTTTCTCTAAATTTCATCACTTTTGGAGGGGGGTAGGAGGAGAGGGGAGGGGACCTACTTTTTGAGCCAACTGAGGGAAAATCTCATTTTTCTCTCCCTTCCCCTCCCATCCCCTCCCATCCTACTTATTAAACCAGATGAGAATTTTCCCTCCCCTCCCTTTCCTCCCAAATTCCTCCAACCAAACACAGGGTTAATGTTGGCTGCAACCCTGCTTGAAGCTGCTGGTGACTATGAAATAAGAATATTAACAATGATTTGAAGTCCTAAAGTTGGCCGCAACCCTGCTTGAAGCTGTTGGTGACTATGGGCTGCGAGTAGTGCTTTTCCCTTTTTTCTTTGTTAATTTATAAAAGTCCATTTGAGTGCATATTATCCATTACTAAGAAGATTTTTCCTGCAACCCAAACTGATGGAATGGATAGGACTGAACTAGGTAATCACATGATTGTCTGAAAAACCATAAGCTTGTTATGTACACATGTTTTGTTTGGGGTACTTAAGGTTTTTCTAAACTGAAATGGCTCTGTCAAAATCCCAACCCAATCTTATTACAACACCATACTGAGTTTGTGGTTATTATTTTTTTTTTTTAGGTTACCCACTGATATGCAGTATTTTATGTTACATTAATCAGCTTCTCAATTTTTGTGATTGACAACTTGACTCTTTCATGTTGATTTTGGTGTTATTTAGTGTCTTTTATAACAATTAGAGTGCTTGGGAAATGTTTTATGTTCAGAATAATCGTTTGTCTGTGGGGAAGGTGCTATTGGCTTACAGACTACTAGGGCTTAGGAGTAGTGATTGATGTATTCGAGTGTTTTGAGATTTTACTTCTGACGATCTTTTTACACGCAGTGGCTAATGGTTAGTTTTTTTTTTTTTTGGTTTAATTTGCAGTTATCTAAGGACATGCCTTCTGCATCGCCATCACAGATTCCAACTCCAATTTCAACTGGAACTAAGGTGCCATCCATTCCAGCGCTTAAGTATACAACACTTAGTTCATTCAGTTGGGATCAAGACAACGACAAAGTCAAGGTAAGAACAAATAATACTTAAAATTTTTTATTATTTATCAGGTCACCTGTAGGATATTGATAGTTAGGAGGAGCACTTTTCCAGATCAGGATCCTCATGACAGGACATTACACGATACACTTATTTGTTTGGTAATAATAACATCGTCATTTTGGTTGCATTTAAGTGTATATTTTCCGTGTGAAGTAAATTAGTGGTTGAAAAGTGCCACATCAGATGATGTATAAACTCTCCAATATTGGTTATTGAAACCTATGATTTGTCCCTGTAAAACGGTGAGTATTGGAGATTCTAATTGTCATCTAATGTGGTAACTATTTATGCTTTCGTTTTCTTATAATTGAAAATAAGCAATGAGGTATAATTAAAGTGATAGTGGGCAGGATCTGGATACTACATTCATAACGTTGTAATATGACTGATCACATGCAAATGTTGGGTCTTAAATTCCTTGTTACGGTTTCCATTTGGTTAGCATTTTAGAATCTTCTCTTAATGACTGAGTTTTGTTTGTTTCCTCCTGATCTCTTATTGCAGATATATGTATCTCTGGAGGGAGTTGAGGAGAATAAGATTGAGTCTGAGTTCAAGCCAATGTCATTTGATGTCAAATTCCATGATATTCAGGGTAAGAACTTCCGATGTGCTATACCAAAATTGCACAATGAGATAGTACCTGAGAAATGCAAGGTGTTGGTGAAGCCTACAAGGGTGATCATCACTTTGGTCAAGGCTTCCAAAGGAAACTGGCTAGATCTTCACTTCAAAGAAGACAAGGTAGTGTAGTGTTATAAGTGGGATGATGGTTCTTTTTCCATAATTAGCAAAATAAGTTGTACTGATTATTTTTTGTTTTTTCCCATGCTACAGCTGAAGCCTAATTTGGATAAAGAGAAAGACCCTATGGCTGGAATCATGGACTTGATGAAGGTCAGATTTCTCTTAGTTGTCTGCTAAGGATGTTATTGTGCATTCTTATTTGAGTGATGTTATGGAGAGTTTTTGGTTTTAAGAGGTTTGCTTTTCTCTTTTTCTTTTTGCCACCGAGAGGTTTGCTTTTCTCACCATTACTGTTTGATGCATAATGTGATTCTCATCTTGATAACTAAAAAGTTGAACTGAGAATCTTGATGTATTGGTAAGAGAGCTTAGTTTTGAGGTAGATATTTTTGTAAGATTACCAATCTAGATTCTTATTTTTCATAAAAATAAATGCTAACGGAAATGAACAATACAAAAATGAGATGTAAGTCTTATCTTTTTGGGGTTATTCTTTTTTAATATATGAATGTGAAAAACTTAATCTAGTCGGATTACTTGTTTTGCCTTTTTAAGTTTTTCTCTAAGTAAGGATTTTCAGTCGTTTTGACCTTTAACTGGGCATGTAATGAGCATTGCAGAATATGTACGAGGACGGAGATGAGGAAATGAAGAGAACAATTGCTAAAGCATGGACTGATCCAAGATCTGGAAAAACAGCTGACCCTCTGAAAGGCTACAACTGAGAAAGACCAGACGGATGTAATTCATGAGTTATTCTTGTTTGTGTAGAATGGGTCGATTTGCTCGATTTCACTAAAGGTGTTTTCATGGGAAGAGACTGATGTTGTATCAATCATGATTATTGGGCTTTTGTTTTATGGCACCCGTAGAAGGGATGTTTAGTTTATGCTTCAGATTATCAGTTATATTTTTCTGGAAAAAATACCTCTTGTACTCTTTTTCGTTGGGATACTCGGGGATTTTTTTTTGGGCTGCGGATACTGTGGATTTTTTAGCAGCCTTACGCGTGAAAGTACATTACAGGTACAGAATATTCCGGAAAATAACTAAAACATCCTCCAGTGAGAATGGAAGGTATTTGAGAAATCAGATCCAAGGAGCAAACAGTTTCCCTTAAAGACGATTCACACGATAAGTGCATGTGCTTCCATGTCTTTTATAAATGCCGGATGATCCTGTTGTGAGAAAGATCATCTATATTTTAAAGGAAAAGGAAGAAACACATCCTTTTTGGGAGAACAAAGGAACACTACTAAATGTATATTTTAAACTCATATGCTTCCATGTGGAATTTCTTGTGTTGATTAATTTTGCTGTGCTCGCTCGTGTTTAATTTCTTTGATGCAATGGTCCATTACATTTCACCCTCTTAATCTCATGCTATGAGAAAAAGTTTATAAATGATAGTAAGGATTGATTTAGTTTTAGTCTACCATAAAATCGGTAGTTGTGGTGTGAGCCTTACGATATAGCAGCATGGGTTGGATACGACGTCCTAAACCAGTCACTTTGATGGTAATGTGAGACAGGATATGTTAGTAGCTTCCTAATCAAGAAGGGCATTGATTTTGTCAACAAGTGCACCGTTCACGACACTCTTTAATTCATTTCTACCAATGTATTGGTACACTTGCGTTGTACTTTATATACGGTGAAGCTAGATCACTTGTGTTACTCTGTACCTATATCTGCATTGCGCACTGGAAATAAGATGTGAACAATGATTTGAGATCTTGAAGGAGGCCGCAACCCCGCCTGATGCTGCTGGTGTCTATGGGCTGCAAGTAGTGCTTTTCCTTGTTTCTTTGCTAATTTATAAAAGCCCATTTGGTTGCCTATTATCCATTACTAAGAAGATCTTCCCTGCAATTCAAACTGATGAAATGGAAAGGACTAAACTCGGGAATCATGTGACTCTCTGAAGAACCATACGCTAATCATGTACACATGTTTTGTTTGGGGTTAAGTTTTGTTCTGAACTGAAATGCCTCTGTCAAAATCCCAACTCAATTTTACTACAACACCATACCGAGTTCGTACGTAATTTTTTTTTCCCCTTCTGAAGCTACCCACTGATACGTCGTATGTTTTGTCTGTCATGTTACAGTAATCAGCTTCTCAATTTTTGTGGCTGACAATTTGACTGTTTGATGTTGATTTTGGTGCTACTTAGTGTCTTCTATAACAATTAGAGTGCTTGGGATGGAATAATCGTTTGTGTCGGTGGGGAAGGTGCTATTGGCTCTCAGACTACAAGGGCTTAAGAGTAGTGATTGATGTATCGAGGTTTTACTTCCTGGCGATCATTTTACATGTAGTGCCTAATGGTATGTTTTCTTTGGTTTAATTTGCAGTTATCAAAGGAGAGGCCTTATGCACCCCCATCACAGATTCCAACTCCAATTTCAACTGGAACTAAGGTGCCATGCCATCCATTCCAGCGCTTAAGTATACAACACTCAGTTCATTCAGTTGGGATCAAGATAATGACAAAGTCAAGGTGAGAACTAAGAATACTTAAATTTTTTTTTTATTAATCAGGTCACTTGTAGGATATTGATAGTTAGGAGGAGCTCTTTTCCAGATCAGGATCCTCATGAGAGGACATTACACGAAACCCATATTTGTTTGGTACTAATGACATTGTCATTTTAGTTGCATTTAATTATGTGTTTTCCATGTGAAATAAATTAGTGGTTGAAAAGGTGCCACAATGATGTATAAACTCTCCAATATTGGTTATTGAAACCTATGATTTGTCCCAGTAAAACGGTGAGTATTGGAGATTTTAATTGTCATCTAATGTGGTAACTATTTATGCTTTGGTTGCTTTATAATTGAAAATAAACGATGAGGTATAGTTAAAGTGATAGTGGGCAGAATCTGAATGCCCCTTTCATAAGGTAAGATTAGAACTGGTTGTAATTTGACTCATCCACATGCAAATGTCGGGTTTTAAATTCCTTCTTGTGGTTTCTATTTGGTTAACATGTTAGAATCTTCTCCTTTCTGAATGACTAAGTTTTCTTTCTTCCCTCCTGATCGATCTCGTATTGCAGATATATGTATCTCTGGAGGGAGTTGAGGAGAATAAGGTTGAGTCTGAGTTCAAGCCAATGTCTTTTGATGTCAAATTCCATGATATTTTGGGTAAGAACTTCCGATGTGCTCTACGAAAATTGAATAAGGAGATAGTAACTGAGAAATGCAAGATGTTGGTGAAGCCTACAAGGGTGATCATAACATTGGTCAAGGCTTCCAAAATAAACTGGCTAGATCTTCACTTCAAAGAAGACAAGGTAGTGAAATGTTAGAAGTAGGATGATGGTTCTTTTTCCATAATTAGCAATATGTTGTACTCATTGTTTTATTTTTTCCTCCAATGCTGCAGCTGAAACCTAATTTGGATAAAGACCCTATGACTGGAATCATGGACCTGATGAAGGTCAGGTTTCTCTCTAGCTGTCTGCTGAGGATGTTACTGTGCATTCTTATTTGAGTGATGTTATGGAGAGATCGTTGTTTTGAGAGGTTTGCTTTTCTCACCATTACTGTTTGATGCCTAATGTGATTCTCATCTTAATGACCTGAAAATTAGACTGAGAATGTTGATGTAATGGTAAGAAAGCATAGTTTTGAGGTAGAGATTTTTATAGGATTACCGATCTAGATTCTTCTTATTCATAAAAATAAATGCTAACGGAAATGACCAATATAAAAATGAGATGTAGGTCTCTATCTTTTTTGGGTCATTCTTTTTTAATATATGAATGTGAAAAACTTAATCTAATTGGATTACTTGTTTTGCCTTTTAAGTTTTCGTATAAATAAGGATTTTCAGTGTTTTTGACCTTTAGGTGGGAATGTGATTAGCATTGCAGAATATGTACAAGAGGAAGGAGATGAGGAAATGAAGAGAACAATTGCGAAAGCATGGACTGATGCGAGATCTGGAAAAACAGCTGAAGGGCTGCAACTGAGAGAGACAAGACTTACTCTTGTTTGGAGATAATGGGTTGATTTCCTTGATTCCACCAAAGTGGTTCATGGGAAGAGTCGATGTTATATCATTATGAATGTTGGGCTTTAGTTTGATGGCATCTGTAGAAGGGATATTTCATATTTAGCTCATGTTTCAGATTATAGGTTTTATTATCTGGAAAAATCTCTTTTTTGGTACTCCTTTTGGTTTGGATGCTCAGGATTTTCTAGGCCACCGGATATTGAAGTCTCTTCAGTTGTCTCATGAGCAAGTGGCTAGGTGGGTGGATTTTGGTTTTTAATCTCGAAACATTTTTTTTTTCAATTTAAAATAAATTTTATTTTAATTATAAGATTTTTAGTAAAATATTTTTCACTAACCTAAAACGTATTTTAATTTAGGGAAAATTAAGTATTTGGTCCCTATACTCTCACCTCATTTTGACATAGGTCCTTGTTGTTCAAAATTTGCCTGCTAATGCCGTTAGTCCTTGCAGTTTTAAAAAGGGTAATGAGTGAGTCCCTAAACGCTGTTAACTTTGACATACTTGGCAAGCGGCATTTTATGTGGCATAACACATAAGATTGTTAATGTTTGACTAGACGTGAGCTGGAAGCTAATTGGGTTGACCTTGGCAAAAATCAGAGTATGCTCCACTCCCACTGGAAGACCTTATTTGTGTCATAAGAGGCTTATATCTATCATTTGCAGACTTCGGTGGCGCTCTTCGAACGTAGCTTTGGAGGCTGCATATTCATGCTCAAACACCTTAGTCTAGTTATGATTGCACTTCCTTTGTTTCAACATACTCAAGGCAGTGGAGTTTCTACTGTTATCGGAAGTGGGATCTCACTGGAAGTTCAAGAGGGAGGCTCTTGGAAAGATTACCACCGGAGTATGGTCAGGCCAAACGAGCATAGATGAATTACGGATAGAGAAAGTTTTGGTTCTGATCTTTCACTTGTAGTTCGGACAACACAAACCTTTCGCACACCCCTCAGACCCGCTGCATACAGTACCACCACCGGAGTTCTCTTTGTTCGTCGCCCAAAGCAACAGCACTGCAGTCCTTTATTGTCTTTGTCGCACAAAAGTACAGCAATGTAGTATTCTCAAACATTAATAATCACAGGCCTCATACCATATCAGATGTAGTTTGCCAAATATACCAAATTTAACAGTGTTCAGTTTAGAGACTCGGCCTCCCTTTCAAAAATTGTAGGGAGAAACGACTCTAACCCAAAAAAGTTTAGGGAGTGGTTTAAAAAAGTTTGAACAGGAGGGACTGATTTTAAAATGAGGTAAAAGCATAAGGGTCAAATACTTTTTGTCCCTTTAATTTATTTTTTAGATTCTATTAATATACGTCACATAAATTTAGATATAAATATATCTGCATGTAACTATTAATAAAAATAGAAAGAACAAATTGTATTATCATGTCCTACAGTAAATATCTTTTTATTTATTGCTCTATTTAAAATTTATATGATTGTTTCAATATTTCAAACTAGATATTTACCCAGTGTAGTGTTGGGGAATTTTTTTTTAAATGATAAATCTGATTAGAATGGCCGATTTAATCTATTGAATTGAGAACCGGTACTTGATTTGATTTGGACAAATAGAAAAGCCAACTGAGTTCAAAACCAGATGAAATCGGTTATGAATTAGTTAGAATCGGTTCAAAATTAGTTTGAACTAATCAATTTTTTAATTTAAAGATAAAATAAAATTATTTTTGGTACTAAATAATATTATTTTATATATAAATTTATTTTTTATTATTATTATAATATAAAATTATTAATAATAATAAATTTACTTAACAAATAATATAATAATAAATAATTAGTTAATTATTTTATATTTAAAATATGATCATGGATGAATAATAACTAATTTAAATTTTAATAATAAGTTACGAAACTTATTATTAATAGTTTTTTTATTTTTTATACAATATATAAGATATAAAATAAAAATATATTAATTTTATTAATACCTACTTGATTACGGTTCAATCGACCTTGAATCAGTGTCTTAATCAATTAAATGACTAATCTAATTTTTAATACTCTGTGCAAGATAGATATTTAAATGTTCATTTGGGTGTGCATAGGACTGGATCATGTGAAAAGATGAAACCATGAAAGCAAACTAAGCTATCCTAACAAGAACAACCATAATAGTGAAAAAAAGTTATTTTCAAATTGAGCTCCTTATGAAATTTGTCTGGCATTTAAATAATATACTTTTTTTCATTTCGAAATAATTATCATTTTGGATTTTTTTCTTATTTTAAAACAATTGTCATTTTATAATTTTTAAGAGTATATTAATTATATTTAGATAAATTTATGTTTCAGTAATAATGAAGGAAGAGAAAAATATTAAGGAATACTATATAATTAATAAAGATATTATAATAAAATACAATCAAACTTTGTTAATTTTTAGACTATTTGGTAGTTTTTTTAATTTGTATATATATCTCTAAAGTAATAATTATTTTAAAATTAAATGAGGAGAGTATTAAAGAAGGTCATTTATTCTCAAATTTTAGTCATTTACAATTTAAAAAGAGTTTAATCATAGAAATTTATTTATTTATCATTAGTTTAGTTTATTAGATCCTGTTTTACTGAGGATGCCAACCCATTTGCTTATACCAAGAAGTGTTTGCTTGAAATACCTAAATTTAGTTTTGGGAAAATTATTATTATTATTTTTTAGCAATGGAAAAATTAATCTTTTTAGTCTTCATAGTTTAGGGAAAAAGAAGCTTTCCATGCCTATAATTTTACTAAGTTTTGAAATAAGTCCCTAATCTTCAACTTTTTTTAAAGCACTCCTTGAAGTTTGCACACTTTAGAACGTTAATCCCCCTGTTTTCTTATGCTGTGATTGGGACTTCCATATGGCACAAATTCTGTTAAAATTGCTGAGGTGGCTGACATATGTACTCATGGTGGATGACTAGGACTTCCTGTTTTTACACGGTCCAGTTATGAATTGCTGGCATTGGCTTCTTCATCTCGGTCCAGTTGCTTCATAAGACGTACATACTGCTCTGTCGTTAAACGGGATATTAGGCTCACATCTGAGCTTCCTTGTGCAACCTTGGGCCTTTCTCTTCTTCCAATCCATCTGTGTTTTTGTTCACGGTTTCCCTTCTTCGTGGATAACCTATCAGTTCATAGCATTTGTCTTCGATCACTATGACCCAGTTTGTTGCAATGCCCACACCTAGCTCGGCCTTTCTTTCGTATCCCTTCATTCACTGTGTTTCTGAAACGCAGCCACTTCCATCATAGGTTTGTGCATTATGGATATATTCCTTTGCTGCTCATCTTCAGCCACAAGATGATATGCAGGTCCCAACCTTGGCAACGACTTCTTGCTAAGTATTTGAGTTTTTAGAGATGATCGATCACGTTCCTTGATTTCTGCCAACTGTTTTTGTATATCACAAGTGAAACCTTGACAAATACACTTCGACCATGGTGCAATGGATTGGATTTCATCCCAAAGCCCCTTCAATTTAGGGCCCGTTTGGTTCGTACAATTATTGGAAATAGATTGGAATGGAATGGTTGGGAATGGAATGGAATGGAATGGAATCGTGTAAGCCAAAATTTTGTTTAGTTCACCATAGGAAAGATATAGGTAATAACTTAAATTTGTTTGGTTGGACATAAGAAAATAATGGAATGAGATGTAAATAATATGAAAAAAGTCAGAATTACAGTTAAGTAAAAATTTAGCCCAACATCAATTGCTCCAATATTGTATTTGTAACGTAACTTTTTTTTAATTTATTTTTTAGTTACAAACGGGTGACATCTTTTTTTTTGTTCAGACAATAACCTCATATTTTAAACTTTTACATATTTTTATTTTTATTAAATAAAAAATATCTAAGTATAAATTGTAATATAAAAAATAAAAGGAAAACTTACGTATATTTCAATTCTTATTATTTTTTATTTTAAATTTTTTAAATTAAATATTTTTAGAGAAAAAAAAATCATATAGAAAAATTACACTAAATAACTTGTATGAATTAATGAAAAATTTTCAAGAGAAAATGGGGTACATAATCTGTGAAGGGTATTTTAAGAAAAATATTTCATAATTAAGGTCATTTCTGTCATTTGGTCTCCATTTCTAGTGATAGGAATAAACAAAGTCAGGGTTTAAGGTAGGAAAGTTAATTCCCAAATCTTTGGTAATCTTCATTCCCATGGGAGTCTAGATTCCTATTCCCATGTCCAATTAAACAGTCCAAGTGTAAAAATAGAATCTAGATTTTCACTCCATGAGCACCTAGGAAATGAACTAAACGGGCCCTTAGTATCATACTTTGGTATAGGTTGTCTGTCTTATCTCAATAGCGTAACTGATCTTCTGAGTTCATAGTCTACCCCAATTTCACGGGCCGTCTTGACATACCGTACATTGCTTCTCACTTCCTTGCCCATAGCACTCTTCAGCTACCCTTTCACCATTGCATTGCAACTCATCTAGTGACCGAGGTTTGGCAAATTTAAAGATCGAAGCTGGATTAAGCCGTCAACGAACCCTAATTTGTTCTTTGCATATACGGCATTGCTCATATCGTTTATTAGGGGTGAATATGGGCCGGGCCGGGCCGGGTTTGACCCCTGCCCGATGCCCGGCCCGATGTTCTTCGGGCCAGTATCGGGCCAAGTACCGAGCTGGCCCGATATTATATATATATTTTTTAAAAAATTAAAAAATTATTTAATAATAAAAAATATACTTATTTATACTTAAAAATAGATTTTATTAAAACATAATCTTAGCCAAAAAATAATTTTTTTCAAAATTTATGAATATTTAACCATTATACATTATTTTTACATAAATATTAAGGTAAAAAACTAATTCAAAATTTAAAAAATATTTGAAACATTAAAATCTTAAAATGTTTTTATAATATTTACATAGTAAATGTATTATATTAGATATATGAAGAATAAAAATCCTACAAAATTAATTAAGATATATAAAATAATTGAAAGAAATTAAAAAAATTATATATATATACATAGTTCGGGCCGGGCCGGGCCGGGCCGGGGTTAGGGTGTCTGACCCTAACCCCGGCCCAACCCGAAAGTTGGCCCGGCCCGATTGACCCGAAAGTGGTCGAGCCGGACCGGGCCATTCGGGCTCGGGCCAACATGTTCACCCGAAAGTGGTCGAGCCGGACCGGGCCATTCGAGCTCGGGCCAACATGTTCACCCCTATCGTTTATATATCTGTCATGAATTGAGTCAAAGCATTTTCTCGAAAAATCATTTACTTTTCATTTATACATCAAGCAAATTGTTCATCTGTCAATTATGGATTATTCTTAGATGAACTGATTAAAAGCTATATCAATACTATTTATTTATTTATTTATTTATTTATTTTACACCTTTATTTTCTTTATGTGACAAAGATAAATGACATATTTAGTAGAAATGAGCCATATTATTTATAAAATATTTAAATGATGCATATCAAATAAATTTTATAAGTATTTCTCTTTTATTTTATTTTTCATGAAATTCCTTTCATATGTACCATTATGACCTACAGACAAGAAACCTATGGCTGCCTTCTTAAGACATGGCTTTGTTGTTGGAGACTGACTTAAACAGTAGGATTTTTAATCAATTAAGAGTTATATTACTGTTGTTTCCCTCACATACAACTAATTTCTATCAATAGGATACGAGATGCCAAATAAGCAAAATCTGTGTTTAACCCTAGTGGCTTTGGTAATTAGCCTCACTGAACTGATAAAAGTTGGACGGACACAGTTAAGGATAAAATACCAAATTAAGAAACGGTTGTGCAAAAATTGATAAACAGGTCGAAGTTCATAGCCAGAATTGTCTTTCCAGATGCTGTATATTACTCATCTAATATTAGCATTCATAATTATAAACGCATTTTATTATTTTATTTTAGCATATATCTTCATTATTTATTTTTCTACATACACGTACATTGTTTTTCAAATTAAGAGCGTAGTATTATTGCTATTATCTTCTTGCTTAATTATTTTTATTTTCTTTTGTTTTTAAGTTCTTAGAAATGATTGCTTCATATTTTTATTAATATATTTTGGCTTTTTAAAATATTGATCTTGAGGAGAATATGCTAATGGATTTTTTATTTTGGTGGGCCATAGAAGGCTGAAGCTGGAGTTCAAATTCCACAATCATCCATGTCTGTTGAGACATGAACACTTACCTCTTCATGTCTGCATGATATATGTTACAGGAGTGTATCACAAATTACAACATTATAATATATTACTCCATGAGTATATATAATTAACATGGATCATATACAACATGGTAGAATTTGGACCTTTCAATATGTTCATGGTGAAACTCTTAAATAACATCTAACTAGTCATCTCGTACTACTAAAAATTGATATTCTTAAATAAATAAATAATAAATAGCTCATGTTCTTCAGACTAAAATAAATGACAATCATAAACGCTAAAGGTCACTTAAATTTTCATCAAACCATATGAAGTTAACGCGTCAAGAAAAATATAAAAATCATTTCAAATTAAGCTGTACAATATATATGAGGAACGACGACTCAAAAATCTTGATCCAAAGCAAAAGGAAAATGCATTCGATATTCAAAATTCCAATCTACATTAATATGTATAATTGATCAGATACTGGATGAAGGTTGATGAAGGCTAGCTAACTAGCTCTTCCACAATTTCCATCGTTGCGATCCTCGGAAAAGGAGCAACTACAATCAGTCCACCCAGTCCAACGCACTTAAAACTGTGCTCAAACGCGAAACTATTGTATCGTCTCGCACAATATATCCCTCAGTCCGCCACTTCCTAGGCGCATTTGTATCCTCCAACAAGCACCATTTAATTAAAGACTGTGTTTCACTGTTTTCAACTGTAAAGCGAGCATGAATAGCAAATCTGTTCTGAAGCACAAAAAGCTTAGGACTTGAAATAGGGTATGAAGTAGGCTTACGCCCAAAGCCAAACCTTGAACGTAAAGTAGGCGGCATTGGTATTAATCTAAACACTTCCTCTGCTATGTCAAATGAAACTATCAGATCATGTCCCTGCTTTGATGTCCCAATCCAGTACATAGCTCCGTTAGCTATGACAGTTTCAGAACCTAGACTTATGATGCCCCTCAACCTCTCAAATTCTACTTCCTTCCATGACCCTTTTCTTAATGAATACACCTCCACTCGATTAATCTCGTTATTGTTAGACTTAGGAGCATAACTTCTCACTATTTTATAGTTATTAACAACTCGACTGAACCCAAATCCTAAATAGCAATCTCCCTTGAAATCATCAACAGTTTTGGGCACTTGTGTTACCTTCTTAATCCTTGCATTCCACAATAAAAGGGGATTAGGAGATACCTCACCATTGTGGAGTTCAAGACAGAACAAGCCTTTGCTGGGACGACCGATGACTCTGACGTTATGGGAGAAGCAATTGATCATAGATGCATCCTTAACTCCAACAGCGATACCCATAGGAGTTTCGGACACAAGTAGCTGATCAAGGAGACGACAAGCCTTTCCATAACTGGAGTTTTGGAGGAGATCTACGATAAAGTACGGAGTCTTGAAGAGATTTCTCCAATGTTTGCATACACATTGAAATCGGGTTAGAGATTCGATAGGAAGTCTTTTCAAAATATTAATAACGATCTCGTCAGGAAGAAATACTTCCTCACCTTCCCTTGCCATATGCTTCACGGTGCTCACCATTGCAGAAAGAAAGTGTTCACAATCGTTAATATGTTTGGGATTATATATAGAGAATCTCGTACGACACACGCGTTCTATGCTAACTAAATTAAAAATATTGGCGAAATTTGAATGTCAAATATCATCATCTATATGCCTCTCTATATCTATATAATTAAAATCTATAATGAATATAATGCTCGAAGCATACCGGCAAGAAGAATATTTATCTTAAAATTTAATTCATCCAAACTTTTTAGCTAAAAGAAAAAAAAAATATCTATTTCAGGATACTTCAAGGATAGTATATAATTACCCTATCATAACTATCATGATCATATCTAATATCTATGTGATATACTTGTAACAACATCTGCGAAAACACACATATTTTACAAATCTCCAAGGTAGTAGGGAGATCTTTGAGTTATCAAATTATCGTATGTATTTTACATGTACTTTAAACAAAGAAACCTGCGAGGGCTTTGCTTATTTATTCACCATACCTCATTTATCTTTATATTTTTTTAATCAAATTGCCGGTATTTGTTTTATTTTAGTATCTTCATTATTTATATATATATACACACACATTTTATTTTCAACTTAAGAGCCTACTTAATTTACAAGTTACTCCCTCCCATTTAAATATAAGGGTCGAATAAATAATTCATATAGACAAAAAAAGATCATTAAAATAGTTAATTTTTTTAAATATGTCTTGAATTGAAAAAGTTTTCCCCAAATGCTCTTAAATTAATGTATACATCACTAAATTTCATTTTTATAGGAAAGCATTAACTCACATAAAATAAGATGTGCAATTAAAAAAATAAATAAATGTAGAGGACAGACCATATTTATTCCTCACATTTTGAACTAAAGAGATTCATATTTATTCCTAATATTTGAGACTAAAGGTAATAATTAAACATAGAATTGAATTCACAAATAAATCTACTAGAGATTAATATTCTAAAATAAAGCTAATGTTCAGAATTAAAAAAATAAATCAATGACAACTTGTGCATCAGTTTGTTAAAATTTCTTCTAGCTCTCCAATATTCTAAAATATAGCTAGTGTTCAGATATAGGAAAAATGATTAAATTTTAGTTGTTAATAGTCTAATATAACCCTCCTCATTTTTTCAGACTTGGGATTGATTATGAAACTACATAGGCAAATTTAACTACACTGGGGCATTAGCTGAGTTGTCGCTATTTTGTTTTTTCTAAACATACGGAAGTATAGGGGAAAAAAAAAAGAACAACTAATGCCCCACTCTAGTTAACGAGAACTATCAGCTAACACCCCAACTCTATTGAAGGTAGTTGCAGCTTTCAAGTTTCAATGAATTAGACAAATGAGAGAGACTTTAAAAGACTGGAAAGGGGATTGATTATTGTTTGGTACAATGGAAGAAAAATGTCTTTAAAAAAAAAAGAAAAGAGAGAAAGAAGAGGTTGCATCTGTAAAACTGGAGAAAGAAGAAAGTAATCGATAAGAGAGAAACTATGAATAATTGAAGAGAATTGTGGGACGCATACAATGAAATTTGTTATTTTTATAATTAAGTAATTCTAATATTTTACTTTTATCTAGTAAAAGGAATATGGGTTACACCATGCGGGTGGGTCCATAATACAAGCTACAAAATACAATCAATTTAAAATGGGTCAGAATCGGGTTGGTCCTTTTTTGTTCTCTTTTTTTTCTTCTCAATTTTCAGTAGACACTAGCAAAAAAAAGGAAAATTTAAAGTAAGTTCAAAATGAAAAAAAATAACACTTCAAAACTTGTAAGATCATATAAAAATTGGATAAAGAATGACACTAAAAAAACCACAAAAACATAATAAAAGAATAAATGAAAAATTGAAAAACTCTCCATGACATTTAACAATGATAGATTTTTCATTAAATTTTTAACTTATAAAAATTTAAATTATTATATATATACATATGATTCATGACCCATTCGTTAACATAAACTTATATCAAAAAGATTTTTCATCAATTTTTTAAAAATTTAGATTGATTTATATTAAAAAACTTAAAATATATATATATATATATTGGTGGGTTGGCAAATTGATTCATATAATCCGTCAACCCACCATTTGAAGGGTAGGGTTGGGTTGGGGTTTTACCAACCTTTCCAACCTAAACCGTTTACAATTTTTTTTTAATTCATAGAAGGAATTAAAAAAATTGTATTAATCTCTAACAATTTGAGAAGGATAGATGATAAAAATTATTAAAAAAAAACTGGAATAAAAGAGATTTATTTAAAAAGATTAGTTGGGATAAAGCTAAAATATCAACAAAGACATATATCCATAAAATTGTATTGGAAAGAAAAAATTATTAAGTAATATATAATAATACTCTCTCCAATCTTATTTATAAGAGAAACAATTTTTTTATGGTTTTAAATAAATATAAGAGGAGAAAAGAGTTAATGGTAAATTAAATTTTTTATTTCTAAAAGCTACGCTTAATTAATTATGTGAAAGAGATTAAATATATTAGTAATTCAAATTAATATTAAATTAAGTAAGAATAATTTTAGAAGAAACTTAAAATGTGAGATAAATTAATTATTTTTAACTAACTAAAACTATATTTGTTAATATTTACAAAATATTTTTTCCCCTTATGAATATGTACAAATGAAGTAGTTTTTCCCTCTCCTATTTTTTATATTTTTTATTTACTCATTAACATATATACATATATTGGAGCGTAAGGCCCTTATCCCCCACGGCCTAGGATCAATACGTACACAACAATGAGAAGGACCAGTAAATATCTTTTATTTGATGTTCTATTTTAAATTTATGTGATTGTTAAAATATTTCAAATACTCGATGAATTTAATATAAAAAACTTCGGGTAGAAATATGGATATGCTTTGAATATTGAACATTCACTTGAATTAATATGTTAAACTTCATACACTTCATCGAGTACTCGCTCATTGCAATCACAATGGTCACATGAGAAGACAAATAGAAGAACGCAGCTAAACATGTAACTAATGTCTTAATTATTATTATTATTATTTTTCTCCAGAAAAAAAAAATGACATCTTTTCCTTCTCGCCTTTGTGCGTGTACTTCAAACAATAGAATTTGTGCACTCTTCACCTTTAAAGGGTGCAAGAATCTGGCAATTCAAGATTGAAAGCAGTAATTCCGAAAAACTCGCTCAAAGAAATCTGCGTTGGTGCCTGGTGCGGTAAAAAGGTCAATACAGTCGAAGAGCTAGAAACAACTTACCAAACAATGGCAAAGCTACATAATTTTCATTGTAGTATTTGGCTACCATAGTCAGCATTGAACTTTTCATATTTGTGGGCATGCAGATGAGCAGATGGTCGTGTGTTCTTTAAAGCTGTCTCTATATCTTCGGGTCTGATTGGCCCAACTTTCGGCAACTCTGCATTTCAACCCTCACTGTTACTTTATGATGAGTGAAAATAAATTACAAGTACCGAATATTCTGGAAAATAACTAACACGTCCTCCAGTGAGCATGGAAGGTATCTGAGAAATCAAATCCAAGGAACAAACAGTTTCCCCTAAAGAAAGATTCACAGGATAAATGCAAATGCTTCCATGCCTAATTTTAATTATTTCAGCAAAAACTGCTTTAAATTTCATAAATGTCAAAAGATCCTATTGTGAGAAAGTCGGGTCTATTAGGTTTTTTTTTTTTTATTTTGAAAACATTAAATGTAAACCAAACATTTTACGGCCTTAGGTACTAGATTTTATAGGGTGGAGAAATTTTTGCAATAAACCGCATTGAAGCTAAATTTTGTAGACTACAGACCTTCGTCAGGCACCTCCTCTTGGCTTTGTTCAAGTTGTGACATTAGGCGTCTCAAGGGCTGCATTGCTGCCTCTTTACACAGTAACCGAATATCTGAGCCTGAATATCCTTCTGTTTGCTCCACCAATAAATCATAGGGGATCTGCTCCTCACCATCATGTTGTGAAAGGAGTTCATCAACCATTGCTCTTCTTGCTTCTGGTTCTGGAAGTGGAACTAGGATCTTTGATCATTGTCAAGGGACAACCACCGGATGAAAATCACATGAATTTTTAGTTGCAAGATTGATTCTAATTCGGCATCATATAAATATGAAACGAACTATGATCTACTCTCGACCGTCAACAAAGTGAACTGCCACAAGGTCTTCAACTCTTCACAGCATAATGAAATTGGCAGTGTATGTATGATATCTTACAAAATGAACCAAAAGAACATCTATGATATCTTACATATTCAACCAAAAGAACAGTAGATTGCTGTATGTTAGAAATATCTCAACTTAGTAAAAGAAAATATGCCCAATAATCTCAAGAGAAGAATTGAAACACAAATGGCAACTTAGCCCCAGACAACCGTTTCCATTATTTTGACATGGAACAACTAAGTAACCTAGTCGTAAGGGCAGTTTCATTAGCGAGAAAAATTGTTCAAATTATGGAATTCTGAAAAGCATGAGCTCACAGGAAATACCCTAGTGGTTTTTTCATGCTCCAAAAAACTGATACACAAGATTTCATTAAGCTTCCTTCCCTGAGACCAACTTCCAAGCCAATAGTTTAAAATGTCAGTGAGGACAAGGACTGGAATGATTGAACCTTGTTGGAATTAATGTATATTGGACTTGATCATGTGCTAGGCTTTTTAAGAAACCAACCACGCTTCGTATGTGCTTACTTTAAAAATGAGGGGAGTGTTGGAATAAATGTACAGTGTATGATTACTAGGATATGACAGTAGTGCCATCTGTGTATGTGTTGGATGATGTATGTAACTACTAATGTTTAATGCTTTGTCTTGACTATTAACCCATATTATATTGCATGTAGAATGAGCAATTATATATTGGAAGGATACTCGCTTCTCAAGACGTCGGAGCATGGCTGCATCCAATTCCCAGGGAAGATTTGTTGCCGCCAAAACAAAAACAAGTTCATTGGTCCTTGTCAAACCGTCCATCTGAGGTCCATCAGAATATTGTCAGCCAATGACTAAGAAAAGCCCCAAAGAGACTGAGTACTGAGAATTACTCAGAAATTGTTGTGGGTGCATAGTTCACACGCATGTATGTGGCATCTAAGAAAATAAGTGCTAAAGCAGGACTAAGAAGTCGTAAAATTGTAATCATTACCTTTCCAGTAAAACTCCTCAATGCTTTCTTAAAAAATAAGTCCTATGTAACTGTTAACTTTCGAAGATTGTATAACAGCACATTAGAGTCAATTTACAAGAAGAATTTGTCACGTGACAGAAGTACATTCAGTGACAGCAATATGATTGATCAAACCATGTCAAAAAATTTTTAGACATGAGATCTTAGAAAAGAAGCAATTATTAAGGATTTATGGTGGTCATAACCAACCATTACTTCATACAAATGAAAACATTAACCGATCAGCCATTTCTCAATCATAATAACTCAGATGATGATTAAAGCATGTTGAAAATGAAAACAACATGCATCACCTGTATGAGTAGCTCAGTCTTAAGCCGTCTACTTGCTTCGTGCTCACTCCGTGCTTCACCACGATGACTAATGATTGCATCAATTTCATCAAGAAATATTGTTGAGGGTGCATGGTGCCGAGCCAACTCAAATAAAACCTTCACCAACTTCTCTGAGTCACCTGCAATGCACGATAAACTTTGTAAATAGACGGTTGTAATCATCTTCAGCAAATCATAACAAAGTGAAACAGAAATAAGGTGCACTTTGAAAAGCCACTTTCTTTCAAGTAAAATGAGTGATGGTAAGATAAATCAGCCATTAAGCGGGAAAAAAACTAGACAAGAAACTATATCTTTGATAAAAAGGCTTCATCACTTAATGGACAATGTGGAAGACAAATAGTTTTCCCCCTTGAGACAGGGGTGTTGAAGACATAAATAGTTCAGTTTAGTCAAATTCAATTCAGCAATATCCTCCAAAAGTATCTGAATGTCAGAGTCTTATAGAAATTGAGCTATAACTTAAAATGATGCAGGTGTGTGAGTTAAATATGACGTGTACAAGACATGAACACCCATTTAAGGTGAAAGATCTCCCCTGGTATCAGGTTGGCATCTAGGAGAGGTTCTTCTCTAATTCATAGAAGCGTCCAAAAGAAAGTTATGAATCTATATAGGCACACATGCAGACATTGAGATTGAATAACACTAGGTGAAAGTAAATGCACACAAACTTACGAAGTTTTTGCACAGTAATTGAACAAAATGAAACATTAAAATGAAAGCTATGGAGACCATGTGTACCACATGTAATGGGACATGAACACTAAAGCAAACATCATCATATGACAAACTTTTTAATCCAAATCATCTGCGATTGATCAAAGTGCTATCTTGATCTCCTCTAGGTCCATCAAATGGCTGTGTGTGTGAGTATGTGTGTGTGTGTGGCTGACAAGCCTGAGGATGAGGCTTGAACACATGTTCTCTCCAAACCAACTCTGGCTGCCTGGGCAATCCAAAAGATTCAAAATAGCTCTGTGCAACCATCATAGTCTTTGAACAATTGTTACTTGTACCATCACCAAAATTTTACTCTCACGCATCAGCAATACACTAAAGTCACTTCCTTCAAATTTTAGTTCTGATTAAATTGAATGCTTCTAAGTATCATGCATAGAACTATATGTGTGTGTTTGCATGTAACATAAAACAGTCCTTTCAAAAAGAAAATTATTTTTAACATGCCTCGCCATTTGCTGACAACAGACGATGCTGAAATATTAAAAAATGTAGTCTTGCACTCTGTTGCCACTGCCTTTGCAAGCATTGTCTGCAATATTCAAAACAAATTTTTTATTTAATAATTCATAATACAAAATGAAAAATCAGTGCATTAAATTATAAAAATTAACCTTTCCTTCTAAACTAATTTTTTTTTCCTGCTGGAAATTGAAACTCGTGGTCACAAATGACACATCATAATATATTCCCTACAGTATTAGCCAGACACTGAGAAGTGAGACTTAACCCTACAAATATTTTCAAGTATTACACAAACCTTTCCAGTCCCAGGAGGGCCAAACAAAAGAATCCCTTTCCATGGTGATAATAGACCAGTGAAGTACCTAGGCAAAGGAAGAAGAACACTTTGACTATGAGAAACAAATTTCATATTTCTACACCTTCAGCATTTTTATGTTTTTTGCACATACCAATTGTTTATTAAACCACTTAGTTTAGCATTTTTATGAACTATATTCAAATGCTAATGTATTAATAGTTATTACTAGCATCACTGTAGATGAATATTTTAGTTTCTCCTTGAACTTATGATCTTAAAATTTTCACAAAAGTGAAAGACAGTGCCTGTAAATTTATAATCCAGATGTCAACTGCTTTGTCATTTTTTTTCGAGACTTGCCTTCAAGGCAGAAGAATCAGACTTTTTTGCTCCCTTTTGATTCAAGGACTTTTAAAAACAAGAGAATCATTTCAGCAAATATATATATTTAAATTGGTATAATAAGAGAAAGAAACGAAGCACAAAAAAACAAAGTCTAAACTCAAATGACAAAAGTCATTTTAATGCTGAAATGATTCATTAAAAAAAAAAAAAACAAAGCCTAAACCAACAAGAAAATATATTATCATGATTTAGACAATAATGAAATACTTTGACTGTGGCATGCTCTATTCATTTGAGATTGAAAGGGAAAATAAAATTACAAGTTACTTGATTGGAACCTTGAACCTTTTATTTTTTTGCTAGGAACTTTGAACCTTTTATAAATAAGTTATTCCGGCTAGTTTTAAAACATTTGACCATGTGAATCATAAAACACATGGAGTCCATTTAAATATATATATATATATTTTTTCTATGGAGAAATGTGTGTTTTTGCAACAAAAAGAACCTTCAGAAAAGCTAAATATTGTAGAAGTTGAAACACAAAAAAAGAGGCTATATTATCAACTTTTTCTTAAAATTTGATTTCTTTAAATTTGCAAAAAGGATTTGTTTACTCTAAAAGCAGTTTCAGGCTTTAACAAGAAATTCCATTCAAACAGAAAAATTATATTACGCAATAAGAGCAGTTTGCAAGCCATCATCTATTGTACTTAGATTAAAAGAAAATGAACCTTAATGTTTGCATTATCACCACTGTCAACTCACAAAGTCAATGTAAGACTAAAATATCCACCTTCCATCATGATCAACTTAAATGATCTAAATCATCTGCTATGATGATCAGATCTGTAACATTACCACATACTGATATACGGGAGTATCCTCACAAGAGGTCAATTTAGAAAACATAATCAACAGATATAATATATATGTGTGTGTGTGTTAGTCCTATCATGTATTCAATAATGACACCTACTTGGGATACTTAATTGGCATCACAACAGCCTCTTTCAGTAAACGTTTGGCATCCTCTAACCCCTTGATGCTTTCCCACTTAACATCTGGATTCCCACGAATGATATCCCTACAAATGGTATGATGCAAGATATTATACATATATGCAAATGGATCTAGAAAAATAAAATAATAAAAGAAAATCTTGGTCAATAGATAACACAATTTCTCTGTGGAAGTCATGTTACTGAAGATGGAGAGAGAAAAGAAATTTTACCTACATAAACTCTCTCCTAAAGCACGCATATCAGCAGATTCAAAAGGTGGAAGCAAAGGCTTTTGCCTGAAAATGTTAAGGGATACTTATCAGTAGAGTCAGTGAATGGTAGCTTCCACAGCACCTCAGCAAACTTGAAAGATGATACTCCAAATGGCCACAGTCATGATGAAAGACAGAAGGTTCGTATCAGCTGTGGCTATGTTGAAGCATGCATAAGTGCATGATTTTGTCTTCATTATTCCTTTTTATTTTGGTGCAACCCTAAGACATGTGCGGTATGCTCAAACTTTAGCAAATTCACCAAAAAAAAAAAAAGAATCAAAACTTAATTCTAACCGATTCTGCTTCAAGCCTTTGACTAATTTTGAGCATTAAGGACTCCAACTATGTTTGAATTATTTTAAATCGTCATAGAATTACAGATGATAACCTGCAGTTTAATCTTTTTTGGTAACAAAGGGGCTTAGTAGCAGATAACCTGTGGTTTAGTTATGCAAATGACACAGAACATTCAAGTTACTTGATCATAAAAATTTTTAGTTCAAGCAGGAACACTTATAAATAGACAACAATCCTATATTACAAAAGAACTAGATTATTTGACAGATATCTCACTCTTATCTCCTACTATGATATAGTTTTTTGTGGCCCATGTTTAAAACTCAAAGTATGTAATGTTGAATATTTTCTTAAAATTCTGAGACTCATGACTGCTTTTCCAAATCGTATTTGATGTAAAGACTAAAAAATATAGGGCATGGTAGGCTCAGAGGCTTGCCCAAGCAAGATTTGTCATTAACATTGAGGGCGTACACAATATAGTTAAAGTACAGCTGTACTAATAGTTACACAGTCAATCAACAACTAATGAAAAATTAAGAGAAATTAACTTCATATTATAATGAAATGAGAAGGATCAATTTATTTCATGACTAGACATTCAATATCCAATCCTTATTTGTAACATGACTCAAAGTTCAAGTAATCTAGAACTGTTCCTTTTTCTCTTTTTAGCCTGAATAATTCTTACATGCATTAAAATAAGTACATGTGCGTTACAGCACAAAATATAAAGTAATGGATGAGAGAATCATACGGCCTTTCATCTAGATGATTTGACGAAAATCCATTCAAATGAGTAGAATTCTGCCCCTAAAACACAGAAAGTAGAGCTTAATCAAGAGCAAACAGTGAATTTGAAGATGTAAATAACCTTTTCACTAGAAAAGGTGTTGTATCACAGCATCAAACACCTACGAAGCATGGAAACTATAAAAAGAGCCGTATCTGTCTGACACATTGGACACTCATTAGATACAGTGTCAGTGTCAGTGTCCATGCTTTCTAGTCAGAGAACGAACCTGGCTCTGAAACTGTTCATAGATAGTCATCTCCGATGTCCTTTTGGCATGATTATTCCCATTGGCCGTACCGCCCGAAGAATTCCCATTATCGAACGTTTTATCTTCCCTCTCGCCATTCTCCAACATTTTCTTCCAGGGATAAAACAGACGAAAATCCTAAAGATACAAAATAAATAATAAAATAAATAAATGGAGAATAATCAGCACAGTCCAACCATATAGTTCAAGATTTGCAAGTTAATAACCCGATCGACACACAGCCAGAAAAATCAAGAGTAAACAAATACAAGCAAAAGAATCAAACATATCTTTCAGTGTAAAATGCTCCGGAAAAGTCTAGATGACAATAAGAAAAAATGAACGAAAATCATTCCAATCGTAAGACCATGTCCATTATCATGACGAGAAAATGAAAGAAGGAAAAAATTGATCACCACTCTACTGCATGGAAATTCAAGGTTCCTGAATATACTAGATCGGGAAAATGTAGCCAAAAGGTTGCATCCAAGAGGCAACAAATTCAAATCAGGAGCTACGCATGCTTTGAGTGTAACGAGTTCATATTCCAAATTTTCTCGGCAAACAAATAAAAAAGGAGAGGAAAAGTTCAAACCAGGAAAGACCAGCAAGCGGTATTGGAGTCGTCGGCCATTTCCTGAGATGTAGGGAAAGTCGGAGAAAGAGCTATCACTGCGGAACTAGCAGTCCACCAGGAACCACTCTGTCAACTGAAACGAGAACAGAGAAGAAATGAGTAGAAAAGAATATAAATCACGTGTCCTCGAAGAACAAGATATTAAATTATTCACACACACATAAGCAGCAAGGTTCAAAAGTTATCGCTGGCATCTGGCATGATTTGGACACCCAGTAATACTCACTTTATTTTATATTCAGAGCTCAAATTGTTTAATAAATTTAATAGTTGGGACAAAATCGTCAATTGAGAAGATTCAAATCTATTGCATGTTTATTTAATAAAAAGAAAAAAATATTAATAGAATGTTTTTGACATTTTCTGTAATCGTTATTCAGTAATTTTTATCTTTTTTTCAATTTTTTGTCAAACATCCTTTTTAATTTTATACGAAAAAAAGAATATGATAATCAATTTTTAATGTACAAAATCACTATTTTCTCTTATTTTTTATTTTATGGATTTAACTATAAAGTTTTCATTTATATATCTGGCCAAAACTAAAGAAAGAAAGCTATCATTTATATCCTTTAATTTCAAAATGAGTATACTTTTTACTACATTTGTTTACAAACTTAAATGAGTCGAGGACTTATAAGGTAGGACCCATATATTAAAGACTACATATATAAGTATTTATAAATCACTTACTTACAAAATTCTCATATCAATAGTAAGATTTAGATTCACAAACAATAATGTATGAATATTATCATCATCAATTGGACTATTCTTTATTAGTTACACAAACACTTACACACACACACAGATAGATAGATAGATAGATAAACCAATTTTCAAGAGCTATATTTGACTCTAGACTCATCCAAATTATGTTGGGCCAGGTCACAAAAGTGTAAGAATTAATGTATTTTTTTTATTCATAACATTCAATATCAATATTTTATTAGGAGAACAAGCGTCAAATCATTTGAAAAATAAAATTTAAAAGAAATATACTTACTTAAAATGCACTAATGATAATTAGATTGAATGGTAAAGAATTTAACAACCTTCAAGTCAAGCCATGAGTTCTAATCTTATAAATGACAAAAAAAAGTTAGAAAAACTACTAAATGGGCAGACCATGATTGAATCTATCTTGCGTATCTAAGACCAAATAGTTAAACCAAAATCCTTAGTCAAAATGTTGATGACAACTTTGCCTTTTTAAAGATGTCCCTTGGTCCCATATCTTTTTAATGGACAGTAAAAATTTGTGTTGATTTTCCAATGTATTGCAAAAGATATTATAAATTATTGCATTTTGCCTTTTTCCATGAATATTTATTTCACAAAAATGCTTTAACCCAAAAACAATGCCAACTAAATTAAAATTAAATGAAATGAATATTTAAAATCATAGTAATTGCAAAATCGCCTACACATGAGTACTCTACTAACACTTAAAAAGATGACAAATACAATTACATTAATAGAATTTATAACTCTCTTGATCATACTTTTTATGCTGCTCCATCAGAGGTAAAAGTAAACAATTTAAAACAAAAATAAAAAATAAAAGCAATTTCAAAGAAGCTCTAAGCCACGAAAGAATATAACTTTTTCTTGTTCCTTTCCGTGAATGTGCATCTAACACCAAAATTGCACTTGGAAATGCTGACTGTGAAAACGTATATATTTGTTCTTTGTACATCTATAGAGAAATAAACCAAAACGAATGAAAGACAATCATTTTACTGAGAACAAAGATAAAATGTTGACACCTATTTTGCCTACACATGTTATCCTATACCTCTTCATTTGAAAGACAGAGCAGAAAATTGATGCTATTCAGACTTTCGACGAGTTACCATATATGCACAACCCCTTTCAGTCATTTGGATCCATTTCCTCATCTTGCTCCCATATCAGAGTCAGATTGGTTTTGCCACCATTTTTGTCAGATTCAGATTCTTCAACAAAATCACTACTTTCATAATCTGGTGATCCATTGTCTTCCAATATAATCCCTTCAGTACCTAAACCTGCTCGATTAGCATGCTTAATCCACTTGGGGCACTCGTCTTCATCTCCAAATACGATGTGGCCATCCTTATTTTTGACACGATTAGCAGCCTTGGCAGAAGAAGTTACTCTACAAGAACATTCTGGAAGGGGATGTGAAAGAAACATCGCTGGCTTTGACCGGAGAGATTGCCTTATGAGGCCTTCTTCGCCCAAGCTCTTGTTGAGATGTTCTTGTACTAGAACGGTCCAATTATGTTTCGGATGATAGATATTGTCACGGGTTTTATTAAAAAGTTCCGCCAAAATTTTCCTGGGAAAAATACCAGATGATATGACACGAGAAATGTAATAATGGATCACTTCATAAAAGAAATTTCAACAACTGCTGAAAAACAGCATCTATATGATGTCCACAGAAGTGGAGCTTGGCGTGAAGACTGAAGTGTGAAGGAGGGTAAATATGTGTCACTCTCTTCACTTTAATTGTAGATATGCAAGGAATTTCCAACGTATCCATTGACAAAAGTTCAAGAAAATGCAACATGACTACTTTCAAAAAGGAGAATCGCTGATCAGAGTGAGGTCCTCAAGAGAGTGTGTGTGTGTGTATACCTATAGTATAAATAGCAGGTGCAAGATGCGCATAAGTAGACATAAGTATACATATCATGAAACAGGATATAGAAAAGTTGTACTAGTGTCAGTGCTATAAATATCTCAATATATGACATTCCACCTCTCTAGAAAGCATTACTTCCTATGCAAGTAGAGTGAAAAGTACTACTCAATCGGGCTTGTTTCACTAACACCACCCCTTCACCAACTAGTCCCAACTCAAAAAGGAAGGGGTCCTGAAGGTAATGCCAGCCGCCTAAACCAGTCAATTGTTGTTAATAAATGAGGCAATTTAATGCTTTTAACTTTTTAAGGATCCACCTATCTATACTTACTTTCTGGAGGAGATATCAATTATCATTGATTTAATTCCAACTTCCAAGCACAAGTTACCTGTCTGGTCTGTATGTTCTTGAAGAAGCAGTCTCATACAGTCGATGTCCCATGACAAGGCTTGAAAAATCTGGCCATCCACTGCCATCATTGTTAAATCCTGGAAAGAAAGCATCTGCTTCTAAAGAAACAATGTAATCAAGCGCATCCCAAATTAACCTGTGTGCTTGCATCCTCAGATCCATGGATGAAGGATCAGGCTCTGTTGGAGTCTCAGTAATCCAACCATACCAGCCCTCTTTTTCATGGTGGTAAATAGGTCTATCTGGAGGTGGAGGAAGAGGTCGGGGCCGAGGACCAGCGTTCTTCCATTCTTCTTTAAGTTTGTCTGCACTTTTCACAGGAGGTGGTCGGAAAACATTTAGAGGAAGAGGTGTTTCCGGTCCAAACAAGTCAGACAAATCTTTCTCACTGCACAAGGAAGTACGATCAACTAAGTTGGCAAACATGGCTCGTAGAGGAATTAAAACACGTTGACCCCCAAATGTTTCCGAGCCAGCTAGGTAAACTATTGTCTTGGAAGGATAGCCC
This sequence comes from Adenanthera pavonina, assembly GCA_026686845.1. Lineage (NCBI taxonomy): Eukaryota > Viridiplantae > Streptophyta > Magnoliopsida > Fabales > Fabaceae > Adenanthera > Adenanthera pavonina. The sequence goes on from JAIVEN010000009.1 coordinate 6,669,664, forward strand.
ATTACCCGAAGGAGAATGCCAACCTACAAAAGTTGTTGCAAGCAACAACAGTAAATTAACATAACTTTAGCACAATTATGAAGTGCCAAACGACAACTTGTTATTATACACAACAATTAAAGACTGTTTCCAAAAAAGAAGGATTACTTATACTTCATTTGTGAAAGTAACATTGCCAGGAAAGGAATGAGTGTCTTCCGTAGGAACATATTTCTATGCAGATGATATCTAAGTCAATAACTCTTTGAATGGCTCCAGATAAATTTGCAACATGCATTTTTGCACAATGATTTAAAACTCCCTCCTGGGGTAGGCAAATAATGCAAACCAGAGGGCGTAGTTCTCTGTATTTCAAATTACATATACATGAGTGCGTATGCAATTATCTAAATAGTTCAGTGGGCATTTACGAAGTGGCCCTCCCCTACCATTTCTGCTAATTGCTGCAGACAATAGTGCAAGACCTATTTCAAAGAACTGTCTGAATGACATTAACCTTTTGCATTCATTGTCAAATATTAATATATTATAACATTAAACACTAGCTTTTCTGGATGCATCCCTTTTTAGTACAAAATACGTAGATTACATATCAATGCAAAGAGTTGGCACACAAGCAGGACTAGTGTAAAATAAATCAGGCTTACTAAAGCCGTTGCCCAATAGTGCAAGAGTCTACTTCAACAGAGGATATGAAATCTACATTATAACTTCTACATTTGTCAAGGAGACCACCCCCTCCAAGGTGCAACAAAAACAAAGAATTTGAAGAAGTATCGGCAGTTATAATTGACAGTAGCAAATTTAGCATACCTCTTCAGGCATGAGAGGACATAAATCTTTGTCTCTCTGCATGCGTGAATCAATATTCAATTCCTCATTAACAATTCTTTCTTTTATCATTTGAGCCCTTCGGTACTGTATGAGTTCAGAGTGTACATCCTACCACAGAGAACCTTAATAAGATAATCAGAAAACATGGAAAGAGAAACTGAGCATAGATGATCAAACTCATGAAATATCATTTTTTTTAATGCACTCTAAACTTGTAACAAATATATGCATTGTAAGAATATTAGCGTAGAAACATAATCCCATCACTCCTAGGCCATATGAAAGAGAAAACATAAAACAACAAACCTGAAAGAGTTCTGCACAACCATGATAAGCCAAGATATCTCTCAGTAAACCAGGATGGAACACTAAGAAGGGCTGCCCCAATGCTCTTAACCTTCAAAAAATAGTACAAATCTCTTTTACATTAATGCAGTAAAAATTTGTGACATATGGGCATAGCATGAGAACCATAATGAAACTCAATGTAAAACTCTAATGCCAAGAAAACCCTATACTTTTTAATGACAACATTCTCTCTTGTTTTGTATCATAAAAATATAAAGCATAACAAACACAAATGCACAAAAGAAAAATATTGACTCCAGGACAGAAAAAGGGGAGTATGCTACTTGTACATGTTAATATACCAATTGCACATTAGTTTATAAACTGAAATGTATGCATACTTGTTAACCATTTGTTGGCCGAGCATTTTAATTTCTGCACGAAATTGGAGGGCATGGAAGGCAACCCTGCATCTTAGCCTCTGAATCTCTGACAAGCTAGGAGGAAGAATTGACTGCAAACGAGGATGCAAATAGCTTTCAGGCCATCTCAAGCATCTCGGTCAATGAAACAAATCCACAGGTAAAATGCATAAGGATGGAACTTCTACTAGCTAAAGCATGCTAAAGAAGATGCCTCAAAATGTAGAAAACACATTCTAATGCAGCGCTTGAAAGGAGGGAAAAAGCAAGGAGAGGATAAAACAAGGGGCAATGCTTGAAAAGTTGAGTCCCTTGTAAAAGTAACTCTTACAATTTTCATTTCCTCTAGTACTTTTCAAATGTCAAAACGTAGAACAAAAACTTTCTTTGCATGGAACCAGAAACTTTTCAAGTCCAAAATAAGGAATGAATTACTGAAAGCCTAGGCATCTTAATATTAGCATCAAGCATATGATATTAGCTGAAGTTAATCACTTTTTCTGTCAATTTGTCAAGCACATGACATGCATGGCGGTCCATACGACAAGTGAAAATGTCAAGTTATAAGCACACCAAAAATAGGACAAACCACAGTGAAATCTCAAGTAAAGGTAGTGCAAAATTTCCACGAACTAAAAAGGCATTCAAAGATGCAAAATTTGACTCAATTTCTGCCATATAGAAAATATTTGGTACTGATTTTTTTTTTAAAGAAAGAAAAAAAAAGACAGATTCTTACTGAAGTAAGCAACAGAATATACAAGATAACAATAGTTTAAATATAAATTTCACAATTTCCGAAACTGAAATACCTGCAGACAGCCACCAGTAGAAATAATTAAGCCAATAACCTTTGATTTCTTTAGCTTTGGTAAAACTTCTTCTAAGTAAAAGTTTGGAGAAGTTGAACTTTTGGGTTTAAATGTCGGAATGTCATTTCTCCTCCTCCTTTCCTTTAATTTTTCCGGCAGAGTCTTTGCAATGATTATATCATTTTTCAGGTACGCTATGAACTGCTCCTCATTATAGATATACGAAAAACTCTTGAACTTTGCGCTGAATGAAATTTAAAAAATGCATGTGAATACGCATATGTATATAATCTAAGCAGAACAGTGAGAAAATATTTGATAACATAATACAAATTACTCCGAAAACCTTGGGGCACATACCTAATGCCTTTTGAGTGAATACTTTGTTGAATTTCTGGGATAACAAGGGTAGCATTTAAAAGCCTGGATATTGCGACCAGATCACAGATCTGTAAAATAAACAAATTTCTGGACTCACTACCAAATAATAACATTATACAATTTTAGATATATATGATGAATCATACCGAAGATCTTATCTGTGCAAATTCACCAAAAACTTTTGCATAGATGAAAACATTGTTCTGCTCCTTTGGAACTGTGAAGTAGAGGAATAATCACTTCAAAACAAATATATAAAGAATGAAAATAATGCATATATTAGAAAGGAAAGAAATATGGTTTTTATTATAGCAAGAAAAACAATTATTCTTTAAAGATTGTCAAAGATGAAAAACCATTAAATAATATTACCACAACTTATATTCTTTCATGAACAAAAGAAGCTACAATTTACAGTTGAGAGTATGCCTTAATTTCTATACTTCTGCAGTTACATTGATAATTAAAAAATGCATCAAATTCATGGAGTAAAGTTTCCAAGAATCTATCTATCTATCCATCTATCTATTATTTACTAAATAACATCAGCGCTTACAAAATTAAGTGTGAAACTTCGATTTTTTAACAGGCAACTTATATTTGCAAGTGGGAAAAAAGCATAATATAAAAGTTTTACCTTCAACAAATCTATATGACATACCCACTCAACTACAAACTTACGTCACACACTTTCATAGACCACATCTCCCTAATGAAGCACAAAGAAACTTGAGCAATATTATTACCAGAATAATTGCTTCTAGGGTTGGTGTAAGGCTGCAAAGTTTCCAAAGATTGTATGGGCCCCCATAGCTTCTTATTCTTTATAACCTATACAATTTCAAGTAAATAATGTTAAAAATGAGAAAATTAAAATGAAAACAGAACACATGACCTTTCTACACAGTGGATTCATGCATATCCAAAATCACCTGTCTCCCCAACTTGGAAGCAAAATCTTCAGGAAGACTAGGCATTGCTCCATACTGCACTATGCTAACAGTCCAAAACTTTGCAAAGGAAAGATGAAGGATAATAGATGCCACAGATAAAGAGATTACAGAAAGAATAACCCATTTTATCTTAGTAACAATTGCCATCTTGGCTCAGTGACTCTACATCACCAATCCAGCACCAACTGAACTTGATTTTAGCCGCACCATCTACAAGAAAGTGTACTTTCATGAAAGAATTATACAGGTCAGTGCTAATATTAGATAAGTAATATACAACATCTAAAAAATTTCTGGCTATGGACTTCGAACTGTTTATCAATTTTTGCACAATCCTTTCTTTGGTATTTATCCCGGAATGTCCAACTTTTATCAATGGGGTTAACCATAGCCACTAGGGTTAAACACAGAGAAATTGATTAAAAATTCCATTGTCTAAGTCAGACTACAACAACGATGCCATGTCTTAGGAAGGCAGCCATAGGCTTCTTGTCTGTATGTCATGAACTTCATCTTCATCACATAGAGAGAGAGAGAGAGGAAAAAACTAGTTTGATATAACTTTTAATCAGTTCATCTGAGAGTAATCCATAATTGACAGATGAACAATTTGCTTGACATATAAATGAAAAGTAAATGATTTTTCAAGAAAAATGTTTTAATTGACTCAATTCACAATTGGAAAAATAAAATGATACATTCAACCAGAAATTCCAAAAATAATCAAACATGCAAACCTAGCAAGTGCTGGAAAACCCATGAGCACATTACACATAAATTAAATGCTACAGTCCAGTTGTAGAATTGATTAAAAAAATAGAACAAAACAGAAAAATACAGCCCCCTTCATTCCACTATATCACATCTTCTCTTTTCTGTTCCTCTAAAACCACCCACCACGCTAACAATCCATCAAGCAAAAGTGCAAAACGTCAGTGAATGTCTAGGCGTGCATTTTTTTAAAACAGTGCATGTCTAGCCTATGCATGCACTTTTGGAAACAACGCCAAGCCACACAACTCTTTAACAGAGCCAAAGCAGAATGTAGTTTAAAATATGTATTCAGTTCTAAAAGGAACAAATTTACATGTGCATAAAAAAAAATTAGGACTGAACCAATTCAGATTCATCTAGTTTAAAACAAAGTACTATTCCCCAAAACCAAATCATCATTGAATCCCCAAATGCCAATTCATAATGTGCTCAAAACCGAGAAGTCAAAACTAAATAGGGCCAATCAACAAGCAAACTCATACACACCCCAAATCAGCATAGGATGCCATTATTGAATTCAACAGCTACCTTCATTTTATCGAGAAAAAAAAAAAGCTACCTTCATTCATATATGGTCAAACTTGAATCTCAGTTTACAATCAAAATGATATATACCCAAGCGGATTCAAGATATCGCAAAACTATTCATATGTACAATGAAAACATGGCAGATCTAATTACAATAAGTACAAGACCAATCAATTACAGATTAAACCGATTCACTCCATCGGTTTAAACTAAGCGCCAGTTAGTAAGTTATTAAACCATACAAGAACCAAACCCAGAAACAACACACATTGACGAATCCTATCCATAATCAAGACCTATCAAAGTCAAAAATTGAAACAAAGTCATTCTCCAAAAACAAACCAACAATAAGTCAACAGAATAAAATCGAAGAGAGACACCCCATCAGAATAGACTTGATCAGTTCACCGATTAACACAAAATGTTCTTCAGTAGCTACCAAACCATAACAGGGCAATTCGTAATTAAAAAAAAAAAAACTTAAACTAGAGTGTGGAGTGAAATCAAGATTTAGGAATCTGTTGACATATAAAGCATAAGAGATGAGATCATTTTCATTACCTGTACTAAAATGAAGGTGGCTGGAATAGAAGGATTCCTTCAGGCTTTCGAATTCTAGCCATTCAGCTTACTCTCCCCTCTTCTGCGTTCTTTTTCTTTCCAGCTTTCTTCGGCGAGGTCAGAGTGCCTACGATTTGGGTGGTGATTGTGTTCTTCGAATCCGAGATGCAGAGAGATTAGGGCGCAAATGGGAGGGGAATCTTGCCTGTCTTCCTCCCCTCCTCCTGGCCAAGAAGAGAATTTTTAGGGAATTGGGAAAATGTCTCTTCGAAACCGGAACGTGGAGGGGGAGCAAATTCTGGGTTGCAGGGAGGAGGGAGGCGTGTGAGAAATGGTTTAACAGCTGTAGATGTGAATCAAGAAAAATTAAAAATTGATTGCGGTGATTGAATCGAGAAAACGGGGATGAAAAGAAGTGATTTTTTGCTTGAATCTGCAAAAAAAAAAAAAGAGAGAGATTGATTTTTGGGCAGGATCAGGGAGAACAGGAATTTTTCGGCTCTGATCTGAAAAAGTTGGCTTCAATCTTTTTGGGCTGGAATTATATTTCAGAACTGGGCTGGGCTTATGTTGAACAAGGAACAATAGCAAATCATCGTTGGCCCAAAACCAATTGAAAATTGTCAGTACCAATTTTTTTAACCAGAATCAGTATCAATATTCAATATAAAAAAATTGCATAAAAAAATATTCAATCAAAAAATATATTCAATATAAGATATTCAAACTTTTCCTGAAGGCAGAAGATGTATGTGTAATTTTAGTAAAATTTATAAGTACTTTGTGTAGTTCATTCTTTTTTGTTATGAAGAAAATTTTATAGAAGTTTGAAAAAATAAAAGTGATGTTCGTGTACTTATAAAAAAAATTATTACTATCAATATCAATATAAAATATATAACATGTTTTACTATTTATAAGTAATAAATAATGCAATTAATTTTAGACTTCTTATAATACATTGGAAAATAGGTATAGATTAAAAACATGTTTGGTATAAAATAGGAATGGCATGAATAAAATTCTCTCCCATTACATGGGAAGCACACCTTTTAACAAAATCACTTTGCTATTTACCAAACACAAATTTCATTCAATTGGTGCTGAATAACTTACAATGGTCATTCTTTAATGGCAGAATCATAGATTGGTTTTATGACAATCTCAAACAGCAGAAAGATCAATGGCACATCCTCTTTGGTGCCACATGTTGAGAGCTATGGGAAGCTAAAAACAAACTTCTTTTCACCAATGAAAGAATTGATATAGGTCAAATTTTACGTTATGTAACATCTAATAACTGAACATAACAACACTTTACCTACAAATCTTGACATTGGTTAACCCATTCCTGCTTTTCTGTTACTCCCTAATGGGAGCTGCTATTTTGTAATCTATTTTCCTATATATATTTTGTAATATAATCCCCCTTTCAACAAAAAAAAAACATAAATTTTATCCTTTACTCACATTTTCTCTTTTCTCAAATTTATTTTCCATTTCCAAACGCAGCATAAGATATTTTGTATAATTTATTTTTTTGTAGAAAATTGTATAAATTTTACAAAATTAAAAGAAGATATATGTGTGTGTGTGTGTGGATATACATATGTATATATATTCGTTATGAGTGTTGTTTTTAATGGGCTGCAAACATGTTGTTTATGTGAGTTATCACTTACTGTATATGTAATGAATTAATCACACTATTTTTTTTTTTTGCTAAAGAATTAACCTCAATCTTGCAATGTATTAGAGCTTATAAGCAGGTGATTAGTCTTGGATATTTTCTAATGAGTTGTCTAATTGAATGGTGACAATTATAAAGAGTGGAAGCAAAATATTATTTTAAAATTGAGAAGTTTTACTCTTAAAGATGAGCCAATTAAATCTACACCAATTAATTAATTAAGCCTGCCCATACTAGCTACACTAATTAAACCAACACATGCCAGTACACTAATTGGTCTGTTTTAGGTCGGCACGATGGAAAAGGAATCCTTTCTTCTTCACACAATAATTGAGATGTGAAATATTTATTATATCTATGTAAACATTACTCATTACTCCCTCTGGTCCTATATATAAGACCATTTTAACCGAATCACGCGAATTAAGAAAGGGAGTTAAAACTAATTAACTACCTCAATTTCTCCGAAAATTTCAATATTTTTCCAAAACTACCCTTATTTAATCTCTCTCTTTTTCTCTTTGAATACATTAAATAGGGGTATTTTTTTAGAAATGCATAATAAATACCACCTCGTATATTGTAAAGGATCTTATATTTAGGACCAAGGCAAAATGTCTTATATATAGGACCGGAGATAGTAATAACTATTTCTTTTTATTATTAATTTTATCTAAAGAGACATATGATAATTTCATATTTAAAAAATTACTTTTTCAAGTCTATTGCCTTTTTTTTTATTACATTTCATTTCGAGATATATGGCATTGCATTGCATGAACAGTATGAATGGACAAATCGGTTATGTATGGCTCTTATAAGAAGTCAAGTATCTTATGAATGCTAGTGATGAGCCACTTGAAAGTTTAGACAAAGAAATTGCCAGCAAGTACAATTGTGAAACAGAGAGCACTAAGCATACTAAGAAGAACTGAAGATAGCTTTGAGGAGATTGACTTTGGAATTTTTTAATTGTGAAAAAAGAATAAATTATATTAAATGATTTAAAAAAATAGTTATTTATAATAATAATTCATCCTCTCTGATTTATTTTTCAGATCCATGCCAGACCATTATCCCTTCTGATGGTTACCTAACAACAATGCAGATCCACCCGACAAACATCACATGCAATAATTCAATTTTGCTTGTCTAACACAGTCATGAAAAATACAAAGAGTTCTAAAATTTTTTGAAGTTGGAATTCTATAGTCAAAAGCAATGATATTATGATTTTAAAAATAATATTTTTCTCATGTAATAATGATTAAAAATAACTAAATAATAATTGTCCAAGTTATCATTAAACAGAAATCATTATTTTTGGGCTAACTTTTTAAATTTTTTAAAAATATTTTTATTTCTTTATTTTGGTTGCATTTTTTTATTGAAATATCTTCTGTTTAACTCCAAGTAAAGTTAAAAATAATTTAAATTTCTCTAAACATTTCATTTTTAAAGTTAATGGCTTGTGTATATATTTTTTTCTAGAGGAACCTAAATTTTATGCACATTAATTTATAAGACTGTGCAAGGTGCATATTCAATATCAATTATTTATAAATCACCAAATACTTAGTTTAATTGGTAGGATTGTACCAATTTAATGAAATACCTTAAGTTTAAACTTTGAGAATACATGCGTCAAACATTAGGTGGTAGTGCCATTCTTTGTGGCTCTACCTGACTTACTGCAAATTAACTTGAATCTCAATAAATTTTTTAGTTAAAATAGAGTAAGTCAGGATGCTAGCTAGATACTCTAAGTAAAAGCACAAAAAAAAAAATTATTCATATGTACAAAATATAACAAAATTTAAATGGTTCCAATCCAAGTCGTACAAATCAAATATACCTATATATCATTAATTATTTTTATCATTGAAAAGTTTGGTGAGCTGGATTTCGAAGTTCACCAAGAACAATTAACATAGCCTCAAACTCAAAGAATATATATATATATATAAGTATTTATAGATATTATTAACCAATAAATTTTTTTTCCCAAACTCCTGTGATGGGATATGGGACTGGGTTGGGATCTGTATCAGAAATGAGTCAATATTGATATGCGGAAAATCTAAGGCGTTTGTCTGTGGGGGAACGTTCAATGAACATATTGAGCAACCAATGAAAGAGCAGGATGATATTTTCAGAGTGTGTGGCTCTAATTTCGTACGTAAAAGAGTAGACCTAATGGAAAATCAAATTCCTGGCTTTATAAAGCAAAACATAGTGCTTACCCTACGCTAGCCGTGTGAACCTAGCTAGCTACGTTTCTCATAATTATTGTTCTTGTAAAGATATACACACACACACACACACTATATACTTATAATTTGTCTTTGAAAATAAAAGCCCTACAATTCTTGCATGCGTTATCTTCAACTCACTTTCAAAGTTAGGTTGCTTCCACTAATTAATTATAGAGAGCTGAGTGCTTTTTTATATCCAATTTTTTAAGACATTTATTGTTACGTTATTTAATTATATTTCAATAAATAAAAAGATTCAATCTTTCTCTTGGTCCCTGTAAAGTTTCAATCAACTGTTAACTTAGTTCTTATAATTTAATTTTTTTAGTGCAGTCTTTGATGTTAAATTTTAATAATAATATTTTCTATTACATTTTGATGTCACCATATGCTTTCTTAATATCAAAACAAATGATAAAAATAAAATTAAATCAAACTTGTAATATGTGATCCTACATTCTATACATCTAGGTATTAGTTTAAATTAGATGTAATATGTGATTATCGTCATCAATATCAATACAAAATAGCATAAGTATAGGGAATTGCATTGTTCATAAACACACATTGTCACAGTCGCAGAGAAACCAAGAATTCTTGCTTGTGCTATTGTGCAATGGATTTGAATGAAAATTTGAACTATATAATCTTACACACACACACACACACACAACACATTATATTCTTAGCTTTCGTAGGTTTTTTTAATATATATTTTCGCCCGTTTTTGCTATGATGAAATTTTAATTATGTCCTGGTTATATTAGTGATTTATTTATTTTTTTTGTGAGCATATTACTGATTTATTTTTATTAATGTTAATTCAAGCGTGCTATAATATCTTAAATTTTGATTGGCATCTAGTGTGTCTTATTTAAACTGGAAAATGATGCTGCTATGAAACTATTATTAATTTATTTGATCATCAAATTTTTAATATGAAACACTTAGCCTTGACTTGTATTTTCGATATTTTCGTACTACAGTTACGTGTGTTCGCTAAGGGTCTGTTTGGTTCAACAGAGGGAAAGGGAGGGAAGGGATTTTAATGGAGAGAAAGGAAGGGGAGGGAAAAGAAGGGATTTTAATTTTACCTCGTTTGGAAGGAAAAGGAGGGATTTTAGTGGAAGGGTTTTAATTTTACCTCGTTTGGGTTAGGAGGGGAAATGAGGGAAAATAATTATAATTTGACTATTATACCCTTAATTTATTTAAGTTAATATAAGGACAAGACTGACCAGTATATTGTGTGGTCGAGTAATGAAAAAATGAAGGGTATTTTGATCATTTTAAGCACAATAACACATTTTCTCCCCAAATTACCCCAATTTGGGGGGAAAATATATAAGGGGAGGGGAGGGAAAATTTTAATAACATTTTCCCTCCCCTCCTAATTACCAAACAAGGGGAGAGAAAATTTTAATAACATTTTCCCTCCCCTTCCTTTCCCTTCCTCCCATTTCCCTCCAACCAAACAAACCCTAAGTGCCAGTGTACCACTAAATCACTTCCCTTTACATTTTTTCACGTTGCACAGTATTGGATTCGTTGAGACTCAATCTTCAGGTCGTTAAAGTTTAACTGTCATGTCTCTATATTGTTTGTAGGTGAAGTTTTTTTTTTCTAATTAATGATTTTAAACTACAGTAGCCATACAAATTCCACAATCAAGATTTTCCTCCATTAATTCCATGTATATATAGGTCATATTGGTGAGTATTAATATCAATATTATTTAATATGAATTTAATATTTAATATAAAATATAAAATTTGTAACAAATCGTTTAAGCTATATGAATAACATGGCTTACCTTAGACCCCATGATGTATGGAAAAATGTGTTTATATTAGAATTTTCAGAATGAGGCTTTTTTTTGTGATATTTTTAAATGTTGAGCTCTGCTGCAATAAGTTAATCCAATAATTAAAAGAATCAAATAAATATAGTGATAGTTGGCCGAAAAAAAAAGTGATAACTTAATATAAGTTCTTGATTTCGTCTTATTGCTTGTCCTTCCTCCTGGTTAAGGGAAAAAAAAAAGAGTTGTGTTTTTTTTAATTATTTTATTAATCTATGTGAGATTAATTCATCTCATACATGTAATTTATACCAGAAAAAAAAAACTTACCCCGGAAAAAAAATTACCCCTCGAAAATTACTTTTTCCTTTTCCTGTAAGCGGCTTTTTTTTAATAAAATTGAAATTTTAAAGTGGCTTTATAACAGACGTAATTAAAACTTAGTGGCAACTGAATCATTGAATCACCACTTATATTTGCATCGATGTTTCATATTTGCTTATATCGATGAGGCAATGGAGGGTGGGAAGCACTATTACACCTTGCATGCTAATTAATTTAATTTTGTTTTCACGTCTAGAAGGATTTTATTGTGATCATAGTGCACTAGTTGATTTTTTTCAACACATGAATGATGTTATACCGATCGATTGATATGACTAATAATTATTGAAAATCAAACATGCCACTCTAATATTAAAATAACAAAAAGTAATATTGATATATAGGGAAAGTGAGACATTTAGTCCCTACAGTTTTAATGAGTTTTGAAAGTAATCCCTGCCATTTAAATTTTTTTAAATGCATCCCTATTATTTTTACTGTTACAGCCATTTATCCCTATGGTTTGATAAATTTATGTCCAGACTATTATTTGGCACTAACCATATTAACTATGATGAGGTGGCTGTTAACCTTGAATGCGTAAGTTCTAAAACAATAAACCAAAAAGTTGATTTTTTACTTGGGAGTGAAAAGGGAAAAATAATGGCAATTTGCTAAAGCTTTGCATAGGTATTATGCCGATGAATGCTTGAGATAAAACGATTAGATATAGGATTCCATATGCGTTAAAATGTTGTTCATACTTCGTATCACAATCGGTTCAGATAGCCTTGCTAACTGCCACGTTTGAGTAAACAAGTCTAACTCGAATGCCAACAGTAAACCAAAAACACACCTTTTGGCTTTTTTTTTTTTTTTTGCCCCATGTTTCTCAAATGGATTTATATTCTTCTGTGATTCATCTCTCTTTACTCGCAAGCCCTCCCTCTTATGTGTGCCTAAGTGCGCAGATCATCTCTCTAAAATCCCAAACCCAAACTATCTTAGCAGAAATGGTGAGCAAAGAAAATAGATGCAACTATTTGCAAAATCAAAAGAACCCGTAAATTTCTTTTGGTCACACACACATCAAGGTTGTATACCTTTTTATCTAGTCACAAATCATGAAGCCCTAGAAAAATTTTATTCGCATATATTTCATAAACAAACATATCAGAATGCCTACCTACTACTTGTACACATGGATATAAGAAAAAATAACATAAAATATTCTTCTTATAAATAATGTTTCCTAAGAATTCTCAAAGATATGAAATATCATGTTGAAAAGTTGTTCACCACTGGGCTATACCGAAAGCGAATGGGCCGAGGTAAATAGCAAAGTGGTAAATAAGGTATTGTTCCCTTGAAAACTTGTGTTAAAAGTAGTCAAGTATTAAATTTTGCATTCTCGATTAATTTGAGCAAAACAATAGTTTGATCATTATCTAAAAGAATTATCAACTACTAAAGAAAACTAATTAATTAGAAGGTTGATTAAGGTCAACTTAGATGCAATTGAAACCTAGGATTATTTTTTTATCTTGTATATATTTCTTAAACACTCATTTAGCTCCTATTATATTTATTCTTAATGATTGATTATGCTAGTCAAGGGTTCTACAATACCTACAAGTACTCTCAAAACTTCTAATAGGTGTATAGCCTAATTAACCAATTAATTTCTTAACCAATTAATTATATCCATAAATTCAATTCAAACCATAGAGTGAATATGTGAGCTTAACAAGTTTATCTCTATCTTACCAACAAAACCTTTCACTCAACATAGTAAGTTTCAAGCCCTTACATGGTTTAATCCAAGTTCTACACTTAATCTATTAACCAATTAATTAAATCCATAAATTTAATTCAAACCATAGAGTGACTACGTGAGGTTAACAAGTTTATCTCTACCTTACCAACAAAACCTTTCACTCAACATAGTAAGTTTTAATTTCTCATACAGTTTAACTCAAGTTTTATATTTAATCTAACTCTCTTAAGTATTAATCAAGTTAACCCAACATACTCATTGCTGGCCAAACAGCAAGAAGCATTAAGTAAAGAGTTAAACCAACATAATCATTTCATTAATGACAAATATATAGGAGAACAAGTATCTAATCCATACAAGAAAATAAAAAAACTTTAGGAGCACTTGTTTAGCTACTCATATAACAATAAAGTCACAAGTACACAAAATAATTGAACCCATAGTAGAATACAAGGAAAGGAATGAAAGGAGAAGAGAAGAAACTAATGAAGAAGTTCAATCTTTTGAAATCTTCCCACCAAAGCTTGAATCTCCACCTTTAAGAGTAAACCCTAGCACAACAAAGCACCCAAAATGCCTCAAGGAACTCCAGAATGTGGCTTAAGATGAAGGGAAATGGATTTATGCAGAAACCCTTGACATTTGTCACATAATTGCAACTCTGCATTTTGCTGTCAGCATATTGGCACTGCTATAAGCCTAATTGGTGCCACGATGCCACTTGATTATGTGTACCAAATTTTGCTTTCATGCGCAACGCCACTGCGTTCTATTGCCAGCTCTCATTTTTGCTCCTTTCTTCCTAAAATATTGTCCAGGTGCATGGCTCCCTTCTTCCTCTAGTCCATTCGCTGTAAAAAAACAAACGCTTAAGTGACTTTCAATCTTCTACGAAAAAGGGCCTACAAAAATATGAAAATTTATAACATACCAAGGGATGCAACTTAGAACAAAATAACGCACAATAGAATAAAAAAAATACTACCATACACTATTAGAGTTTAGAGTGCACATTTTCCTAATTTGAGTATTTAATATGTATAAATGCGTATCAAATGTATGCATAGGCCAAGGAAAATGTGCTGAAAAGATGTAATTTAGGATGTGTAATACACCTTAAACTTAGACAATTACTTGTCCTCGAGTAAAATGCAACAAGAAAACCAGCTAAAATGCACAAAATTATCCAATTACTATGGCAACATGAATTTTCTACCTTACAAGTTGCTAATAATGATAAACAATATAGGAATGAGTTGAATGAAAGTAGATATTTGAATTACAATTCAATCACCATTTTTTAAATAATTTCAAAGAGTTTGTGTGTGTGTAATTAATCAAAGAACAACTTTTCTACAAATGTCAAGATTAAAAGCAACACTCCAATATATATAAAACAGCCTCAACATCACCAGTACTTCATATGTCTAACTTTTTCCTCCCTTTCCACATATAAGATATGTTAGGTTTGGTTGGATACCCAAGAGGTGGAATAAATTGGATGATGCAAGATTTTTGCCCTTGTTGAGGTATAATTCAATTTCACCAAGAGAAGTTGTAAAATAGAGGTGAACAAAGGGTGATGAAGGATATAAATAAAATAATAAAATAAAGGATTAGACACAAAAATTTAACTTGGTTCAACCTAAATTACTTGACCTATGTCTAGCCCTTAAACTACCACTTGAGATTTTCACTATATCCTATAAGTTTAATCCAGGGACTTGTGAAGTCTTAGTACATCCCACAAGTTTTAATAGACACTTGTGAAACCAATCTCTCAACACCCTTATAAGATTTGTAAATTCCCATAGTGTTTCTCTACACAAAGATTCTACCCAGAAGTTTGTAGAAAATAATGACTACAGAATGGAAACTCTTTTATAGAGTAGATAATACATTGAAAGCTTATTCTAATGAGATGAGTTTAACTATATATGTTGATACAGAAAGATTTTATGTATAGAAGCAGCATTTTGGTATAACTCATTTAATTTTGTTACCCATAAGTTTAAATAAGGTTCTATTTATAGATTTGTAGCTTAATTATTTGTTAGACACAAGATCTATTCATTAAACACAAGTTTTAGCTGTTACTCTGAAAAAAAAAAGTCGTTCAACAACTGTGTTAAATGCGTCTGATATACCAAAATTTGAATTTTGAGACTTCAAAGACGAATTTCATAGAGTCAGTATAGTTATTTGTTTAACATTAACTTCAGACATTTGTCTATCATGGAGTGAAATTCAAATTTTTAGTTTGCCAAAATTAACCCATGTTAGTTTATGCGAATTTTCCTATTAAAAGTGTGTCTGTTGAGTTTGAATAATTGTCACAAGTTTTCATAGTTTACTTCAAAATTCAAATTTCAGAGGCTGAAATTAGTCTATTAAAGGCATATTCAACATGATACAGAAGTTATCTTTTCAAAATTTGACTGTTGAACTGAAAAGTTGGTCTCTTAGAGGCATGCTCTAACGAGACTCATAAGTTCTCATTTTAAAATTTGCACTTTGAAATCCAAAATTCGTCTATCAGAGGTAGTGACAGTGAACTCACTTTGAACTTCACCAACATTCGAATTTTGATTAAACTTCAAGCTAATTTTGCATACTTTCACTAACAGTGTTTAACCCAAAAATCAAATTTCACAACTAAAATTTATCTATTAGAGATGAAACCTCTGTAACTTCAAATTTCGCAAAATAAAATTCAAATTTTGCACAAAATAATCATGAGTCAAACACAAAATTCATCTGTTGACCAATATTTCTCAATTCTAACATATGCTAATATCAAATTTATTTAATCTAACTCGTTTAAAACATATGGTAATATGATTAAGTAAATTTCAAAAATTAAACCATCTCAAGACCTAAGTAAAAACAAAATATACCTAATAGCTAGGTCTTCAAAAGTTAAACTCTACTTTCACTTGATCATTCCCATTCTTGGTATGTTACCTTCTGATCTTCCATTCTTGAAGCATCTTTTCTTTTGTTTTTCTTTGAGTGAGACATGATATTGATTTTTCTTTCTTTATTTCAATACTCACTCTTTCTATTTAGACAACCCTATACTTAATGTATTATACTTATAAATCAAATAGTTAGTCCAATTTATATATCCAACTTGTATTATAAAACATAAAAGCATATTGGATATATCAGTATATAGCATGATGTATACATTATAACTATAATTGAACATATGCTAATGCATATTTTACTTCTTTAAGGAACAATATATACGTTAGACACGTATGATGCATTTGTTCCTCATTACTTTATATTTGTCATCATCAAAACTTATATTATATTAATCCTAACAATCTCCTCCTTTTTTATGATGATAAATCACTAGTGAAAAATATGCTTAATGAATGATTAACACATATAATGTAGTTCAATTCAGATGATTCCAGATTAAGCACACGCATATTTTTTGCACAACCTTTCCCCTTATTTGACATCAACAAAAAGGTTTGAAGAGAAATTCTTCCATAATTCTTCTTGCCCTATTTGTGAGATTGTATCAATAAGCACAAATGTTTAGGATTGTGTCAAGCACATACTAAAACATAAGCTAAATGTAAATCATCATCAAAACTTATTATGCACTGCATGTTCAGATTATACTAATTTTTATTGATATCAAAATTGATACTAATTGTTGGGAATATTAAAACTAATACCAGTTGTTGTTTGAAACTATTATGATACCAAATATCATGATGCTTCTTATTAATAATATTATTATAATATACACACATCACAAGAGGTATCTCAGAGTTAAAGAGTTATTACCTTCTTCCTTTAGGATTAAGGTTCCTTTAACAAATTAAGACCAAGTAACAGATCTCTTCACAATAAAATGAGGTGAGTTAAAGTATAAGTAAATTAATTATAGAAAATGCTCCCCCTCAACATATGCATTAAAAGTTGAATTTAACATATAAGTATAGAACATGTATCAGAGTAGAGAATAGAAAAGGAAATGTTGAAACAAATTTCATTAATGCAAATATGTTTATTACAAAGATTAAAACAAGTTCAGACAAGTACATTGATCATATAAAAGAAATACATCATAATGAAACACAAAATTATACAAAGTCCTAAGGAGTCCTAAAAAGATCTAAACTTTGAGGATATGTCACTGGTTACTTCTTTTTGGCTTTGAGCTTGATCCTTTTGCCGTATGTCTTTCCTGATTCCCCAGCTTCTCCAGATTGTCCTATTTCGGTTTATGTGGCTGCAACTCCAGACTCTCCAGCTTGTGCAATTTCCTTCTGCCCCTTTTTGGCATCATTAGGAGTAGTAGCAGGTACATAGGGATGAGGTATCTAATCTGTAGGAATAACCTAAAGAGGAACTAGATTAAATGACACTGATGGAGGTATCTGACGAAGATCATCGTTAGCCCTTGAAGATAGTTCTCGAGTCTTCTTTAAGATGTTAGTCACCCTAGCTCATTGTTCCACTAAGAGTCCGTAACCAGAAGATAGAGGTTGAGGAGCTAATGGAGGGAATATCTCGTCTAGCTTTTGCATTTGAACTTGTACTACAGCATCATATGCAACAGCAATAAAGTCAATATAAGGCGCGATGCCCCTTTCTTCATTGAGAGTAGCTTGAATAATGGGAGCAGTTGTAAGATCTACAACAAGTTTCTCCATTTGCTTAGTCTCTTGCGATGACAAAATTGAGTCCTAAGCAGCTTCCTCCATCATTGGCTTATGAGAACCCTTTACTTGAGTGGCTTCTTCCTCCGTAGCACAGTCTAGAGGTGGACCAGGACTAGTTCCATTGCTTGAGGCCTGAGGAGTAACAGCAATGGCAATAGCAGTAGTAGTAGCATCATGAGAATCTATTTCAAAAGGACTTGGGACTTGAGGAGAGACAGATTTTAGGGGTTCAGATATACCAGTCTGAGGTGGTACTGATGTAGTTGGAAGAGAATTTCAAATATCATCATATGCATTAACAATCACCTTGAGGTACTTGGCCAAGTCAGTTATCTGTGTTTGCAAATTTGGCATTTTGCTCTTCCCTAATACTCAACATCATCTCTGATAAACAATCATACAACTTGAGTATAGTACTAGGTTTGGCCAAGTTGGATGGGATGGAAGATTCAGGTTGCTAAGTAGGCTGAGGTTGTGGATAAGATTCACGTTGGATGGTTGGAGCTGCCTTAAAGGTAGTTTCTTATTGTTGTGGCTCTCCCATATCATAGAATATGTCTTCAGAATTTCCAGCCCCTTCTCTAATCCATTTGCCCTATTTTCTTTCAATGCTCATTCTCATTAACATTTCTTCTTTAAACTTCTTAGTTGGCTTTCCCTTGCCTTTCTTCAAGTGCTGCATCTTAGCATACTTAAGGAGTCTGGTAATGATGGAGGCATAAGGCAGAATTGAGTCTTTTCTCTAGTCTCTGGCCTTGATCATTCTCTGAAAAATGAAATTACCTAGGTTAATTTCCTTTCTTCAAATTAAAGATGTCATTACATGAGATTCAGCCCTAGTAATCAAAATGAAGCTTCCCCCTTGTTGAAAATAATCCTAGATACTCTATAGTATAGGAATCTTACTTGAACACTGAGGTTAGAAGGCTTCATATTTTTTAACTGAGGCTTGTTCTTTCTTCTCCTAAAAAGTGCATCAGTATTATACTTGCTTTGTAGTTTAGATATTCTCCACCTTCTTCATCAGCTTCATCATCTTCATCCATGTATTTGGTGGTAGAAATATCAATTTTAAATCCGTCCTGTCTAGGGATCTCTAGAACATCATAGAGGTTCTTATCAGTTAGCCACAAATTCCTGGACCTGAGAGTTACTTGATGCTTCTTCTTGTCATTGACTTTCAAGGAGGTGTACTAGACCTTGATGACTTCATTGTCATATCTCTCCTTAATCTCTAACAAATTCTTATAACTACTCATCCAAAATCCAACATCAAAATTGTTTGAAACCAGAAATTGCTCCAAATTAGCCCAATGAAGAGTGATTATCTTCTTTGCAGCAAACTTTGTGGTGAATTCCTTCAAAATTTGTTCAAAGCTACAAAAGGGCTCCGTGGTCATTTGCAACTCCTTTGACTTAGTACTTGACACAGGAGCAGCAAGGATTGGTTTTGTTAATTTTGTCTTTGATGTTGTTTTTTGCTTATTTGATGATGTTCCCTTACTGGATTCAGTTTTTCTCTTCTGGGTATCACATTCTTTTGATGCAAACTAATACTTAGTTAAACGTTTGGGCCTAGCCTGTGCTTTTCTGACGTTGGCGTTCTTCACTTTGACCATTTTCACTTGGAATACATTTCAATAAATGCTCTAAAGGTGTTTATGAGTTTCGGTTTAGAGCTTAATTGGTGAGAAATGAAGTTTGACTGAAGGAATTTAAGAATGATTAAGAGAGAATAAGAAGTGTAGAGGTTGAAGATTAAATAGGGTTGTGTCTGTTTAGCATATGGTCTTTTAAGTTTTCATATGTAACCATTCGACAGACAAATTTTGGTGGTAAAAATTTGAATTTCAATTAGTTACATTGCTTGCATAACATAGAGAAACTCTCTTGACAAATGAATTTTCAACTTTGAAGTTCATCTATCAAAGACTCATTTTTCTGACAATGCCTTAACATTCATATTTTAGCTTTGAAATACGACTGTAAGAGACTCAAACACAGATAGCATCTTCAACAGGCAAATTTAGGTTCTTAAAGTTCGAATGTTCAAAGGCTCAACACAAAGCATTCAAACACATGAAGTCTAATAGACGAATATTGAAACTCAAACTTCAAATTTCATGACTTTATGAAGGAGTGTCTGAAATGCAAATGTCAAACTATCAAACTTCAAACGTTGTACACACAAATATATCACACACACACATATATATATATATATATATCAATAGTTAAAATTCAAATTTCAAGAGGTCAATCGATAAATTTTGAACAAGCTGAATCATAAATATAGCATTTAAGGCATTGAAATTCGACTATTATATGGCCAAAATTCAAATTTCAAGCTAACAAAATACTCAATAAGGCATATAAGGCATGTAAGTTCATCTGTTTATAATTAAAATGCGACTATTGAAAAATAAAACTTACAAACAGATGCTGAAATTTCAAATTTTCAATCTCCTTCAGCAGATGTTGATTGCCTAGATATAGGATACTCCATTATTATGAATTCTTATGATATAAGCTCATAAAGAGTACTAGAGATCATTTCCTTGTTATTTTTGGCTTATATGTAATGTAATATTGTTCATATCTTCCTTTTGCATATAGACCATTACCTGCTAAGCTTTTGCTTTTTTCTTTCTCAAGGTAAGTAATTTGGTTTCCATTTGAGTTGTTTCCTTGAGATGAGTGAGAGATTTGCTTCCAGTGCTTCTCCTTATGATTTGCAATCGTAGCTTTAGATTTTTTAAGAGGTTTTCTTTTCTGTGACTTCTTCCTTGCACCAATATGTTTCTTCTTGGAGTTATTCTGCACACATGAAATACTAGAAGAACATTTTACTACCTACCTGTTTTTGGGTCCAAGAGGATTAGTGGTTCTTTGAAACTCATTTCATGCTTTTACTTAAACCATTTCTCTTAATATTGCATAGATAAGCAATATGTCCATTTTTACCATAATATGTGCATAATAGTGAGTTAGGCATCAAGAATTTCAAGCAGCATTTATTTTCTTCTTGGACTCACTCATGTAGCCAATACCCAACTTGTCAAATACACAGTTCTATTTGCCAAGTGAAATATTCTACTTATCTTAGCCTTGGATGAAATTAGTTATGACCTTAGTCAATTCCTCTTTTTCTTTACTTAATCTATCACATGAATCACAAGAGTAAGTGTGTGTATAGGTTTCACAGATATTTTTTAAATCATTTATTTTCTGTTTAAGTGATTCATTTTTATTCTTTTCAAATTCTAATTCATTTTCTAAGGAAATCACTTTCCTCTTATTGTGTGCAAGTGTTTTTACTAATCTAATCAGTTCGTCATACATTTCATTAGAAGCATCTTGCAACTCATTAAAAGAGTAATCAGAATCAAATTCAAAGTTAGAATTTGATACCTCATGATTAGTCTTAGCCATTAAGTATGTATAGGTATGCTAATCATCTTCATCTGAACTGTTGCTCCATATTGAAAAGGTATATGCCACTTTAGCCTTTTCACTTTTTTTCTCTGCAAATCTTCCTCCTTACCTCTTTGAGAGGTATTCCAGTTTATTTGCGTGGCAGGAGTGCTTTTGTCCCTGAAGCTCCTTCTCTTTGATATTGAGGAATTTGTCAAATTTTATGTTCAACTATTGCAGCTTGTCCTTCTCATCATCACTACCACTATTATCACTTTCATTATCAATATCATCATCTTCTGAGCTCTGTGATGTAGTAGCTTTAAACACCATTGACTTTTCTTTTTTCTACTACTCCCATAGAAAGTTTAGTTATCCTTTATGTTCGAGAAAACTTTCAAATAGTGCAATGACAAACTAATATGATGCTTCTCTTGTCTCTTCAATAGTTGTCGCTTTCGGTGACCATTCTTTGGGTAGAGTTTTGAGTATTTTACATACTTGCTCTCTTTATGTGTAGCTCTTTCCCAAAGCTACCAAATGATTGATGATGTGAGTAAAATGAATTTATATTTCTTTAATAGGCTCACCATTATTCATCTTAAAGGCTTCATATTCAGCTATGAGAGAGCTGAGCCTATTTTCCTTCACTCCCTTGGTTCCTTCATGAGCAATCTCTAGAGCATCCCATATTTCCTTTCTTGTGTTGTAATTTGACACTCTAAAGAATTCATCTTATAAAAAAACACTAATTAAATAGTATTTTGCCTTGAAGTTTAGCAGAACTTTTTGCTTATCTTCATTATTCCACTCTCCTTCTGGCTTCTCTTTTAATATGTCATTATCTTGTGTCTGCAATGGCACAAAGTCACCTTTCTTTATGACAGATCAGATGTTTATGTTTATGGATTGAAGATATATTTGAATCAACATCTTATAATATTCATAATGTTTACCATTAATTAAAGCCTGGAGGTATGTTGATGTTATTGCCCTGTGGTAGTAAATTCTCTCTAAAACTAGCTATCTTGCTCTTGGATGATTAAGTCCTTTGCTAGGAGTTCAAGCTCTGATACCAATTGTTAGATTTGGCTGGTTACCCAAAAGGTGGGGGTGAATTGGGTGATGCAAGATTTTTTCCCTTTTAAAGCACAATCTAATTTCACCAAGAGAAGTGGTAAAACAGAGCTGAATAGAGAGTGATGAAGGATAAAGATGAAATAATAAAATGAAGGATCAGACACAAGAATTTATCCTGGTTTAGCCTAAACCACTTGACCTACATCTAGTCCTCAAGCCACCACTTGAGATTTTCATTATATCTCACAAGTTTGATCTAGGCACTTGTGAAGCCTCAGTACATCCCACAAAATTCAGTAGGTACTTCTGAAATCACTCTCTCTATATCCTTATAAGATGTATAAATTTCCTTAATGTTTCCCTATATTAAGATTCTACCTAAAGGTTTGTAGAAAAGAATGATTACATAATAGAAACTCTCTTATAGAATGGATAATACATAGAAAGCTCACTCTAATGAGGTGTGTTTAGTTATAAATGTTGATATAGAAAGATTTTATGTATTGAAGCAGCATTTTCGTATTCCCTTTTAAAGCACAATCTAATTTCACTAAGAGAAGTGGTAAAACAGAGCTGAATAGAGAGTGATGAAGGATAAAGATGAAATAATAAAATGAAGGATCAGACACAAGAATTTATCCTGGTTTAGCCTAAACCACTTGACCTACATCTAGTCCTCAAGCCACCACTTGAGATTTTCATTATATCTCACAAGTTTGATCTAGGCACTTGTGAAGCCTCAGTACATCCCACAAAATTCAGTAGGTACTTCTGAAATCACTCTCTCTATATCCTTATAAGATGTATAAATTTCCTTAATGTTTCCCTATATTAAGATTCTACCTAAAGGTTTGTAGAAAAGAATGATTACATAATAGAAACTCTCTTATAGAATGGATAATACATAGAAAGCTCACTCTAATGAGGTGTGTTTAGTTATAAATGTTGATACAGAAAGATTTTATGTATTGAAGCAGCATTTTCGTATAACTTGCTTAATTTTGTTACCCATAAGTTCAAATGAGGTTCTATTTATAGATTTATGACTTAACTATTTGTTAGATATAAGATCTATTTGTTAGACACAAGTTCTAGCCATTGTTTTGCAAAAAGAGTTATTCAACAACCATATTAAATGTGTCTAGTATACCAAAATTCAAATTTTGAGGCTCAATAAATGAATTTTGCATAGTTAACATTGTTATGTATTTAATGTTAAACTTCAAAAATTCATTTGTCACAGAGTAAAATTTGAATTTCAAGTTTGCCAAAGTTAACCTATGTTAATTTATGCAAATTTTCATATTGGAAATGCGTTTATTGAATTTAAACAGTTGTCTCAAGTTTTTACAGTTTACTTTGAAATTCGTCTATCAAAAGCATGTTCAACATGATACCAAATTTCTCTCTTCAAAATTCGACTGTTAAATTGAAAAGTTTATCTGTCAAAGGCATATTATAATGAGACTCACAAGTTCTCATTTTAAAATTCGTACTTTGAAATCCAAAATTTATCTGTCAAAACTAGTGACAGTGAACTCATTTTAAACTTCACCAACATTTGAATTTTGACTAAACTTCATGTGAATTTTGCACATTTTCACTAACAGTGCTAAGCCTAAAATTTGAATTTCATAATTAAAATTCATCTATCAAAGATGAAACCCCTGTAATTTTGAATTTCACTAAGTAAAGTTCAAATTTTACATAAAATAAATATGAGTCAAATACAAAATTCATCTATTGACCAATATTTCTCAATTCTAACATATGTTAACATCAAATTTACTTAATCTAACTCATTTAAAATATATGGTAATAAGATTAAGTAAATTTCAAAGATTAAATAACCTCAAGACCTAAATGAAAACAAAATATACCTAATAGTTAGGTTTTCAAAAGTTAAACTCTAGTTTCACTTAATCATTCTCATTCTTGGTATGCTCCCTTCTAATATTCTATTCTTAGAGCATCTTTTCTCTTCTTCTTCTTTGAGTAAGACATGATGTTAATTTTTCCTTATTTATTCCAATGCTTACTCTTTTTATTTGGACAACCCTATACTTAATGTATTACACTTATAAACTAAGTAGTTAGTCTAATTTATATATTCAACTTATATTATAAAACATAAGAACATAGTAGATATATTAGTACATAGCATGATGTATGTATTATAACCATAATTGAATACATGTTAATTCATATTTTACTTATTTAAGGAATAATATATCTGTTAGATATGTATGATGCATTTGTTCCTCATTACTCTGCATTTATATCTTCAAAACTTATATTATATTAATCCTAATAAGATAGACCTCATGCAACATCGAGATTAATGGGACTTTTAAGCTTATAATGTAGCTTAGGTTTATAACTAATTGAAAGAAAGGGAAAGAGAGAATTCAAAAATCATGAGATAGATTACATTATAATTACTGCTCTTCCTCACTTTACACATTTAAGCTCATAACATTAAACTAAACAACCCCCCAAGACTTATCTCATAATGTCTTACATGCACTCTAGCATTGTATTGGATTTTTGCTCCCTCATTATTTCTTTCTTTCTTTCTTCTTTTTTTTTTAGGGAAGCATACAACTATAATAACAAGAGAGAGTACAAATAATAATAAAAACAATGTAAAATAAACATTACCCCACATCCAAATATACAATTCACATCATTTCTCATCATTTACCATTGCCAATTACCACAAATGACTTACCATTTATCTCAAGATTAGGGTAACTCATGATTTTTTGGGCTAAATGGGTTATGGGCTCATCTTAGGTTCCAAGAAGAAAATTTCTTATGGTTTTTCCATATAAGACTCAAATGGGGTGCAAGTGGATATATATTCAATAAGAGTACGCTTAAAAGGCTCAAGTGCATTTTAAAAAAATACCCTAATCATATCCTAGAACTACATGAAGTCATTAAATTACCTCAAGGGATTCTAAGATAGGTTTTAGAGTATTGGCACACAGACAAATTATACACATCAAATTGCTACTATTTTCTTCTGACACAAGAATTCAAGCTATTCTCCAATTATTGTGTGCAAAAACTTTTCTTCAAAATCACCAGAAAATAGGAAATTAATATTGTGATTCAAGTAACTATAGGCATTACACACTCTTCTTTTACAATTTATAATCTAAGCAACCATCAATCATTGGATTCATATGTTCGATTCAAAGGATAACTCAACAATCTAACTCAATTTAAATTTCCAAATAGAGGAATGGTAATGGTAAACGTTTAAAATTATATCAATTCAGCTTAAAAATAACAAAAAGCATCCCTCACCCCCAAACTTAAATGTGACATTATGCTCAATGTCAGGACCAATGCATGAGTAAAATGAGAGATATCCCTCATACAGTATCTCAACACAAATAGACAAAACTATAAGAAAGGAACAACAAGAATATACCAAAGCAGTTCAAAAGAAGTCTCAACTATATCATTCAAGCTCATACGATAGCTAATATATCAGTTCTGTAGTTTGAGACTGAGAATAATCAAAAGTAACTAAACAAGAGTTCCAGAAAAAAGCTAAACATCAAGGGAAAAGATCCACAAGAAACTAAAATAACACTAAAAACAAAGACCACAAAAAAGACTGAGGTCCTAAACAGAAAGCATAAAACATTAGCACAAAAGACAACATAACAAGGCTAGCTGTCTACCAGAGGATTCTACTCTCCTACCTTATCCAAGGGATCCGATGGGCCTGCCACTTCCTTAAGAGATAGAGCAACCTTCAGATATCGTGCCAGCCTCTAGATACCCCAATCCATTCTTGTTTGATTAATGTGGATATGCTGGACATCCTGATATACCTGCTGCACACTCTGCTAGACCTACTATTTTTTCATAAATAACCTCTCCAATGTGTACTCACTAGTAGGTGGCTGTGGTAGCACAAGCTAATCAATTTGCTATATCTGTTTAGGCTTATGATGCTCTTGCTCTTACCCTAGCTCAACTTTGTCATCCACCCTGATAGACTCATATCGAAATTCATGCTTATGCAGGAATAACTCATTGTTCTTCTTTTTTGTAACTCTAGTGTGAACGCATAAATCGTTAATTAGATGAGGAAAGCCAACTGGTAAGTAAGATTTCATCATCGAGTTCCTCAAATAATCAAAGATAATCTATGCAGCATCTACTAGTTTCAGCCACATGAAAAAGTATATGAGTAAGGCTCTCTCCCAAGTAATGTTGTTAAGATGGGTAACTAGTAGTAGATTGAAGCATACAAAGTGCAACTAGTACCAAGTTGTTTTGTGCAGGTTTGCCATTAACTATGTTTCAATGCGATCAACTAGGCAAAGTCAGCAAGTTAGCAATGTCCTGGAACGGTATCTCCTCAAGGTGGTAAAGTAAGTACTAGTGGCAGCAATTATCAACAATATAAAGGAGGAGGCTCGCCCAAATAATTTCTTTGGAAATCTCGACTCATTTCTCATGAACTTTGCATCTTAGGGGGTTGTTTTCTTCAACTTATGCATAAAACTCCCTAATTAAAGTCACATTGCCTTCCTTTTTAGGCCCCATCAAGACATGAAAACAATAAAACTATAAATCTTGCCAAAAGGGCTACTGGTTGGCAAAAGGGAAGGTCTTCTCATAAATGACAGTTTTGGATTTCTGTGGGCCTTCCTCTTTTAAGGTAGATGGTTCAGTCTCCTCTTGCTCTTCTTGAACTTCAAGTTCATACTTAGATGAAACCTGTTGTTGCCAAACTCTTTTTGTTCGAGCCATACTTGTAAATAAATCAACCATGGACAAATAAAAAGACAACCAACCCACAACAAAACAACAAGATCAAAAACAAAAGCCTAAGACAAGGGCTACCCTACATGTCCCAACAATCTACAGACACAACAAAACTAAAAGAGACAAGACTACAAATTAACCTGACAAAAAGTGACAACAAGAGACATCAACTACAAACCAGCTATAAGACATAGCCATATGGGACCACCAATAAAAATTATAACTCCTAAGCACGTGATCGCTTTGCATGGCAAAAGACAAAAAATAGGGTGAATAAATTCAGGACATAATGAATTTGGACCACAAGGGACATTAGTAGATCATCAAGACAACAAAAACATTAAACACTAGGTCCCACAAATCCATCCCACCAAGTAACAGCTATACATGTCTAAAAGCAAACATTAATGATGTAGTGCATGTTACCTTGAAGGTTGAAATTTGGCTATCCCAACCACCATACACTCCTTTGAAAGTCAATCTGACTTTGAAAACATTGATATTGGTAAGCTCTCAAAGACAGTTCTTTATGGTCTCTTCAAAATTAATTAGGATAGACTATTCTTTTTTATTCACACCTTAGTATGGGAAGAGAATAAAAGGTGACAGCTAAATATATAAAATAGGGGACATGTGATGGAGTGAAGCTAAGACCACATAGCAGTGCATTACCATTAAATGGTTCAACAAAATGTTGGAAACTAGAAGTTATACTACTATATAATAAGAATTATATATATATATATATAGTCACACACACATAAAGGTAAATAGCTATGTTCACCTCTGTTATTGTGCCAAAAAATAGAGGTAAACAAAGGTTAACAATAAACAAAGTTATCCCTATTTGTCATAGAAAAAAAAAGGATTAGAAAGAAAGGATAGTTTGTACAGGTTACTCACTAGTCTTCATTTGCTCAGATTGATTACGGATAATGATTAGACCTCCTTTCAATCATACTTAGAGTCCTATTTTATTTTGTTTTCCTTGGGTTTCTCCATTTACAAAAATAGTCTACTTGCCATTAGCAATGTAAGCGAGAGTAGCTTGTAAATGAAAGTGAGCTCACCAATCTTGTGGAAATTTGAACAAACTCATGGACACCTCTTGCAAGAATACAAATGCTATCCTTAGTCATGTGGCAAAAAACATAACTCATGTTAGGTGAGTTGCTTTTGCTAAAGTTATGTGTAGGAGATCTCCTAATCTATGATGCATCGTCCATTTCCCAACTAAGTGTTTTTTCTAATGTTGTCAATACACTATAGAAATTTCACATTGATAGTGGCAGTATGTTTGTGGCGCTTCCAAAAAAACATAGAATTTCTAGTGTTTTTTATCAAAAAGTGTAAAAAACTCTAGCATTTATGATGTTTCAAGAAACACCAAAATATTAAATGCCAGAATTTCCGACGCTTAGTATTTCCTAAAAATTCCAATGTTTTACTAGAGATTTTCACTAAAAAAGGGGTTAGATATTCTAGCGCTTCTTAGAAAGCACCGAAATCTACACATAAGATTCTAACTCTTTCTCTAGAAGCACCAATAATTCTGGCGCTTCTTTTTAAGTGCCAGAAACAGTACCACAAATTTTGACAATTTTAAAAAGCACCGGAATCTATGCCAAATTTCCTTTTTCCCTTCGGTTTCCTCTAATGTCGAAGCTTTGCCAAAATTTCTACTATTTGGGAGATTTTTGTCAGGTAAATAAAAGCTTTATCAATGTGTTAATTTTTATTTAAATCTTTAATATTCTAACCTTAAATAATTTTTTTCATATGTATTGTTAGGTTTGCTACATTTGGAGGTTCGATTACTAAAGATCTTCTGTGAATTTATAGCATGTTGAGGTTAGAAAAATGTTATTTTAAGTAGTTTGAATTCTAATTTATTTGAATTATAAAATTTATGTTGTATACTATATTGAGAATTTTTTTATTTAATTATAGTTACTGGTAAAATTTTGTAATTAATTGTTATTTCATTAGGGTGTAATTTAAAATAATTATTTCCTTAAATATTAGATTATATTTATAATTTTATATAATTAAAACATTAAATGAATATACTAGATAAATTATTTAATTATTTATATTTGTGGTTTATACCTAATATTTTAATTAATTGTTTTACAATATTCGATTGAATTTAAAATATACTCATTTAACTAGAAATTAATATTTTAATTAAATATGTTTTTAATTGTATACAATTAAAAGCTTATTATAAAAAAAGCTTATGTTAGAATTTAATGAAATTTTTTAGTCATGGATAAATCATGGATAAAAATGCCTTGAAATACTCATCATTATTTCGAGGGATTTGAATCTTTTTTAGAATTTGCATTGTCACGTGGAAATGGAGTAGAACAAATATTATGTCCATGTACTATTTGTAATTTCAAGAAGTGGCATGCAAGAAATATTGTGCAAGAACATCTAGTATTAAAACCATTTCCTCAAGGGTACACCTTCTAGTCAATTCATGGAGAGACAAGAGATATGGTAGATCATGCACTAATTACTTTAAAAGAGAGAATTGATGTTTTCCCCTTAATGCATGTAGAAAATCCCCTTAGTGATTTGATTCATGATTCATTTGGTGTGCATAATGAAACTAAAATGTCTCATGGGGTGCAAGATTTTGACATAGTTTTAAATAATTAGATGAATGAGGAATACAAAGAGTTTTATGAGTTAATAAGGGATGGGCAACAACCTCTTTTATGAAGGATGTAAAGAGTATACTAAGCTATCTTTTTTGGTGAAATTGTATCACATAAAGTGTTTGTGTGGAATTAGCAATAAGGGTATAAATATGATTATGGAGTTATTAGCGGATGCATTCAAACATGCAAAAATTCCAAATTCATTTTATGAAGTTAGAAAGATAATAAACAAACTAGGATTGAATTATACAAAGATTGATGCAGGTTCGAATGACTATATGTTATACTAGGGTCTAGATAAGAACTTGGAAGTTTGTAAGAGATGCAACACTTGTAGATGAAAACTGAAAATAAAGGACAAGAAAGGAAAGAAACAACCTGTAAAAGCTTTGAGATACTTTCCTCTTGGGCCACATTTACAAAGATTGTACATGTCATAGAAGATAGCAAAGCATATGAGGTTGCACCATGATGAGAAGAGTAGTGATGACATGATGAGGCATCTGAGGAACTCAGAATCGTGGAAAAAATTTGATGCAGTTTATCTTGAATTTGCTATTGATCCAAGAAATATTCTTTTGGCACTAGTTTCAAATGAATTCAACCCATCTGGCACATTAACTACAAGTTACAATATTTGGCCAATGGTTTTTATACCTTATAATCTTCCTTTGTGGATGTGTATGAAACAAAGTTCATTCATTTTGTCAATGATAATCCTAGGAAACGGAGCACCAAGTAATAATATTGATGTTTATCTACAACCACTAATGCAAGAATTGTTAGAATTATGGAACAGTACAGTTGAAACTTATAATTCCTACTTCAAACAAGTATTTAATATGCGTGTAGCTTTAATGTGGGCCATTAGTGATTTTCCAAGTCTCGAAACATTATCTGGGTGAAATGTTCATACTGGACGAGTTTGTCCATGTTGTAATTTTGACTCAAATCCTTGTTGGCTTCCTCATAGTTGAAAATGGTGCTTTATGGGACATAGACGATTTTTGGATCGTAGACATAGATTCAAGTTATCTCAAGTTGAATTTGATGGTACACAAGAGATAAAGGATCCTCCAATTTATTTATTTGGTATTGACATATTGAGGCAAGTGGACAATGCCGATGTTGTGATTGGCAAAGATGATGATGGTAATGGTAGTGGTAGAAGGCCTCAAAGTACAACTACTAGAGAGACTTAACAATGGAGTAAGAAAAGCATTTTTTAACCTCCCATTTGGGCAAATATTCTACTATGTATAGTCTTGATATCATGCATATTGAAAAAAATGTCTATGATAATATAATATTCACATAGCTCAATGAAACTGGGAAATCAAAAGATAATGGAAAAGCATGAGAGGATTTGAAGCATATGGGTATTCATTCAGAGTTGTGGACAGATGAAAAGGGTACATATCCTTTAACAGTATTCACATTTACCAGAGCAAATAAGGATGTATTTCTTAGAATTCTAAAGAAGATAATTGTTTCAGATATATATTCTAGTAATACTTCTAGGTGCATTAATGTTAGACAACACAGGATGGGAGGGTTGAAAAACCATGATTCCCATGTGCTAATGCAACAATTGTTACCATTACTGTTGATAAGTACGTTGTCAAAGGAAGTGCTAGCTGTTTTGATTGACTTGTATTCATTCTTCAAGAGATTTTAGAGTAAAGTGTTAAACACAGATGAGCTTGACCAACTTCATGACAAAGTCATGCTCACACTTTGTCTTATGGAAATGATTTTTTTTTTGCCATCATTTTTCACGGTAATGGTGCATTTAATTGTCCATCTAGCAGGAGAAGTAAAAATTGAAGGTCTTGTCCATTATCAGTGGATGTATCCTATAGAGAGGTCAGATTGTAAAACTTTCATTATAAAATTATCATCTAAAGTTTTCAATTTCTGATTCATTATAAATGTGTCCTAGGTATTTAGGCAAATTAAAGTCGTATGTAAAAAATAAAGTGTGGCTAAAAGGATCAATTGCTAAAGGTTACTTGAGTGATGAAATTTTATTTTATTTTTTTGTTCAAGATATTTGGATGATGGGGAGATAGTGTTTAATCATTCATAATGAGTAGATGACTATCTTGAGGTTGAACCTTTTACGAGCTCTGTGTTGTTTCCCCCAATGGGGAAGGCAGTGGGTGGATTTGAGCTTTTTACACTTAGTGTAAAAGAGAAATTACAAGCTCATTGACATGTGCTCACTTATTGCAAAGAAGTAGAACATTTCTTGGAGTAAGTAATATTGAATGTATCAAACTTCTCAAAGTCGAACCTTTTCTGGGGTAAGTTTTCTTATTGGCAATAGTACGTTTTCATATGGAATTTAGAAGTGTTGTTAAACGACAACTACGAAGTCATTCTCACTCATCTGCAGATGTTGATAGAAGAGTTCATAGAGAATTTGTTGACTGGTTTTACTGTATAGTAAGTACAAGTAATGTATCATTTCAATTGATACTGTTTACAAAGTTGTATCTAAATATGAACTTTTTTTGCTAGATGAAAAATGATGACAACGATGACCACTCAGACAATCTTAGATTCCTTTCACTTGATCCCATTGACGTTGCATGAAGATATTCTGCATACAATTTTAATGGGTTCAAATTTCAGACTGTCACAAGACACAAGGGTCTAAAAACACAAAATTGTGGTGTGTCTGTGACATTTAAAACAAGAGGTCATGCTAGTAACGGTGATAGGAATATATAATTTGAAGATGTACCATATTATGGAAAATTTGTTGATATTATTAAACTTAATTATCATGGTAGTTTTATGGTGACATTTTTCAAATGTGTGTGGACAAATACTACTACTTCTCAAGCGATCATTACAGATGATTTGGGTATCATATCTATTAATTTTCTTGATTGATTCACACTGGTGAACATGGAGATAATGAGCCATATGTCCTTGCTTCGGAGGCACAACAAGTTTATTACATGGAAGATGAGTCTGACATGGATTGGAATATGGTTGTGCACTTAAAGCCTTGAGACTTATAAGATATGGATGATCAAGAT
Source organism: Adenanthera pavonina (assembly GCA_026686845.1). Taxonomy (NCBI): domain Eukaryota; kingdom Viridiplantae; phylum Streptophyta; class Magnoliopsida; order Fabales; family Fabaceae; genus Adenanthera; species Adenanthera pavonina. Next base: position 6,702,759 of record JAIVEN010000009.1, read on the forward strand.
GTTTCTAGCTATGATATGTAGCCTTTTGAACCAATATCCTTAAAAATGTTATTTCCTAATAATTTGAACTTATCAATGTTTTTCCCTATCTATGAATTTTGATTTTCAAACATATTTATTAATATTAATGTAGTATTATTTATTCAAGATATTAGACGATGAGGAGATTCAATGAGTAGCAGTGTTACAGTGAAGGTCTTTCTCGTTCTTCCTGAAAGATCAAGGCTATCAAGCAGCATTTAAATCCTTTTTGTGTTGATTTGACTAACTTGAATGATGACAATATCCAGAATATAGGGAATATTAGGAATATATAGTTTCCAGTGAATGAAAGGGAGGGGAATGAAAGATATGGGCATGACGAGAATGTCCAATCCTTTATAGAGATTATGAACAATGTATAAATTGATTTGAATGAAGATTATATGAATATGGAGAATATGCAGAATCTTGACACATCTTGGAAGGGCATTCAAAGTCCAAAGGATCATTCATAAGACAATGAAGGAAATAATGAACAGGAGGATGGTCTACAGAGGATGCTAAGGAGTCTGACCACTCAGAGGATGAGGCATCTACTCAAACACTTATAGACAATCACGACCAACGTCAAGGCTAACATGTTATGTTGATATGTAAGTTTAATTGAAAAAAATTTGAAATTTCAATAATTGACTTATGATGTTTATTTTTTTAATTACTATTTCTTATTTTGTAGCTCTATAGGAAAGACCTATTCATTTATATGGCAGAGATGTATGGTCACTTCTAGTTGGCCATCGAGTTATGGTAGGCTGAAATCGGTTCAAGCAACTAGATGATGAAGGAGGTAGCTTATTGACATCCAGCATTGGAAACATAGCTAGAAATCCCAAGGTTTGTCTTATTGGGTTTCGTAGGTGGGACCATGTACTGTGCAAATTGAAGAATCAAATTTTTACAGATTTTCTTTAGGTAATAATTTATGTAAATTTAATATCTTTTATATGATTTAAAAATTGTGATACAAATTTTAATACATAAAATATAAATTTAATTTGTAGGCAAAATTTGTGATTGATGAGAAGCACAAGAAATGGTGCATGAGGAAAATGGGAAATGTTTGGAGGCAAACAAGATTGGTTTCGTTTAATGCTTTCACTGATGGAACAAAAACAAAGGAGGAGATGCTAGCGGGACCACCTTCTTATATTCCCTTTGAAGATTGGAAACTTTATGTGGAATATCGTTTTGAGAAAAAGACCATAGTGATAAAATTTACTATAGCATATTATTTTTACAAATGTAATTATTATTTAACACAAATGTTTGTATGTTTAACTTACTGCCAGGAAAATGCTTGGTGAAATAAAGTTACCAGGTCAAAGCAAATCATTCACCACACTGGTGGATCAAGGCATGTTACCAAGAAATGGAAGGAGATGGTTAATAATTTATTTCTATTAGTTATTACAAAACAAAATAAGTATTGGTTGATTAATTTAATATATGTTTGCCCTCTTGCAGGAGACCCAAGAAAAGAAAGAAATTGAGCAATTAGCCCTGTGGATTGCCACATATACACGCAAAGATGGGACTATGCAATAAAGTAGTCAAGTCAATAATTGTAAATATTGTAATTTTGTTGAGCATAAAATATTCACAAATATACTATTTGTATTAATATTATACAATGAGATAAAAAAATATTACGTAATGAAATTCTTTATTTTATCATTCAAATGTAGGTTTCAATTGTGCAAAAATAGTCCCAGGTAGTAGAGTCCTATGATGAAATGGAAGTAGATTAACCAAATGATATTTTGACACAAGCCTTGGGACCTGAGCGCCCTAGACGTGTATGTGGCATGGGACTGGGTCCTACACGACTCAAGTGTTTTGTGGCGGTTCTGCATTATGTTTTTCCAAATCGACTCAGAGTTGTCTTACGGCTAGATCTGCAAGAGTGTTGCAATTAGAAGAGAAACGCCAATCAATATTGGAGGTTGACGAGCTTCGAGCAAAGGTTCAGAAATTAGAAGCAATTCAAGAAGAGTGGGCATATTTTAGAGATATCATGCAAGCGTGGAAGAATAATCATGGAAACCCTAATACTCCTCCTAATCAATTAGGAGGAGCTAGTTCCAATCACTATATTCAATAGTTTTTCAGAATTTGTGCTATATTTTTTATTACAGTATTTTTGTGGTTTTAGTTAATTTATCTTAATTAACTTTTAATTATCACTAGTGTTTCTGAGAACTAGTTGTTTTATCATGGTGACATTTCTATGGTATATTGAATTTGCTTATTATGATATGTTTAGTATGTAACATATGATAATTTTCTATTTTAAAATTTTTTATTTTTTTTAAATTAATTTGCTCTTATATGTTAACATATTTTCCTAATTTAAGTGTTTATTTAATTAAAAAATGGTCTATTACATAAAAATTTATTAATATACTCATATATATATATATGACATTTCAATCACATATTTTATTTATTTTAAATAGGTGCAATTTTTAATTAAAAATGCGTTTTATATAACAAAATGCCACTATTTAACGCCGTTTATAGCTTCAAATGCCGCTAACAGCAACGTTTAAAAAAGCCAAAAAATTACCAACGTCCACTCTAAATACTACCTCTACAATATCATTTCTCATATATCTATACCTCTTTTATCAATTCCTTCTCCATTTTCTCTTGCCTTCTCTATTCTCTATGCAGAATGCAACACATGTGAATTAAAGGCGGAAATACCAAGATCATTATTCTCACATCCTCCTTCTGATTTATTGTTTCTATTTTTCTTCTTCTTATTATTTGTTCTTTCTATTTTTCATGTTCTTCTAATTTTATTCTTACACTTGACATTAATTTTCTTTTTGTTTTTTGAACTTTACTATTTTTCTTTATTTCATACTTTAAATAATTTTGCTAAGGACAATATTCTGAATACATTAATATCAAAATGTTAAAAGAAGCAAAATATCAAATAAATTAAGTAAACATAAAAAATATTATTACTAAAAAAATACTATTAAATAATTCATATAAATAATTTTATAAAAATAAATTTGTTAATATTAATTAATAGTATATGTGAAAAATGAAAAAAATAATAAAAAATGCCGCTATAAACACCACAAAAAAACACCGCTATTTGCGACATTTCGTAAAAAAACACTGCTATTCACAGCATTTCATAAACACCACTATTTAAAAAAAATGCCACTATTTTTGGCCTTTTTTTAGAATCACCACTAACACTACTAGAAAAATCAAATTTAGTAAGGGATGAATGATCCCTCGCTCAATTATCTAAATAGCGAGAGAATTAGTAAGGAATCGTAAGTTCGTAGCCATTATTAGATTTAGCGAGAAAATTAGTAAGGAATATCCTTTACTTCGCAATATTAGCGAGGAATTAGCAAGACAGTTTTTATTCCTTGCTAAATTATTATCAATAGCGAGAGATTTGTCCCTCGCTAGATTTTTTAAAATTAATTTTAATAGATTAAAATTATTTTATTAAAAATTTAATTTTAATGAATTAAAACTTCTTTAATAATTAAGTTATAAAATTATTTTTATCAGATGATTATTTTAAATTAATAAAAATAGTTAAATTAATTTTTATAACTTGTTGGCAAAAAATGAAACTGAAACTTCATTTCTTACAAAATTCAAAATATAAAGAATTTTATGATATTAATAATTGAAGATATAATATATTTGTATTTTTTAATAATATATTAATTTATAAATATATATATATATATATATGTATGTATGTATTAGTGTGTAGATAAATAATATATATTTAATATTTCATACAAATACTGTAAATACATTCTAGTTCAACTGACAAAAGTGTGAATACCTAAGCAGAGGCATATTTGAAATCATTATATGACATGGCGGTGATATGGCATGGGTGGGTGAGGTGGTGCGGTCCCAACAATGATATGGTAGTGTTAAATTTTTTTGTAATGTAGAGAGGGATTAGATCCCTCGCTAATTTAGCAAGGGAATCAACTCATCCCTCGCTAAATTTAGCGACGCGGTTTATAGTGACCGAATTAGCATGGGATTTTATCCCTCGCTATTTTCATTTTAACAAGGGAAAAAGGATATTTAGTAGGGGTTTGTCCCTCGTTAAATTTGATTTTTCTAGTAGTGAAATGAATTATTGGCATTTATTTTAGGGGTGTTCACGAAAATGCCAGAGAAAATGCTACTAATGTCATTAGCGGCGTTTAAAATGCCAGAAACACAAGAAAAAAGCACTGAAAATGTCCCCCTTTTTTGTAGTGGTATAGGTGGAAGAAACAAGGATGCGATTACAAACGTTTAAAAATTTTGAGGATTAATGCTTTACCATATTGATTTTAATCTATTGTTTGATGATTCGTCCTTCATATTCATTGTGGCTTCCTCTGCGATGGAGAAAAGATGGATGCAACCCTACAAATGAACCCTAGAATCCCTTGTGCATTTTGTTGGTTGAAATCATCAATTCGCTGTCCAATGTGTCCCTAATGGGTCATGATCAGCATCCACACATTCAAATTTAACAAACATCTCAGTATAGAGATTAGTGCCAAGTAATAGTCCTCATATCAATTTATCAAACCATAGGGACAAACGGCTGTAACAGTAGAAACAATAGGGATGGATTTAAAAAAATTTAAACTGCAGGGAGCAATTTCAAAGGTCACTAAAACTATAGGGACTAATTGTATCATTTTCCCTTGATATCTATACACAATGTCAAAAAAAAAAAAATGCCATTCTATAGTAATAGAAGAAATCTTTTCATAGATTGCTTATCTGAAAAGCCTTATGGCAAGCGCAATCATGAGGGGTAAATAATCTGCTTTTGATATATCACACATAAGATTAATGAAATATCACATCAATGAAGAGTGTCGTAATAAAAGTTTCTAATAAAGGTAATATATGTTTGTTTATAAATAACTCCATCGGACCATTGGTACTATATAAAATATATATACATATATATATATATAATTAAGGACTTTCATGTCATACATATAAAGTTCCAAAGTAGAAACACACAAGAAACCTCTGAGAAGTTTTAAAAGAATCAGAATCAGATTCAATGGATGGTGGCGAAGAATGTCAAATGCATATGTTTCTGCTTTGTCTCAGAAAGCAGGTCACACAATGGACCACAACAATTGATGAATGTGTCTGTCTGTAATGTTCTTCCCTTTCATAACTGAGTCGTAGAAATTAATTTCTGAATGTGGCGGCTATGTTCTTTGAATATTTCTAGTCGTGACGTATAACTGTCAATATTATATTTGATTTTTATTTAATTTTTAATTTAAATATTTTTTTAAACAAATTAGTACTGCTTATATATCAATAATTATAATTAAATCAATAATGAGCTGCAATATTCACAAATTATGAATAGTGTTACTCATTTTTTCAACTCCGTTCATTTGCATGAAAATGTGAGATATTATATATAGCTATTGATAATACATCCCATACACATCGAAATGGATTGAGGGGAAGAAGGATTTAAAAGAACTTTCATAGCTTCACACATGGACTGAACGACGCCACTTGAATTAGTTAGGAAGTAGTAGTTAGGAATTATTTTGTTTATTGATTAAACGACGTCATTTTGCAGTTCAACGAAAAAAACGACATCGTTTTGACTACAGAGGGAGGCACAAAGACGAAGAGTTGCAACGAAGATGAGCCAAATCGTGAAGCACGTAAGAAACATTGAATAATGACAGATTTGGATGGTTAACAGCAAACTAGTTTGAATTCTAGAAGTTAAATAAATTATTATAGAGTATATGACATTTTATAAAAAAGATAAAAATAAAATTAATTTAAATGTAAAAAAAAAAAAGCCTTACACATTCTTTTTTTTTTTTTTCTCCGTCGTTCTTTTGTTGTGCTGTAACATCACTTGGGGAGGATTTAATTTCAATTCAAACCCCATGAAAGAGACTTGTTTCTTGGGGGGACTATAGACATACCACTAAACTCAAGTACATTTCTCTTTCTCTCTGTCTCTAAGAATCTTCATTTTTTGAGGACATGGAGGCCACTTCGAAAGCTATATATGGTCTCATCCATATCACAATTTCTCCAACTAATATAACAAATTCATTTTTTAATAAAAATTAATAGTAAAATATTTTGGTCAATTATATATGTCATTGTCTTACAAGGACTCGTTAAAATAAAAATTCATTTTTTATATTTTTATTTATACGTTTAAAAATAAAATAACAAACCAATGATTATATTATTTACATATTATCTCTATAAATATAAAGTATTTAAATTACATTAAACGTCCTTTTTTTCTTTGCGAAGGACACACACACACACACACATATATACACACATGCGCGCCAACATATCTATCTATCTATATATATATAATATTTAAAAGTTAATACTCCCTCCCTCCATTTCTAAATATAGAACATTCTACCTTAATTTTAAATATAAGATCATTTTCAGAATAGGAGGTAGTATTTATTATATATTTATAAAAAATGTTCATATTTAATTTATCTCAAAGAGAGAGAGAGAAAGAGATTAAATAAAAGATAATTTTAGAAAATTATCTTAATTTAAAAAAAAAAGTAGTTAAGTAACTTTAACTCTCATTCTTAATTTGCATGAATCAGTTAAAAATATCTTATATTAAGTACCGGAGAAAGTATATGGTTTCTACAAACATGCATGTTGTCATTATTTTAAGTAAAATTAATTTCTATGCAGTAGAATTTTTCAATTATTCCCTTCATTGTCCCCAAAGATACTTATTTATAAAAACTCTCATGAGATGTTTAGTGTGCAGAATTATTGGGGAAAAAGAGAGAATAAAATTATGAGAAGAATATATAAAAAGTAACTATCAAATTACAAATATATGATATCTAATATTACTTTTTGTCTCCTCTTTTCTTCTTCGCACAAAATGGATTCTCGGAGTATCGTTGCCACCTTTATTGTGTAGGTCATCCTACTGCCGAACAAGTTGGATTCTACTTCTTCCTCTTTTTTTTTTTTTTCAAACCAGAACTATTCGACTTTTTTTCTTTTGAATCTTTTCACACCTTTTAGAAATAACATTGATGCAGAGCTAGTTAGCCGAAGTTGCTATTCCATTCATGGATGGTGAGCTTGATGATAGCATCATGCATGTGTCCCAAAATGAGGATGTTGAAACATCAAAAGACTAGCTAGTTGATATCCACTCTTTTCTTTTTCTTTCTTTCTTTTTCTTTTTAATAAGAGGTTTCGATAATTTATTAATCATTTGAAATACTATGAATATATTTTGATGTAATACCATGTAACAGAAGTATAATATATATATATAGTTCTTTGATTAAATTATTTATGCATGCATGTCATATATTGATTGAAAAAGTAACATAGTTATTGGGTTTTAATCGGAATTAAAACTTAAATAATAATAATAAAAGAAGAATTATCCTATTGTAATAAACGTAACAACGATAAAATGAACCAAAAGCATACAAAATGAGATATTTTTATAATACTAAATATTATAGTGGAGAGTTGTACTGACAGCAATAGGAAGACGGTGATCGTTACATATACATTACTGAGAGTAACAACGAAAGATAAAAGCGACGCAGAAGATACAGTAACAACCTATTCATCATCCCATAAGTATCAACAGATTGACTCATTCTCTTCGAAACTTATTTCGTAGGGATTACCTAATATGACAAAAGAGCCTAGCTAGCTACCTAGCTTGCTCGATCCATAGCTACAACATAATAATAATAATAACAATAAGAAGAAGTTAATGGGAGGATGAAGACGAAAATTTTTGGAAGAAGGCAAGCCTATTATGAGCAAGCCTCGTCTTGAAACCAGCATTCTTGTACTCACGCCATGTGAACTCCTCGTACAAGCTCTCTTCTTGTTCCGTCATAAGTGAAGGCAAAGGTGCTATCTTTTCACTCAAAGGTGGTCCTACGAAATATATCATCGACAACCTTGACTTGCTCGTGTCCGCCATCACTCTGTGCTTTACGCTTCTAAACCTCCCATTTGTCATCACCTGCTTCCGAAGACAACAAATTAAGGAACCATCTTCATATGGGTAAATGCTCAGATTATTTATATTGGTTCTGTCTTTTATAATAGTTTTATTCGTTTTTTTTATATCAAAACACTCCTCCAGAAGTCAAATTAGAATGCAACTAGCTCGGGTTGAGTCAAGCAAAGATTATAAGGAAGTATTTATGATAGCTACATAACCAGGCTCGACTGGCTAAACAAGCACAACCCCTTTGAGCTGCACACTCGTTGGTAAGCCATTGAATGAAAAGACTGTTTGGTATTTAGAATGGTATTCAAAAGCCATTAAATGAGATGTTAGGTACCTGGAGGGAGTCACCAACATTGACGAAGAAGGAAGTGTGGTCAGGTGGGACTGTAACCCAAGTCCCATCTCTCATGCAGATTTGAAGACCCGACGTGTTGTTTGATCTCAGAACAGAGATGATCTGTGGGTCCGTGTGTTCTCCAAACCCTAACAGCTTTTCTTCACTCTTCGTTCCTCCAAACTCCTCACATGGCGGATAATGATTCAGCCTGAAGTAGCTATCGCTTCTCTCGTCCTCCAGAAGCTTGCTCAACGCATTCCTCGGTTCTACCCCCAGCGCTTCCGCCATTAATTCCAGCACTTCACAGCTCATTCTCTTCACTGCGGAAATGTATTCCTCGACTGTAAACCTGAAAATTCATAATTTTCTTTGGTTTTTGGTCATATTGTGGAAGTAAAGAAAGAAACAGGGGCCTCTGTTTTTCTCTAGAAAATTTACCGAAAAGTTTCTGAGTTTTCCCGGAAAATGGACAGAGACTTGGGGGAGACGACTTCAGGGTTGGTGTTGAGAAGAAGATACTCCACCCAACCGACATCTTCGCCAGTAGAGCCAATTCGCTTGTTTCCATAGCCGAAGGGGTCAGGAGGACCTGCTCTGTCTTTCTGAGTCTGAGGCAGAGCGAAGAAATTAAGAGCCTGGGTTTCGAGATTGGAGATGAGGTCGAATGAGATACCATGGTTGACGAGCTTGAAGAAGCCGAAGTCTTGGGCGGCTTTGACGATGAGGGTCTTGGCCTGAGGGTCTGAGAGGTCGATTTGTGGGATCTCATGGAGGATGGGGGTCGGGGTCATGCATGTGTTGGGAAGTAAGAACTGGTTTAGTGAGGAATGGGAGAGAACCACCATGGATGTTGCTGAAAGGAACACTTAGGGAGAGGAGGAAGAAGAAGAAGAAGAAGATTTTTTATTGTTGAGAGACAGAGGATATAGAGAATGCATGAAAGGTGAAGGAGATGAGGCGTTAACAACTATATATATAGGGAGCCATCTGGATCTTTAATTGAAAAACTTAGAAAATATAAAAATTCAACCAATCTGAATCTAGTAAAAAAAAATCCAAAATCACACGATATAGATAAAGAAAAGAAAATCAAAATTGAATTTTATTTCTTCAGGTACGATGAAACCGATTGGTGAATAATTACGCCCTTCATTTCTTGTTATCTGTCCTTTAGTAAAAAATTTTACATAAATTAAAAAAATAATTAATATATTAAAATTTCTTCTAATTTTTTAATATAGACTTTCTTTTCTTTTGCCAATTGATATGTCCTCATTAATAATAACTAATTTTTATGTATGAAATAATTAAAATTAGTAAAGATAAAGGTACATTAAAAATAATTAAAATTATTTAATTTTTTAAAATGACTGATAAATAAAAATATTTTTTTAAAAGTGACAAATAACAAAAACGGAGGGAGTAACTTTTTCATATTGTTTTAGCAAGAGAAAAAAAGTTGATCACTAATGGGTAGAAAATATATACATGAGGGATCTGATTTTTTTTTTTTTTTGCTATGAGGGATTTGAATAGCAATCAAATACTTCATCTAATTTTTAATATAAAACTCTTTAATATAAAACCCTTTAAAAGTGACAAATAACAAAAACGGAGGGAGTAACTTTTTCATATTGTTTTAGCAAGAGAAAAAAAGTTGATCACTACTGGGTAGAAAATATATACATGAGGGATCTGATTTTTTTTTTTTTTGCTATGAGGGATTTGAATAGCAATCAAATACTTTATCTGATTTTTAATATAAAACCCTTTAACTAAATCATGTATATTAAAAATGGGAGTTACTCATTTGTCTAAAACTTTTAACATTTTTTTCAAAGCTACCCTTATTTAATCTCTTTCTCTTTCTCTTTGAATACATTAAATAAGGATATTTTTTTAAAAAAATTTATAATAAATACTACACCATATACTGTAAAAAACCCTATATTTAAAATTAAAATAAATTATCCTATATTTAGGAGTAAAAAATGTACACTTGTACACGCACACGCACAAACACGTTTGACATGCAAAATCTTAAATCACCGTTGCTCCATTTTTATTTTTTTTAAACTGGGTGTCAATGCATTTAATGCGCAGGTTTCTTCTAGTTGTTCTGAAAATTTTTAATAGTACTAGTATTTTATTTTTACATGCAAGTTTAAAGAGATGATTTTAAGTCTATAGTTATTTATTGTATATAAAAAGTTTACCAATGATCAAATACCTTTTTTAGATTTTTAATATTTTAGGAAACTATTGCATTGAAATGTTCACATCAAAGAACTAAGGCATTCCTTCTGACTTGCCCAAAAGAAAAAAAAAACGACATTCATTCCCTAGAAAGGGACATTCATTTAGAGGTATGAAAATTTTGAAGCGGCAAAAAAAAAATAGTAATTCTAATATCGTAAAAAATAGATAGAATGATTTATTTTTGGAGAACATAAAGATGAAGAGAATTAATTTTTAATATTAAAAAATATTTGAAAGCAATTACAACTAATGTTATGGAAACCCAATCGAATCCATCGGCTAGGTTGAAAAACCAATGAATCGATATTTTGTCCGATTCAGAATAGAAAACAACTTTTGTTTTTTGGGCGGGGGGAAGCTGAGCGATCGTTGGCCATGGTCAAACCAATCAACAACTGGTAAAAACTGGTAAAATTAAATGGGTCAATATTGACTGGAGCAATTCTCAAGTTTTTTTTTCCTTTTTTTCATTTTCTTTCATTGAAAAGTGAGTATAACCCGCCAAAGTTGGGAAGATGACAGACGGCGAGATAATCATGAAGAAATCAGATGATCTTCACGTTATTACTACAACCAAAGCCAAATCAAACAAAGCAGATATAAGTCGGCTGGAACCAAAGACCACAAAAACAGAGATAAGATCAAAGAAAGAGGGATTCGGGCTTTTAACAACTCATCCGAACAGGGTACACGCAGTCCCTTTAGAAACTAAAAGCACCAACCTAATAGCTAGCTTGATGATAATTTGCTGCTTTGCAGTAAACTATCAAAGCCCTAGTTCAAAAGCTGGTGTCAACTGTCAAGGATAAAAGATAAATAAGAGAACGGACAAAAACATTAAACAATAAAAGAACGGAGCATTTACAAGAAGACCTCAGAAAAGAGTTTTATCCCTCTCAATATTTTCATTCAATTCAATTCAAAATAATTGGGAGATGCAATAACGTGACTTTCAAAGATAAAAAACTTTAATCCATAAAAAAAAAAGAATTATCCTAAAAAGATTCTGATAAATGTAACAACGATAAAAGTGAACCAAAAACATACAAAATGAGATATAATTAGAATAATATATGATACTAGAGAGAGTTGCTTTGACACCGATAGAAAGATAGAGTGACTGATACATATATAACCGAGAGAAAGACAGAAAAATTAAAGCAAGATCGTAATTTAACAAATTGAAATCAATAACTTTTTAATTAATATTTTAAAAAACTTTATTTAATTAATTTGTAAATATAAATTGGTAATTTTACGAACATAAAATTTTATATTAAAAAGTGAGTATAAATTTAAATATAACTATAAACGCTTTCCTGCGTCAAGTTTGAGATGAGTTATCATATAAATGACGCAATTGCAAGTTGTTAGTAAATATATACATATTCACTTACCTCTCCCAATTCTTTATTACTTATTTCAGATAAAAGAGAGAACTTTATGTTATCATATCCAGTTATCTAAATTATCAAGCATGGAAATCCACAAATATATATAAAGTTAAGCAATTTAAGGGGGAAAAAGGGCGAAATGACACATAAATATCAACATGGGAAGATATTACTAAAATGATCCTTGAATTTCGTTTAATTCCAAAAACCCATCATGGTATGAAATTGGGAATAAGTTTTTTGTTGAAAAGATTGAAATGCCCTTATAATTATTTGCTCTCCATTGATTTACAACTGATTCTCACATATTAGCAACTGACACTTGTTGATTTGTAATTGATCACATTTTATTTACAATAGATCCTAACTTATTTATAATTTATTCATTTGGAACTGATCTCCGTTAATTTATAGTAGACTCTAAAAAATTTGTAACTAACATTTACTGATTTTTAATTAATCACATTATATTTACAAGGGTCATTTTTGTCTTTTCAACACAAAAAATATTTCCAATTCAATATCCTGGTATTCAATTGGAATTAGATCTAATTCAGGTACTAAATTGGAAATGCTAGGTATTTATGTGTCATTTTCCCAAATAAAAAAAAACTCCAATCTTTGGTGTCCATTTATATTTGTTAAAATGTACAAGACTATATACAGAGAACTATATTTAGTCTTTAGGGAATTGTGTGTATTTGAAATTCCTCAATTATCGATCACAAGTCAAATTTGAGAGTCTTTCTCAGAGTACTTTTCAGCCGCAGGAAAAAGAATAATTTATAAAATTTGTAAATATACAAAAAATTGATACATAACACAACCAAATTAAGTTTCTATATATATAAAAGTGTGATTCTCTTTTCCATATATAGTAATTTAATAACTATAGAGGTAAAGAAGTGCATATTTTTTCTTACCTGTTATTATAATGAGGAAGAAATTGACGAAAGTTGATAGTATTAAAGATGGAAAAAGTAAAATTATAGGGTTTAATTCTAGCTAGCTAGCTATGCTAAATCTTTATGGTTGCTTGATTGTGCTGTCGAAGACCATGTAGTAATTATCTAAAGGTGAGGTTGCTATCACAATGATGTGTGTTACTTTAGAGTAATGGATTCTGGGTTAAGGGGAAGGTATGTATAAGAGATTTCAAAGCTTCACATATAAAAGCAATTTTTTTTTGGTTAAAACATATAAAGCAATTTAATTAATAATAATTATTTCCCAGGAATAAAAGCCAGTGGTGGAGATTTTTCTTTCAACTCAAGATTCTTAGTTTATAGTACATTGTATTTTTGTCGTTAAAAAAATAGTTTAACTATGATGCGTGCTGCTTTAATTGTTTGTGTAATATCACAATATATAAATACAAATTAATTTTTTTCCCTTTTTGATGCTCGCGTTTTGCACTATGGCTCTTCCAAGTTTACTGAGCCGTGCATTCGTTTCCGATATAATGTAGTATAATTAAAAAATCACATGTTTTGAAACGTAACTATGGTTTCCAGTGATCAGAAACTAAGCCAGAAAGAATCTTAAATGGGGTTTAAAATTTAATTAATTAGGGTACAACTGAGTTTTAATCAATATATGTAGGGTAGGAAAAAGTTAATTAATTACTTGGTGATGGTTGAATATGGTGGAGGATGTATGTTGTCTCTTCAAGTTATCAAATTTAGTTTTAGTTCTTTTTATATATATATGTTAATCATGTCGTTAATGAGCTTGTTTAGCACTATGATAATTAAGGGGATATGTCCATTAGGAGAAAAGATTCATTTTCTTTCTCCATTCTTTTCACAATTTTATAAAATATTTTTAACAATGTACCTAGTTGTAAACATGTGGTTAAATTGGCTGTGTCATTATCCTTTATACTACCTCCAGTTCTATATATAGGACCTTTTACCTTGGTCCTAAATATAAGATCCTTTACAATATACGAGGTGGTATTTATTGTGCATTTCCAAAAAAAGCCCCTATTTAATGTATTCAAAGAGAAAAAGAGAGAGATTAAATAAGGGTAGTTTTGAAAAAATGTTGAAATTTTCGGAGAAATCGAGGTAGTTAATTAGTTTTAACTCCCTTTCTTAATTCGCGTGATTCGGTTAAAATGGTCTTATATATAGGACCAGAGGGAGTACTTTATATCAATCAATATCTATATATATATATATATATAGAAGTTGCAAGAAGTCACATTGGTTATAACTTACAAACTCTAAACAGTGTGACTTATCTTGAACTCCATATAAATGTATAATGTCTGCTCTAATTTATAATTTGTTTGGGCAATGAAGTTTTTATTGGAAAAATAATTAATTACTTGGAGAATAAGCATCAATTTGTAAATAATTAGAAAAAGGATGATATGATGAGGATGTCATAATCATGAGTTAGGAAAGTAACCATTTTGACTGCTTAAAAATTAAAACAATCGGATCTGATGAAGACTTCCTCATCAATTAGTGTATGTTTCCATCAAACCCCATTATTATTAATTGGTGCCCTCTGTATGTGTGTGTGTAATTATTATCATTGACATTGGTCTTCAAAGAAATCAAAGAATATTCATGGGAAGTCACCCTACCTAAATGTACCTTTCTTTAATACCTGTGGGAGTGGGGGCTGCAATTTCCAGCCTTCAATATCTTCTTTTTGTGGAAGAAAACAGTATATATGCTTATTATATAAATAATTTAATGTTAGAAAAATATCGTACATGATGTGTTTAAAAATTAATTTCATATATAATCATATTGTTTTATATCATTTCTTGAATATTTGATTCTATAATAATCAAAACCCACTATGGTGTGACATCAAGAGGAGATGCTCCTTTTGATCCATATTATAAGGTATTTTATATCAATTATACGTATATTAAGAAAATTATTTTTCACCTAAAATCAATATAAAAATTACCAATATTTTTTATTTTACCCTTATTAAATACACATTCTATTATTATTGTAGGGTTATAAGTGAGAAGCAAGGAATAATTAAAGATAGGGATAAAATAGGAAAAAAATATCTAAAATCCTATATTTTAAACTAGAAACTTGTCATATAAAATATTTTATAATATAAATAAGAAAAAGTAGATATGTGTTTTTTTAATATGGACGAGAATAAAACTTTACCTATGAGAGTTTGAGAACATCAAACATAAGTAATAAATACTTTTGCTTTTATTCAGTGAGAAAATTTCATGCATCTAGTACTAAAATTTCTTTTATATTGTTTGTGTGATACATAATTTAGTTAATTAAATTAATGTAATGATATAATTTAAAAGTTAATAATTTAGTGGACGCAATTTTCCGTGTCATAGTAATGATGTTGTACAAAAAAGGATCTCTTTCGAAATCAATGCTCTTTGCAAGAGAAAGCAACTGATGATATTAGTGATGGAGAGTTAAGGTTAATTCAATTGATAAAAATGTGATTTATATCTAATAAAAATATGAATTTAAATTTTATTAATAATATGAAAATTTTATTAATAGATAATCTGTAATTATCTCTATAAATATTCTTTATATTTTGAGACCTATCCTAACCTTGGTAAATATAGGTGACTCAATTTATCTAAACTTATTGTGTATAAATATGTGTGTGTGTGTGTGATCAATATTTAACGTGAAAGATTTTTGACCTTTCCTCTTTAGTCGTACCATATCAAAGAATCTTAAAAAAAAAAAAAAAGAACACGAAGTACCATTCACACGATACACGTGCAGTATCAGAGGCAAGAAAAGCGTACGAAACTATCGTGGGTGAAAATATTTCAATATATCAATTTTTTCTTTTTTTAATCTTTAAAATAAAACAAATATGATATATCTAACTAAAAATGAGCCTGTGATTTGCAAAAAGTTTGAAATCAATCAAATTATTCATGATTAATAAATAAGTAATATAATTTTATATTGATATATTATTAATAACAAATATGAAAGAATAATGTTGTAAATCCTTAATTCATTCCATAACTTGTGAATAACGACTTTCTAGAATTTTAATTACTTTCTCCTATCAAAATTTTAAAGGAACAAAAATAACTATGCATTATAGAATAATTCATGGTATAAAACAGAATAATTTTTTTACGGCGGCCAATCAAATATGTATTATTATGAAATTCTATATTCATTCCTCCGTGAATAATAAAGATGACCACATACTAAAGGGGGAGACAATTAGTGTACAATAATTAATTATTAATTAGTATTTTAAAAATAGGGGAAAAATAAATATACAATAAAGTGTATATATATATATATATTTGTGTAAAGGTGGGAAGGAGGGTGACATAATGCATCCACCATGAGTGACTAAGCAGCTGTATAACGGAAAGGCTGCAATTACGGTGAAATGCATATTGAATGGTCTATGAACTGATAGAGCCTGTGAAATCTGATTGTGTATATATATTGTACCTTCTTATGTTTGCTAATGATTCTCTTTTTTCTTATACATGGGCCATGAATCTACTCAGAATCATCTTCAAGTTGCAGGGGGAAAAAGCATAATAAAGAATAGGAATATACCGAGGAATCTAGCTATACCAAAACAAGTTTTAGGTGGCACTAATAAAGCTTATAAAAGCTTTTAGTATTTAGAAAAAAACAAATCTTAGAGTTTGTTCAAAGTATAGTAGCTAGCGAAAAATAGGGTTCAATCAAGTGGTATGAGATGAGTTTTGAACTGTTGAAATAAAATTTCGATATTGCATATTTAACATGCTTCACTTATAATTTGTAAGTGATAATTGCATCTATTAAAATAAAAAAATTAGAATTTCAAAAATAAAATAAAATTTGGATATATTGTCCAATTTTAATTTACATAGTTTATAGATTTAGGATAAGTTAATCCAAATTAGTGGAAAAATATTGGCATAGATATCTGGGGATGTGTATGGGACACACATCATCCTGGTAATGTCGGGTTCAAAATACTTTAATTTGAATTATATTTCATAAACCACATTATTCAATATCGCGTGGGGGTGAATATTTAAGATATCTATTAACAGTGAAGAAAAGAAGGTTGATGATGATGATGATGATGATGATGATGGAGAAGAAGAAGAAGAAAATTGAATGATAGAAGGTGATATAATTGTAGAGGTTCTATGTACAATAATTACTTGTCCCGTATATTCCTAGATCTCCAAACGCACTTCAATCCTTTGTTTCTTCTTTCTACAATTATATAAACACTCTCTCGACAAAGCTTGCACACACACTGACTTATACATATCAATATAATATATATATATATATATATGTATATTACTTCTGTTTCAGTTTATAAAATTACACATATCAAAGATAGTAGTTAATAAATGAAAAATTATATTTTTTCTAAGTTACCCTCATTTTATATTATTTAATAAAATTGGCCCATAAATTAAACTTTTCCGTATTTAATTAAATTCTATCATTTTTAGGGATATTTTAAACAAAAAAATTAAATATATTACATAATTCGTAAAATACATTATATTGTAAAATATAAATTTCTTAGAAATGTACCTGAATCAATAGGGAGGGAGTGTAAATATATATAAGGTGATTTTTTTGTGTTTTTTTTTTCTTGGGGAGGGGGGTGGGAGGGGAGAAATATTTGGGGGTCTTCTGATTTAGTTTCACTCATTATATGCATTCCATATAATTTTATCATTTCTTAATTAAATTTTTAGTATTAATTAAATTATATCATTTCTTAGAGGTATTTTAAATAAAATAGAATATATTACGTAATTTGTAAAGTTTGTTATATTATAAAATATAAATTTCTCAAAAAATGTATCTAATGAATCCAAAGGGAGGGAGTGTAAGTATATATATGAGGTGGTTTTTTTTTTTGTTTGGGGGGGGGGGAAGCAATAATTTGCGATCATGAGATTTAGGTTATGTTTGATTCTGTTTCTGAAAATAATTTTTTTATTTTCAGAAATAGAAAACTCAGAAAACTTGTTTAGTAAATCTGTTTTTTATAAACTGTTCTGAAAAATAAAAAAACAGAAAACTCAGAACACCTTTAAGGTGTTTTGTAGTTTTTGTTCTGAAAAACGTAAGAAAATGTGAGAAACATCCACCTCATTAATGGTAAAGTTATAAATTTTGAATAATACATCTATCACTCACTAGTTATAATTTTAAGAACAGTTATTCAAACAGATTTTTTTGTTTTCTTATTTTCAAAACTTATTCTCGAAAACAGTTTTATAAAATTGTTTTCAAAACAATAAAACAGAAAACACCATCAAATAGATCCTTAGTTTCACTCATTAAAAGTGTTCCATATAAATTTATATGAAATATATTTTAAATAAAAAAATAAATTTTATGTATAATATTTTTATATACTCTTTATCATTATATGTACACAAATTAATATGCAAAAGAATCACAGTGAAAATATTTTAAAAAAAAATAATTATACGTGTTATGACTACCAACATAGCTGCTGTTTGATAGTGTTTCTGTTTTCTGTTCTCAGAAATAGTTTTGTAAAACTGTTTTCAAGAAACTGTTTTGAAAACAAGAAAACAAAAAAATCTGTTTGAATAATTGTTCTCAAAATTATAACTAGTGAGTAATAGATGAGTTATTCAAAATTTATAACTTTACCATTAATGAGGTGGATGTTTCTCATCTTTTCTTGTATTTTTCAGAACAAAAACTACAAAACATCTAAAATGTGTTCTGAGTTTTCTGTACAAAATTATTTTCTGTTTTCCAAAACAGTTTTTAAAAAACAGGTTTACCAAATAAGTTTTCTGAGTTTTCTGTTTCTGAAAACAACAAACCTCATCATTATTACAGTACGCTGGTGTTATTTAGTAGGAAAAGAAGCGCTCTCTTTCGTTCTTCCATGGGATTCCGAACCCAGAGTTTTTTTCCCCCTCATTTTTTAAGGAAGGACAGAAAATGTGAGTGTAATTTTTTATTTTTTTAAAAAAAAAAGCCAATAATAATAAAAATTGGAATGTTTAAAATTCATATAAATATTTTAAATGAAATGTATAATTAATACATTTGCAAAGATATACATAAAAAATTATACTTTCAAATTCTTCACTTCTTTTTTTCTTGTGGATAAATTTAATTGAGTCCTGGACATTTAGATTTGACGGTTTAATTATTTTTTTGTAAAAATTAGTATTATTGCCATATAAAAAATTGGGTTTAAAATTTTTTATTACATTAGAAAGATATCCCTAAATTTCTACCATGCATGGTATAAAGAAAAACCCAAATTTCTACTTATGTTTTAGCCTATTTTTATCACCTAAACTAGCTACATTTTTTTAAACCAATTTGAGCTAGTATCAAATAATGATAAGATTTAAATTTAAACTTGAGTAAAGTAGTGATTTTACATAAATTTTACAATTGACGAAAGATTTTATTTTATTATACTATACTGATTAATCTACAAAATCTGCTTGAATAAATAGGTTTCATATCTGGGCAAAAAAAATAGTTTTCATTTCATATGGTATACTATTTTAAAAAGAAGCGCAAAAAAAATTTTGGCAGCAACACGTGGCCAAACTGTACAGCATTTTCATTGGCCCCTCCTCGTGGCGTCGATACGTGGAATGGCAGGAACGTCGTGATCATGAGGTCCGTTTTTCTCAGCCTTGACGTCGACAGTCTCCCACATTCCTTTCTTTTCATAATGTTCTGTCAATTTCTTCCCTCAAAACATTATTATGTACATCTGATTTGTAAGTACACTGGAGATCTTTCATCTTTCTCCTGAGATCAATCAGAAGGGATTGAAAAATGAAAAGAAAGATATTAAATAAAATAATCATACGGAGTCTAACCATTATAATTATAATTGAATTCGAGAGTAAGTACATATAGGGCCGTTTAGTTTTCAGTTAGTTAAAAATAAGTTTTGGTAGAATTTATTTTGTAATGTAGTTATGATAAAAATTGATTTTGTACTAACATATTTATGTTTGGATGCTTTATTTGAAAATTGATTTTGACAAAACTCATAATTTTCCTCTAAATTGAGCTTAAACTCTATTTAATAAATAATTTAATTTACTTGGACTAAAACTTAGTCTATATTTATTTAATTGAGAACATAATATATCTTATATAACATTTTCTTACAGGTCATGATCTATAAAAGTCAAAATTTTAAAGGGACATTTTGGTTAATAAATAGGAGATCTTTTATGGAAATTTTATTTTCCTAATTTTTTTATTTTTATCATTTTTATTAGACTATTTTTATCTGACTTTAAAATAATTACAGATAAAAATGAAGAAGCAAACGGAAAAACAGGTATGGAACTACTTCTTCCGAAAACTCGTCTAGGGGGAGAAATGATTTTCAAATGGGAAAGTGAAAACTTGCTAAACATACCCAAAAATACTCTAAACTCATTTTGGCGCTCAAACGTGGTTTTAAACAAGATACCAAACAGAGCCACAGAGGAAAATTAACAGTCTTCATGAATTGCATAGCATGAAATTAACAGTCTACTTACAATTTCCATTATAAGTACATTGGACTTTTTGCATTACATGATATATAAAAATGAGCCATATTATTTATAATTTATAAATATCATGACATACTATAAATTTTCTATTATATATTGATAATAAGAATATGTACAACCAGAAATTAGTAACACGGTTTTACAATACAAATAATATGTTGTGTTTAGTATACATAGTTAGTTTTGGGTCTCAAAAGGTTCGAGTTGAACTAAATATATATAGTCATTTGTTATAATTTTCCGGAGCATCAAATGTTAGAGAGATTCTTTTAGCAATAAGGATCATTTGGTCGTGAAAGATTTTCCACATTTTCATATTGTTCCTTATATATATGTTTTTTTATTATGGTTAAATAATTTTTTATAATTTTATATCATTAAAGAATTGGTCCTTAATATTTTAAAAAATTTAGTAATTTAAAGCCTTTTTTTTTCAAGATGGTATTAATGCCGTTAAAATTAAGATGATATGACTAATAATTTATTAAATTTGACTATATTGTATTTTTTTTTAAAATTGCAATGACATAAAAGTAAAAATCTAAGTCATTAATGGATATTTGTATTTTTTTTAAATATTGTCTAGCCCGTAGTTGTAATAATTTGTATAAATTGAAATCAACTAACGGTTAGCTATATCAACTCAATTTTTAGCATTAATGCCTATAAGGAGGACAAAGTGATTAAATTACTTGAGTTTTTAAAATACTAATAACCAACTTTTTGATGATAAAAAATTATAAGGAGCTATTTAATTAAAATGAAAACATAGATACTAATATAAAAATTTGGCAA
Organism: Adenanthera pavonina; assembly: GCA_026686845.1. Taxonomy (NCBI): domain Eukaryota; kingdom Viridiplantae; phylum Streptophyta; class Magnoliopsida; order Fabales; family Fabaceae; genus Adenanthera; species Adenanthera pavonina. Next base: position 6,724,175 of record JAIVEN010000009.1, read on the forward strand.
AACTTTGAGGAATGAAAGGTCCCTTGATCCCCTTCCCGCACCCCCAACCCTCCAAAACACTAGAAAAATTTATTGATTATTTTTTTTTCAATTGAACTCAGAAGAGAAAATTTATAAGTGAACTTGACATCATATTTTAATCCAAAATTTTAAGACATTAGGTCCCTGAGTTTTATTTTTTTTACTCCTGATCAATCATGGCCCCAATATACCTTTAAAGAGAGCAAAATTGTGCTGACATCTTTTTTCACTCACAAGATTCATACACCGAACATTATTCATGAAAGAAATGAGTTTATTGAAGCAGCTAGCAGTAGCAGAGACGTCAGTATTATGGTACGTACTATATATGTTTTTGATGAGTTAGGTTAGATAGAGATGATTGCATATCCAGAGGCAGGAGGAGCAGGAAGTTTCATATGAATGTGGGAATCCAGGTTGTCCTAAACATGATGTCTCAGAGAGATCAGAAATCCAAGAGTATCATCTCATGATCAAGACAGTACAATGAGAGTGCAATTTTTGTGAGCTTCAGAACTCACGGACCACAACACACAGTGATAATGGAGTGGGGTAATGTTTGCCTTGTGTTGCAGAGGCATCTTAATTCCCTCACATTCACAGTCACAGTCACAATCACATCTATCATCTCTGGTTGGTGGCCATGGCACTATATACTACTAGATTGAGCTATCTCTTAATAAAGGGCTTACATCAGCCTAAATAAATGCATCGATCTCTCCATGACATTGATCCTTCTGTTTCTCCCATTTCTCACATTTCCTTTCAATGAAGAAATCAGGCGTGGTGGCATGCCCTTTGATGTGTACCTCCACTACACACCAATATGTCATGCGCATTTCACAAATCAGATATGCTTTTTAAATTTTTTTGCATATATACTCAGTATTCTAAATCTACCCCACTTCAATCAGAAAACTTATTGTGATTCAAATTAATCCGGATCAAGCCAAATGAGACCATTTCTTACGGCAAACTCTACTACGAATTATTTAATACAGCTATATTTTCAAGACTTGAACTCAATATCTCTAGTTAAATTGGTATATAACCTCCTCACTAATTAAACCAACCACTTGATAATCTATATACTTTTTAATTTTTGACTAAATGTGAGTTAAGTCACTCGAGAACAAAAAGAAATGAAAATGAAAGGCCTAGTGGAGGATCTCCCCGATAATTAAAGTATAACTATTATTAAATTGCATGTAATCATCATGGTGTTAGAGCTAGCTGATATGTTATTTTACTACTAAAACGAACCTTTTGAGGCTAGCTTCATAAGTTAGATCTCAGCTTGCCCTTAAACGCCCAATTGACTTCAAAGTATAACTATAACTAAAGTAGAGCCAGTTCTAATTCACAACTCTACTAGCTTCGTAAACGTTAAGAGAAGAAAATGAGAATTCAGGCTTTAATGAAAACTTAGAAAGCTGGACAAATATATCTTCCAACAAATTCTGAACTTCTTAATTTAATGTCTGTGTAGGAAAGCAGAAATAGTAAATGATGGGTGGTCCTTGTTTGAGCTCCAACTCTTAAACATGTGGACTTTTGTAGAAATGCCCTATTTTTCTGTATGTACAAAATGTTGATTAACTATCATTAAAAGTCTTAAGAAGCATATTTAGTGTTAATGATCCACCCCTTCACTGTCAAATTAAATGCATGTGTCCCCAGCTTTAGTTGGATTCCTAATGGACCTTGACTTCAAGCCCATATTAGCATGGGCTTACGAGTGAGCCAACTGTTAATTACGCCTTACGTTTTGCTTTTGTCCAAAAGCCTTATGTTCTGTCTGGCCAAGGAAAAAAAAAAGCTTTATGTTTGTTTTATCATTTTTTTTTCTTAAAAGAAGCCTTTCATTTGTTATGTACAAATAATTAGCGAAAACGATACGTTAAAAAAAACACAAATATAGTGTTGAGAGTTAAAAACATGGGTCCAGAGTTTTATAAGCTGGTATAATTTAAATTGGAAAATATGCTTAGTTGAGTCTGTCAAATCTAATGGAAGAAAATCTCTCAATTTAGGAACTTTAAATAATGCTACTTCAGGCATATTGATTCTAGTAAAAAGAGTTAGGGTTACTTAAGTATAATATTTTGAGTTTAAAATGGTGTGCATGTAGAAGAAACTTTTGACAGAGTATCCCCCGTCTGAAGCCTGATAAGACTTGATTTGAATTAGTTAGAGTCCAAAATGACAACCACATCACTGGATGATTTTATCAAAAAATAATGCTGACTACGAAAAATAAGAATGAAACATCGAGAATAAAGGTATATCATTTTAACTTTCATATTTCTTTGAAAGAGGGCTAGCATCAATACTTTGATCAAAGGCATATTTTTTTCCATTATCAGTAAGATAAAGGATTAATTCTTGACACTGAATATTTATTCCTTCTTTACCTATCTGGTAAGCTAAGAATCAGAATGCTCGACCCTTCAAGCTTTCTTTACGAGAAACCGCGTACACTTTATCATAACCAAGTTCACCTATATTCATACGTAAAACTTCAAAATATAATAAAAAAAATCCCCACGTCATTATATATATATATATATATTATTAGCTTGCACCTGCACCTGCACCTGCACCATAATCTAGTTTTCTGCTACATGATTGTAGGAGAAGCGTTCATCTAACTATCTCTTCTTCTTCTTCTTCATCATCATCTTCTTCTATTCTCAGGGTATTAGAGCAAGAGAGAGAATGGAACATCTGACAAAAGAAAAGATGCTAACCCTTTTGAATGCTGGTGAAGGTCGGATATATGAAGAGATAGAGAAGTTTGGAGCTTATTTCAGTTCAAAGTTTGGGATATCTCCCAGCACTGCATTATCAGTGATCCTGGGCTGCGTTTGCCTGATCATATTCGTGAAGCATCACCTGACATCAAAGAAAACGACGGGTGTTTTTCAAAGGTCCATCTCATTGGCAGAACTGTCTGGTGATCGTGCATGGAGGAGATGGGATGACTATAGGGCAGCTCAGGCCATTCCAGGTGCTTTGGATGGCAATGTAGGTGTTTTGAAGGCTACGCTTGAGAACGAACTTCCTGATTGGAAGCAGCTCCAGGTTTGTCACACTAATTTACTTTTCTTTTTCTCTCTTTCATTCTGCCAACATAAGATGATCTGCTTGGTCAGGATGCACATTAAACATTTTTTTAATTATCTGGTCCTGATGAGCTCCGAGATTCAACTTAATTTCACTTAAACTTTCTTTTTTTTAGATCAAGAGATAGATATAGAGTGACAGATTATCTCATTGATATGTCAAATATTATTTCATTAATTGATATCTCAAATAAGACCCATTATTATGTCTTTCTCTATATATGTAGTATTATTGGTTGAAAAAGATCCTAGCTAGCTAGCTATTTCTCTTTTCTTCTTTCACAATCATAATGTTAACCTTATTATTTGATTACTTACAATGAGATATATTAATGAACCGCAAAAAGAAATCAGCAATAAATCCAGCGCACAAATATTGGCTTGAAAACGAGGATTTTGTAAAAATTATATATGAATAATATATGGTTTTGAGAATTTGAAATTGTGAATGAAAGAATTTGGTGGGAAAGCTGGAGATGGCTGGAAAGGAAGCAGAAGGAGTGAAAATACTTGACGATGCAATAAAGACGAAATATAAGGCTAAATCTCATCACTGTTACGAGCTTGAGATGTTGCTTGTTGAATTGCTCATCTATCAGGTAAACCTTCTTCATTTTCATTTTATCTGCCTCCCAATAATTATTTCACTTTTTAATACCAGACACATTTTCTTTTTTTATGTGTTATACGGTGGTTTATTATTTATGAATATTGTGACTTGTTATAAATTTTATCTTTTACATTGATACCGATTTAAATGATAACAAACTTAAAAACAGACATTACAATTATTTCAAAATTGGAACTCACACTATCTCTCCTGTATTTATAGAAAGATTTATAATTTTATTTTCTTTGTAAATTCTATAAAATTTTTAAAAAAACAAATCATCACATGAACAAACATTTTGCATTTTTTGTTGATATTGATTTAAATGATAATATTCTTATTAATTATATGATATAAAAGTTATTAACATTAAATGTGAATTTTTTTTAAATCAAAGACTTTTTTTATCAAATATAGAATCAAGAATTTTGTTTTTTGGCCAACAAAATCAAGACTTAAAATACAATTTTTGAAGACGACAACTTAAATAATACTATTTAATTAGGGCTTCCGTGCATGATAAATGCTATTAATTTCTAGCATTTCTTACTATATGTTTCAATATTGAACAAAGTTTTTCTATAATACATATGGTGCATTAATAAATATTCCAGGATCTTTCACAATATAATAAAAATTTTAACTGAAATAAAGTCCTTAATTAATTAATTAATCAATTTGTCTTTTCAATTTCTTTATTGATTTATGTGGAGAAGTTAATTTCCTTTTGTATCTGTTGTGCATGTAGGGAAATTATGAACAAGCCTGGGCAAGTACTGAATGCTTGCGTCATCAAGAAATTGAACTTGATGCTCGACGTCCACTCTTTAAGGTGCTTCAATTCCATTCTTTTAAGAATGTATACAATCACAAGATCCGGGCCTATGCACTCTATATATATGGATCTTATATTGTAACTTAATTATACTATTAATACCAGCTTACTATAAATATATATAATATATAAATTAATCAAAACACTAGCCTAGTCTTAATCACATCAATCAATATATTAATATACATCATCAACCAATATAGTGTGACTCATTTTTCATAGTCTCTACATACAAAGACATGTCTCTAATTATCAATATAAATTAATATAAAATCTATGACAAATTACACTATTTATAAGTCATAAACATTACAATTTATTTCTATAAATTCATGTAATGCATGAAGTCTGCATCTAATTTATGATAAAATTATAACAAGATTCAATATTAATAAGTTACAGATAGTATGACTTATTTATCATACCCTGTCAATACATAGAAAAATGTTTACTTTTCCCTACTTATATATGTTGGCTTTGTGATTGGAAAATCAATATATAATATATATATATATATATATAATTTATAGCATATTGTACTATACATAAGTTATGAATAGTATAAGTACAACACTCACATCTAGTTCTAATATATACAATTTATTATATATAGCATGATATATCATTATTCACAAGTTATAAATAGTATAATTGATTTATCAAATTTTTCTATTCATGCATAATATATGAATAAAAACTAAAAAAAAATTTCCTACTTATGTTGGGATTGACAGGCAATTATACAAGGATTGCAGGGAGACTGGACAGAATCTGAAAAGAGTTGGAATGAATTCTTGGAAACGAGGGAAGCCATTGTCACAAACGTAGGGAAGAAACGTCTGCAAGCAAGAAAAATGGGTGGCAAAATGATTTGTTTCGAAGATTTCAAAGAAAGAGTCCAACATCTTCGGAATAAAATAACAAAACCATGATCCATGCATGTCACGCTGAAGCAGATATTTAAAATGTGTATATATATATATATATATATATAAGATACGCGCGGTTATATATATAGTGTTTATTGGAAGCATAACATAATCCATTTCAATATGTGTCTATTTATTTATTTAAATAAAGATGTACGTCGACTCTATTTCATATTTTGCATTTTACAATTTGTTCTTTTCATCAGTACATGACTGATTCAAAAATTTATAATATTGTCATCTCCTAATTACATATTTGTTTATATTTATTGCCAAAGGCCCTCCAATTTAATGTAATTACCCTTGTACTATTTATCATAATAGATATATAAAAATTAAGAGGAGGGGTACTGCATTAATTATTTCTTACAAAAAAACTGTTTTTATTAATTTCCTTTGTTGAAACATATTAGATCAATATATTTATTATGTTGAGAATGAGAACCGATTTGAACAAGTTCTAAAATATGAAATCATTTTTTAGTCTTTTATTTAAATCTTAAACATTTAAGACTTTCGATCATGAGGATGGATTGAAAAATTTATGTATTAATCTTGACAAGTTTTCAAGTTTTAATAAATTGAAGGCCATCTTTATTTATTTTCAGAATTGAATATTTTAAAAAATTAATACTCCGATTAAAATATTAATCTAATATATTTATTATGTTGAGAATGAGAACTGATTTGAACCAGCTCTAAAATATGAAATCATTTTTAGTCTTTTATTTAAATCTTAAACATTTAAAATTTTCGATCATGAGGACGGATTGAAACCATTTTTTACTTTGAAACTTGACTAATTCAAATCTAGTTGTATTATACTTCAAAGTTGGGAAAGCTTTTTGAAAAATATCTTATGCATTCATAAGATTTTAAATTTGATATATCGTATTTAAAGCATCCTAATTTCTTTTATTAGGGCTAACATTTTTTTTAATTTTCTCTTTATTTTAAAAAAAAAATTTTCCCCGAGACCTACGTGAAGTTAGTTGGGCTGGAATCCAATACATCAATTAATACTGATGGTTGGGTTAGGTATATACTGTGCAATATTGCATCCGAAGAATCAATATTTCAAAACTCCAAATTACTTTTCTTTATTTTTCTTTTTAGAACGCAAAGGCCACGCCAAACTCTGAGGATTGCATATAAGTATTATTGTTAACATAATTTAAATTAGAACAAGTGAATTTAAATACCTAAATTGTCTTCTTTTGATATTGATATAATACAAGTATTATTTGTTATTTATATATTATAACAATTTAATTTATTTTTCAGTTGAGGTCATATAATGTAATTTTAAATAATCATTGAATGGAATCCTAAATTTTGATCAATAACTACCTTTTTAATTTTAATTTAATATACAACAGTAGTCAATTTTTCAATAAATATTTCCCTTCAGTTAAAAAATTACAAAAGAAATATAAAGTAAGTTTAAAATATTAATTATTTTTATGAAAACCCTTCGTATATTCAATTTTTATCAATTAAACTGTAATATAATCGGTAGGCCAGAAAAACTTAAATATAATTGTCTATAGCTTCAGTATTAAAATTTTCGATTAAAGCATACTATATGTTTACTTTATTATATTCTTACAGTTTTTTTATTTCTAAAGGCTATATTATTGTATAAAATTCATATATTTTTTTCATATTTCAATTAAAAATGATACTCCTAGTTATGCTAGAAAGAATTATATATATGTATATAACCATTTCCTGTATGTATTTTATTTTCACTCACGTTATTCCAGACTAGTCCAATAGTTCGGTTTGGGATTTGCTTTACATGGGGTCCTACTCTCGTCATGGTGTCATCTGCGTTGTTAAAATTCACGAGTAACTGAAAGCTGGAACAATCTGTGCGTCTTTTTCCACTATCAATCATCGTCGTCATCATCAACCACCCCCCATCCAAATCACTTCCAAAATCTTTAATGGAAATCAAATCAATTCCAATTCAAGAAGAATTCCCCAGATTTCAATTGCTTCATTATGGGGAACCCCATTACACCCTCCTCCTCCCTCAAACCTCTCTTTTTTATCTTCCAATCAAAGCTCCTCTGTTTCTCCCTGCTCTATCTCTTCGCCTCGCTCTACCTCACTTTCTCTCAATCCAAACAATGCCTCTTCTTCACACCATCATCCCCTTCCTTGGATCCTATATTGACTTCTTTGTATTCCTACCCTTCCTCTTATGGAGAGCACAAGTATGCCGTTCCAACCACCCGTTCTACCTGCTCTTCTCCAATCAAGTTTTCTGGTACGGACCATAGCTTTTATAACCAGAGTTGTTGGACTTCTATTCTTTTTTTTTTTTAATTTTGTGATTGAAATGGTGAATTCAGGTTGATGGATTTTTATTTTTCAATTAAGATTACAGGCATGTTTTGAAGGAGATCGAGAATTACAGCAAGAACTCTCCGTCAAACTCGGGGGTTCTGAGGTATATGCAGGGGAACGCGGATACCTTTGCAGGGAATCTCAGTACACACATGAGGTTTTCATATTTCGATCATCATAGTGACGACACCGAAATTCCCTGTGGGTTTCTGAAGAAATTCCGAATAAGTGATTGTGGTCAGTTCCTCCTGAAACCATCTGAATTCACCAACTTCCTTCGCTCTGTTCTTCGTTTCTGTGTTTCTGAATTCTATTGAGTAAGCTGGTTCGTGAATTTTGATGATCAGTTAGCATAGTCCTTGAAATTCACAATGAATTTGTTATTTTTCCATCACTAAAAAATTCACAATTCAAAGATCAAATTGTTCTGTTAGTCTGAATTATGTTTGGTGTAAATTGCTATCGAACCTCACTGATATTGAAAATCATGGTTCCCAGAATTCATTTTCATTGTGTAGGTTATGAAGTTAATCTGCTTCTAAACTGAACATTAACCTGTTGGTCCTTTTATTCAGATCGAATTGCCATGGAAAAATGTGACGGAGTAGTTGTAGTATCAGCAATCTTCAATGACCATGACAAGATCCGGCAGCCAAGAGGCCTTGGGTCCAAAACAATGGACTATGTATGTTTCTTCATGTTCATAGATGATGTTACTCTCAGAGGGCTTAATCACCATGGGTTAAATTCAACAGAATCCAGCGATTACAAGATAGGTGCATGGAGAATCGTGAAGGTTTTGAGCCAAAACTTGTACCAGAACCCAGCAATGAATGGAGTTATACCCAAATTCTTAGTCCACAGATTGTTCCCGAACTCCAGGTTCAGCATATGGATAGATGCAAAGCTACAATTAGTGGTTGATCCGTTGTTGTTGATTCATTCACTTGTTATATCCGAGAATGCAGACATGGCTATATCAAAGCACCCATATTATATTCATACCATGGAAGAAGCGATGGCTACTGCGAGGTGGAAGAAATGGTGGGATGTCAATGCATTGAAGATGCAAATGGAGACATACTGTGAAAATGGATTACAGCCGTGGAGTTCAAGCAAGCTTCCCTATGCCTCAGGTACAGGCTTTTGACATCTGATTTTCTTACGTAGAAATTTGGGCTCTGACTAGTTATGCAGATTTTCTGGCTTCGTTTTTCCATTAAACCATTGTTGTATACAAAGGGGTAGAAGATAGAATCAGAAGAGTTAATTTAGTTTCAATCCCTCTCAATGCCAGGCTAATATGTGTGCCCTTAAAATTGTGCAAAATTGAGATTTAGACTGGACTAGAATTCAAAGACATCCTAACCATGCATCATACCAAAAGTTTAGCTAAATTAAATATAATTTTTAAGTTATTTTATTGTCAAATTCTTTGATAACAGTATAATATATATATTTTTTGTAACAACTCATTATGTTTTTTTATTAGAGAACCTAGTAACAGTGATTTAAATAATCTTTTTAGATCTAATTGATTAATGATTAGTCATGGTTTTGGGAGTTTGGCATTGCATAGTGCGCTTAATTTATGTAATAAATGAGTACCAACCTAGGCATCTAGAACTTATTCCGCCGTTGACAATATGTAATTGAAGTCTTCAATGGGGAAGGCTCGTCTAAGGAAGGTCTAATTCAAACGGTTAAATTTATCACTATAAGCTTACCTGCTCTTAATCAAAATGCTTTTGAGTGACATGGGGCTTTGAATTGAGCCATTGTCTTAGCTATAGTATATGGGGTTCCTTTTTCGTTCACTCTAAGGAATTAAACAAAAATAGTATAAGATTTAGAATTCATGTAGGAAGAAAGGCTGCATCAAATTTCAATGATGATCATCTCACAATAAATCTGTGAATCGATCGTATTCATGGTCCCAAAGTGATTGTGCTGCTTCCTTTGGATCCTGGAGTGTGGTCCAAAACCAAAAAGCCTTTATTCATCATCTCACATACATTTGTCATTTGAGTAAGAGCAGCAGAGTTTTTAAAACATTGGGGGTGTGAGTCTCACATGCAACGGTCGTTTTCCACCCTTTTCAGTAGTGCGTTGTTTGATTCTATTTTGCCTCTGCATGTGCACCTATTTTCATTCGTGCTATCTAGCTACCATCCTCACACATCTCTCATGTCTCTTTCAGATAAATGGAAAACAAATCTGTACCAAAATCAATTGTACCTTCTTAATACAAAAGTTCCAGGTTGCCATAATATTTCATTGACAAGGTTGTTAAGTCCAATGCATATTTGACCTTCCCATCAAATCAAACATGATACAATACTTTAATTTGCCTATAAATACTACAAAATTTCACATGACCTTAGCAGAGAGAGGAACACAGATCTGGACCCACGCAAAATGCTTCCTTGGAATAAATTTTTACCAAGTAGGAATACAAAAACACAGTCATGTTTAGCATAATACATTTAAGATTTCATACCCAAAATATTTTTGAAAAGAATTGAACCCCAATTGATTGAAGAAAAACAAATTGATTGTATCACTTTGTATCATAACATATCTCATATTTGTACTCAGCAAAGTTTGAAAACCTTTTCTTTTATTGGATATGGCAGATGTTCCAGACAGTGCTCTGATCTTGAGGAAGCATGGGGTGAGCAGTAACCTGTTCTCTTGCCTTATGTTCAATGAGTTGGAGGCATTTAACCCAAGAGACCAACTGGCCTTTGCATTTGTGAGAGACAATATGAAGCCCAAAATGAAGTTAAACATGTTTGAGGTAGAAGCTTTTGAACAAGTTGCAGTAGAATACAGACACAATCTGAAGCACATGGAGATGACCAACACTGCCACCAAAATGCCCGGCACTAAAAGAACCAACAGAGCAGAGTCAGATTTGTTGTCTGTTAATGGCAGGTGCCACAAGTATCTAACCAAAATGTGGGGTGAATCCCCACAGTTAATACCCAAAAGTTAAGGGGGAAAATAATTATATTATTTGTTTATTAAAAGAAAAGCAAAGGAAAAGAAAGAAATATGAGACCCTCATTGTTGGTTTTGTCTTTTGACAAAGTGTTAAATTGTAGATGGAGACAAAAAAATTTTAAAGAAGAAAAGGATCGCTCTTTTGTTTCACAAAGAATTAAAGCTGACAGCCCAGGACAGTCTAGCAGGAACTTTCCGGCTTTATGCTCTTTTGTATTTATTCCTTTCTATATTATTCTTTGCTGATTTGCTTTTTGTATTTGATGGATTCGTTGTGAAGAGAGGTAGAAAAATAGTAAATTTTTCAGATTGATTTACTCCTGTAACACATTTATTTTATTGAATATATAAATACAAAGGGGTTATGCATGAGAATTGATTGAGACTTAAGGTTGATATAAAAGTTTGGTTTTGCAATTTTTTCATATCAAGTTCAGTCTGCTTTTAAAAAAAAATTAATGGTTTTTGCTGTAAGTGAGGGAAGAATAATGAAGTTAACAGATTGATTGATTCCTATATTACACTTATTTTATTAATATATAAATATAAAGCGGTGTGTGAACAGATTGAGAATCAAAGATTCACGTAAGGGTTTGGTTTCGCATATTTTAAAATTTTTTCATATCAATTTCACCTCTTCAAGCATTAAATTAGACATTGGACCAAGTGACGTGATGTGCAACTGATAAGTTTAGGAAAAAAAACTTTTAAAAATTAAATACAGCTATATATCAATTATTTTACGTCCTTCAGATCTAATTAAAATAACTCAATTTTAACCAGAAGACGCTTCTTTAATTTTCTCACAGTTCCTTTTTTTTGGGCAAAAAATTGATGATTATCAATGTTAGGAAACTTTTGGTATACGGCAAGAAAGGGTTTTTTTTTTAAAAAAAAAATTTTGCATGATATTTATTATAGTTTTATACTTATTCTTAAAAATATTTATTTCATTTTTAAGTGAATTACTCCGGTATTTTCAGTTTCTGTACTCAGATATTTTTAAAAAAAAATTTGAAAAAATTGTAAAGCTCATTAGTTGTTTCAGAAGAGGTCTATTCTCTCAATGAAGTTTGTATTGGTTTCAAAAACAAAAGAAAGATATGTGCAAGTGCACCAAAATTTCGAAAGATAAAAAAGTAATGTATTATTTTTATGCTCAAAATAAACTTGTTAATTTATTTTTTATTACATGACTTAATTTTTGTTCTTTGCTTTTGCATCAGACCAATCAATAATCAATCATTGCCTATTGCTTTCGTATTACTTTTTATGTGAGTTGATATGGTTGACTAATATCTTGACAAATCCATTGGTCAATCTCAATATATCATTAATATCAATATATATATATATATATATATTGCTAACGAAATTCACATTGTTTCTGAAGAGCCACTAAACATTCCAGCTTTCAATCGATTTGGACTTCATCAAAGACATAAAAGCCCAAAATCTAGTTAGACAAAATTTGCCAAACTACTATTCTCTTGTTTTTCACCACATCCAAATTACTTCCCCTAATCTCATTTATAAGGTATTGCTATGAATTGCCACCTTCACCGGCAGCCCGAAAAAACTCATCATTTTCATCAATGTGACACAGAGCCAAGGGCGGACCTACATAGGCGGACCTACATAGAGTTTCGTGGGAGTTGCTGCCCCCATTCATTTTCAGAAATTTACATGTGTCTAGTTTTGGGCATTTCATTATAATCCCACTCATCTTCTAGTTTTGAACCCAGTGGAATATATCTATATTCACTTGACGAACAAAGCAAGAGCTAGCTCCATCTTTTCTTCAATTTTGTGGTGGGAGATCTAGTTTCTTCTCGCAGGTCTAAAGTTGTGGATGAAGTTTCAGGTGTCGGCTTATATCTTTACTTTCTGATTTCCTTTTACCGCCGTTTCATCTTTCCTTTTGAGTGTTTTTTTGTTGTTGTTTATGTTTTTCTTAGGCTAGACACTTTCGATATCTTGATGTTTTTTTAATGCATAGTATGATCTTTTGTTATCATGGGTTGAGACTTTTGGGCTGCTTCATTTTTTTTTGCTGTGTTTATTCCTTTTTTTTTTTGTTTATTTATTATTATAATAAGATATAATTATGAAATTGCTTGTTCCAACAGGAATACTTTGGTCACTAAAAAAAGTACAGAGAGAGAGATGTTTTCAATGATATTGGTAACGCATTAATTGTTCAACAATTTAAAAAAAAATGGGTAAAATCAAGTAGAAGATAATTGTAAGATATATGCAATATTTGATTATATATAAACAATTTACATTATTTTTGCATAATTTTGTATGATAATAGTTATTGTCATTTTTTAATAAACAAAATTTGTCCCACTGATGTGAGGTCTTAGGTCCGCCACTATACGAAACATTATCTTGTTGTATGTAAAATGTTTCTCCTAGATGATCTCTTGGCTATTTTTTTTTAATGGTTGGTAAAACATACTGAATTAGAAAACACCTATTAAAATCCTTATTCGCCAAAATTATGGGTTTGATGACCAATGTACCTACAGGTCTGTTAGCATTACTTTTGGCAAGCTCTTGAGTAACAAGAGGAAACACCACAATCTTACTAGAAAAAATTTCTTTCTCTTCACTATTAAATCTTGGTCTGGTCATAACTACCATAAACATAACTTTAGGAATGAAGTTCTTACTATTGCATGTTCAATGTGGCTCCTCTTCATCTTGTAAAAGATAATAGTTGACTGATTTCTTTGTCATGTAAAATCATTTTTCATTTATGTGCACAATATTATGCATGGATTTGAATCTAGGATCATGCGGTATGGTAGCCTCATCAAGCATAGACAAGCACAACTTCATGTGAGCAATCATGTTCTCATCCTACATCAATCACCGAATTGCATTAGAGTGTCTACATCAATCACCGAATTGCATTAGAGTGTCAATGGATAGTACCTTCTTTCTGAAATCTAATTAGTAAAGTTTTGTTAATATTCAATGTACAAGATAGTGATCAGAGAGTGAGCTGCCATGTCAGAGGAACTTCACGTATTTTTTTAAGGTCTAATGATCAATTCTCTTTCCGCCACAATTTTTTGTCTTCTTGTGAGATAAGTCACATGTATCTATCACTTGATGTCAAATGCGATCAATGGTATTTCTAGAAGTATTGAACATTAAAACAAGATTAGTTATTGTTCTTGGTTTGAGATATCAAGTAATATATTCCCATAGTTCGTTTGTTAAAAAGTTTCAATGGCCAATTGTTCCCTTAATCACATATTGATTTGCATCATAGTACACAAGGAAAAAATTTCAAAAAAAAAACCATTAATATAAAATACAGAAAAAATGGTTAATGAAACATAAATATGCAAACTAGTAGCTAGTGCTCCATAGTATGCGAAATTTATAATTAAAAGAAAATTTCAATAATCAACAAAATTCAAAAAGTTAATCAACAAGAACAAATCTGAATATGGCAACTAAAGTATACTCCACATTATGACTTTTTTTAAAAAAAAAAAAGTGCCTATAGGAGTAAAAGATGAATAATGAACAAAATTAAAACAAATATTAAAATTTATAAAAACAGACTGAAAAATCTATAAAAAAAATTATAAATTATGAATGTACTCCATCTTATGCAAAATTTATAAATTACGAATCTATAAACATGAATAATGAACAAAATTAAAAGAAGAAACTAGTACTCCATATTATGCAAAATTTATAAAAAAAAACTAAATAATAAATGACATAAAATAATGAACAAGACTGAGTTTTTTTTTTCAAAAATTAATAAAAGAAGAACCAATTAATTATGAATGCATAGCAAAGGCTTTCATAAATTGAAACTCAATATGCCAATGGGTATGAGAATTGAAGATTAACAAAATTAATAAAAAAAAAGCAAATTATGAAAAGCTAAACATAAAAGCTCGATCAATATGCCAGTAGATACCAAAGGCTTTCAAATGCATACCAAAATCATGATTAGGCACTGTCTCATGATCATCCAAGTCATCATCCAACTAAAGCACCTCAACAGGAACGATTGATCGATCATTGGAGTGAATCTCGATTGAATGTCGTTGTGGGTTTCAGGTGTTGACTGCTCATTACCCTTATAGTTTGCTTCCATGGCAGTTTCATCCACATAAAGACCATCATGATCGTCAGACGATGGGACAGCATTTAAGAGCTTGTGTGAACCCGAGTTATCACATGTCAATTCTCTCCCATCGTCTAAACAGAGCTTCAACACATCCTAACTGTCTTCATCAATTCTCACACCATTTGAAGCGAAATGATCATCATCTTTGAAGCTAGGCTCTACATTTAAGTCAAGCATTACAATAATACTTAAAGGTAGAGGACATATGACATAAAAGAGGTTCTACCCCAGCTGACAGTAAAAATAGGGCATGAAAATGAAAACAGAGCATGAGGCGGTGTGTTTCATCGGCGTGATATAGACGACATTCTTTCCTCCTCCGTTAATGGCAATGGGATTGTGCAGAAACAAAGCATGAGGTGGTGTGTTTAAGCTGCTTTCTTTCTCCCTCGCCTGTTCATACGAATTACTACAACACTTAAAAAAAATTCAAGCCCAGTTATTCATCCATCTGTTCTTATATTTCACCTGCCAGTTTTTGAAATTTTTATTTCAATTTCACACCACTTTTCCTGCCCAGTAGTTCACTCCCCTCATGTATAAAAAGTCCTCTTGTGATTCGTCTGCTGCTATTCAACGAAGAACCTCATAGTAATATTCATTAAAAAATTATTTTTTTCAATTCCCTCCCTCCTTGCACACAATTATTGGTACTTTAATGATAATTGGGGTATAAAGAAAACTTCATACTAATTTTTTATAAATTTAAAAGTATAATTATATCTTCTTAATATTCATACTCATGTAATGGATAACAACATGTTATAAATAAGATTAAAGGAAATATCTCCAAAATCTTGGACTATGTTTAACAGGAGTGAATCATTTTGAGGGAAATGAAAATGGAAGGATGGAGGAAGGTTCCATAAAAAGATTATATTATATTTATAAAAAGTTTAAACTATGTGTACCAAATAAATTTACTAAGATTTCTCTCACATTCTCTCGGTGTACAAAAATAAAACAAAATTAGGTTAATAGTCAATCTAATACCTAATCTTTGTAAGGTTAGGTAAAATAGGGCCAACACCGGTATACGAGACCAAGGTTGGCCGGTCTTAAAAAGCATTTAAAAATAAAAAATAAATTAATTTTATGTATTAATAAAAATAAAATTATATTAATCTAAAATATATTTTCTTAAAAAAATATTATAATTAAAAGTAACATTTTTTTAAATTATAAATATTTAATAATAATGCATTATTTTTACACAATATTAAGAAATTAATCTAAAATTTTAAATAAAATTAAAAAATTAAATTCTTAAAAATATTCACTGATATAACCAATTTATTTTATATATTGTATTAAAGAAAAATATTATATAAAATTTTCTTAAAAAACATATAAAATTATATATATGTATATATACCGGGACTAGATAAGACTGGTTTTGTCCTCAAGTTGGTGTCTAACTTGACCCAGTTTCCGAGACTAACCTGATATGTTAGAACTAGATCACCGAGTTAGTTTAATACCCTACTTTCTCTACCAAATCTAGCCTAAATCTAGCCTTAAATTCTGAAAATGATGCAAAATTCTAGACTTCACATTCTATAATTTAGAAAAAAAAAACTTAAGATATTGAGTAAGGGTGTATTTGGATTAGATTATGTATAAGTGATAATAAGGATAAGTGATTATTCATAATAGATTATGAGAATAATTGATTATATCAAAAGTAAATTATGTTTAGATATTTTTAATCCATAAGTGATTTTTATAAAAGAAATGTGTTTGAATATTGGGATTTAAGTGATTATTGGGTGGATAATGAGAAAAAAAAATAAAATAAGTGATTATCAGAGAATAATTGATTATCATAAACTGAAAAAAATAATTTATAAAAATAATCACTTAAATGATCATAAATAATTATTTTAATTAAAATTATATTTAAAAATTAATGATATAATTATTTTCTAACTCCAAAAATAATTATTTTAAAAATCCAAACACATATTAAAACACATTTGTATAACTTGCAAATCAGCATGCCACATCTCACAACATTTGCTAGAAATGTAGACAGGTGGTTTTTCATAACTAAAATTATGATCGACCTTTTCTATAATCACTGTACTTGAGCGTTAGATAATTTTCTTCAATTCGCAATGTTCGCATCGCTAATCGCTATTCTTAGCTCACGTCCCAAACACTATCCTTGTCCCTCCATATTTTCTCTTCTTCCTTATGCCTTTCTCCTCACAAATTTTCCCTCTCAAATTTCCGAACCCTAATTCTGCGAATTTCCGCAATCAAACACTTCCATTCTATCATTCAGTTCCATAATCAAATCACAATTTCATTCTCATCTGCAGCATCAAAATTCAAAATGACCAGCCAACATATAGCACATCACAGAAACGAAGCTCAGGTCTACCATGGCGAAGCTATCTGCAAGAAAAAATCGCGCGAGCTGCTGGGGGAATTCTGCCTCCCGAAAGGCTTGCTTCCCTTGGACGACATCGTAGAGGTGGGGCACAACCGCATTACGGGGTTCGTGTGGCTGAAGCAGAAGCGCAAGAAGGAGCATCGGTTCCAACGCATCGGACGAGTCGTTTCGTACGAGCCGGAGGTGACGGCGTTCGTGGAGGAACACCGAATGCGGCGGGTGACCGGCGTTAAGACCAAGGAGCTGTTCATCTGGACCACGATCGCCGATATCTCCGTCGACGATGACGATTCCAGTAAGATCACGTTCGCTAATCCCTCTGGCTTATCAAAGACGTTTTCAATTTCGGCTTTCGATCTCGAGGCCGACAAGAAGGAGGAAGGAAAGAAGTAGTTGGCAGTTAGCTTTCAGAGGTAGTCGATTACCAAAAATATAAAAAATGTAAAAACAACCAAAATAAAATCACTTGTCTAGTAAATAAATTAGGAGTTTTTATAAGAGGAGTTATACAAAATCTAGACACTTTTTTAGCTGCATTATTAATAAATATTTATGAATAATGCTACCTACAATAAATTTATATATTGATATGTTGATGATTGAAAAAAGTGGAAAGTAAGGAGCAAGGTGCTAAGTTATGTAAACAGCAAGGCGTTAAGTTATGTAAATATATACAGTACAATATTGAATATATGAAAAAAATTTTAAAAAATTTAGGATATTGGTATGTGGGATATTTATACATATATACTATTATTTATATGATTATTTATATTTATAATTAATAAATCAACTCATTAAAAGAAAAATATATATTAAATATTCTACAATATAATAAATATTAAAATAAATTATAAAATACTTATAAGAACTTATAAATAAAGTCTTTATTCTTTCTTCTTAATAAAGAAACATTTTTTGAATAAAAAATGCAGAAATATTACATTTTTATAAATATTTGTGAGATGATTTTTTCTGTTTTAACCTTAAATCCAGTTTCATAAATCTATTTGATAAAAAAACCTTAAAATTCTAAAATAGTCATATTATACTATCAAAACTTAAAATAATATAAATGAGTATAAAATAATATGGATAAATACATATTCACATATATAATACGCCTATCATATCATATGTATATCGAATACGAGTGCATTTATTTTTTTAAATATTAGAATATAATCATTTCAATATATATATATATATAATGTAATGTAAATTTCTTTTTAAAAAAAAAGACATGCTAAATCACATGCCGAGTAGATTAGGAGTTTTAACCTTAACTGATGCGTATTTCTATCCATTTAATTAACGTAGCTAACCCAACTTAATTCTGACAATTAAAGTTGGATAATTTTTTTTGGAGTTTAAATTACAAAGTCATCTCTAATTATAAAAAAATATATGAAATTCTTTGAAATTAAAATGCAACTTAAATTTTTTTAAAAATGATATTGATTTATTTTATCAAAATTATTAAGTTATTAAAATTGTATTTTTAAATGTTTATTTTAATATTACTTATTTCATGATGAAAAACATAAATCAAGCGTGTGTTTGTGTATATATATTTATATATCTCGGGCTGATGCATTGCATCAAACTCAAGTTGGTTGGAAACATTTTTATGAATAGTATGGCTTCCATTAAGTTAGATATATATAATAATATTTATCATATTATATAAATAAAATATAAAATATTTTGGTTACAAGATATAATTGTAGTTCATCTTTTATTCCAGAATGGGGCAAAGCATATTTTGATTCCATAAGAGGAGAGTAATTTATCTTTAAAAGTTTCATGTAAGATTAAACACTATCTTTTTAACAATTAAATTGAGAATTTTAAGATACAGTGAATGATAAAAATAGGATTTTACATCACAAAAAATAGAGCATCACACACGCACGTCGTGTGGTGAAGGGTGTCCATGCAAATCTAATTAATGGTCAAGTTGGTTGCGGAACTATTTTGATTAAAATGATGCTTCATTTAAACTTAATCCACCACTAGCTACAAGTTCAGCTTCAGATACACACCTCAAAATTTATATGTACATGATTACATCTTTCCTGCGTGATCGTATGGGTGATTAACTTTCTCACTGTGATCTCTTCAATTAGTTTGCCAATTTTTCAATCCCCATTGATCTCGATCTGCTTTTTTACCCATATACTGTAAATATAAAAAGAAATTGTCTAGATGCTAGTATAATTCAATATTATTTACCAATATATTATAAATTTTACATCTCAATTTCAATGTCAAGAAAATCAATTTTTTTCTAACACATATCTGGATAGAGTACAAACCGAGTTGTGTACTTGTGTTCTTTATATTTTTTTAATTTTAATTTTTTATTTAAAAAAGGTGGCTGCCTCCGACCCTCCCCTATCGTATCCCCCCACTCGCCCTCTTCGAACGTCCTCCCCCTCCCCTTGTAAATATTATATTAATAGTTTTTAACTATTTCACATTTATTAAAAAAATTAATTATATATTTTAAAATTTTAAAAAAATTCAATACCACAATTTTATTCTTATTAATTATTAATAAAAATTATTTTAAAAATTAATTATTTTTATTTTTTTTTCAACTTACAAGACAATAATCGATAGATGTAAAATAATAAACTTCTATTAAAAATTACACAACCCCTATATTTTGGAATAAATAAGAATTCTAGAATAACTTTTATGATATAAACGGGAGGAAGTATAATATAATATATATATATATTTATAATATGTTTAGTATAATATAAATGTTCTTTTAGTTTAATTTTAATTTTATTTATTTTTAAGCTTTGATTACTATTAATTTAATCATCATTTTTATTTTTTAATTTATTTTTAATATAAATTTTAATGTTAATTTAATTAATTTAAATTTTATTTTTGTTATATTGATCTTTAAATTTGATAGGTACCCTTCAATCAAACGAATATATCCTAAAAATATAAGTCAGTGTATAAATATATATTGGATATAGTTTATAAAATTAGATAAGAGTAAACAAAGATCGAGTATGACCAAGTTAACAATCAATCACATGGTTGGTCCTTGTGAGATTGGGTTGGACCGGCCTATCTTGGTATATGAAACTGAGTTGGCCCTAGTCCTTAAAAAATATTAAATTATAAGTACATTTATTCAAAGTATATTTTCTTGAAAAATAAAATTAAGATAAAAATAATATTTTCTAAAATTATAAACACTCAATTATCATACATTATTTTTACATAATATTAAGAGACCAATTTAAAATTTTAAATAAAATTAAAAATATTGAAATCTTAAAAATATTTATGATAATGATAAAATCAATTTATTATTAAAAATAACCATATAAAATTAATTAATATTAAAAAATTTTAAAAAATAAAATTATATATAATGACACTGGGTGAGACCATGTTTGACATCAACCCTATATGTACAACCCAGGCAAGTCGCTAGGCCAACCCAGCATACCAAGTAAGACTGAACTATTGAGTAGGTTGAATATCCTTAAAATTAAATAAATAATATGGTATGTGAATATAATTTGTAAATAAAGAATATGACCCTCATAGAGAGGTATAGGTTCTTAAAGTTGCGTGTGTACATAGGTTAGAAACTCTATGATATGAACCTAGAAGGCTCTTTCAATATATTACATCATCAATCTCAAATAAAGGTCCTAGCTTTGGAAAGTCTAATAATTAGAGCAGAAACTAGGGCCATAAAGGAAGCTCTGCAAGATTTGATTAAAGGCTTAGGTTTGATTAAAGGCTTACAAGATGAAGAGCCCAAAATTTATGAAAAAGAGGCATCTACACATATAGCCCAGAAAAGAATTATAACTTTGATGCAAGCCCATGATAAAAAAGAGACCCAGTTAGAGGAAGTAACTCAAGCCACTTAGGATTAGTTTAGGATATTATTAGATTTTTTTTAATTTTTAGGATTAATTTAAATTATTTTATTTATCTTATTCTTTTTGAATTTATTTGATTTAGATTAGGATAAATAATTTGTGAATTCCTATTTGTATTTAAAGGGACCAATCATAGGCTTAGATTTAATTTAATTTAGTTATATTAAGTTTATTTTTATCTAATTGAGTTAGGAATCATAGTAGGAATTAGTATTTTATTTCTCTATTTAAGATATAACATTTTTTAGAGAGATCAATATTATTCAGAGTTTATTCAATTAGTGAGTTTCACTAGTTCTTTGTATTCTTTTTAAAATACACCCAACTTATTAAGAATTTGATCTACTCTTGTAGTGCATTCCTATAGTTAGAGTTTTCTGAGATAGGTTCTCATTGGATTCTAGTTTAATCAATTTGTTTGAGTCAAACTTCCGCATTATTATCCTTTGTATTTTATGGATTCTCAAGATAGGTTACTCGTGGGATCCATATCACTCTAGGTGTTTTAAACTGTCACTCGCATAAAAATCTTAAAATATATATTAAATATTTTAGTTTATATTTGTGAATATATAAAATCAATTATTTGTTTAATTCCACTTGTTTTAAGTGTCTTAATTAAATCATAATTTTAAAAGGATTTAATTTTTATCTATATAGTTATCTTATTTGCTATTTTAGAATGTTTCTTAGCATTTTTATTTTTTTCATAAAATAAATACATTTATTATTATTTTTTTTTATTATGGAAACATAAATCTCGTTCCAGTGGAATCAAGATGTATGTTGAACAGAGCTAAAAAAAAAAAAAGGAATATTGTATAAGTGTAGTGTTTTGGTAAACTCTTTTTAACTTGTAGTATTTTGACATATAATTTTTTTATACGTAGTATTTGACTCAATTTCTCTCTATCTTAATCTTGCTAGTCTCTCACTTGAATCACTTGCAATCTTTCTTCTCATATAAAAGACAGTGAAATACCTTTTTCCTAAGTATCAAATATTTAGGGTCCATTTGGTAACACATTTAGAGGCATCCAATGTAGTTATGTTGGGGAGCCTCGCCTCCCTCACGTGTTCCCAAACATAGCTTTATTATTGGTTAAGCAAGTTTTTCTAAATAAACTCATGTTGATTTAGCATATCAGCATTTATTTATTTTTTTTAAATAACTGAACTACATTTGAGGTTCGAACCCTGCATTAATTAATCAAATTGATAACAAATCAAAAACTAAATAAAAATAATTTTAGAAGGCTCTTTTCTATAGAAGAAGTATATAATTCAATGACGTTAACAATTATGAGTATGATGATTCGGTGGAAAATATTTAGAAAGAGAGAAGGCATCAGTGTAAGGCTTAATTCGATGATTTTACTTACAGCAAAATTATAATTTTTTTAGCCACTATATATTATCAGATATTACCTGAGATAACCAAAAAGGTGAAATAACAGGAGAAAGAAAATAAAGAGGTACAAACTCCTGTAATACTCTCCTGATTGTTTTAATGCATTTCCTCCCCCTTTCTTTCAGAGGAGCTACAAACTCCAGCTGATTGCACTAAGGAGATTATGTTCAGAAAGATTTATTTTCCCCCTTAAAATACTACGTTCAGAAAGATTTATTTTCCCCCTTAAAATACTACGCGCTTTCAAACACCAAAATTGTTGCAAACCAATAAGCTAATATATGTAATAAAAAATTTAAAAAATTGTGATGAGTTAAATTTAAGCCCATTAATAGTGGAAAGGCCCAAAGGTTTAAATTCAATTCCGGCTTCGAATCAAGCCCACATCAGTGGTACGCTAGGTCATATAATTATTGTATGAGTACTAGTTTGTGTGCTTGGGCCAAAAAAAAAAAAAGAAAGTACCAGTTTGTGTGCCAAGCAGGCAAAGGATCGTCTCCTACTGTGACAGCATTTTTTCCCCACAAAGGAAAGAAGCAGCAAAGGGATAATTTTAGAATGCTTAGCAATTTTTGAAAAAAAATCAAGAGTCTTAACCAATTTTAATTATTTTAAAATGCTTAAAAAAGTCTTACAAAAAGCAATGGATGGAGTAGTTTAAAGCTAAAGTGTCAAATAATTTTATTGTTAGAACATGATTCACTTCTTCCAGTAATTGCAAAGTTTTTCATACTTTTGGGATAAAATTGACATTGGCAAATACATGAAAATAGGAAAGATAAGAACTGCATGAGAGAACAAAGTCTCAGGGAAAAAAAATCCTTGATTCAATATCATTAGTGTATATAATAGAAAGTCACATTATTTACAAGTTACGAGTAATATGCTCTATTTATTTTCTATTATAAGTTATTTTTAACTATTTTATACTCACCAAAAAAATTAATTAAAATTCTTGAATTTTATAAAATTTACTATAATTTTTTACTATTATTTTTATTAAATTATACCTACCTTAATTATTTCTTTCTTAATCTATCTCTATTATAATTATTTAATGAGAAATAAACATGGAAACAACCATTTAATACTCACAAAATGACTTATATTACTTATAATAAAAAATAAAGAGAGTAACTTATCTTAAAATTTGTGTAAATATAAAAAAATCATTCTAAATAAAAACTTGAGAAAAATGAGGGATAACATTTGTATTCCCAAGAAATTTTCTGAACTAATATTTTTAAAGCACAGGGAAATCATTCAAAATATAAATAAAACATATGTCCACGAGTAAAATTGTTTTTGATAAAAAAAAATTGTTATCATCTTAATATCTAAAAATTATTTTATTAAAATTTAAAACTGAAATATAATAAAATGATTAAATAAATTACAATTTTTTGGGTATTAAAGTATAAAAATTTTACTGGAGGCCTTTATTAAATTAATTTTTTGTACGGACATAAGAGCACTAATTAAACATTGAATTAAAGAATATAGTTTAATTAGTTATCACAGTGTAATGGTTATGAAGTCAAATCTATGAATCAGGTATCAATAATTTTGATCGGGTGAGAGAATCACAAGACGCGTGATTAGTCTTGAAGTTCCTCCCTTGCATTACTTCGCAGCAACGAACACGGGACCAAACTCTCTCTCATACTTAGCAGCCCCATCGATGCTCTGTAGCATTCTGCACGATCGAATTCTCCACCCATAATTCATTTCACTTTCTCGTTGGATTCGCTCACCAACTCGCCTTCAGATTCCGATCCAATCTCGGAAGTACACAAGGTTGAATTGAATCGCTGAATCACTGAAGCCGAGCCCAACTCAATGATCGGATCGAGCATGTCGAAGAGACTGCCCTACTCGACTAGAGATGTTGAGTATGACAACGCCAAGTTTCGCCACCGTTCATTCTTTAAGGTAGCCCCCGGACATTGGATCTTAGCTGGGAAATCATATGAAAAGTTAGTGATGTTAAATTTGATAGGGACCCAGAATTTGATTGATGATAGATAGATTGTGGTTGGATTCTGTATTGTTAGCATTTGTATAAGTTGCGGCGATGGAATTTCGATTGATGTCAACCTGGGTGGGTGAAAAAAGTTTATCAAGATTTACAACGAAGCTGGATTAGAGATTCAATGTATAAATGCAGAATTTTTCTGAATTTGTTGATCTTGTTTTGCAAAATGATGTCTTGTTAGTTTAGCTGAGTGTACACTAGCTTAAGCTTGCTGGCCTTATTGAAAAACTAATTATCGGTACCTGTCTAGGAGAGTGAAGGTATGATTTTTAGTTACTCCCAAAAAACTATCTTCTTGTGTCTTATTCGCCTTATTTTGTTTAACCCTGATTTTTTTTTTGCTTTCTAGAGTCGAATTTGTTTTTAGTTGGTACGTCAGAAATTTTGGTGCCAAATGAAATCAAAATGTAATCTTCAGAATCACAGAATAATTTGTTCAGTTAGGCTATGTTCAGATTGCCTCTCACTAGATAAGTTTCGATTTTCTAGAGCATTTAGAAACACTTCTTGAACTAAGGTTGCTTAAATGCGTAAATCCATTTGAAACTTGGTATAGCATATCATTCTATCCGATCTAAATTTTAGTTTGTATACTTTTATTTTTTGTAGATTGCTTCTGATCCTAAGCTGCATTGCTTTTTCAGTGAAGAAGATATATCTAGTATTTACTATTTACTGTCCAGCGAAAAATATGTTTGGCCTGAAGAGCAGAAATTTTAATGAATAAGTATTGTTTTCTGTCATAGTTCTAATGGTTTGTGGTTATTAAAAAAAAAAAAAAGATCATAAAATGCTGGAGGTAATCGTTGTTGCTAATCCTATATTTGCTGCATAAATGAGATACCTTTATTATGATAAGAATGATAAAACTTTGAGATTAGAGGAACTGATTTTCAAATTTTACAAGGATTATGAGTTTACCTCTTAAGGCTGCAAAATATGGTCAATTGTATGTTTCATATCCATGACTTGGTATCTACTTAACCTTATTGAAATGACAACCTTTGACCTTGTAATTTAGTTTATAGAATAATTGATCATGGGCAGTAGAAATGGCTATAGAACATGTAAAGTTCTAGTTTTAACTCCTCAAAAATAAAAAGAAAAATGCACAATACCTTTTAATTTGTCATTGTTTTATTATGTCCATTTATCTTTGCACTTTTTTCTGATATTTTCCATGACACTAAATTCTCAGTTGTTCTATGAATATCTTCTTTCTACTTTTAAATTAATGATTTTCAGGGCCATAGTATTTAAAGGAAAAGTGATTCACTGTGTCTTGATTTTCCAGGCCTATACTCAGAGCTTGGCCACTAGTAATTTAAAGCGTGATTGTACTAGCTGCAGCACAGGAAAGTTTCTACTCTTACTACTGATATTTGGTTTAGCATATGTTATGCTGACACATGCAAGCCCTGGTCATGTAGTTTCTGATAATCAAGCAATTGATGAAAGAAATGGTGAAGGTAACATCATTACCAGGGGTGGAAGCACACTAAAAAACCTCTTGAGACGACCTCCAAGGCTTCCTCCTAGATTACCACCTGATGCTAAAGGTAGCAGTAATAGTATTGATCATGTAAAACAAAATGTTGGATCAATATGGACTACCAGGCAACAAAAAGTCAAGGATGCTTTTATTCATGCATGGTCTGGTTATAAAAATTATGCTATGGGTTTTGATGAACTTATGCCACTCAGCCAGAATGGAGTTGATGGATTAGGAGGACTAGGTGCTACAGTGGTGGATGCTCTTGATACAGCCATGATAATGGGTATTGATGAAGTTATTGCTGAAGCAGGATCCTGGGTTGAAACACACCTTGCTAAAAGAATCAGTGAGAAGGGCCAAGTAAATTTGTTTGAAACTACAATACGCATTTTGGGTGGGCTTTTAAGTGCATATCATCTGAGAGGTGGGGAGAAAGGAATGAACTTGACACATGCAGGACCTGAACCAGCTGTTTATCTAGAAATTGCCAAGAATTTGGCTGATCGTCTGCTCTCTGCTTTTACATCCAGTCCAACTTCTATTCCATTGTCTGATGTTATTCTGCATGATTCCTCAGCCCATCCAGCTCCTGGTGGACTGAGCAGCACTTCTGAAGTTTCCACTGTACAACTTGAATTCAATTATCTCAGTTCAGTATCTGGTGATCAGAAATACAGTATGGAAGCAATGAAAACCTTGGATCATATGAAGACTCTCCCTAAGGTTGAAGGATTGGTTCCTATCTACATTAGGTATGGAAATGTATTCAGCTTATATAGTGTGAATACCTCACTTTCTTCATCCACACATTTTTGTTTGAAGTTATTATGCATAAATCTTTCAACTATTTTGTGTGTTCAGTTTCTTATTTTTACCTAAATTTTCGGACATGCAAAAGCCAGCAGAGTTTTTTCTCCTTTTTTAATGGTTTTCTTGTAAAAATCTGATATTGTCTCTAAACTTAATGCAGCCCTCATTCTGGTCAATTTAGTGGAGAAAACATCAGACTGGGATCTCGTGGTGATAGTTATTATGAGTACTTAATCAAAGTGTGGCTTCACTCTGGAGCTAGTCGTGATGGGAATACATCGTATCTATATGAAATGTATACGGAGGCAATGAAGGGTGTTAAGCATCTTCTTGTTCGAAAATCAATTCCAAATGGATTAGTTTTTGTTGGAGAATTGCCTTATGGATTAAATGGTGGTTTCAGTCCTAAAATGGATCACCTGCTATGCATTGACTCTTTCTTTTCATGTTTGACATCGCTTGAAATTCATTCAGTCCCCTTAGTTGCTTGACAATTTTTTTTTCTTTTTTTAATTCCAGTAGAAAGAGTACAAAAGGGCTTCTTAAAGTTATTTTGCCATCTGTGCTATATTATATCTTACTGACAGTTCTGAACAACGGATTTGTTTGTCACTGGGAGTTATTATCAGGAAAGAAGATTTTTCCAATCTTTAACTCCCTTCACAATAATGACCTAAACTTTTCTATCCTGCCCTCTGGTGCATTATGAGATCTTATGAAGTTTAACTAGCCATTGTTAAAAATTAAAGGTGGAAAAGGAAATATGTTTTTCATCCTTCAGATACCAGTTGAGAGTTGAGAGTGAGACAGTAACAGTAACAAGTAGTTCAGTTCAGTTGAGAATTTTTTTTTTAAATGTCAATTTAGTTTTAATTGTTGCTAATGCAGGTGTGTTTCTTACCTGGTACTCTGGCGCTTGGTGCTACTAAAGGCCTTACAAAGGAAAAGGCAATGCTAAACAATATGCTTAACTTCGAAGACTTGGAAAATTTGAAGCTTGCAGAAGACCTGGCTAAAACATGCTTTGAAATGTACTCAGTAACTTCTACGGGTCTGGCTCCGGAAATTGCTTACTTTCATACTGAGGTTAGCAAGTTTTTTACAACATATTTGGATTTGTTGATTACAAAAATGACCAGCAGATGTAGTAGGGTAGCTTATCAGGCATCTTTGTCCTCTGGTTGATGTTTCTCCCTAAGAAAATATTGTTTATAATATATATATGTATGTATGTGTTTTCTTGCTAAAGTGGTGATTTGACTGATTACGCAGGAATTTTCTGAAGAAGGTCTTGATGGAGGGAATAAGAGCTCAGAATATGTGAACGATATCATAATAAAATCAGCTGATCGTCATAATCTTTTGCGACCTGAGACTCTGGAATCTTTATTTGTTTTGTATCGTATTACAGAAGATCCAAAGTATGCTTCAGTTCCCTCTTATGTATTGGGTTAATTAGTAACTTAATTTCCTGGGACCATACCCAAGAAACCAGGAACACAGGTCTTTCTTTGACATTTCCTTAATGACCCAATTTGTTGTCTTACAGATATCGTGAATGGGGTTGGCAGATATTTGAAGCTTTTGAGAAATATACAAGGGTTGAGACTGGTGGGTACACTTCTCTGGACGACGTAACTACTGTCCCTCCCAGCAGAAGAGACAAAATGGAAACTTTCTTTCTAGGAGAAACGCTGAAGTATTTATACTTGCTGTTTGGAGATAGCTCTGTTGTTCCATTGGATACATTTGTTTTTAACACAGAAGCACATCCTATACCAATCAATTTGAATAAATTGTAGGTTTTTTCTTTTTCACAACAGCATTCAATCAACAGAAAGCTTTTAGCCTTCTAGACTGAAGTGGTACAAAGTGAGATGCTTCTTTGAAGTTAATCATGAATCTCTTACGCGGAGCAAGAGCACTTATTGTTGTAAAGGCATTGATTCGCTGGGCTATCAGGAAACACAAAATGTGACAAATATTGTATGAATCTTGCAACTACATGTCAGCTCCCGTCACTTTGGCTATTGGACTTACCGTTTTGCACTTGTAACCTGGCTTGTCTTGAAGAGATTGTAAAATTTTGTTTCAGTGATCACTAACAAAGAGCAGCTTTTGTAATTAAATTATCTGCTTTTCCACAGTTTTCTGGCTGCATAATATTGTTGTCAATGTTTGATTAGATTGCTACCTTCCTACAAGTTACACGCTATTTTCACATCTACGTTTTGGCGTTCGTTAGGTAACATAATGACTACAAATTTTCACTATTGCTGCAATGGATGAAGAGGTGATCACCATCTCGAATGACGCTTATGTCATCTATCTCTGCTTTCTCTGTATTGATAACTCTTGTAGGTTTTGATCCTGCAAACTTGTCTTCTGTAGTTCCACAAGTTTATAATAGTTAGAGTGAGAAAGTAAGAAAAGTAAGAATTTTGTTGATATATGTTCAGAAGTTTGAATTCTCCTAAAAGTGAGGGGAATAGAAAGAAAAAGCTGATCTTTTTCCTTGTATGTACTTGCATTTTTTCAGCAAACTAATTATTGTTGCTCTCAATTGTAGTTTCAAAATCAAGTCTACCTTAATTTTAAGGCCGAAGCTTACCAGCAATCTTGAGCAGCTCCTCTATTGAATCAGGTAGAATTATCAACTTCCCGTGCTGTCCTTGTGAAGCACTCCTGCATTGGTCCATCAAGTGAATCGTGACTCTCTTCTTGTTGAATCTAACCACTTCTATATCATTTGGACAGTTAGGATTACTTGAGTAAGAGTTTTTGTATACATTCTCAAATGGGCAGTTGATAGATCTTGGATCATCGTGTTTTCTGGTTCTGGTTGTGTCATTCCTAATATGGTTAAAAATTTCCGGCTCCCCAAGTTCTATTCTATATTCATCTGCTCTCTTTATATTTTCACAATTCATTAAGAGGCTAGAAGTGCTCTTTCTATCTTGCTGCTCTTCCAGAGTTCTTATCTTCCAGCCTATGAAATTTGGATTCTTTGCATTTGTATCTCTTTCGAGCAGTATATCAACCATCTCTGGATGCCCTTTGAGTGAAGTAGCATGAACCTCTCTTTCTCCATCCTCACTTGTCACCTTATGCAATGTAATCTCTGAGTCTGTGAAGTCTCTATACCTTCCTTCCTGGACTAATGGATCCTTGGATGAACTGTTTGTACATGCATGAGAAAAGCTTTCTCTTGTTTTTTCTCCATCTAGTTTTTCATGAACGACCAACCCAGGGTCTGCACGGGGATATTCCAAGCCCAAGCTTTCTAGTTCCTTTAATCTCTGTCAGGACAAATAACAAGTAGTTAGAAATGAAATTTTGCTGCTATTATTATTGTTATTGTTATTGCTTTTGCTGATTTTTAGAATAATGCAGCAGAAGAATGAAAAGTTTATTATATTTTTTCTCCAAGGTTATGAGGCTGTCTTATATCCTATTACCGTGAAAAGGTTATCAGTTATAATTTGTGAATCCTCTGGATGTGCTTGCATTGCATTCAGTAATGAAGTTTTATTGAGCCGTAAAATTTGAGAAAGATCTGTAGTCCGGACTGTGAAAGGCTGCGGTCTCGGGCTTAATATCCCAATCTCTCCAAATGTTTCCCCTGAAACTGCCTTCCCGACAACCTGAATTGTTCATATGAATAGTAAGTTATATACAATTGTGCCATCCTGTTCTCTAACTGAAAAGACAATGTTTGATAACTATGACATACTTGATCATACCCATCCATTTGGCGAATAAGATCCTGCAACAATAAGGCATTTGAATAGTAACTTTTATTAGTAGGTATTCTTTAAAGAAAGAACCTTTGCTACATGATCATCTTCATCTTTCATAAAATTTGACATGTGGATAGAAAAACGTCATCAACTTTTATGGAATACTGATTGTGTAAACTTTCATTCATAGTTAATTGAATAATCATGTTTAGTTAACTCACCACTGCCCCAGAAACAAGCACGTAAATGTCAGTGGGAGCTTCATTTTGCAGTATCACATCTTCCTTGGGTGGAAAATACTCAGCTTCCATTTCTGAGGCCTATTATTATAGTTACTGTGTCAGACTTGGTAACAGTAGTTGATTGAAGTAACTACTGAGGATGAAAACAGAAGGAAAAGGAAAATGGATGGTCATAATAAAGCAAGATGATATTAAATACAAATAATTCTTGTGGAGTATTACCAGTTGGAAAAGGAAGTCATGGGAAACTCCATGGAAGATGTAGACCTCCTTCACAACAGGAAAGAAGAGATGATTTGCAATGCTCGAACGAATTGCCTTAGGCAGACCATTTAATGTTTCTTGCTGCTTCAGCCCTTCTGTTTTAAACCTCAGACACAAGTGTGACAACATTTGATCTTGTATGTGATGGGGCAAATGATTCCTTGATGCAAACTCTGATGCTGCTCTGACTGTGTCTCTCTGTGGCACCCAATGCAAGTTTCTGTTAATTAGAGGTTAGTAAGAAAGTTCCTTATTCAAAATGAATACTATCTTAAATACAAGCAAATAACTAGCTGTCACTAAAGTAAAAGTAAAGCCAAAGACAACTGTGACATGGAGCAGTAAGGATTTTGCTATGGTTGAAGTTTGAAGGACTAAATAAAACGTCTAGTATTGTCATCTCAAAAGACTTATAGCTAAGTTGGTAAGGGCAGATGATAATATCTATTCTTGTCAACTTGAGTTAAATTCTTGAGGAGAACATTCAAAGAGTAAACTAAATCATTAGGCCAATGTTGGAGAGTGCAACATTGAGATTGCCGGTGAAAATATAGACTCGAATAAAGCTCAAGGAGACTTCTGAATACCAAAAAACTGTCTTAAGCTAGGAAGTATGGACACTGATACTGAAATAAACACGATGGTCTAGCAAAATTTGAACTCCTCACATGTAATTTCTAGTGTCGAATAGTGTCATCATACTATGTTTAATATCAGTGTCTAATGTGTTTTGGACTCATACATGGCTCTTTATCTGAAGTGTCTGTGCTTTATAAACTTGATGTCTAGTATAATGGTGATTGTTAGAAGTACTACATGAAGAATCTAAAACTCTCAACAGTTGCAAATGAGTGATCAATTGAGCAGGATAAGAGAAGAGGCATAAGTTTGAGAGCACAAACAAAATTTTTGGTGTGGCTGGTCCAGTGAACAACAAGGTTTGTCATGTTTCCAATGGTGTACGATGTTAATCCCAGATTGAACAGCATGTATAATGTATCAAACAGCATCTCTCCTGGGTTTTGAGCATGTAAATCCCCATAGCCAGTAGTGGTAAGTGTGACAATGGACCAGTACATTGCAGTCACATATCTGTCCCAAAGACTTTCTTCTTTGAAATTTGGGTGCGTTGCACCAATCCAGGTCCTTCTGGAATCAGGATATTTTTCTGCAATTAGATAGCAAAAGCATCCAGCACAGTGTACTGCAAACAATGTTACCTGAAATTTGATGGGAGTGACAATCAATATAGACAATATATATAAATAGAATCTATGGCAAATTTTAATATTTACGAGTTATGAACATTGCAGCTCATTCTTTAAATCTCGTGTGATACATGAGAAAACGTGTCTAGTTTAATTTATTGAAGTTTGAAATGAAAGATATGAGCTTTAGTGGCTTACTGCAATGAGTTTTGTGCACCTGGTCCAGAAGTAATTGAAGCGGATGTCTTTCTCAAGTCTGAAAGAAAGCAAAGAAGCAAGTAAGAACTGATATTCTTATGATTGGAGTTTTGAAATGTTGAAGAAGACCAGATCACCAGAAGCATGAATTGAATATAATGATGAACCTTGCAAATAGAGAGCTGACTCGTCTCAGACGCCATAAGCGAAGCATGTTAAGCAGGTCAAAGGCAAGCTCACTGCTATGGTTATTGAAGAGGAGGCTGATGGACTGAAACGGTGCCGTTGAGCAGACATCAAAAATAAACCAAGTAGATATGTACCTGTAAGTTTGGAGTTATATCAAGCAAGAAGAGTTTTAGAAGTTCACGTTAATCTAAGGAAAGAAAAGGTTCAAGTAAAATACATGTATCAAAAAAAAGATTTAATTATATGGTCCTCCTCTCCATTATAAAAGTCTACATGGATCTCTCTTTAAGCCTAAAGTTGCACTACAACTAAGTTCATTTTATCCAAAATGCCCTCTCACCTATTAATTATACGATCGGATTTCTCTTTTTTAAGAGATAAGAAGCATTACATAAAAGCACCAAGCAAGTAGCTTGAAGAAGGATCTTATTACCACTATTCTTGTTCTTATTTTCTACTCTTCTCAGAAGGATCCAAATGAGTTGCTGATTTACCTGATTGCAATTTTCCTGGGATCATCAACAAGGAGGTGAGACTGCCTATCTAAATAAGCAACAAAGAATGTAAGCATGATGTCAATGGCAAAGAAGCCATCAACAATGTTGTCAATGATGAACAGTGCATCTTGCTTCGTAGACAGAAAGGCAAACTCAAACGGGCATATCCAGGCTGAGTAAATAACTAGAACTACCAGTATCAGCTCCCAAGCCCTGTAAATAATGTGCATATATAAGAAGCAGCAGTAACAGTATCATAAGAATTATCATTATCATATATATATATATTGTTTCTGTCTAAAGAATCATCACCTATATCTTGGATCAAAAGGGGCGATTATGTATCTTCGGAGTCTGATTCCCTGCACGATTTGGGCTCCAAGAGATGGCAGAAGATCATTAGACAGAAAGCTGCTGTGAGCAAAACTTCCCATATTGAATTCATCTAACCAGAACCTCTGGAAGTAGTTCTTCGCACAGGAGAATGACATTTTCCGAGTTTGTATCCCTCAAGACTGTAGAAGGACTTAATATGATACTTGTGATATCTTGTAAGGGAATAAGTAGGCAGCTTATGCAAGTAGTGACAAATAAAGAGTAGAAAAGAGAGTGAGGGAAAATGATGGAGCCATGGAATTAAAGAAGGAGGCTTCTTGAAATGCAGTTTCAGAGAATTAGTGTATATGAGAGAGAGAGAGAGCA
Source organism: Adenanthera pavonina (assembly GCA_026686845.1). NCBI lineage: Eukaryota > Viridiplantae > Streptophyta > Magnoliopsida > Fabales > Fabaceae > Adenanthera > Adenanthera pavonina. The sequence continues at coordinate 6,758,336 of JAIVEN010000009.1, forward strand.
AGAAGAAGACACATACAAATGGTGTTTCTGGTTGTACATATTGTGGTGGTAATGGTAGTTCCATCATCAGTATATATAGACCATGTTTTGCAAGGACAGATTCAGAGTGATATATGTAAGTATTTCCATTTCAAATCCAAAAATGGAGCAGAAACCATTTTAAAGTAGGTGTGGATTCAATATATGGATGCCACGTGGACCACTATGGCTTTGGTGTAGAGGTTGTAACACTTATGCAACTAAAAAGAAAAACTAAAATCCAATTTAAACTCATTTTCTCCTTGATCTTCTTAATTACCAGGAACTCAGGATGTTTGTTTATGCAACGCAATCAGAACCATAAGTATGAAGCTTACTCCATCCATACGTTATATCATCTCTCTCTCTCACTTACTCACCAGTTTTTGACCAGATTTGAATCGGCCTACATGTAATGCTTCTGATTCTTACCGACCTTAACTTGGTTGTGGTTGGTCCACATATGATGATTTAGTTGAAGATCATCATTACTTACAGAATCTGCATTGAGAGGTACAGTGGCCTAATACTTTTGAATTTTTCTGGTAAGATCAACGTGTTGTCTTAATTTTTCACGAATATTCTTTCCTTGTATTCCTTGTTATCTTTTATTGATCACCTTGTAGAAACTCCAAATTTGGACATATTCTTAATTCTCTCGCAGGGCATCCTTTTTTACTTCCATTTTGCAGATTTTGCAATTCTTCTGGTATCAATACCTTCTAATGTTAAGAGGGCAAAAAAAAAAAAAAAAGGAAATAGTAGCACTGTACAACTACCTAGTTGCTTTGAAACCTAAAATGCAATTTTTTTTTTGTGGGAAAAGTAATATGCTGTCTTATTATTTTATTATTATAATAATTGTGTCACTCGGGTATCTCCTCTTAGAAATCTGGAAGGTACTATATTTTCTCATCTCACTTGTCGCTTCGGACATCCGATAAATTATTTTCCCATATCAGTCTAATGCATTTAGGAATTTATTTCCAGAGTACTTTGCAGAAGAATGAAATTCAAGTTGATAAAGATATTATCTTTTCTTATTAACTAAACTTGTTTATTATTTTCCTAGAAGAATATCGAGAACTTCAAATATGGATCACATTATGAGTTTGACGGTTTGAGAATTGAGAAAAAAAAAAAAGGATAATAAGGAAACAGTAGTGCTAGTTCTTATAGCTTTATGACTTTGTCATTATGTTAGTAATGAAAATAAAATATAAAATTTATAATAAATCATATTATTTATAAGTTGAAAATAATGAGATTATTTTTTTCAGACTTGGTATAATAGATGGGGCTCACCTAGTTTAATTCAAAATCAGGGGGTGGGGCAGAAAGAATCTGAATTATTCGTTTGCTGGGGACTATGGAAGCCCCACTTCTCGTGAAAGACTAGATAACTGCAGGCAGAGAAGTACAAGGATGTCTAATAGGCATGCTTACTAAAGTCGGCACACTCACTACATCACATGGACCAAGCAAACAGTTTTTTTTGTGGTCATGAATCATTTTGTGAAACTCGAGTTTTTTGTTTTCTCTTTTATCATAAATTAGGAGTATTTCCCGCTAACAACAAAGACTAATCTTCTTAGGAGTACTCAAATTTGGCTTTAGTTTTGTTTAATTTCTCTCCCGAAACACCCAACCCTAGGAATAATGAAGTTGTGTTATGTTCAAGACATGGTCAACAAGACATTTCAAATTATATCGAAACTCTGTTCTGTCGTATTATGTTGTCATGTTTTGATGTTCCAATCTATGTCAATATCAATACTTATACGTTACCCCATGAAGCTAGCCCATCAAATTGCACTTTGCAAGAGGCTGAAAATGCAGCCACAAGTTTCTGACCCACCCCTTAACTTTCTGATATATTGGTTTGAAGAATTGTGGTTCAGCTTCTCCGTTAGTAATTACTACAGAAACAAATGCATTTGGGCCCTCAGTTTTGTAAATTTTCTTCTAATGGTTTAAGAGATCTCTTACATGTGAGTCTTATAAAATCAGGACAAGTCTGATTCTTCATCTATCTCTCTACTTTACAATTCTCTTTACTTCAGTGGATCCTAACTTCCTTTCTATAATATACAAAACACTTCATGAACTTCAAAGGGAAAAAGGAAAGGGAAAAAAAAAACACTGTCAGGATCTAAGTAGATAATCTTCCTCAAATTCTAGTTTATTTTTAAGTTATGGAGAAGGCAAACCCATCAAGGTCAAGTAACTTTAATGTTTCGGTAGAATGACAAGTGTGTGATAATACAAATACACAACACTGATAAAAAAGAACATTAATATATAAAGCCAAAATTGGAAATGTAAGTTTATCATGTGACCATTGGAAGGACACATGCCAAAAAGAGAAGGTTGGTTGTCCTGTACTCAATAGTGCAAGAATGGCTCCCTCATACGTTGCCCTACACCCCTTTGCTACTTCTTTTTTAGTGTTTTTTTTTTCCACTAAAAGGAGATCACAGAGTTTTTTATGCATTCGAATGTTTTAATTTTTAACAAAAATATAAACTTATTTCAAATACTATGATCTCTTCTTCAAATTTTAGAGTCTCTTGCTGTAAGAAAAATAGGGGTGAAGTTAAACTTATCGGAAGTAGATCAATTGCTATATTGCTTCGTTAAAAAAGAAACCTTACAAATTTAGAAAGAAGTTAGGTTTAATTTGAAAAATTTTAATTTTTCAAGTGCTTTACAGTGTTTCTTGCAAAAAGTCCCTGAACTTCTTAATTCATTTCCTAAATAAAACGGGTATTTATGTTTTTAACAATGGAACATAATATATTTTTTAAAATAATAATTTAAACTTTTTTAAAAAATAAAAAAATTATATATGAACTTTCATAGAAGTTAATTTTCTAAAAAATATACCAAGCCACTGAGAACATGGGATAAGGGTCACCTAGTTCTATTCAAAATAACGATAATTGTTGGATAGAGTAAGGAGATCCAGAAGCGTTTGGGACAGAGTGAAAGCAAAATCAGCATAATAGAGGCATTTGATGGAGAAGGTAGTAGGAGTTGATAAGGTAGTAGGAATTGATATAATTGCATGTTTCCACTATCACTTGCCTCCCCAACTTTAAACCAAATATCTCTAAAATAATTAATGGCTTCACATTGTGGCCATCTTCTGGCTTAGGTTCATCTCAGGATTCTTGAGACAAATGGTAGATCACCCCTTATCTGTTTAATTTGAGAGATTTGGAAGAGGAAGGAGGGAAAAGAAAACTTCATCTCTTATTTTTTTTTTCAAATTAAATAATGAGAAAATAATATTTTTCTTCTTCTGTTTAGAGAGAAGGACGAAGGGAGGGGATGGAAAAACGTTGAAACACTTCTTTTAATTTTTCTTTTCTTTTTAAACGGGATGGGGAAGGGGAGGAGAGGGAAAATACACCCCTTCCCTTTTAGTTTGGAAAAATATAGAAGAGAAATTTTTCTTTCTCCCTTTTCTCCAAATCTCTCAAATCGAAGGCGAATAGTTTAAGAGTAATTAGGAATAGATAAATTAAGAATAAAATAAGTTAGAAATTATCAATATAAAACATAAAATCTATAATAATTATATTATTTATAAGTCATAAATAATGCGATGAGTTATTTTTTTACACTTTATGCAATATTGCTAATTTTGATGGCAAAGGAAGACATCTCTACAACCACACATGTTTGTTCTTTATGTGGTAAGTAGTGGCTTCTGCCTATTAAGAAAGTAGTGATTCTCATCAAAGATTAACATATTGGAAGGAAATTATATATATTTATATATACACGAAAATCAAAATTTTAATATATTTAAAATGAATTGTCTTTTTGTATTAAAAAAGATAAATTGTCTTTTAAACTATAAGTCTTGAAAAATGAATATGACTTTTAAAAAATATCTTTTTCTTATATTTGAATCCTTAGATATAATTATCTCTAAAAGTTTGCAGATATTCCTTTCAAACTTTTATATTAGTCACATTTTATAAAAGTTTTATAATCTCAAATAGAAATTATTTTATAAAATTTTATGAAATATTAATTATTTTATCTTAAAAATATTTTTTTGAAAACTATTTTATAAAGTGTTAATTATTTTGGAGAGTTTAAATGTATAATATTTATTGGAAAAAAATAGAAACCAATGTAATTTTTATATAATTTTATTAATGTAACGTCATAAATAGTAACCAATGGGATACATAAAAATGATTTATATTAGAGTTATCTTTAAGGAAGGATATTGTTTTGAGTTGAGAGGGATGCGTGGGGTGGCTGACAGAGTCGGTGACAACTGACACGTATTCCCCACCATAGGATCATGGGAGTACGCTCATAGGCATAAGGTCACGTCCAGAAGAGTACGTACAGCCACATACCACTTGCCACATATATCGATTTGCAGTTGGGGGAACAGAACAGTGAATTAATTATAAAAAAATATTTATTAAAAAATTATTAAAATCTAAAATATTACATAATAAAAATAAAAAATAATTATAATAAATATTATTTTATAATTAATTTATTATATTAATCTTAAAATATAATTTCTCCTTTGCAGTTTTTCCACTTCATCATTCATCATAGACTTCCCATGTGATAATAAATAAGTTCAGACGTGCACGTATTATTTATCACTTATTATAGAAAGTATCATTTGTTATAAATTTTATGTTGTATTTTTTTTAATTTTAAATATAAATTATTAAAAAAATTTATGATTTAAAATATTAGTTATATCTAGTTTATTAAATGAATTTTTTTAAAATATTTCTTATTAAATATGCTGAATAAAAATAATATAATTTATGATTGAAAATAAATAATATTTAATTATGAGTAATTTTGAAAAGTAAATTAAATTTGGAACAAATTTATTAAGTTTATCAATTTTTCTTAATATATATGAAGTGATTAAAAGTGATTTAAATTTGAAATGAGAGGGAGTAAATTGATTTATATTGATTCATTGTCTAGATTATTTAGATTTAATTTATACACTTTAAAATATATTTTTAATTATTTTTTGTTTTAAATGAAACAAAATACAAAATAATATCAATCTCATAATTATTTATTTATAAAAATGAGTATTTAAATTAAAAATAAAAATATAAACCATCAAAATTAAACTGAACAATTTAAATGGAATAGGCAATGGATATATTTTTAAGAATTTGCACATACTATCCCTTTCTCCTATAAAGATTGTCCACCACTTCAAATTTTAATTTTCCTAACGCAATCTACTTCCTTGTTTCATGACAACTATTGTTTAGGCCGAAAATAATGACAAGCAAAGCTAATTAAATACTTCATATTCATTTGTTTATGGACTTCTTGTTAAAAGAAAGTTGGTTAATACGTATAGCGATAAATATTTGAACTAATTCATATTTAACTTTTTATTATCATATAAATATAAAAAAAAGGTCAAATCACTTAAAAAATAATATAATTGGAACTTGAGAGCATTATACACATGACAAGCATTCACTATGTCAAGTTTATCATTCAGGCAAAAACAAAATCTAATATTTTAATCGAAAATGTCTGTCACAGTAAAGACTTAATAGGTATTTTTTCACTACCGCATCATTTGTACTCTCCCAACAAAAAAATTGTCCAAATCCCTTTTCAAAAATTTACAACATCAGAACTATAGACTAAATACTACACACATAATATAGCAGTAGGAAGCCGGTGGATGTAATTAACTGATTAGAGATCATTTCTCTTGTCCTAATTATAGAGTTTTTTTATTCTAATTCTAAATATATGATCATTTATAATATATGAGATAGTATTTATTATATATATTAAAAAAATATACTTATTTAATGTATCTCAAAGAGAGAGATAAAAAAATTAAATAAGGGTAGTTTTAGAAAAATATTATAATTTTTGAAGAAATTGAAATAATTAATTAATTTTAATTTTCTTACTTAATCTAGGTGAATCGATTAAAATAGTTTTAAGGAATATTTAACTTGTACCATTGGGCTTTGTGTTTAATCCATTTGTGACATTAATTCACTTTTTTATTTTTTTAAGAAAAATAAGTTAAGTGAGTGTGTGAATGATTAAGGGAGTATGTGGATGACTTCCTTAAACTAAGGGAAAAATTTTTTTTAGTTTAACTGGAGTGTAAATGACATAACATCACTATACGAGAACTAATCCCTCCTAATTCTGAGTGTTTAAATTTTAATGTCAAATTTTCCCCGACTAGATTATATTATTTTAGAATCTTTACAATTTTAAGTGAATAATTTAGTTTTAATAAATTTGTATTGTTTAGTTGATGTAAGAGATTTCTCACATTAATGACAGAATTCGCATGCGTGTGTAAATATACAGGTAAATATCATTTATGTACATTTAGATTACCAGAATTGGATCAAATGAAGGAGATTCAAAATCCTTCAAGCAGGTCTTAAATACAATAAATACAGAATATGAGAATAAAATCACACGTCTACATCCTCAAGTTCAGAGTTTTTTTTTTTTGGCCAACAAGTTCAGAGTTCAATCTTCGTTTCCTTAGGATACGCAATGAATCTCTAGTAATGGATAATTTATCATTCAAATTTGTAATATCAGCTGCCATTTCCACCATTGTAGAGTTCATCTTCTCCACTTTCATTTCCATCTCAGTAACTTTCTTCTCCAGTTCAATATTTCTCTTCCCTTCAATGTCTGTTATGGCTTGTCCTTGGGTTGATATTGCCTGCATGCAATAGGATAAATTAACATTTTAGAATCTGAATTATTATATGGTTTTAAAAAAATAATACATAATAAATCCTTTAATCATCGAAAAAGAAAAAAAAATTGTCCATCTTTGTTGTTGGGAGAATAACATAAATTTTATATATGGTATGTGGGAGAAAAAAAAAAAAAGATACCTCAGCCTCCTGAGTGATCCCTGATTGCAGTATTGGAATGCTAATCTGAATAACACTGTCACCATAACTATTGGCTTTCATTTTCATGTCAAGAATTTGAATTTCCTTGATACAGCGTAATAAATCATTAGATAGCAGTTTAAGTCAGACCCAGGAGGATAAATATTGACTTGGTGTAAATTCCAATCACTTCAAATATATCATAGAGGAATATAATAGAAAGAAAAAAAAAAGACTAATGAAATATAAAATTCCATATATATCTGGTTTTCTTCTTCTTCCGATTGAGGTTGGCATTGCAAACATGAAGAATCTACGGAAGGGTACGAAATCGACTCCACACTTCCCATTATCGAAAGCTTAGAACAGACGAATATTTGAAAGTCCTGTTTGGAAGCAAAGCAAATATATATTTTTTTCCTGTCTCGCTTAGAAATTAAGTAATGAGATCTCAGCGAAACCATGAATGGGAAAAATAAGGCATTGTGATATTTATAGCAAGTTGCAGCGAACGTCCCAAAGCACCAATAATGAAATACCATAAGATATGTAAAGTTAGGGACAAACCTATGAATTAGATTCATGAATGTCTAGCACAATTTATCTGCGAAATTTATTAATTAGTATATTTTAATCACGAGTTTCTTATCTGTAGATCAAAATTTGAGAGATTTTGGACGTCTCACTATATTGACTAATTAGCTTCTAGTTTCTGGTTTAGTGCTTATATACGTCCCCTTGCTTCATGTTTCGATTCCTGAAAATTAAAATTAAAAATAAATGCATGCATGGTTCAATAAAATTCAATTATGAAGATTTCCCAGTTCTCTTGGGAGGTAGCCATGTACGTTAATGAGTCATTAATACACATCCAAGAACATATTCTCAAACTACTGGACATACCTCTTGCATCGTTTCATTCTCATTTGTAATCATAAGGCAATGAATATCAAATACGTACTTCAACTTTTTTCGTTTTTTCTTAATATGATGCCCATTTGCATTTCGATTTCTTCCCTTTTAACTTTGCTCAAGAATCTAGCTCGTCTCAGAACATTGATCCTTAAGAAAAAAAATACTTAAAATATATAAAAAGGAATTTGATCCGTGACGACGTCATTCATCTCTTGGTCAAAATTAAGTTTTAACTTTTTTTTAATGCCAGAAAAGTTTTAACATGTTTTGGATAACATAATAAAATTATTCGCAATTTTTTTTTGAGAAAATAAATAGCCTTTCACACAAGGTTTCCTATGTAGGACCAATATCTGAAATTTAAGGGCATATGAATTTAAAATCATAGTTTTAAGGCGTGTTAGGTTTTTTTCTCCCTTTATTTATGTGTTTTTTTTTTCTAGTTTTGTTTATATTAATTTCATGCATTTGTTAATCATAAGTACCCTCCAAAGAGAGCATGCATCAAGATGGATGTCAGTTCGAGTTGGATCTATATTCATCCTTAGAGAGTACTAATCCTTAATCTAGCTAAATCATTCAAAGTAAAAATAAATTATTCATATTTTTATTTTATTTTACAATTTCAATATCTTATTTACTTCAGTAGAAGTATAACATAAAATAAAAGTAGTCTTTCTAACTATGAATTTTTAAAATTATGATGCTTTAATATAAAAAAATAGAAAACACGAAATATTTAAAATCTAGAGTATCACTACTAGAAAACAATTATTTAGCGAGGGACAAATCCCTCGCTAAATGAGAATTTTCCCTCGCTAATTTGAATATAGTGAGGGAAAATCATCTTCATTAAAACGGTCACTAAAAACCACGTCGCTAATTTTAGCGAGGGATAAGTGTATTTCCTTGTTAAATTAGCGAGGGATATATTCCTCGCTAAAATCAGCGAGGGCTTCATTCATCACAAAATCGTCGCTATTAATGTTAGAAAACATTCCCATTAGTGAGGGATTAGTAAGGGATAAGTTCCCTCGCTAATTTTAGCGAGGGATTTATCCCTCACTTATATATTAGTATCTTTTATTTTTAGTGAGGCTTTAGCGAGGATTATGTTCGTTGCTATTTTAGCAAGGTTCTTCTATCCCTCACTAATCCCTTGCTAAATGTCGAATTGAGTTTTACAAACCCCTCGCTAAACATTCAATCAAAATTACTCCTGTACGGCCATACAATCAAACCAACAATTTAAAATCCACAAATCGAAGAAACTTCAATATGTCTCATTAGTTATAATCATAAAATGATATTAATCCATAAATACAAAATAAAGGGTAGTATTGATCTATAAATACAAAATAAATAGTAGCTAAAAGTATGAAGCATCAAGTTACTCCCTACAAACATTTCAATCTTGCTGCCTAGAGGAATGTGAGCTACTAGCATATGGTGTTGAGATCTTCTCACCCAAAGCTCGGATAGCCCCAAATATGCCTGATATCTTTTCCTCCACTACACATCCTATCCTTTCCTCCACTACACGTCCTATCCTTTCCTCCACTGCACGTCCTATCCTTTCCTCCGCGGCACGATGGACAGCTTCTTCAAACGCAGGCGTTTGAACAAAATCATCTACAGTTGTTGTAGGACGAGGAGGAGGAGGAGGAGCAGTAGATGCAGCAGTATTAATATTGAATATTAACTTGCCATCATTGCCACATACCACAGCAGCATGCGATCCAAACCCATAAACTCTACCAGTCTTCTTCATTCCACCAATTGCATTCAACCATGCTTGAGCCACCTGATCTGAAGGGAGAGATGCTTGAGTTTGAATGAAGCCCTCATCATCTCCATCAAATTGTTGGGCTGCTTGTTCATTTACACCTTCATTTTCAAGCTTCACAATATCATCAGCATCTCTTTGTAGCTCACCACCTTCAAATAGTTGTCCTTCTCGAGCCATCTCTCCTGAAGTTCTAGTCACATGCATTTGGATATTTCTTTTGTACTTTACCTAAAGAAGTCAAATTTTTGTGTAAGTAAACAAAATTGAGGTAACAACAAGTGAATGACAAGTATAAGAAATAAAACGGAGAAAAAAAATATTCAACCATTGCCATAAAATGATATAATGGAAAGATAAGTGATTCTACTAGAAGAAATTGCAAATGCAAACCAAACAGATGAATTAGACAGCCAAAAAGAGATGTTTAACATTACTCACATGAGGATATTGCAAATAAATTCCCGATAACCAAAAAATTAGCAGCCATCATTATGTACTCACCACACTATCTAAATGATGAATAGTCCAAAAATTAAATATGAACAGATCTTACTATGGAGTACAAGCAAGAGACAATCTAAGTTATACCAGCAATAGCTATGCTTCTAATTTAGAAATAGCTCAACCATACATACCAGTAAGTGATGCCAAAGGTTAGACAAAAATCAAAGTTAAGTTTTAGCAACAGTTATGCAACTCTAATTTAGCAACAACTATGCTACTCTAATTTAGCAACAACTCAACCATAAATACAAGCAAGTGATACCAAAGGCTAAACAAAAATCAACATTAAATTTTGGTAACAGCTATGCAACTCTAATTTAGCAACATCTCAATCATACATACCAGCAAGTGATACCAAAGGGTAAACAGAAATCAAAATTAAATTTTAGTAATATCTATGTAACTCTAATTTAGCAACATCTCAATCATACATACCAGCAAGTGATACTAAAGGCCAAACAAAAATCAAAATTCAGTTTTAGCAACTGTCATGCAACTCTAATTTGGCAACAACTATGCAACTTTAATTTAGCAATAACTTAATTAAAATGTAACAATAACTTACATATCTATCTTTGGATTTGTCATCAACCCATTGCATGTCTTTCTTTTTCTTGTGTGTTGCCAAATACACCTGTGATAGCATAGGCTTCTTTCCAATCTCCTTTTCCTAGAAAAATAATAATCAGTGATATAAATTTAGTATCAAGTCATTAATTATACAGATAAAATCTATGTTTCTTCACAACTTAATAACTTAAGATTTACCAATTTGGTAGCATGTTCATGGATTGGAATTGATCCTCCCGTATGCAAAGAAGGATTTGTCAATCTATTTCTTGAGTTGATTTCAGAAATCTCTAGAGCCTTTGGACTCTTCCAATATGCTATAAGTTGATTCCAATGGCCTTCACTGATCCATTTGGGAACATAATCTTCTTTCTCTTTCAACTTTGCTTTTTCTTTATTAAGCATGTTACTTAGTGATCTAGAGCCAATTACTTCAAAGGTATTTCTAATCATCTCTTTTTCATTTTCCTCCCAATAGTATAATTTCTACAATAAAACATATGAGGTAATTATTTTTCCCATTTCAATATGAAATAACAAGTGTTAAAAATATATAAGAAACAATTCAGAATTTTATGTTCTGTTTCATTTACATATAAAATACCATTGATATTTTATTAGCTCAATTTGAACATAAGATATCAAACTACATGATACATATGTTTCAAGCAAAACACAAATTATGCTTCTAGAGATTCACAAAATATGAAAGAAAAACAGAAAAAATAGTTTATCTTAACTTACATTTAGTTCTTCAAACCAATGACTTCTAGTAAGATATGGGACTTTTGACCAGGTGGGCCATGCACCTATAAATGACTTCTTAAATATTTTGGTGACTTGGCCAACTGCACAATGTGGGCTGAATCTGCAAGACAAATATTTAAGTTACAAATTTAAATAACAAATCTAAACCAAAGTTCAACATTTATATAAACATACGGATCTCCCTTTCCAACTATGTGTAAGTGTGGTCTTCTTCCAACATATATGTCAGGAACTTCTTCTAGAGGATTTGGACACTGTGATGGGCTAGAAGTTCCGCCACTTCTTTCACTATTGCTACTTTCTCTACCCACTTGTATTCCTCTTCGACCTCTTCCTCTAGGCATAGCAATAGATAAGAGTTTAAAAATTACTTTAGTAACATGCAAGCATATAGAAAATGACTATTATAAAATGATATCAAAATAAACATTGGTAAAATGATATTAAAATAACTATGCAAAACAACATCACCATAAAAAAATGTTACCAAAAATAAAGATTGGCTAAATAGTAATGATACTAATAAGCTTACTAAGTTCTATCAAGATATATACTTCATTAATATGATGCTCCATCTTTATCATGGTCATCATATTAGATATTTTCATCAGTCTCCTCTTCACTATCTTCCTCTTGTGACTCAAATTCAGATTCTTCACTGTCTTCACAATCCTTATTTTCTTGATCATCTTGATCATCAATGAATTCACAATTGATGTCTTGTGATTCTACTACAAGTTCCTCTTCATTTTTTTCACCTTCTGCACTCAAATGATGGATTCTATCATTTATATCTGGTTCGGATATGATAGACACTTCATCTTCTTGATAAGCCAAATCTGGTGAATCGATCATACTTCTAGCTTTTATTTTATACACAACACACCAATCAGCTCTCTCCTTTCTTCTACTAGCATATTCAGCAAAATAGACTTGCTGAGACTGTTCAGCCAATATGAAAGGTTCATACTTTGAAAACCTTCTTTTGCGGTTAATATCAACTAGACCATATCGATTATGCACCTTCCATCCCTTATTGATAGTAGGATCAAACCAATCACATTTAAACAACACAAGTGTTGTCCTTTTTAGGCTTGGGTTATGATACTCTAACTCTATGATATCATTTAACAATCCATAGTAGTCATTCTCAGAATCACCATAAAACTTTCCTTTAATGCAAACACCACTATTCATGGTTGTTTTATTTGAGCCATATGTAATTGTATGGAACCTATAACCATTGACATTATACTGAGGCCATGTCTGCACTTCTCGAAGAGGACCAAAAGCTAAGTATTTCAATCGACTATCAAGTACACCATTTTTTGCATCCAATACCTATTAAAAGTCAGCGAGATAAAAAATGTTAAATAATTCATATATGATATAAGAAATACAAATTTAGTGTTCTCAATAGGAAGAGTTTAAAACTAACATATTCTTTTAACCAAGCTGCAAAATCTTTGTTTGTCTTGCTCTCAATCCCTTCCTCAGTTATATTGGGGTTCATTGCTGCCATTTCATTCTCAAAAATCCTACATTTTTCAAAGAAATACTTTTTTATCAAAAGAATATAACAAAATATTTTTAAAAGTATAAGACTATTCATTTTTGTTCTTACTCCACAAATGGCTCGATCTCAGCACAATTTAGAAGCACATATATTGTAGCTGCATTGAATTCCTCATCACTTAAAAATCTCTTACGCATCTTCCCACTACCACGACCCGGATAAGTGAATATTGAGAGGCATCCATCTGGTGCATCAACCTCACTACTATCATCATTTCTACCCACTTTGTTTAACTTGGATTCAATGTGAGGAAGAAAATAATATGAACCAAAGTTTGAAATTTCTTGCATTAGGTATGCTTCGCAAATTGATCCTTCCACACGAGCTTTATTCTTAACCATCTTTTTCAAGTCACGTAAAATCCTACAAAAATACATTTTACAAGTTATTTATAATAGATTGCCACCTAATTATTCATTTATATATTTTTATATAAAGAATTTAAATATCTTACCTCTCAAATGGATACATCCACCGATATTGTACTGGTCCACCAACCTTTGCTTCATATGGAAGATGGATTGGTAAATGTTCCATAGAATCAAAGAACCCAGGAGGGAATATTTTCTCCAATTTGCAAAGTGTTACAACAATATTCTCTGTTAGTCTTTGCATTTGCTCTACTCGTAACACAGTTGAACATAAATCTTTGAAAAATATGCTGACTTCAGTTATGGCATTCCAAATTGGCTCGGGTATTAGGTCACACAAAGCAATTGGTAACAACTTCTCCATGAACACATGACAATCATGACTTTTCATCCTAGATATTTGAAGAGCTCGTATGTCGACACACTTAGATAAATTTGATGCATATCCATCTGGAAGCCTTAAATTTGTAACCCATTCACATACCAACTTTTTTTGTTCCTTTCCCAAGGTGTAAGCTGCTTTTGGTTTGTATCTTCTCTTACCATCATTGCTTTTTTTCAATTCAAGCTCTGGACGATCACAATATAAAGAAAGATCATCCCTTGCAGCATCATTGTCCTTTGTCTTAACCTTGTCATCCATGACAGTGTTGAATATGTTGTCAAACATGTTTTTCTCAATGTGCATCACATCAAGATTATGACGTATGAGATTGGTGCTCCAATAAGGCAACTCCCAAAATATACTACGTTTAGTCTAATTGTGCTTTTTCCTAAAACCAGGTAGTTTGTTTGTCCTAGTTTTTTCCATAATTGATGGTAAGTAACGTACTTCATGTTAGCAAGGCTGACTTCCCAAGAGGGGGGGTGAATTGGGAAGATTGAAATTTTTCTGCACAAAGTAAAGCAAGTGAAAATATCACAGTATAATGAAAACAACGTGTAAAACAGAGCAAGTTGATAAGTAGAGATAAGGAGAAGAAAACTCAGTGATTTATCCTGGTTCGGTCTATCCACTTGACCTACATCCAGTCCCCAAGACACCTCTTGAGATTTATCCACTATCCAGCAAGAATTTCAACGGGCTTCTTACTTAGGCCACAGTACACGAGTCTGCTCTGTTCTGAGCTCTCTCAAACTCTCTAAGCACTTTCTCTATGTGCTTCCCAATCCCCTTGTGAATACCCCTCACAAGTAAATCTATCTTTCAGATAAAGAGTAGATTGTTTACAAATGAATAACTCTCTAGAATAGAGTAGATATGAAAGTTTAAGTACAAATAATGAAGTTGGAAGGGTAAAAGCTTTTGAGATGAAGATTCAGCAGAAATTCGGTATATACAAGTTTGATTCGTTACCCACAACTTCAAATAATGTTATATTTATAGATTTAGATCTCAAATATCCGTTAGAGACTAAATCTATCTGTTGGGGAAGTTATCCAACGGTTACTCTGAAAAACTATCCGTTCACCAACCGCATTTAATGTTTCTGACATACTGAAATTCGAATTTCGGTTGGCCAACAGACGAATTTCGAGGGAACCGAAGGTTAAAGCCTCCAACGTAAAAATGCGAAGTTCGTCTGTCCATAGAGTGAAATTCGAATTTCGAAACTCATAAAATATTTTCACAATGTGACATACGAATTTTTAAGAGGTAAGATTTTCTGTTAAGTGTGAACAGTGTTTTCAATTTGCTACAGTGCCCTCGAAATTCGAATTTTGGATGCCCAAAATTCGTCTATCCATTGAATGTCCAAATAGACACAGTAGTTCACTTTCTTTGAAATTCAAATTTTGACAGAGTGAAATTCGTCTGTCAGAGACCAGTTTTGAGACTTAAATCATTCTTGATCTCAGATGAACTTTATCAAACATTCAGACGAATTTCCTCTATTTTCTCAAGTTTTGTTTTGTCTGAAATTCGAATTTTGAAAGAGTGAAATTCGAATGTCACAAAGTAGCTTTTTTTGACTCAGATGAAAATTCGAATTTTGCTAAGTAAAAGTTCGTCTGTCAGAGAGCATTTTTCAAACTTAGTTTCTTCTTAATTTCAGATGAACTTTAGCAAAGCTTCAGACGAATTTCTTTGGTTTTCATAAATGGCATTTTGTCTGAAATTCGAATTTTGAGACTGTGAAGTTCGTCTGTCACAAAAAGGCTTCTTTCAGACTTGATTGAAGTTCGAATTTTGAATGACCAAAATTCGTCTGACAGAGGGACACCTTTCCAGACTTAATCAGTTTTAGCTCAAAATTCGAATTTCCAAAAGCAAAGTTCGAATTTCCAACTTGACAGTTCAGTTATACTTTCAAACTTCGTCTGTTTGTGAGTATTTTCCAAATAGGTAAAGATTTAAATTTCAAATCAAGGTTTGAAAATGTCTTTTTCTCAAATCAAAATCTTTTACCCAATCTAAACAAAAACTAAAGATCCTACAAAAGTTCTAATAGCCAATTCACAGAAGACCTTCACTTGAAACAGCTTTAATCTCCTTTGATATCTTCAATCCAAGCTCTTAAGTGTTGGTTTGGAATCATCAAAACTCTTGATCCAACATTCTCCCCCTTTTTGATGATGACAAAACAACTCACAAACTGGATTAGTACTTGGGTTTGCTTACACAAGCTCCCCCTCAATATATGCATTATAGTTCATAAGATATCATTTTCAGCAAATTAAGTGAAGAGATTCAAAGCCCAAATCATTGCAATCAAGAACATAATTTACTTAAACAAATTGTTGCAATACATATTTCAATCAGTTCTCAAAACATCAAACAAACAATAAAACAATTTAAAACTAGATACAACAAGAAGATTCAGCCTAAGATCTAAAAACATCACTTCTTCTTTGGCTTAGACTTCTTGCTGTAAGTCTTTCCTTTTCCAGATGACTCAGTAGATCTTCCAGTGTGCTTAGTCCCAGTTTGCTTTATCTTCTCCCCCTTTTTGGCATCATCAGAAAGCCCAGTAAAGTCCATTGGAGGAGGTATCTGAGTGAGAGGAACAGCACGAAGAGGGACAGGAGCAAAAGGAATTTCTGGCTGAGCTGGTGCAGTTGAAGGCTCTTCATCAGAATCATCAGAGACCTCAAGCAGCTCTTGCATTTCCTGCCTGGAAAGAGCTAGCCGAGCTCTCTGTTCCTCTGACAGTCCATAATCAGCAAGAGAAGGAGAGACTGGTGCAGGAGGAGGAAACATTTCTTCAAGCCTTCTCCTTTGAGCTAGTAGAAGGGCATTGTGAGCAATGGCAAAATAATCAATAACAGGAACAATGCTTCTTTCCTCATTGCTCATGGCTGCAACCAGTCTTTCAACTTGCTCAGATTCTTGTATAGATAGAATTGAACCCTGAGCATCCTCTTGCATAGGCTCAGGAAGGCTGTTTTCTTCCAATCCATAGTCCAAGGGTGGACCAGGACTAGGTGATTTCATGGCATCAGGACTATCATTATCATGGTCAGTGGAAGCAATCTCGAAGGGACTTGGAGGCACAGGGGATGGAGATAGAGAAGGCTCAGGGATACCAGGCTGAGGTGGAACTGAAGTGGTAGGAATTGCATTTCTAATCTCTTCATAGGCATCAGCCACCACCTTCATATTCACTGCCAACTGATGTATCTGATCTTGCAGGTGAGCAAATTTGGCATTTTGCTCATCCTTAATGCTGAGAATGAGTGTTGACAGATTGTCAAACATCTCAGTGATCTTAGTTGGCTTGGTTCGAGAGGAGGGAGTGGAAGGAGGGTGAGTGGGCCTGGATGGAGATGGAATAGGCTGAGAAGGCTGAGGTACAGATCTGCCAGGAGCCTCAGAGGTGCCTTCTTGTTGGAGGGATGCATCAGCAATAAAGAACAAATCTTCAGATTTTCCTGTTCCCTTTCCAACCCAATGTCCTTCATCTCTTTCAATGCCCATCCTTTGCAATTCCTCTTCTTTGAAGGCCTCAGTGAGCTTCCCTTTCCCCTTTTCAATGTGCTGAATCCTAGCATGCTGCAGGATTCTTGAGATAATTGCTGCATAGGGAAGTGTGGAATCTTTCCTCTGATCCCTTGTCTTTATCATACGCTGGAGAATGATATGCCCCATATTGATCAGCTTCCCACGTATGATGGCAGTCATCACATAAGCCTCTGCCCTTGTTATCAAATTGAAGCTGCCACCCTTGTTGAATATGATCCTGGACACTATATAGTGCAAGATCCTTACTTGTACACTGAGGTCTGTGGGGTTCAACAGATTTATTGTGGGCCTATTCTCCCTTCTTCTGAACAAGGTGTCCAAGATAGTGCTTTCCTTGTAATATAGGAAGGGCTCACCTTCTTCATCAGCTGTGCTAGCCTCATCCATATACCCAGAGGATGTAATGTCAACTTTTAGCCCATCTTGTCCTGGGATTTCCAACACCTCATTGAAGGTTTCATCATCAAGCCAAATGGTCCTTGATCTCAAGGTGACCTCCCATTTCCTTTTCTTGCTGTTATACTTAAGAGAGGCATACCAAGTCTTTACTACCTCATCATCATATTTTTCAGCAATTTCCAACAGATTTTTATACTTTATCAACCATATTGCAGCATCAAAGTTGTTGGATATCAGAAATTGTTCCATATTTACACAGTGAGGCTTGATTACCTTTTTGTTGGAAAACTTGGTAGTGTACTCTTCTTGAATCTCAGGAGTGCTCCACAGTGGCAGTGTAGTCAATTCAAACTCTCCAGATTCAGTAGAAGAAGAGGAAGCTACAGCAGCAGTACCAGCCGAAGGAACTGCAGATTTTGAAGAAGAGGGCCCAGCTTTCTGAGATTCTGACTTGGAGGAGGATTTTTGACGTTTGGAAGGAGTAGCTTTACCGGGTTCGGCCTTTCTCTTGGATTTCTCTCCTTTCTTTGTAGCATATTGAGATTTGACTGTCCTCTTAGGCCGAGACCCAGCTTGTCCTGTTCCAGGAATCTTTACTCTTGCCATCTCTTGGTTGAATGATGCAGAATGTGGCTGAGAATAGATTTAAGGGATGCGAAAGGAAGTTTAATAGGTGAGAAAAGACGGTTTTTGGGCTGGAGTTAAGAGGATTGAAGAGAGAATCAGAACAGACTTGGAGAAGTTACAAATAGGGTTGCGTCTGTTCTGCGGGAAACCGTCGGTTTTAACGTATGTAACCGTCTGACAGACAAATTTTGAGGGGTCAAAATTCGAACTTCGAGCAGTTACAAGTTAAACCGTTCAGCTTGTCTTACTGACAGACGAATTTTCGTCTGAAAGTTCGTCTGACAGTGACTTGAAACAATCAATACATACAAAATCAGACGAATTTTGCTCCGACAAAATTTGAATGTTGAAAAGAAAAACAGCTTCAACAGACAAAACTTCAACCAATAGACGAATTAAGCATACAGAGCATCATCTTTCAAGCATTCAATCATCAAGAGCATAAGTCAACAGACGAATTTTGAACTGAGACTTCGAATTTTCAACTTTTATAAATATTGTCCAACATTCGTATGTTAAGAAGTAACAATTCGCATAACAGTGATGGACAATTATACTCTTGAAATTTCTATTTTTGAAAATTTGAACTTTTAAGCTTCAACAGACGAATTTCGAGGTATTACCGAGAACTGTTCAAGGCATAACAGGCCAACGTTCGTCTGTTGATTAACCAAAATTCGAATGTTGAAAATGTTGACCAGTTTGAAAACACAGATTATCAACGAAACTCATCTAGTAATCAAACATCATACAAATTTCAGCTTTAAAAACTTACAGAATGGATCCAGACCTTAGAATAATTATCATTCACTTTACTTTCTGGTTGTTCCAATCTGGAGTGCTCCAATCTTTCAAACTTTTAGCCATTGATTTTCACAAGGAGCACCTGCAACTATATTGAAACATACTCCGATGCTCAAGTTAGAATAAATTCTAATATTAAAAATTCTGAAGACACAATTGCACAGAAATGACTTACAATTCATTAGGATTTACCATTCCCAACTCTCTCCTTATTTTGCAATGCCTGTCTTCTGGTAGAGGTTTGGTCAGTATGTCAGCTAGTTGATCCTCTGTTGGGATGTATTCCAGCTTAACTTCTTCTTTCAGAACATGATCCCTTATGAAGTGGTGTCTAACCTCAATATGTTTCGTCCTTGAGTGCATGACAGGATTCTTAGTGATGTTTATGGCACTTTGATTATCACACATGATGGGTATCTCTTTCATTTTAACCTCAAGATCTTCAAGCTGCTGCTTCATCCAGATGACTTGGGCACAACAGCTTCCAGCTGCAACATACTCAGCTTCTGCAGTGGATAGAGCTACACTGTTTTGCTTTTTGCTGAACCATGAAACCAGGGATCCTCCAAGAAACTGACAAGTTCCACTTGTGCTTTTTCTGTCAGTTTTGGATCCTGCAAAGTCAGCATCAGTGTATCCTTTGAGATCTTCTCCATTGTCTTTTGGATACCAAAGACCCATCTGTGATGTTCCGATTAGATATCTAAAAATTCTTTTCACAGCTGTTGCATGGGTTTCTTTGGGGCATGATTGGAACCTTGCACACATGCAGACACTGAACATAATGTCAGTTCTGCTGGTAGTTAGGTAGAACAGGGATCCAATCATTCTTCTGTATTGAGTAATGTCAAACATTTTCCCATTTTCATCCATGTCCAGTTTGGTTGCGGTGGCCATAGGTGTTCCCATTGGCTTGGCATTCTTCATTCCAAACTTCTTTAACATCTCCTTTAGATACTTGGATTGACTGAGAAAGATACCATCATTAAGCTGTCTGATTTGCAATCCAAGGAAGAAATTGAGTTCACCCATCATAGACATCTCGAATTCTCCCTGCATTAACTTAGAAAATTCCTTGCAAAGAGTTTCATTAGTAGCACCGAAAATAATATCATCAACATAGATTTGGACAATTAGTAAATCTTTATTCTCTTTCTTAGTGAATAAAGTTGTGTCAACTTTGCCTCTGTTAAACCCTTTTTCAGTCAGAAAGTTGCTCAATCTTTCATATCATGCTCTAGGGGCTTGTTTTAATCCATAAAGAGCTTTCTTCAGTTTATAGACATGGTTTGGTTTTGAAGAATCCTCAAAGCTTGGAGGTTGATCTACATAAACCTCTTTCATGATATATCCATTCAGAAAGGCACTTTTTACATCCATTTGATATAGTAAAATATTTTTCATGCATGCATAAGCTAGTAGAATCCTTATAGCTTCTAATCTGGCTACTGGTGCAAAGGTTTCTTCAAAATCAATACCTTCTTCTTGATTATACCCTTTAGCAACTAATCTAGCTTTATTTCTGATTATAGTTCCAGATTCATCAAGTTTGTTTCTGAAAACCCATTTGGTACCAATAACAGGATGATTTTTGGGTCTTGGAACTAAATCCCAAACTTGATTTCTTTCAAACTGATTTAGTTCATCTTGCATTGCCAAAATCCAGTAACCATCAGTTAAGGCTTCTTCAGCACATTTGGGTTCAATTTGAGAAATGAAAGCACAATTTAGCATTTGATCCCTTAACTGTTTTCTGGTTTTGACTCTCTCTTGAACATCTCCTATCACTTGATCAACAGGATGATTCCTTTGATATCTCCAAGCTCTAGGGAGTTCTTGAGATGTTTCTTCATTATTTTCTTCATCAAACTCTTGCTCCTGGATATCTTCCTCTATGTTAACAGATTCAGATATCTTTGGAGGTTCAGTTCTACTTTTATCAGATATGCCCAGTTTTTCAAAATTGAAAGCAAGATCATCCTCATTGGTAACATGTTTTGAAATAGTTTCATTTTCAATGAAAACCACATGCACAGATTCCTCTACCACATTTGATCTTTTATTATAAACTCTATATGCCTTACTCCTACTAGAGTAGCCAAGAAATATACCTTCATCTGATTTGGCATCAAATTTACCTAGGTTTTCTTTGCCATTGTTGTGAATGAAGCATTTGCATCCGAACACATGGAGATGGGACAGATTTGGCTTTCTCCCCTTGTACAGCTCGTATGGAGTCTTTCCTAGGATGGGTCTGATGTATGCTCTGTTGATGATGTAACTAGCTGTGTTCACTGCATCAGCCCAGAATACTTGAGAAAGTTCCTTCTCATTCAGCATAGCTCTGGCCATCTCCTCAATAGTTCTGTTCTTCCTTTCTACTACTCCATTTTGTTGAGGAGTCCTAGGAGCAGAGAAGTTATGGTCAATTCCATGCTCACTGCAGTACTCCAGGAAGTATGCATTTTCGAATTCTCCTCCATGATCTGATCTGATGGACATAATAGAAATACCTTTCTCATTTTGCACTTTCTTGGCTAAGGTTACAAATGCATCAAAGGTATCACTTTTAGAAGAAAGAAATAATGTCCAAGTAAATCTAGAATAATCATCAACAATAACAAGCACATACAGATTGCCACCTAGACTCTTTACCCTTGAAGGTCCAATTAAGTCCATATGCAACAATTCAAGTGGTCTTGTTGTGGTAACTGTGTTTTTGGATTTGAAGGATGATTTAGTTTGTTTTCCTTTTAAGCATGCATCACATTCTTTATCCTTTTCAAAAGATATTTTTGGCAAACCAGTAACTAGCTCATTTTTAACCAGTTTAGACAATTGATTCATATTGACATGAGCTAATCTCCTATGTCATAGCCAACTATCATTATTCTTACTGATTAAGCATACAGAATCTAAAGGAGGAAGTTCATCAAGGTCAATAGTGTAGCAGTTACCATCCCTTTTAGCTTTGAGGATTACTCTGTGATCACTTTTTCTGATGACCAGGCAAAACTTTGAGTCAAACAGCACCCAGTTTCCTTTGTCACAAGTCTGACTCACGCTTAGCAGGTTGTGGTTGAGGCCAATCACAAACAGCACCTCTTCAATGGATGTTTCAGGATTTTTGCCCACAATGCCAATACCAACAATTTTACCATATTGATCACCTCCAAAGGTCACCTTTCCTCCTTTTTTGTCTCTAAGGGTGATGAACTTCTCCTTGTCACCAGTCATGTGACTTGAGCAGGCACTGTCCATATACCATTTGTTGCTTTTCTTAGCTTTGAGACAGACCTGCAAAACAATGTTTATGATTTCCTTTTAGGTACCCAAATTTGCTTAGGTCCTTTTTGGTCAGTATATTTTTCCCTAGATGCAGATGCAACTTTGGGAACCCATCCAACTTTCCTGCCAAGTCCATTTTTCCTCAAATCACAAGAACTGGAAATATGTCCCTTTTTGTTACAGAAATGACATGTAGTGAAAGGACTGCTAGATTGAGATGCAGGAAGAAAACAGTGCAGGTAATACTTTTGTCTAGCATGCCTTGGTTGATCATACGTTTCAATGTGAGGTGATGCATTAACTTTCTTTTTATTGTTCTTAGCATGCACAAAATGTCTCATATATGCATTTTGATTTTTCTTCCTAATCTTTTCCTTGACAGCACATGGGTCATAGCCAAGACCAGCTTTTCCTTGTGATATTCTTTGGCTCCCCATCAGGGCAAACAACATGTCTTTACCTCTAGTGAGCCTAGACATGCTTTTAACTAGATAATCATTCGTTTGTTTAAGTTCAGTGCAAGAAATGCAGCAAACAGATTCAGAAGTAGATGGAGAAGAAGTTTCAGAAACTGTGCTTTGAGACTCCAGCTTGCTTATCTTTTTCTTTGCCAATTTTAGTTCTTTAGCAACTTTAATAAATTCATCATGAAGCTCATGAAATGCATCCAGTAATTCAGAATAGGAAGGTTCAGATTCATATACCTCTTCATCCTGATCACTGCTGTATGAAGGTGTAGCTTCTTCAGAAGCAAGTGCCATTAGACAAATGTTGGCAATCTCATCTTCATCTTCTTCTTCCTCATCTGAGCTGTTGCCCCATATGGATGAGATGTACGCCTTCTTCTTTTTCCCTTTGTCAGCACCTTTCTTTTCTTTTTCTTGCTTCCTGAGGAATTGGGGGCAGTCCCATTTTATGTGTCCTTGCTTCTTGCACTCATAACAAGTCACAGATTCTTTTGCCTCTTGCTTGCTTTCCCCAGCAGCTACTTTCTTGAAGAATCTCTTGTTCTTCCTCTTGCTATAGAATCTTTCGAATTTTCTGACCATCATAGCCAAGGTTTCCTCATCAAGTTCATCCTCTTCGTTAGATTCTTCTTCCTTTTCATCAGCAGCTTTGAGAGCAAGGCCTTTCTTCTTTCTGTCCAGCCCGGCTTCCTTGAGAGCTTTGATTTTTTCTTCATACTCCTCAAGGCTCCCGAAGAGAGCTGTGACAGAGGCTATTGATTCTCCTCTGGCTTCTTCTATTGCTGTCACCTTGGGCTGCCATTCCAGAGGGAGAGCTCTGAGAATTTTTCTCACTTTCTCTGATTGAGTGTATTCCTTTCCTAGGCTCTTTAGTTGATTCACAATGAGAGTGAATCTCTTTTGGAGCTCCTTTACAGTTTCTCCTTCAGACATCCTGAAGCTCTCATACTCTCCAATGCACGTATTGAGTCTGTTCTCCCTGACCCCAGATGTCCCTTCATGTGCAATCTGCAGAATGTCCCACATCCCTTTTACAGTGGTGCATTGTGAGACCCTGTAGAATTCGTCCTGGTTCAGGGCACTGACTAAACAATGCTTTGCTTTAAAATTCAGTAGGACTCTCCTTCTGTCTTCATCATTCCACTCTGCTTCCAGCTTCTCTTTGTATCTTCCATCTTCAGTTAGAGCCATTGGGACGAAATCTCCTTTATCAATGACTGACCAGATGTCAAGATCAATTGATTGGAGGTAGATCTGCATCCTCATCTTTCAGTACCCATAATGCTCTCCACTGAAGCCTGGTGGTCTGTTAGTGTTGTTCCCTTCAGGAAGTATACTCTCTCCAAAGCCAGCCATCTTTGTTCCCGGACTGTGAAATCCTTTGAATGGGAATCCGGGCTCTGATACCACTTGTTAGCAAGGCTGACTTCCTAAGAGGGGGGTGAATTGGGAAGATTGAAATTTTTCTGCACAAAGTAAAGTAAGTGAAAATATCACAGTATAATGAAAACAACGTGTAAAACAGAGCAAGTTGATAAGTAGAGATAAGGAGAAGAAAACTCAGTGATTTATCCTGGTTCGGTCTATCCACTTGACCTACATCCAGTCCCCAAGACACCTCTTGAGATTTATCCACTATCCAGCAAGAATTTCAACGGGCTTCTTACTTAGGCCACAGTACACGAGTCTGCTCTGTTCTGAGCTCTCTCAAACTCTCTAAGCACTTTCTCTATGTGCTTCCCAATCCCCTTGTGAATACCCCTCACAAGTAAATCTATCTTTCAGATAAAGAATAGATTGTTTACAAATGAATAACTCTCTAGAATAGAGTAGATATGAAAGTTTAAGTACAAATAATGAAGTTGGAAGGGTAAAAGCTTTTGAGATGAAGATTCAGCAGAAATTCGGTATATACAAGTTTGATTCGTTACCCACAACTTCAAATAATGTTATATTTATAGATTTAGATCTCAAATATCCGTTAGAGACTAAATCTATCCGTTGGGGAAGTTATCCAACGGTTACTCTGAAAAACTATCCGTTCACCAACCGCATTTAATGTTTCTGACATACTGAAATTCGAATTTCGGTTGGCCAACAGACGAATTTCGAGGGAACCGAAGGTTAAAGCCTCCAACGTAAAAATGCGAAGTTCGTCTGTCCATAGAGTGAAATTCGAATTTCGAAACTCATAAAATATTTTCACAATGTGACATACGAATTTTTAAGAGGTAAGATTTTCTGTTAAGTGTGAACAGTGTTTTCAATTTGCTACAGTGCCCTCAAAATTTGAATTTTGGATGCCCAAAATTCGTCTGTCCATTGAACGTCCAAATAGACACAGTAGTTCACTTTCTTTGAAATTCAAATTTTGACAGAGTGAAATTCGTCTGTCAGAGACCAGTTTTGAGACTTAAATCATTCTTGATCTCAGATGAACTTTATCAAACATTCAGACGAATTTCCTCTATTTTCTCAAGTTTTGTTTTGTCTGAAATTTGAATTTTGAAAGAGTGAAATTCGAATGTCACAAAGTAGCTTTTTTTGACTCAGATGAAAATTCGAATTTTGCTAAGTAAAAGTTCGTCTGTCAGAGAGCATTTTTCAAACTTAGTTTCTTCTTAATTTCAGATGAACTTTAGCAAAGCTTCAGACGAATTTCTTTGGTTTTCATAAATGGCATTTTGTCTGAAATTCGAATTTTGAGACTGTGAAGTTCGTCTGTCACAAAAAGGCTTCTTTCAGACTTGATTGAAGTTCGAATTTTGAATGACCAAAATTCGTCTGATAGAGGGACACCTTTCCAGACTTAATCAGTTTTAGCTCAAAATTCGAATTTCCAAAAGCAAAGTTCGAATTTCCAACTTGACAGTTCAGTTATACTTTCAAACTTCGTCTGTTTGTGAGTATTTTCCAAATAGGTAAAGATTTAAATTTCAAATCAAGGTTTGAAAATGTCTTTTTCTCAAATCAAAATCTTTTACCCAATCTAAACAAAAACTAAAGATCCTACAAAAGTTCTAATAGCCAATTCACAGAAGACCTTCACTTGAAACAGCTTTAATCTCCTTTGATATCTTCAATCCAAGCTCTTGAGTGTTGGTTTGGAATCATCAAAACTCTTGATCCAACACTTCATCCCATACTTCTTCACCAGATAACCTTCTTGGAGGAAAAGACTTCTCAGCTTGGCCTTTTTTGAAGGACTTCCTATCCTTACGAAAAGCATGATCAAATGGTAAAAATTGACGGTGACAATCAAAAAAGGATATCTTCTTCCTTTTTTCCAAGCGAAATGCTTTGCTTTGGTCCATACATATAGGGCAAGATAAAACACCATGCGTACTCCATCCAGAAAACATGCCATATGCAGGAAAGTCATTTATAGTCCACATAAGAGCAGCTTGCATTTGGAAGTTTTGTTTTTTGAAAGAATCATATGTTTCTACACCAACTTCCCATAATGTTTTCAACTCATCTATAAGAGGTTGCAAGTACAAGTCTATATTTTGGCATGGGCTCTTTGGACCAGGAATAACAAGAGTTAGGAACATATAAGTGGTGCTCATGCACATTCCTGATGGAAGGTTGTATGGTGTGACAATTACTGGCCAACAAGAATAATTATGTGACATTTGCCCATAAGGACTAAAACCATCAGATGCAAGAGCTAATCGAACATTGCGAGGTTCTGCAGCAAAAGAAGGGTGGCATTGGTTAAAATGCTTCCATGCCTCCCTATCACATCGATGGCTCATCACCCCTAGCTCTCGACGTGTTGTTGAATGCCATGTCATGTGTTTAGCTGTCTTTGATGACATGTACAACCTTTGTAGTCTTGGGGTAAGAGGCATGTATCTCAAAACCTTATAAGGCACATTATGCTTCCGCCCATCACCTTTCTTCGTTGGTTTATAACGGGGATGACTACACACCGAACAAGTAATTCTATCTTTGTGTTCCTTGTAATAAAGAATACAGCCATTAACACATATATGTATTCTCTCATACCCTAACCCAAGCTTACTAACCTTCTGTTTAGTCTTATACAAGTCATTAGGCAACTTTGCATCTTTTGGTAAAAGTTCTTTGATTAATTGTAAAATACGATTAAAGCAACTTTCACTCATGTTGAATTCAGATTTAATATTCAACAATCTTGTCACCACAAACAATGTAGAATGTGTATTACACCCATCAAAAAGGGGCTCCTCTGCATTTTTCAACATTTCATAAAACTTCTCAGCCTCACAATTAGGAACCTCTACCTTATCTCCATCAAATACATTTGGATCAAAGTAAGGACCAGCAGCTTCCAAAACCATTTCACAGTAAGGATTTATAGTTGGTACACTATCAGCCCTCAATTGAGAAGTTAAATTGATATTACATTCTGCTCTAGCCATAGGTACATAGGGTTCTCCATGGGAGACCCATTGGTAATACTCAGACACAAATCCATACTTATAGAGGTGAGTTTTGACAACATCTATATCAAGAAACTTTCCATTATCACACCTTGAACAAGGACATCTTATGTTGCCATTGGACACAAAGTTTTTTTGATGTATTGCAAACTCTATAAACTCATCTATGCCACTTATGAATTCTTCAGTTATCCCTTTGTTATTTGGATCCAGCCTAGTGTACATCCAAGTTCTATCACCCCTCATGTTATCTACATCATAAAAAGAGAGTTTAGAAATTATAATACAAAAAGTAATGGGTGGTGCATACAAAAAATGGTATCACTAAATCAAAGGAGAATAATGGATCAAGGAACTTCTAAGCTAGATAGATGTTATTATAATATTTTGTTCACAAAAAAAGTTTCTTATCCTAAGGGCATGCTTATCAAGGAAACTAGTAAAAAGACCTAATAGTATTCTAAATCATGTAGTATCCTAAACCCCAAAAAAAAGGCTTATTATTCTTGTACTTTCAAAATAGAGACCAAATAATATATATATATATATATATATGCAGCCCACTATATACATAACAAAATACAAGTTCCAACTCTCTTGATGGTGATAGAAGAAATTAGATTGACACCTCTTTTTCGTGTGTTTTATAGAATATGTTGCTCCTAGAATGTCACCAATATTAGCAACTGCTTTCACTTGCACAAATTGATCACTTGTGAGTCTCCCTTTATCACAATAAAGCTGAAATTAAAAATTCCAACAACTTCAGATACAATCTCTCTATAGTACTTATAACAAAGAAGTAATACATGATTTACCATTCCAATGCTTGTGAAATGTAACAGATTATAAAGACCCAAATTAGCTTTAAGCATATGCATGTTACAAGATTAATAAGTAGTATGCACCAACCTAAAAATTATCAATTTATTGAAAAGCTAAAAGTTTTCTTTTCTAGAGAAAGTAGCTTCATTGAGGAAAAAAAAACCACAATTAAAATTCAAAAGGGTTGAAACCAAATCTTTTAATTTTACTATATATATATATATATATATAATTAACCAACATTCTTAACCATAGTGATCTTCTAACAAGTCGAGCAAAAATAATTGATATATAAGTAAATATTTTATTTTCTTGGACAGATGGTCATTATTTATATTTTTTATTACCATAAACTAACTCAACAATCAATGTGTTTTTACATACGCAGGCGTCATGCAGCTGGCGTCATTCCATATATATTTTTTATAGTCTTTTTCTTATTAATTCAAAGTTGAGATATTACAAATATAATTTAATTTAATAATGATATAATAAATATTATACTTTTTACAATATATATAATTTCTTATATATCTAATTAAGACTTGTACTGAGAGACTTTATTTCTCATCTTTTATATCTATATATAATGGAGTGAAGGTCTTAATCGAAAAAGGGCAGAATCAAAGGCAAAAGGCACTACAACATTTTTGGTCTACGGCAACAATTAATTTTGCAACAGGGTTAAAAGTGTTGTCTATTCTATGAATAGGCAACAGTTTTTCATATGTAACTATTGACTTAGACTTTAGAGAACAAATTTTGAGTAATACTTTAAAAGTGTAACCTAAAGTAGATCAAGCAACAGTTTTTTACTTGTTGCCTTGGATTTTTTAAATAGTTAATAGAAATCAACCGTTGCCAAAAAAATAATCCCTTTAGTCTACCATTGTCACCTGTTGCCTATAACAATAATCAACAGTTTTTCTATGTTGGCTTGAATTTTCAAATTAGTAACATGATAGAATTGTTGCTTATAACATTCTAGTTTATACAATATTTTTTACCTATTTCCTTTGGCTATTTTTGATGTTTATAAATTAAAAAAACTGATAAAAATGTTAAAAAAATTTTTAATACTCAAACCTATAATTTTTTTTATTAAACTAAAACTCTCATCACTTTTATATATATTGGGTTACAAAATGATACTGGATTTATAAAAAGAAAAAAATTATAATTTTTCTAATATTAAAATCCATATTTTTTTTTATTTTTAAAATTTTCAAGAAGAAAAAGGAACGAAAGCCGCGAAATGAAAAAATAACACCCGCGAAAGTAAAATTGAGTACTCTGCGTTTAGTAATTGACAATCTCATTCATAGAACCTAATTGCCGTGTCTCACATCCCAGAAATTTAGAATTCCCATTCAGAATCCCGTCTGCGACACTGTACTCTTGAAATCCCTAATCGTGCTATTTCGAGTTTCATGTCTCCATCGCTGCAACATAGCTTCATCTCTGCAAAGCTTCATCATTGTTCAAGCTTTAGCAGTGGAGTTCCATCAACCTTCATCTGCTGAGCTTGTTGATGTTCTATCGTTGAGAAGTCAACTTCATTTTGGGTTTGAAGCTTTGTCGCTGTCGATTGCCCCCCCTGTCTGAAGTTATCCGAATCCCTAATTAGTGGTTCAGTTCGGTGGGTTTCTCGATTTGTTTTGGGTGCTCTGTTCGTGTAAAAGGGGAGATTTGAAAAGGTAAATGTTGACTTTAACCGATTTATATAGTTGAGATGGATTTTGTTTTATATATGTTGCTGTGGATTTTTATTCAATTTGTGGGGTCCCTGTTACTATTTTATATGTTTTACACACCGATTTGTTGTCGGGAATCATGTACTGCCTGCTTATGAATGAGAAAAACTATTGGGTTTGGTTGTCCTTTTTTGCATTTGAGTGGGGACGCCTTGAATCATTGAGCTGTTGCTAAAGTAAAGTAGTGTTATGATATACTCCATGGTGGACCACACCAAAAAAAGCCATGAGCGTCACTCAATTCTTTTGACTTTGCCCTCATAGTTCTCTTTTCTTAGTTTCTTTGGGTTTCACTTTTCTCTTGGGTTAGTTTTAATGATGGCCATTTCTATATATTTTCTTTGAGTTGGATGAATTTTCTTTTTACTAAAAAAATGAATATTTGTGTATATTTTAGAGGCACTCACAAAAAAAGACAACGAGACATATGATGTGTGCTTGTAAGATATTCTGAAAACTTGTGGGGCCATTATTCAACAATAAAAAAATAAAAGTGACCCTTTGTTCATAACTCTGTAGCTAGCAAGAAAGCAAAGTGACTAATGAAGACAAAATTCCCTAGATGGCTGCACCTTAGCTAAATAAAGAAATTAATTTAATAGCTAATGGGCTAGCAAGGAAGCACTATATCTAGCAGGTGAATTAACAATTAGAAAACTCAAAATTATATATATAAAAAATATTATGATATATCTTGATCTCTAATTATTATGGTTTTGGATACTTATATATTGATAATAACAATTAAAATTGTCATTAATTTTTCCCCATTTTTTAATGGTACCATTTATCTTGAATGTGTGAGTGTGATCAGAACACCAAAGGTAGGACTGCATGTTGTGCTGGAAATATGCCATGGACTGAAGGTTTGCTGAAAAATCAATATAAATAATTGCAATGTTTTGTTATTACTAAATAAAGTAATGGAATGTTAAAGCATGCTTCTGGGCTGTGTTGTACTGTGGTACTGTTCGTATTGTTGTTATAATTTATCAAACCATTGGCCATACTATCGTGTAAGTCCATAAGATGCTCTTACATTTCATTTCATGTTTTGGTAGAAAACTTTCGATCAAAGTTCAACAATTTTGATGAAATGAAAACACATAAGAATCCAAAGAAGGCACAGACGCATGACTTCTGACGGTAATTACTGAAGAATTTTATTTCCATCTGATCTTATCAATCTTGGAAATTTGTACACATAGGCAAAAATATGATTCTATGCTTTCCTATCTTATGGACATTTGATTCCTTGCTGTGTAATTATTTTTCAATGTAAATAAACATCTATAGTCTAATACTAGTAGATGGTTTGAGTAATCAGCACACCAAATTAATCATAAACGCCTATACTCTAAGATTTTTATTTCTGGTTTGTCAATGTTTTGTAAAATATAATTATTGTTCTCTGTTTGCCTTAATTAAGCTAATGAAAATATGTTTGTTTCTTACTTTTTGGTAGAGAAACTACGGTGAATAGAACACCTTCAAATTTAAGGTTGGACTTGACTATATGTTGCGTTGAAGATAATATATGAACTGAGTGTTTGCAAAGCCTATATAAATAATTACAATGTTCTAGTAATAAATTACTCGAATGTCAAAGTATGTTGCTAAGATTTGAAATTAATACTATGTATTTTTTTTGTACTATTTATTGTGTTATTATAATCATGTCCAACTATCGGCAACCATTATGATGTAAGGCCACAAGTGATGCCCTTACAATTTTATTTTATGTTTGGTAGAATACACCGTGGATGAAAGATTAAGAATTTTGATTCCAATGATACTTTCATTGCATATAAGTGCCAAGGTACCAAGGAATTTGATATACACACACGTGAATAGAAAAAGCAAATGAAGTCTACACATAATTTTTCAGCAAACCTTCAGTCCATGGCATATTTCTGTTTGCTTTTTTGTTGAGTGATTGATTTAGCCAACAAGAGTGACTTGTTGACTTTCACTATGTGAAGTTCTTTTGCTTCAACCTTGAAGTATTTTGTTACCAATCCTAATTAGATTAAATAATGTTGAATTGTTGGAATTAAAATTCTTGCCCTTTAAATTCTTCAGATTAAATAAATGTGCATAGACTAGCATGTGGTATAACATTGTTACTTAGACACGTTGCATTGTTGTTACGACAAAATATATTCTTGCTTTATTGATGCTGATTTTTCACATTTTTTTTTATATATCCATA
The DNA here is from genome assembly GCA_026686845.1 of Adenanthera pavonina. Classification (NCBI taxonomy): domain Eukaryota; kingdom Viridiplantae; phylum Streptophyta; class Magnoliopsida; order Fabales; family Fabaceae; genus Adenanthera; species Adenanthera pavonina. Next base: position 6,790,528 of record JAIVEN010000009.1, read on the forward strand.
GTAAAGTCATAATCTGTTGTTTAGAGGACTAACATTACAAACAACATGGTACTACTCTTTCAAAGGAGCAGAAAAATCCAAGTGTTGGTAGTCATAATCTTCTTGATTATTGTTGTTATATATTATTTATGATTGAAAAAATAGTGAGATCAATGAAATGAATTAAATGCATAGCCATCTATGCTGACATTAATCCTCAATGTTATTAATTCAAATCTTTATCATGTATAAATAATGCATTATAATGGAATTTATTGAGCTTTCTACAGTACCAAAGTCTAGACACTACAATATAGCTTATTATTTTAGTTAGCAATTTTGTCAATAAAAATTATATTAGTCAACAATGTGCTTGGCTATTTGAGTTTCTTTGAATTAATTCTTTCAACTTGGTATATATTAGTTCTACCATTTGAATTTCTATTTTAATCTTAATAGTCTTTTTACTTGCATGGAATTCTATGTAGTAACTTGTTATGTCAAAGAAGGATTGGATTGATTTGCCTCGGTTCAGTGATGATTACATTAAAGGTGTTGAATACTTCTTGGATTTTGCATTCACTAAAGGAAATCCCATAGGAAATGAGATATTATGCCCTTGTGCTTTATGTTGCAATGGTAAGTGGCAAAAGCGAGAAGTAGTTTTTGACCATTTAATATGCAAGGGATTAGTAAAAGGTTACAGAGATTGGATTTTTCATGGGGAAGATATAATTCCTGGGAATCTTGATGGTGACATTGGTGGTGATAATGTATCATGTGATGACATAGATGGTTTATTGTTCGAGACATTTAAAGATGTTGCTCAAGCAAATAATATGTGTGAAGGCCTCAATGAAGATGCAAAAAAGTTTTATAAACTAGTTGAAGAAGGGAATCAAGAGCTATATCCTGGTTGTAAAAAATTCTCTACCTTGTCATTTACTATTCGAATTTATTTGCTAAAATGTCTCTATGGATGGAGCAATGCATCATTCACTGCTCTCTTAGAATTATTAAAAGAGGCTATACCTGATTTGAATATTCCAACCTCTTTTAGTAAAACCAAATCTATAATAAGGGACTTGGGTTTAGACTACAAAAAGATTGATGCATGTCCCAACAATTGCATGTCATTTTGGAAAGAGCATAAGGATGCTGAGTTATGCTATCTTTGTGGAGCTTCACGGTGGCTTGAATATTCTAAAGTGGATTGTGAGCTTGAGGAAACTAAGAAAGCTCATAAAGTTCCTGCTAAAGTTCTAAGACACTTTCCCTTGATTCCAAGATTGAAAAGGCTATTCATGTGCTCAAGGACTGCTGATTCATTAAGGTGGCATGCTGACGAATGTTCAAGAGATGGTAAATTAAGGCATCCAGCCGATGGCCAAGCATGGAAGGACTTTGATGCCAAGCATCCAGAATTTGCTTTGGATTCTCGTAATATAAGGCTTGGGTTGGCAAGTGATGGATTTAATCCATTTAGAACAATGAGCACATCTTATAGCATATGGCCAGTGGTATTGACAATATACAATTATCCACCAAATTTGTGCATGAAGCTAGAAAATTTTATGATGTCTTTACTTATTCCAGGGCCGCGATCTCCTGGGAATGCGATTGATGTGTTCCTACAACCACTAATTGAGGAGTTGAAGATCTTGTGGGATGTTGGGGTGGAAACATATGATATTTCCAAAGATCAAACCTTTCAAATGCATGCAGCTCTTTTATGGACTATAAGTGACTATCCCGCATATGCTATGTTATCTGGTTGGAGCACCAAAGGAAAGTTTGTGTGTCCTGCTTGTAATTATGGAACAACTTCTATTTATTTAAAACATAGCCGAAAGATGTGTTATATGGGTCATCGAGTCTTTTTAGACTCAGATCATATGTGGAGATCAAATAAAGCTTCTTTCAATGGGCAAACTGAGTATAGATCTCCACCCCCCTTGTTAGAAGCAACAAGGATTTTAGAAGATCTAGAAAGCATCTCTATTGTATTTGGGAGAAATGGAAAGAAAAAGAATAATGGTCCATGGAAGAAGAAATCTATCTTTTGGCAATTGCCATATTGGAAGGATAATATTTTACGTCATAATTTTGATGTAATGCATATAGAGAAGAACATATGTGACAACATAATTGGTACTCTATTAGAAATTGTGGGGAAGAAGAAAGACCATGCAAAAGCTCGTTTAGACCATGCAAACGCTTTGTCAATTTGAAAGAATCTTCCCACCTAGTTTTTTTGACATAATGGTTCACTTGCCTATACACCTAGCGAATGAGGTTAGACTAGGTGGACCAGTTCAGTTTCGCTGGATGTATTATATGGAAAGATATTTGGGTGATTTGAAGACTTTTGTCCATAATAAAAGTCGACCAGAAGGCTCTATTGCGGAAGCATATTTGGTTAAAGAGTCTTTGACATTTTGCTCAAGATATTTGTCTAGTGATGTAGATATAAGGGTGAATAGGATGACTCGGAATAGTGATGAGTGCCCAAGCAAGGGTCATTCTATTGGGGGGAAGAAGCTATTTTCACTTGATCATAAGATGCAAAACCAAGCCCATGGGTATATCTTATTCAATTGTGATGGAGTACAAGATTATATTAGGTACATTCATTGACTAGCTCATTACCAATTAATATCTTTTCAATATAATATGTTTTATTTATTGATGAATGTAGTAATTTCTTTTGTAGAGAGCATGAGGCTACAATTCGCAATCATCGTAAAAGAACCAAGTGGACTCAAGCCAAAACTCAAAGGGAAGATTTCATTCAATGGTTTGAAATACGTGCAATGAGTGAGGATGTACCAAGTTGGCTAAAAGATTTGTCTAGAGGACCAAATCCTGTTGCTAAAAGTTTTTCTGGTTATGTCATTAATGGGTATAGATTTCATACTAGGAAGCGTGATGCAAGGAGGAAAACCCAAAACAGTGGTGTTACATTAGAGGCAGTAACTGAAAGCTTTAAAAGTGCTAAAGATGAAAACCCAAAGAAAGTTTGCATAATATATTATGGGGCCATTACTAATATCATTGAGTTAGATTACTATGGCTCTTTTAAATATGTGTTGTTCAAGTGTGATTGGTTTGAGCATAGAGAAGACAAATATGGTTTGACATTTGTTCAATTCAATAGAAGATGTTACAAGGATGATCCTTTTGTGTTAGCATCTCAAGTGCAACAATGCTTTTATGTTCAAGACCCTTTTGATGAACCCAAGCATTATATTATGAAGACACTTCCAAGAGATCTATTTAACATGGGAGATGATTCAAATGTAAATACTGAAGAATGTAATTTAAGTGAAACTTGTAGTGAGTCCCCAATAAATCTACATATACTAGAGGATGATGGAGAAGTTGATTTGGTAAGGCATGATGTGCCAGATGATATCATTGAAATGCCTTTATCTGCACTTCATGCCCAAGACGGTCAAAGTGAGGTTGAATGTGAAAGTGAGATGAAGGTGAAGGTGAATGTGGAAGTGAAAGTGAAGATGGTTCTAGTTTTGATGATACTACGTGATCCTTCATAGAGTATCCTCTATATAATATAGAAGAATAATATATATATACATATATATATAATACTAAGGTGATAATTGATAACATTATCTTAATGGCTTTTTTAAACATAAATTATGAAATACCTTAATTTAGTAGACATTAATGTATCCCTTTGTGTTAAAATGCAGGTATTGGAGTTATTTTTTCTTTCATAGCACATTGGTTATTATAGCAAGTGATTGAAAGCAAGTGTTTTTGGTAAGTTTTATTTTACTTCCAATTTTATAATTTATATCTTATATACAACATGTTTATGTAGTATTAAAAAAATTCATGAATTAATGATTGATTGCTAATGGGCATTAACTGCTAGTATTTCAATGATGTTACAGTGTTATGGGACTAAATGTACACTAACTATAGGGAGCAAACGTATTTAATTCTTTATACAGCAAGCTTCTTTTTCAAGTGCTCTAAGATAAAATGTGTTAAAATGCAGGTATTGGAGTTGTTCTTTTTTTTTTCTTGGTAGCATATTGGTTACTATAGCAAGTAAAGGAAGGTTTCCTGGTAAGTTCCTTTTTACTTCCAATTTATAATATATATCTTATTTACTTGACAAATTTAAATTTAAAGTTTTGACATGTGAATGCTAGTCATGTTTTATTTAAATTGTGTAGACTATCAAAAATGAAAAGTTTTAATCATTCCATTCAAGTGAAATCAAGCACCGAGTTGTTAAGAAGATTTCAAGAAATCAAGCGTGAAAAGATTGACAATTTACATGAGAAACTCCGAGGCTCCAGTCAAAGGTCAATTCAAAAGCAGAATGTTACTTCTCAACCTCAAGACATAACTCGAAAGAAGTCCTCCTTACAAAAGCAAGAACTAAAGAAGCCTTCTACTAGTTCTCAACCTCAAGGTGTGGCTCAAAAGAAGTCCTTTTTGCAAAAGAAAGATCTAGAGAAGCCTTGTGGTATTTCTCAACCTAAAGGCTTCAAAGAAAGAAATCTGGAGAAAAATGATATTTCTAAGTCTCAAGGCAAGGTTCAAAAGAAATCCTCCTTCCAAAAGGAAGATCTTAGGAGGCCTTCTTCTATACCCAGTTCTCAGCTTCAAGGCTCTACTCAAAAGGCCATTCAAGAGAAGAATGATATTTCTCAACTACAAGGCTTCAATAAAAGGGCAATCCAAGAATGTAATGAACCACAACAAAATCTAACAAAAAAGACAAAGAGGAACCCAATTTGCCCAGCTATGTTAGTTGATGACTTTGTTTCAACCTATGAATCTCTTGGAGCTGATCAACATGATGATCTCCAACTAATGGAAGAAGACAATTTGAGGCAACTAGCTCATGAATTTGATGGGGAGAATAATGTTGAACAAGTACAAGAAGATATCAATGAAGAAGGGGAATCAACCAATGATATTGTAAAAGGTAAGTCTTTTATATGCTTGATTGATTACATAGCTTTTCCTTTTGTTATGTGTGTATATGCTTGTCAAATACTAAAATTTTTATATATTATTACACTATTGACAACACAATGAAAACAGGAATATCAAAAAAACAAACTCGAGGTAAAACTATGTGCACAAGGATTCATGGTAGAACAATGGAAGAGCGAGAAGAAGTTATATTAAACGATGATGGTCAACCTATTGGGCCAACTGAGAGAATTGTATCTGACTTGAGCTTTTTCTTGGGAACATTGGCAAGAAATTCAAAATTATGCCCCTTGATATATACTAATTGGAAGGCCATGCCAAAGGATCCTTTCAAAGATAATATGTGGGCATATGTTAATGTATGTATGCAATAGCACAATGCCTATATATATTTTCTGTATAAGATACTTTTGATTTCTTCTCTTGTTTGCATATTTCCTAATCCTGATTCTTATTTTCCTTTATGGTCTTGTAGCAAAAGTTTTTTGTGTCAAAGCAAGGGAAAGCTTGGGTAGAGACAACTATTCGAGATGCTTGGAGACGGTATAAGTATGTCATTAAGAAGGACCATTTTTTAAAGTATGCAAACATGACCGAGAGACTAAAAAACCGTCCTTTGGATCTACCAGAAGATCATTTTAGAAAGCTTTGTCAATTTTGGAGTACGGAGTGTATAAAAGTAAGAGGACCAACTTTTCCTTTTATAAGTGTTGGTAGATTAAATAACTACTAAGCTATCATGTCTTGTCATTAAATGTGTAGTCAATTAGTGCCAAAAATGCCGAAAATAGAGCTAAACAAAGGTGGAGGCATCGCATGGGCCCTAAAAACTTTGCGATAATTCGTCAAAGAATGGTAACATTTTTTTGTTGTTGAGGAATGCTCGTCCCCCTTGTTTTATGAAACTAATTATTATTATCTTCTTGTTTAGCGTGCAAAGTATGATAAGGATCCAACTCAAGCAGAAATTTTCATTGAAACTCGGCAAAGTTGTAAAGGAAAACAGCTGGATATAGAAACTGAAAATGCAATTGTAAGTTTAAAATATGTTTTATTTGAAATAATAATTAATTTGCATATATTGTATGTAATATTCCGATTGAGAATGACATTATTTAAATTTTTTTTGCAAGTCACAACTTCAAGATTTGATTGAGAATAACAATGACAATAATACTGAAGCCTTTGAAGCCGTGTTTGGGAAGGGGAAACACGGATTAGTGCGTTGCTATGGGAGAAGCGTCACACCAACTACTCTAAAACGAAAGGAAGAGATTAATGCAATCAAGCGGGAGCATGCTGAGGAAGTTGCTTCATTGAAAGGAGAAGTTGCAAATGTACGAGATCAAGTGCATGGGCTGCAAAATGTTGTCAAGACCTTATTACAAAGTTGCAACCCTGTAGGGGTCAATGTGGAATCGTTGGAAGCTTTACTAGGAATCTCTTCATGTGATGCCAATAGTGTGCAAAAGCTGGTTGGGCAACCTCATGCACATTCTTCAACATCAACACATGTTCCACGTTGTGGATAGGTAATTATCTTGGCTTATTATTTATTTGGTACATTATTTGGCTAGTTGGAAAAAAAATCAAATGGGGGCTTTGTTTTGTGATTAATGATTTCTCTAGTTGCTTTGTTTTTACATTAAATGGGGGCTCTTTTACTTTTTTCTGGTGTAATGTGCAAAGTAATTCTGACTCTATCCTATTTGGAATGATTGACCACATAATTTTGTTTAGGAATTTATCTAAGAGTTGCTACGTTTTGAAATAACTTGGTTTAAAATGATTCCACATTCTAAGATAGTTCATCCTTTATCTATTTAATGACATGAAATATAAGGAGATTTAATTCCATTGATATAAAAGATGAAATTGTACACCTTGTGCTATCATCATTTCAGTGATCTTTTTTCCTATCACTGTTGTGCTTTTACAGCTCTAGGATTTATTTCCTGATAATGTAATCTATATGTCTGATTTTTTGTCTATTACAAATATGTGTGTGTGTGTGTGTGTATGTGAGTTTTCCATTTCCTGTATAGATAACCTGGGGTTGTGTTTCATGTGTATATATGTCACATTTATGATTATTTGATTCCTATCTCTAAGCATATAATTCTTTTCTAATGCTTGTTGTTTGACTAAGTCAGGATAAAAGTATTCTTTGTAAACTTTATGTGAACTATAGCTTTAGTATAATTTCAAAATAGTGTAACATTATAACCTCTTTTTAAAGTTAATGTCTTCAGAATTGTAATTGTTATTGTTTTGGGTTTCTCTATTAAAGGACAATTTGTGCTGAGAGAGGAAGTGGTTCATTCAAACTTTGGCTTGCTTTGGAGATCAAGTGGACATTTTTTAGTGTTGAAGAGACAAGCTATGACAATTCATTGCATACATGGAAAAGTGGAACATTTGCTATGACGTTTTAGCTTGTTTTAGATTTATGCTTTGTTCAAATGATAAACCAATGTGCTACATCCAAATTCAAGTATACTTTTGGAGTTTTACTTTGTTATGTTAGAATCAAATATGATGAAACTTATATTATTTTGTTGAGAATATTTTTGCAATTCATGTAATGATAAAACCAAGTTTTATTGCTATCCATTTACTATTTCAGAAAATATGATGTAGCTTTATTTATTGTTAATTGATATTCACCTATAAGGAAATTATGTGGCATCTTTCTTATATAAAATATTTGTTTTTATATTTTAGGCAATGGTTAGCAATTGTAATTGAAACCACCAACACTCAATAAATTGTTGTTTATAGTCTTTAGATATAGGTTAAAAAGTGTTGCAAATGATGCTTTTGGCAACAATCATAAAACTGTAACAAATAAGGCAACACTCAGTAACTATTGTCTAAAATCGCTTAAGTATATGATGAAAACTATTGCTCTTATAGTTACAAGCAACAGTTAAAAACTGTTACCACAGGTAGCAACAGCATGAAAGTGTTGCCAAATCTAACATCTCAAAACTGTTGCCTATTCTCAGACTATAGGCTACAATTTTGTCATCCGTGGTTATAGGGTCCAAAAAACCGTTGCCTTAAACAATAGGATACAGTTGATAACACCACACTGAGAAATTGTTGCCTATAGCCATAGGCAACAGTTTTTTGCTCTATGGAAATACTTTTTTGCTGTTGCCGTATGATAAAAATGTTGTAGTGAGGAAAAGTTGAAGTCTATTGGTTTTCTATAAAGTTGGACGTAGTACTAATATATAAAGTGCATAGCCTACTCCACAATGTACAATATGTTATTGGAAATGCAATTGATCTATCCATTTTGCCAAAAACATCTCAGAGGAAATATCATGACTTTCTAAGAAGTAAATAACAAACGTTTAAGGATCAAAATTGGAGGCTGTTACATTAGCTTTCAAGGGATGAAGAATTGGGAATGTGGAAAACATGTAAATATCTTGACTGTGAGGTTGACTTTCAAATGAGGGTTGTTGGATCCTTGAACACTAAACGATTCTTTTATGTTCTTTTTTCTTTTTTTTGGGATAAAACAAGGCACTAAAGCAAATTACAACCAGTGAAAAATGAATACCAGCTAATATTGTTTTTGTATGAGATTAAACATATAGATTATACGTCCTACCTCATAACCTATCCAAGCAACAGAGGATATCACTATTACTACTAATGCATTAGAGAACTTCCTGTATATATCCAACTTAACAGAACTCCTTTTTACCTGCAAAATGGAGATGAAAGAAAACAATATTGATCTCCAAAAACTGAACATCTTGAAATTATTAAAAAAGAGTACAGAAATTTAAAGGCAAGGTGCAGCAAATAAAGTAATATGAGACTGGCTACCTATAACTGTTCCAGTGTTCTAGAAAGAGAAGTGAAAATCCATACTATCAAAAAAGCATTCAAGAAAGCATTAGGAAGAACTAGAATGAACCTTGCCCTTCGTGATACATCATTGATTGTCCCTACATATTCAGTTATATCCAGCAACTTAGATGCTAGAAATCCTTAACAATTGTAGACTTCAATGCAGCATACAAAACCCAAGGTAAGTCAAAGGTAAAAAAATGAAAACAAAAAAGTAAACTTACTTGATCATTCTGCATATCACTACATAAAACATGGAAGTTTCTTATGGCCACTTGGATGCTGTCAAGAATCTAGAAGAAAAATAAAATATTACATATAATGCTTTATAATATATGAGGAACAAGATGAGGCACAAAAAAAATGACAACTAAAAGAAAGTGGATTAAGTTTAGAATATAGTGTTTGTCTTCAGATGTGAGCATTTGCTGAATACCTCAAGAAAAACAAAACAAAAATCTCATTCAAAGCAAAACAGGTTCATTTTTTTTTACTACTAATAAGGAACAAAACTAGATCCAAAAATAAAAATCCTCAGCAGCAATGACAACAATATAAGGATAAAGCAATCATACCTTTGTAGTGATGTAGGAAATAAATGATTGACCAACAAGACTACCTGCATGTGGGAAACCAATATTCCCATAGAATCAGTTGTAAGACCTATAATCAATCCCCTGTTTATAGCTCAGTGTTGTTTTCAAGAAATATCCATTATTATACCATTTAAAAAATCGTTTTGAACATATCAGGAAAACCATTTCATGTTCTGAATTTAAAGCATTAAGGACCTTCCAACAGGGCATGGTACATCCTGCCAACTAGGAAGTTTTTCCAATCACCATCCTAACCAATCCTACTGTTGTCAGAAATAGAAACTTTAAAAATGATGTATAAAATCATAATGATGACTAAGCTTGGCTCAAAATGTCAAACACACAATTAAACAAAGCCATAAATCATAATTCAGATACACAAAATCCTAATTAAATGGCAAGTCTTAAGAATAGTTAAGAATAACAAAATCAACTGCAGAATCCATATTGAATTAAGCTCAAGAACAATGTCACAATGAACAATGTTAGCCTTGTCTTCAAATAATAATGGATTAAAGAATCTACAATTTTCTCTCCCTTAAATTAAGAGTTTTAAATTGAACTTGCTGTGAAGTATTAAAACATTATTTTTATCCATTTTCCCCCCAGAAGAAAAAGTCTTTGTGCACTGGACAGAAACAACAAAGCTCCATTTGTTCTACCATTTTAATTCCTTATTTCCAGGTCTTGAACTTGAGAAAGAAAGAGAAAAGGGTGAGAATAATAAAACAATCAGAACTGGGGAAGGGGTGGTTTTGTTTACATTTATTTACTGGTTTTGGTAAAGGAATTAAGGTTTTGTTGCGGCAGAGGGGAGGGGGGGAGGGTGGGGTGGTGGTTCTCTAAAAGCGGAATGGAGGATGGGTGAGGCTTAGCTTAAAAAGAGGAATGGAGGATGGGTAAGGCTTAGCTTAGTGGTGGGAAGACAGCTGGAGTTAAATGCAATGGAATGGAGAATAATTGTTGCGGGGAGAGGGGAAGAGAGAGAGGAAGGAGACCGGAGAGGGACCTAACCCAAAGGAAAGGAAAGGTTCACAATCACAATCACATGGGTCTGAGGGGGAGTGGTGTACACTACATATCCAACTGTCACGAGAATAGGACCCTGACCTTGAAGATTCATCAACAAATCAAAAAGAAGGGGTCAAACTCGCCTCAAACTGATACTGATAAGGGGTTTCAGTTTAGTTGTGTGCTGATACTTTGGCAGCGTAGGGTTTCCCATTAAGAAGGTGGGATGTCAACAGCAAGTTGCCATTTGCATGAGGGAAGGAAGGCTTGACACCCCATCCCCACAGGACCCTTTTGCCTTTGCCTTGAAACAAACTCAGAGTTTGGCAATTATGTGCTCTGCACTTCAGCCACGTGACTACTTGGCCTCATACCCCTCAGCCTCACCTATTATTGAATATAGTTCACCAATCTAATTTCACCAAAATATATATATATTTATAGTATACACAATTAAACAAACAAGTCATTACTCATAATTCAGGTCACAAAATCCAAATTAAACAGCACATCTTCAGAATAGTTCAGTCTAGTATCCAAACTTCAAAATAAACAACAAGAAAATCTTCCCAAAAAAATTAAAATAATTTGTGACATTGAGCATCAACCCAATCAAAGATTTATTCATCTATCTCATCGACAACATTATCAACTTATTTTTGACGAAGCCTTGAATACACTAAAAACTCCAAACCAATTACCACAAGCAAACATTCATTAAGAAAAAATGCATTTGGGTATACCCACCATTGGCTCTACCCACCAGCAACTCCACTTCAGTAGTCATGCGCATCCGCGAAGGTGGAGGAGTCAAGAAAAAAAAAATTAAGGAGAATTAAGGGTTGGCCTCTTGGAGAATAGATTGAGGAAGCTACTTATGGTGTCGAAAACATACACCCCCTTCCTCCTCAAATGTTGTTTTCTCTATTACTATAATCTATTTGGTTTTGAAAATAGCAGTATTGATTTTTTTAAATCTTTAGTACTGCCAATATAAATATGTAGAAGCTAATGCAGAGAATAGAGGTTCTTAGGCTCTCACCTTCATCCGCAAATGTCGTTTCTCACTGCTTCGCACAAAATGGAGCACCGTCAATGGAAGAAGCAATCCATAAGTTGAGTAGAAGAAGCAAGGTGAGGAAGCCCGATAACTTGAGTGAAGGAATGAGCCGTGAGCGGAACAACAGAACAAGAACTCCGGCCGAAGAATGAAGAACACAAGCAACAATCGGAGCAACGAAAGAAGTATAGGGAGGGAGCGAACAAAATTAGGGATTGCGAATGAAAATTTCTGTTGACTGCCGAATGAGTGAAACTAGGGATTAATATCGGTCACAAACAATTTCTGCCGCGTAAGTATTTTTCATTTTCGCGGGTCCCTTTTTAGGTATATAATAAATAATAGCGAGGGATAATGACCTCTCTAATCCCTCGCTAATTACCAAGATATTGTCCCCTCGCTAATATCTCGCTAATTTCTCACTATTATTATCTAATTTTGCGAGGGTCAAAATCTTCCTCGCTAATCCCTCGCTAAATTAAACATTAGCTACGGAATATAATATTCCTCACTAATCCCTCACTAATTCTGCAAAATAGCGAGGAATATTTAGTCCCTCGCTAAATTTTCTCGCTAAATTTAAATTTTCTAGTAGTGTATCCAAATCAAATTTAGATGTTTTAGATTATATTAACACCCTCTATTTATCTATATGTCCAGATTCGATGTTCGCTTCTATTATTTGTACAAAATATTTAAAAATCATGCCTTCACTCTACCAACTTGAAGAGTTGGAATCTTCTGCTGCAGTTTAAGAATCTGCTGGATGACACAAGAAATAAATAAATATACAATGAATTTATAGTCCCCATCTTGTAAGTCGTTCCTTTATATACAAGCTGATCAGCACTAATTACTCATTTTCTTTTACACTAACCATGAAAATCTTGAATACTATATATGAGGTAATTACAATGTGACAAATGCCTTTACAAACCCAAAATCACAAAGAGGAGTGTTCTCCATTAATTCTATGTCCTCCTTATTGACAAGCAATGGTCTCATCCAGTTCCAGTGTCAATGAAATAATGCACGTGCAAACTTTAATTTCTTTTTGGTAAATAACACTTAGGGTTAGGATTGTTTTTAGAACTCAAAAAGCACTATTATAAAGGTATTTATAAATTATTTATTGATAAAATTATTACATCAGCAATCAAATTTGAACCAAAATCCCCTCGTAGGGTATGAGGACCGGATCCGAAGTGCATGCACCACGTACACTTCTTATTTAATTAATATTTTTTTATCTTTTGCCACATGCCAGCTTCTTCTTCTATTCTCTTCTTTTTTTTCTCAATTTTTTTTGACACTATAACTAAACTTTTTATACTAATAAATATTTTTTGTGTACTTAAAAAAATCAATACTTTAAACGCTCATCAATTATAAAATAAAATATTATTGAAAAAAATTAAAAATAAATTATTTTTCATATAAATAACTATTTATTATCAGTATTACTAAAATAGATTTAAATATTGTTCAGCTTAATGGGTAGATTTCCCAATATAGTTTTTTTATTTATAATATTTAAACTCTCTATTTTATTTAAGGGAAATCAAGTTTCTTTTACTTAACCAAATTTTTGTATTCCTTTCAGTATTAAATATAAGAAAATTTTAAAAAAGTTGTATTAGTCCAAAATATAAGGAAAAAATATATACATCTAATACAATCAATGAGATATTCCAATAATATTTTTCATTAACTTGAAGAAAGTTATAACTCTCTCAAAATTTTTTTATATTTAAGATCAAAGAAAGTACTAAAGTAGTTGGGTTAAGTAAAGAAACTTGCATTATTTCTCTCATGGATGGACAGCTTAGCACATCTTTTACTGATAAATATTTTTTATTTCTGGAAAATCAAGTTCCTTTAACTTAATCAAATTATTTTGATACTCCCTCCGGTCTCAAATATAAAAAATTTTGAAAGAGTCATAACTTTCTCTAAATTAATAAAAAACATTATTGAAATATCTTATTTATTATACTAGATTTATACATTTTTTCCTTGTCTTTTAGATGAATACAACTTTTTCAAAATCTTCTTATATTTGAAACTAGAAGTACCAATGTGGTTGGATTAAGTATAAAAAACTTGATTCTCCTTAAATAAAGTTAAGAGTTTAAACTTATCGATGAAAAAAATAATATTGGAAGAGCTACCCAATTAAACTTAATAATATTTGTATCTATTGTAGTAATATTGATACTAGAAAATATAATTGATTAGTATAAAAAAGTGTGAGTGTGTCAAAAAATTAATAAAAAAATAAAGAAGAGAACGGAAGAAGAAGAAGACACGTGGCAAAAAATAATAAAAATATATTATTTAAATAAGAAGTGTACATGTGCATCGGAGTCACTCCCGTAGGGTATGGATCATATTCTTAGTAACTAGATATTGTTTACAATACACATGAATACCTTATTCTCTTTCAATTACGATACACATGAACCAAAATGAGGATTTTTTTGGTGAATTCAAAAAAGAGGGCTCACATAATGTGACTAGTATTAAAAGTTGTAAGTATTACAATTGCAACATAATATGGAGGATTCACATCACATATGCTTAAACAAATGAAGTATGTTGTCATTAAAAAAGTTTCATCAATTTCTGGATATTCTTATATTTTTAAACCGTTAACTCTGTAATTCCTCTTCAATCAGAGACAATAAGAGCTATTACATAATACTGAAATTGTAATTCTTTTAAAAGAACTTTGTGTTACTACTAATGATAAATAATTTTTATATTTATTTCAGACATTTTTTTCCTAGTCACATTTTATAATTCTTTTTAAATAAAAGGTTATGATACAACCATACACGAAAAAAGAACAGGACCAGCGTAAACTAGACGGCTGCCTATCCAAATCAATCAACCTCTTTGCCGCTTAATGGTAGTTTAGTAAAACAATGTAAGTCAGGTTTCAAGATCTTGAATAACTTTAGCTAACCAATTGGTACATTCGTTAATCTTATGATAAACATGGTAAAATATTGATGTTCCATTTCCTAACCAAGAAACCTCTAATTTGTTCGGTTATGTTCTTCGACATTATCCCTTTTGATCATATTAATTAACTAACAGCTTCTGCCGAGTTGCTTGCAGAATCCTTCTTCCCAACGTATTTTGAGACCTTTGAAAATGCCACATAATTCTATATTATGTGGATCAAAGTTTTTTCATGAATTTCTTCTATTTGATTCGAGAGGTTGAAAAGGGAAGAGGGGGACAATAGGAGGAAGAGGAGGGGACTGATCCCCTTATTTAATTTAAAAAAAAAATAGAATAAGAAATTTTTCTCCCTCTCCTTTCCAAATCTCTTTAACCAAATAAAAAGCTAATGCAATTGTCCTTCGAGTCCAGAATTAAACCGGCCTTAATGCAATTGCCTTTTGAAGAAAAACCAAAAAGCAGTTTTTGGTAAACAAGAAAAGAAGAAGCTTTCTTTTTTTTTTGGTAAAAAAAAAAAGAAGCTTTCAATTCAGCAGAGACTAAGGGTGTGTTTGGTATCCAGTTACAAAAGTAGTTTGAGGGTAAAAATGAGTTTGAGAGAGTTTTGGGTGTGTTTATTTAATTTTTACTTTTCCGTTTCAAACTCATTGTGCGCAATAAATGGGTTTTGGGAAGAAGCGATAATTTTGCTACTTTTCCGTCTACTTCTTTATTTTTACTGATATTTATTTTAAAATCAAGTAAAAATAGAATACTAAAAATAAAAAAAAAATAAAAAAATTAGGAAAATAAAATTTTTATAAATTTTTTTCTATTTATTGATCAAAATGTCCCTTCAAAATTTTAATTTTTATAGATCATGACCTGTAAGAAAATATTATATCAGATATATTATGTTCTCAATTAAATAAATATAGATTAAATTTTAGTTCAAATAAATTAAATTAATCATGGGATAGAATTTAAGATTAATTTAGAGAAAAATTATGAGTTTTGTTAAAATTAATTTTCAAATAAATTATCTAAATATAAACACATTAATCCAAAATTAATTTTTATCATAATTACATTATAAAATCAATTCTACCAAAACTCATTTTCAACCAACTGAAAACTAAACAGCCCTAAATCTATTCTCCTGTGCACGTTTGTAGCGGCATCGGCTAGTCCTGCTTGGCTCGGCCCAATTAACTTAAAAACATTACCATCTTGCTTCAACAAACCCAATTCCTGCGAAAAAAGAGAGACAGAGAATGAAAAACGGGCACACTAGAAAAGCCCAGTGAATAAATTTTATACTCCTGAAGTCCTGATCCAATTAACTTAATTAAAAAAAAAAAATTAATTTCTTTGGTTCTTCAAAGATAATAAAGAGGAATCTCGATTTTAAAATAAATCATGAAGAAAAAATCAGATCGGACCGCTCGACTGCCTCCTGATCTGGTCGGGACATAGATACAGACTGAGAGTTTTTAGAATTGGTGCGAATCGGTCAAAAATCAGTAAAGTCTGAACTTTTTTTTAAAATTTTTTAAATATTTTTTAAAAATAAAATAACATTATTTTTAATAATAAGTAGTATTATTTTTAGTATAAATTTTTTTCTTTCTATATTACAACATATTATAAGTATTATTATGATACATAATTATTAATAATAATAAATTTACTTAACAAATAATATGAAAATTGAATATTAAATGATTATTTTAAATTTAAAATATAATTATAGATAAATATTAACTTGTTTATATTTTAATATTTGGTTGTAAAACTTATTAATAATATTTTTAATTTTTGATATATTATTAAATTTACTTTTTATTCTAAAATAAATATTAATTTTATTATCATAAATAAATATTTTATATATTTTTTTATCTATATTATTAAAAATATATTAATTTATTTATAAAATTTTAAATTGTTGTCTCATTTTAATGAATGATTTTTAGCACCTTAAAAAAAGAGAGAGAGAGATAAATGAGAACCTCATCTGATCTAAAATAATGATAGCACAGCCGCACAACTTCAATACTGAACAAACATATCAATTTCACGTGCTTTGCGAATGTTGTTGAATGCGATGGGGCCCGCCATGACGCGAAACGCGCTTCTCACAGCGCGCTATTTACCACTTTATATTTAATTTTCAGCCAAATATTCCTTTTGTTTTTAAATATGTCACTTAATTTTTTTAAATTTTAATTTAATATATACGGCGAAATTACTTTATATGCGGATGCATTTTTTTTCTTAAATTTAAAACATTATTCTCTCTCATTTAA
The DNA here is from genome assembly GCA_026686845.1 of Adenanthera pavonina. Lineage (NCBI taxonomy): Eukaryota > Viridiplantae > Streptophyta > Magnoliopsida > Fabales > Fabaceae > Adenanthera > Adenanthera pavonina. The sequence goes on from JAIVEN010000009.1 coordinate 6,807,282, forward strand.
AATTATTTATGAATCTGAATTTTGTCACGAAAAAGTATTTCCTGAATTTTTTCTCCTGCTTTTTCTATATTATACAAGTTTTTAAATTAAATAATGTATAGCTGCGATGTTCAATTTTTATAAGCAATCGTAATTTTATTTTAATATGATATTAAACATAAATAAATTTATTTAAAAAATATATTCTAGGTAAAGTATTTTATTAACAATAGATAATAAAAATTTTCACCACAAAAAAGATAATAAAAATTCTTACAGTAGCTTATGCTAGGATGAGGATAAAAGATTTTATAAAAAAAAATATCAAATAGAATTAAATTAAAAATTGACCAGCTTTATTTTTTTTTGTAAAACAGTACTTCACATTATCAATTCGCAGTTCAGTTTAAGTCAGCTCCTTTTCAAAACTTTTGTCAAACATTTTACACTTTTTTTTTTGCCAGAAACATTTCACACTGTTCAAATAAAATTTTTATACTAAACTATACATATCTCCTCAAGATATTCTAATTTATAAAACTTGAAAATGAATTATCTTACATTTTTATATCCATACAAATAACTCAGTCAATGTTAATTTATTTGTTATTTTAGTAATGTAAATATGTAATTTAATATGATAGAGAATTTGGCTGCATATGACCTAAAGAAAATTATTTACATATAATTCAAAGTTTGAAGCAGTTATTTGTAAAAAATATATATTGCCAAAGTAAAATAATAGATTAATTAAACGTTTGAGGAGATTTGTTAAGTTTTACAAAGATTATTTATACATGATTGAAAGTTGGAGGAATTTTGTATAAATTAGCAATATTTTTAATTTTAATTTTCATATGATATCTTTCTCCCTTCAACCAGGACAGTAATCAGATAAAGTTATTTCAAATTAAAATAAGCAGCAAAAAGGCATAGAACTGGAATCTTTGATAAAAGGCTCACTGTGCTCTGCCCCTTGCCTTTGCTCCTCAAAAATAGAGCATCGTAGCAACACCGTCGAGAGAGAGAGATTTCGGATGGCTCGGAGCTCCATGAGACTGAAATGGACTTCCACATTGTTGCTTCTTCTCCTTCCTCATATGGTCGCCACGACGATGGCCGAAGACGGTAACGTCCTCTTCCTTCTTTTTTTTGATAGCAACGTCCTCGTCCTTCTCCTGTCTGCCTCAATTCCACTGTATTAATTTCTGAGGTTTCCGTTTTTTCCCCAATCTCTTACATCGGAAACCCTGTCGTTTCGTTTTCTGGTTCTCTTGAGTCTTGAGTGAGATCTGAATATCTGATACGACACAATACAACTATGCAAGTTCTAGTTTCTCTCTTGGTTCTTAGCAATAAGCTTCTTCAATGTGGTCACTGTTTCTTGGATTTTCTTGGTGTTTCATTCGGTTCTTTAGCTTACTACTCTGGTACAAAGACTACTGTTCAATCATCTTTTTCCTTCCAGAGCTTCTATTTTGGCTGTATATTTCTAGTGTTTGTGAAAAGTCTTCAAGAAAATAAACTAAATGAAAACCTTTGGTCCATTTCTTAACAAGTAGTATAATTCCGAGAGTATAATTTCTCGTGAATAATTTGGTTACTTTAGGTAGCAGGTTCTAGGTCCAAAACATGATCCAACAACTATATATGCTATTTTTAAACTTCAAGGTTCAGATTCTGAGTGTTGGTTTGCCAGGTGACTGAGCGATCCTTAATGGTGAGAATATTTTGAGATTGAGAAACAGCGTTGTATTCCTTAACAGGCTCCAGGCTTGGACTTGAGTTGATGGTTGCTTAGAAAATAGAAAGCCATAGAGGGGACCCCATCCTCCTTGAATCTTGATGTTAAAGTGCTCAACCATTTTGGCATCTTCTAGGTCTCAGTCATTTAAGTTCATCCTTGAAGCCCCACCGGTCCTTTTGATCTTTACTCATGATTTTCTTTTCATAAGGCCAACCCGTTTGGCGATAAAAGTTATTTTTACGATGTTTATTATTTTATTCTATTATTTATATTTAACGGATCTTTATCAGTTCTTCCCTTTTTTGTTTTTCCACCAAATTGTTATTTTTGTTATTTTTTTTGGGGGAAAAGTTTTGTTATTATCTTGTTTTCAAATTATTTCAATATATGCAACAACTAAAAAGTGAATTTTTTCCATTAACTTTGTGGTTATCATTTTAGTAAATTAGATGTAGGTTCATATATTCATACTCGAATGTACTCGTTTAACAGTATTCTAACCAATTTTTCATTTTATTTCTTCGTAACCTGTGTACTGTGTAGATCTCACGGTTGTAAAATTTTTTTTAGTAATTTATTACCATATTAAATATCATAATGCTTTATATTTTAATGTCTTGCTTAATATTACTGGAAATTCAGGCAATGGCTCAAATTTCTCTATTATGTGTCCTAGTTATTCATTTCTCAATTAAGTTTTTAGGACATATTTCTTGACATTAATTTAATTTGTTTAAAATTTAATCATTAAGTATTCAATATAATGATAATGATAATAATAATATATGAACATATATATTGATATATTAATGATGATTAGTAATGGTAAGTTAGTAACACAGGTAATTAAAGGGGAAAAGAAAAAAGAGGCAAATAGTAAGACACCTTTCTGATTATCCAAGGGATAGAAAATGTCCTTGTGCTAGGATCCTTCACGGAAGGGGTTCGACCCCCTGGTGCCTTTCTCTATTCTTGTCGTTTTGGTACCATTCAAGTCCCAAGGTTAGGCGTTCTAAGAAAGCGCGTTATGCTGGCCCAAAAAAAAAAAAAAAGATAAAGCACGTTATGCTTTTTCACTTCAGTCAAAATCGCATAGGACTGGGAGTGGGCAAGGGGACCCACGCGTTTTGGTTAATGCCGGGTTGGACCACCGTTTCATTTGTTCGCGTCCACATCACAATTTGTCGTTTAGCCTTGGGAAAATCTTCCGGGCGTACTGTATTGCTGTGACCTGGTCGAGCTAGTTGGCAATGAAGGGTACTACCTTCTTGTCGATTGGGATTTTGAGACTTCTTGTAGGGCACCTTATTATTTCATTTATAATTAATTTCATGTGAAATTGCCTCTATACTGATTTCACAATGAAGCATAGCTAGAAAACATCCTTTCTAAGCCACTTGAAGCTAACTCATGTGATAAGAGAGGATAGGATATGGATAGTAGTTAAGAGTTCAAACTCTCACAATATAACAAAAAAGAAAAAAGAAAAGAAAAGAAAACAAAATATCATTCGTATTTAAAACTAGACATCAAGGCACCGAGATTTTTTTTTTTCTTTCAAAAGAACTATATACTATTTAGTATCAGTATTATCCATTCAGATTTGAACAATGTCGGTTGCAAACCTCTTTCAACATAGATATATATATATATATATTTTTCATTGAGATCTTGATTTAATTAACTTCAAATAAAAGTAGAGTATGTGTCAAGATGCCCTTTTTCACACTTGAAGCCCATACTTGGTTGGGGTCGGGCTATTTAAAGAGCACAGCCCCTCATAAGTAGCAGTTATTGCTCAAGAATGGGAAAAAGAAGATAAGAGGGTGAAGACTGTAATTTTGTGTTTAAATTTTGCCAGAGATTTACAGATTTCTATTGCAGAATGGATTTCCTCTGCATTTAAAAAGTAAGTTGATACAGATTATTTTTATATTGCTTCCTAAAAGAAAAAACAAAAGAAAAAAGAGACTAAAAGAAGACATATTAAAAAATAAAAAATAAAAGTCGCTGAGATAAGAAAAATCTCATATTCAGATATCTGTGCTTCCGAATGAGTAGTAAAAAAGCTGTGTGAATTTGACAGTGACAATAACACAACTTTGTGAACCAAATTAGATGCAATCAACGCAGATATTGCTATTTGTTGTTAGTTATTAGGTGGATTTGGCATGTGGATGGTGATTATGTTGGGGCCAGTTGCTGAACTTGACAATGATTCTGTTGGCCCTATTGCCTCTTGAAAATATTTTCACAATGAAATATGCTCCATCACTTAATTACTTATTACATCGTTGCTTTAATTTTCTATCTTGAAACTTGACATACTTTGTAGTTTATATGATTCATCTATGTTGTCCACCTGTGTTATGCTTTTAATTGCAAGGAAGACCCTTCATGAATCACTCAAAAAATTTACTCTTCATTTGGATGAAAGTGCAATTTTATATGGAATGGGACATACGTTCTACATTACCAAGACTACAATAACTTCTTTTAACTTTGATCATTTAATAAATTTGTGCCCTTTAAATTTTTTAAGTAAATTAACTGTTATTCGAAAAATAATTAAGGAATGCACAATTATTTCATTACATGATAAGATAAACTTCCATTAGTTAAGCATACCATTCATGCTAAATCTGATCATGGGTGGGGAAGCATACCTAACTCAATTTGTTCAACTCAAAAAATACAGATGAATCTAAAAAATCTTGATGAAAAGGAGACCATAAATTCATTTTTATATTGTTTATTTTTTATCTGATTTTTTTTAAAATTATATACATTTTTTATTTTTGAGCTGAGTCTTAGACTAGGTAGATTGTTTGGCCCATGATTATGTATAGCTTAAATGTTATAATTAGTTAATAAAAATATATCTTATCATGTAAATATTTGTACATGTTTTAATCATTTAAATAAATTAATTATCAAATTTTATTGAAGATTAAAAATAAAACACTGAGGGATTGTTATCCAACATCGTAAATGTCATTTAAATAATTAAGATATATTTTCTCATACATCATGCAAAATTTGAAAAATGTATCATATAGTGAATTTACCATCTCATTGTATAAGCTGATTGTAGATTTTACTCTATACTATTTCCGGTTCTATATATAAGATTTTTTGTCCTGATCCTAAATATAAGATCTTTTACGATATATGAGGTAGTATTTATTATTCATTTTTTTAAAATATCCTTATTTAATGTATTCAAAAGAAAGAGAAAGAGATTAAATAAGAGTAATTTTAAAAAAAATATTAAAATTTTTAAAAAAATCAAAGTGCTTAATGAGCCTTAATTCTAATTCTTAATGCTTATAATTTGGTTAAAAAATTCTTCTATTGACATCTCACAGTTCTAATCATGTAATATGGATTAATAATAACAGGCCTAGTGCCCAACGGAGACTTCGAGGCGTCCCCATTGAACGGCTTCCCCGGGGATGCCATGGTGGAGAGACCCACAGAAATCCCAAGCTGGACGTCAAACGGCACCGTTGAGCTAGTGGAGTTGGGGCAGAAACAGGGTGGGATGATCCTCATCGTACCGCAGGGTAGACACGCCGTGAGGCTGGGCAACGACGCCGAGATCAGCCAGGAGATAACGGTGGAGAAAGGGTCCGTCTACTCCATCACGTTCAGTGCCGCTCGCACGTGCGCCCAGATGGAGTCTTTGAACGTGTCGGTGGCGACTGTATCACAGACGATAGACCTGCAAACATTGTACAGCGTGCAGGGGTGGAACCCATTCGCTTGCGCTTTCAGTGCGGACGAGGAGAAGGTTAGGTTGGTGTTTAAGAATCCTGGCATGGAGGATGACCCCACGTGTGGGCCCATAATTGATAACGTTGCTATTAAGAAGCTTTTCACTCCTGATAAGCCCAAAGGTAAATTTACATTTTTTTTTTAAATAAGTAGTGCTGTAATATATTTTTCGCCATAAAGAGCTATGAATTTATTTGGCCAATGCCGTTTGGTATAAGTAACTTCTGCTTTGTACTATTTCCCCTTGCAGGAAACGCAGTAATGAATGGAGATTTCGAAGAAGGACCATGGATGTTCAGGAATACTTCACTGGGCGTTCTTCTTCCCACCAACCTGGACCAAGAAACATCATCGCTGCCTGGCTGGACCGTGGAGTCAAACCGGGCGGTCCGATACATCGACTCCGACCATTATGCTGTGCCACAAGGCAGGAGAGCTATAGAGTTGCTCTCAGGAAAAGAAGGCATACTCTCCCAAATGGTGGACACCGCACCAGACAAGCCATACACCTTGACCTTCTCCTTAGGCCATGCTGATGACAAGTGCAAGCAACCTCTTGCTGTCATGGCCTTTGCAGGTGACCAAGCACAGAACATTCACTACACCCCCAACTCAAATTCTAGTTTCCAGAGTTCTAGCCTTAATTTCACTGCTAAGGCTGAGAAGACCAGAATTGCATTCTATAGTGTGTATTACAACACGAGAAGTGATGATATGAGCTCTCTTTGTGGGCCTGTGGTGGATGATGTGAGGGTCTGGTTTTCTGGGTCCGGAAGAATTAGGATTGGTGGGCTTGGACTTGGGCTTGGGCTTAGCATTTTGGGCCTGGTTTGGCTTTTGGTTTAATTTTGGTTTGGTTTATCTGGGTAATGAGATATTACTACGTGGTATGCATATGCCTGCTGATTACTTTGGGGTATTGGTAAAATCACTCTCCCAAGTATATTGTATGTGAATGCGGTGGCCTTTCTAGTTTTTACTATTTGGGAAATGAAAATGCATTCTCTATTTTCTTAGCTTTCCATTTTCAGTGATTCATACTTAGTTAGAAAAATAAGTAGAGTTAAAGTATAAAAAGAAAAAAGAAAATAGAAAAATAAGTAGAATAAATCCAAGTACATAAGTCAGCATTACCTTAAGACACAAGGAAGAAGAGTAAATAAATGCAGTAAATCTTTGAATCTGGCCTTTCATCAGCATTTTTTTTCAAGGATCGATGTCATCAGTAATTCAACCAACAACTTGTTCTTTTCGGTGCATTTATCCGATAGCTTTTATTGGTTTAGCAATTAGCATGATCGCACATAATATTTATACAAAGTAATATTATTCTTTATTCTGCGAAGCAATATATCATTCATTTTCGAAAGAAGATCAGGCGGACCAAAGAGGGCAGCAACTAGGAGAAATAGAAAGATCTTTTGCCCCAATAAGAAAAAGAGGATCTGATATCTTTTGCCCCAAATCCAAATTGTGCCCACTTTCAAGATTTCACTCCTGCCTGGAATCCTTCTCGATTCTAAAAAATGTATTCCGTACGATGAACCTGAGCATTAACATCCTAGTGTGAACATTTTTATTTAAAAAATAGTCATTCATTTTTATTTTAATGTACACCTGTTATTTTATTTTAATAGAAAAACATTGAAGTTAAAAAGATTTTCAACTTGTACAGTACATATTCTATTTTGCTTTCTTGGAAAAAAATATTAGAGAAGTAGACTATTTGAAATTGCTTGAAAGAGTGGCACTATCCAATGAATCTCAAAATTTGTTGAAGTTTCGAGATTGGTTGTCGACAACGATGTGGAAATCACTTGAATTTTGCCTTTCACAACGACATGCTGCATCAAATCAATCAGACAAATCCACGAGTGGATTATCTCATCTGATAAGATTACTTTATGAATAAACTTTATTTTTAGGAACAAAGGTACTTCACAAGGGAAAAGAAAAATAAATTATCTAATATTAAGCATTCGCAATCCACTTATTAACTGCACTAAACTGTTGGATTAATATTATGGTTTTTCTTTTTCATTATAAAGATTATTATGACAAGCATTTATACAAAGGACTCCACACTTTAACGTACTTACGTGACTCAAATCATATCTAGACAAATTGACCAGTTTTCATCCTTTGCGCTTCATGGTGTGGAAATCATTTATGTTTGGAACTTTATTTTTCTGCTATAAAAAAATTCGGTCACGTGAATTCCAAAAACTTCTCAAGATTATGATAGATCTCACAATTTATAAGATATTTATAAATTATTTACTGATGAAATATTTATACCAATAATAGGATTTGAATATTTGGCCCAAAAAAAAAAAGGATTTGAATAGACTACGAATTACATCCTTATCAATTAAGTTAACTTCTATGCCTTTATTTGGGACTTTTTGGTTCAATTTCTGCCTTACCGCTAGTGACGTGATGAATGGGAGAATTTTCTTTGACTCTGTAAAGTTATGGCCATTGAGTGAGATTAATTCTACATTCATACTCATAAAAGAAAATTGTCTCGTGAAATAAATTTCTATTTTCACTCTATTAATAGCCACATAATATTTTATAAACATGTAAAGATCAATTTCTTTTCTTTTTTTTTTGGACAAAAAATTTTTTTTTTTATTAATAGCTATTATATTATCATGTATATAGAAAAAAAAAAGTAAAAACCTTTGATTACCCCTGTCTTCATTTTTTTAATATTTAGATTTTTAATTATTAAATTCTTTAAATAATTTTTTAAATTAAAGACGACAATGTATACTTTCAAGTTTGCCACGTTATGTAAACATATTTCCTATTGTTGTTTAAATAAAAATTTGTAAAACTTATTATCTTAAGAGTTATAGAAATAAAATTAAGATGAAATTAAGTTATACACTTATTTAAATTTATATTTCAAACATAATTGTTAATTTTTGTTAATTTAAAATTAAATAAATTGTATAAGAATACTATGAAGATTCAATAGTAAAAATATATATGAAATAATTATCATATGAAATATTTAGAAAAAATATTATAGATATCTTTTAATAGTATTTATGGGCCATAAAGAATGGAAATTTTTGCAAAAAGTGAGAGTCTTTCTATGCCATGTTTGGTACAGGTGATGGAACGGAAACAAAGTAAAGGGGAGATGTACAAGTATAACTGCCAAAATTCTTGTTTTGTACGCTTGAATAGTTTTCAGATGAAATCCTCCTCATATTTGCTAATGTATTGTCCATTCTCTCATGCCATGATAAGAAAGTCATTTCGTCAATTACGGCATTGTTATTTTATTTTTATTTATAAAAATTATAATTCATTTCACCAAAAATTAGGATTCATAATATTTATATTAAAAGATTTTAAATATCAAAATCATTTTAAAACATTTAACTTAAAATTCTTATTTATAATTTCTTTTGCATTGTTTAAATATATATAAGTTTTTCTGGCAAAATATATATATATATATATATAAGTTTTTAATTTAATATAATAATATTTTTTTTGGTGAATAATAACATTAGTATAATAGTAATAACTGATAGCATGAACTGCCTAAATATGTAGTATAAAATAATGATTTATTAATATTAATGGTGATGGTATTGATTTTTGAACAATCGTGCCCGGGACCGAAGGGCGAAAGCCGAAGAAATGTCAACAAGGGCAGGCTTCCCTATAAAAGGATCCAACGAAGATAAACGTCTTGGAGCAGGAGAAAGAAAGGGCGGGTAAATTCTTTTCCCCTTTTCCTTCTTCGGAGAGTCTCTCCTCTCTCTCTCTCTCTCTCTCTCTCTCTCTCTCTTGTCAGATGGAAGGCGAAGAGAGGATCAGCGCCACCGCCGATTCCTCTTCCTCGCCGCCGCTTCATGATGATCGTGGTTCCGATCCCGTGGATGAAGTTGCCGAGCTTGAACCTCATTCTCCGGTGTCGGACGAAGATCAGGATCATGAGCAGGACCCCGACCATGACCACGATCAGGATCACGCGGCTGAGGCCGTTGCCTCCGTTGATGATCTCAAGCTCAAGATCATTAAACAGGTAAGACTTTCAGTTTTTGGTGGCTCTTGCTAGCATTTTTTCAAGCAATTGCTTTAGCATCCTCTATGTATTTGGCCTTCAGTGCGGGATTGGCTTTGTGCTGTTTAATTGCTGCGGAAATACTTGAAGAAATGTGGGCTTGATTGAGCTGAATGGTGTCTTCAGTTTATCTCTACAATCTTTACATCACTTTTCTCGTTGAACTAACTTATGTAGTCTAGTCTGTATGCTTATATACCCTTATTTATCACTATGAAATCCTTGATTTCGAGTTAAGAGGGAGGTGGAAAATAAAGAAGGAAGAAATAAAAGGTCCGGCATTTGGATATTCAACTGACCATATAAAAACTTAAGCTGCTATACAACCGGATAAAATTATATACTCAAACATTACATTTTTATGAGAATTTTCTGTTGAATAACCGGATAACCTGATAAGAAAGGATTTGGACTTGTTCTATGAAAAATATTGTTGTGAACTTCTAAATCTGAGTCATTTATTTCTGCACTTGAATTAGGGCCTTTATATCCAAAGGAATCACATATTATTATTGTACTCCTCAATTATTTATTTTTATTTCTATCTTAAAAACATAGGAATAAGAAATAAAATTTCAAATACTTGTCATTGTTTGGTGCTTGCTATCCTTTCCACTTCAATCAGCCTTATTTTAGCTCTTACTTTATCACTATGATCTTAGTTACTGAAATTCTATATGGTTATTCAGGTGGAGTATTATTTCAGTGATGAAAATCTGCTCATTGACACGTACTTGATTGGTTTCATCAGAAAGAACAAGGAAGGATTTGGTTAGTATTTTGATATAATTTGATTTCAACTTCATATTTGCTGAAAGTAGATCTTGGAAATATATTGCCTAGCTTATTCACATGTATTGTGCTTCATGCTGCTGCCACCCTAAAGATTTCTCCCTTTTTCGAGGGTTTCCTTTCCAAGTGAAACATGTATACTGGTTGGTTGATTAAACAGTATATGTTAGTTTGAATAAAGTGGATCATGTATAGGTTGTGGAGGGATGTCTATATAGAAGTCATGATGCAGAACTGTGTTGGGTAAGGGGAGAGGCAGGGGAAAGAGAGGAAACTGAGAGAGAGAGAGAGACGAGAGGGAAGAGAGAACTGAAAACAGAAGGAGGGAGAGGAAGAGATGAGAGGGAGAGACAGGAGCTGGGTATTTCAAAATAAAGGATCATTCATTCATTAGCTCCATTTCACGTACATGAGCAGCACATATATATAGAAGGAAGATTTCCTTCTCATGAAGAAAGCTTAGGTTGAACTCAAGTTGTTTTGACTAAAGCTGTTACTTTGACTATGTGACAGAAATACAAGCAGACTTACACAAGTTGCTGCAATCCTTAATGCTAAAGAAACTTAATAAAATATTCATTTAAAACATAAAAACTGATTTTTTTTCTTGAATAATATTTTCCATATCTTCTATCATTTCCCTGCTGCTTTAAAGAACTCTCCTCTAGAGAGGTAGAGAGTTGATAAGTTTCCAACAAGGTGGGATCAATGCGTCGGAACTCTTCTTCAGTGATCCATGTAGCATCTAACTCCGAGCGACCTTTCCAACTAACAAGTTAGCAGTGGAGGAGACTTTCAGGCGTAAGGAAAGTCTGTTCATCCATGATGGCAGCAATTTCTTCATCATGCGGTGTGCAGATGGCAGTGAAAGGACTGTCACATGATGAGGTTGAGTACCTGCAGAATCATCAGAAAGCATTGGGGGCCGCTCAAAAGTACCTCCGTAAGGAATAAGATCCTGAACATTAAAAACTGGATTAATGGCCATATCTAGTAAATTAGGCGCAAGTTTCTTGGAAATGCGAAAAGGTCTAGAAGCTCGAGCATGTAACTTTTTAAAAGAGTGTTTAGGATAATGCTCTGGACGAATCCTAGCCAGCACAAAATTACCTACATTGAAATTCTGAGGTGATGATGAGCATCAGTAGATAATTTATATTGATCATTACTCAAAGTAAGCTTATGCCTAATCTCAACATGTAACCCATGAAGGCGATGGGCAAAATCTTCTGCAAATTCAAAGGCACGAAAAACAAAGGAATGGGTGTAAGGTCGATGGGCTATCTGGGATTATAACCATGAACAATCTAAAAAGGACTTTTTCCTGTGGACCGATTAAATGAATTATTATAGGTGAATTCAGCAATAGGTAAAACCAAATCTCAATTCCTTGGTTTGTCCCCAACTAGATTTCTAAGCAAATCTCCTAGACTACAATTCGTAACTTCAATTTGTCCATCAGTCTGGTGATGAAATGCCAAAGAGAACTTCAACTGGGTACTAAAAAGTTTTCAAAGGGTCTTCCAAAAGTAACTAACAAACTTAACATCTCTATTAGACACAATGGTAACAGGTAACCCTTGTAAACGCATAATTTCTTTAGAGAAAAGCTTGGCCAAATGAGAGGCATCAGTAGCCTTGATACAGGGAGTAAAGTGGGCCATCTTGGAGAACCTATCCACAACTACCAAAATAGAATCATGCCCGCGTGTAGTGCGGAGTAAACCCAAAACAAAGTCCATGCTAAGGTCTTTCCGGGGTGCCTTAGGAACAGGTAAATGAGTATATCATCCCGTATTTTGTTTCTTAACCTTGGAAGTTACACAAGTATGACATTGAGAGATTATTCTAGCAACATCACGCTTAAGGGATGGCCAATAAAACCTGTCCTCGACTAAGGCGGTGGTTTTGTCTCGTCCAAAATGTCCGGCTAACCCTTCAGCGTGTAATTCCCAAATAAGAAATTCTCTCATGGACGTCCGCGAGACACATAACCTAGTACCACAAAAGAGATGACCGTTGCTTATAAGGAAGTTAGCATAATCATGACGGTTTCCCCAATTAACCTCTTGATAAATAATTCCAAAATCAAGACAAGTAGCATAGTCATCTTTCAACTTGTCATACCCCACAATGCTAACACTCATGGTGTGCAGTAAATTAAGCCTATGACTTAAGGTGTCGGCTGCCTTGTTTTCCACTCCTGAATGATGCTTAGTAACAAAAGCGAACTCATTCAGGAACTCTACCTATTTGACATGTTTAGGGTTTAAGCGCCGTTGAGAGTTGAGGAACTTGAGAGCCTGATGATCTGAATATACAACAAATTGTTGAGGAAGCAGATAGTACTTCCAATACTCAAATGACCTAACAATGGCATAAAGCTCTTTGTCATATGTGGAGTATTTTTGCTTTGTATCATTAAGCTTTTCACTAAAGAAAGCCATGGGGTGACCTTCTTGGCTCAGTACACCTCCAATTGTTATTCCACAAGTGTCACAAGCAATCTCAAAACATTTGGCAAAATTAGGTAATGTCAGTACAAGAGCCTCAGATAGCTGGTGTTTAATGGTCTGAAAGGCTTGTGAGGCTGTATAGGTCCAATGGAACTTATCTTTCTTCAAGCAATCAGTGATAGGCGTCATAATAGTGCTAAAATCCCTAATAAAGCGCCTATAAAAAGATGCTAGCCCATGAAAACTTCGCACTTCAGAAATTGACTTAGGCTTAGGCCATTCACGAATGGCTTTGACCTTCTTAGGATCAGCAACTAAACCTTGTTTAGAGACAATAAACTCAAGAAAAACAACTTGATTTTGGAGAAAAGAGCACTTGGGAGATTGACATAAAACTTTTCCTTTCGAAGGGTAAAGAAGACTTGTTTTAGGTGTGTCAAATGTTTTTCCCTTGACTTGCTAAATACCAGGATGTCATCAAAATAGACAACTAGAAATTTTCCCAAGTAAGGTCGAAACATGTGTGTCATAACACGCATGAAAGTGCTGGGAGCGTTTGTAAGACCAAATGGCATTACTAGCCACTCATACAACCCGTCTTGCATTTTGAATGCAGTCTTCCATTCATCTCCGGGTCTAACTCGGATCTGATGATATCCACTACGAAGATTAATCTTAAAAAACCAACTAGATTCGGAAACCAAATCAAGCATATTCTCAAGCCTAAGGATAGGGAACCGATACTTGATGGTAATTTTGTTTATAACTCTTCTATCCACACACATTCTCCATGTCCCATCTTTCTTTGGTGTCAACAAAGCTGGCACCGCACATGGATTGAGGTTATGCTGAATCTATCCTTTCTCGAATAACCCATTAACTTGCCTATTAAGATCTTCCCTGTCCTTGGGATTCATTCTATAGTAGGGAAGATTGGAAAGTTGTGATCTAGGAACTAAATCAATAGCATGCTGAATATCTCGCATGGGTGGCAATTTTGAAGGAAGCTCATTCGGTGTAATGTCTTTGAATTCTTCCAAGAGAGGGGATACCTCATTGGGCACATCATCAGTGGCTGTAGACTCATTCCAATCAGAAACCTTAGGGACAATAGCAAGCATAATGTTAACCTCTTTATTTTCTCGCATAAATTGTTTCTTGTTTAAAAGATGGAGGCTTTAGCTCTTTGGTCTTAATTTCTTGTGCTGATTCGAACCTTTTTTCTCAGTTTCTGGTTTGGTCGGACGTAACAAGATTGTCTTTCCTTTATACTTGAATGAGTGAGTGTTCTCCCGACCATAACTAGTGACATCGTTGTCATGAATCCATGGTTGTCCTAATAGAATGTGAGCTACATCCATTGTAAGAACATCACAAAGGACATCTTCCTGATACTCTCCAAGCCGAAGGGGTACATGGCATTGTTGTGTGATGGATAAAGAAGTCTTTTGATCCACCCAAGCTACTTCAAAAGGCTTAGGATGGGGCTCTGGCTTAAGGCCAAGTCTAGCAACTCCCTGCGTGGAGATAACATTTTGGGCACTTCCTCCATCAATAACTAATTTGCATGACTTTTCTCCACATTTCACAAAGGTGTGGAAAATGTTCGTTCTCTTCCAAGAGTCATCGGATAATGGGATAGATAGAATACACCTCATTACACTTATGCACCCTGTGTCATCCATAATAAACTCTTCATCCACATCAGAAGGACACTCGATGGGGTCAACCACTTCGTCAATGTTTGCCACTTCATTCTTCTCTTCTGCGAGGGATTCAATAATGAGAGCGCGCTGGGAACACCTTGATGCGATGTGACCTTTTGAGTGGCACCGAAAGCATTCAATATTGGGGCCACTTGGATGCGGATTAGACCCTGTCGACTCAGTATTCCTTGCAGTACTTCCTGTAATACCAGATGCTTGACCCGGATAGAAAGAAGAACTAGTCCTAGAAGGGGGTACCCTTATAAAGCGGTTGGAAGGACTAAAGGTAGGATTTTGACGAAAATCTTAACTCTGGATGGTGGTACGCTTGGCGAGTGGGCTCTTGAACAAGGACTCTACTTCCAACGCCTTATGATGAGCTTCTTCTAAGGATTTAGGAGGGTTCAACTTGAGTTCTCTCTGTATGTCTGATCGAAGACCATTAACAAACTTCTGAACTGTCATCCATGGGTCTTCTTTGACCTCACACTTGATCATAAGCTCATCAAAGCGAGCCATATAGTCAGACACCGTAGAGGCTTACCTCAAGTTTAACCATTGGTTATAGAGTTGTCCCTTATAATGAGTGGACACATATTTTTCTTTCAATTTCAACTTCATCCTGACCCAAATATCAATCGGAGGTTATCCTAAACGCTCCAAATTTGACTGCAGGGTTTGCCAATATTTCCTGGCCGATCTCACAAGCTTCATTTTTGTAAAACAGACACGTTGGATATCAGTCATGTCAAACCACTCGAAGTAGTCTTTCATGTTGGCTGACCAATCTAAGAAAGCATTTGATTCTAATTGTTCGTCAAATTCAGGGGCTTCGACCTTGGCTTTCTTGGTTATGTCCTTAGAATAATTCTGCCTATAACCTCTTCGTCTCATTCCAAGGGGTGATTCATTTCACCTGCTATAAACACATTGGGTTCTTGATCTTCCCACTAGTCAAAAGCATGGTCATACTGGCGCTCAAAGATCCCAAGAGAGGAATCCCTATTGTGTCTACTTCTACTCTCATTTGGGGATTGATGATTTCCACTGGGTTGTAGGGGTATCTTTGACTGACCAAAGGAATGAGAGTGACCACTTCCTAAATTAACTTCTTTATTAGCATTAGGATTTTCAAGTATGCCTCCTTCATTCTTACCCCTAAATTGTCTAGTTATTAACCTCATTGATTCCATCATTTCATCATACATCTGCTTGAATTCACCATCCCTACGGCTTGACTCAATTTGTAGAGTATCTCTCAAATTCAATTGCATGGTCCACATACTCTTTAGGATTCTTTTCAGATTCCTCAAGGGTTTGTTGGGTAACTTGGTTGGATTTAGGCATGGTGGAATTTAGGGTAGTGAATTCAGGATTTATAGGGTCTTGTTTGTCAAAAAGGGTCACACAAGATAGGATATAGGAAATAACAAAACATAATGACAAAAATGCTGAGTAGACATTAGTCACTATGAATAATGGATCAATATAAAATATAGAGATCGCCAATTTCAAAATTTTAATGAAAATGTTTTTTTTTTTGAACAATAAAAGAGCATTATCAAAACACTAAAAATAAGTTGCAAGCACAACTAGAGCTCCTATTGCAATATAATCTAAGAACTGGCCCTAATTATACTCAGATAATCTCCTAAAAAGGCCAAATAAGTCACAGTTTAAATAGAGGGTCATCGGCCTTACCAGCATGTCTTTAAAAGCCCAAAAGGTTATGACAATTTACCCCCAAACATGCTTCCATTTGGTGATTTTCACGTCTGGGATTGGCTGGAACTAGTAGAACCACGTGAAACAGTGCAAAACAGCTAGAAAAAGTAGTTTCTAGAGATGTTGTACAGTGGCGTGTGTGGTAGCGCGCGAGGCCCATGCGCAGGTGATGTTGCTAGCGCGTGGAGGCGTGTGCGGTGTCAGATAGTGGTAGATCTCGATGGACGGGCCGGGTTTTGGATGGAGCACACGGTGGTGGTGGTGGTTTGCCAATCTGAGGTCGGAGAACAGAGTTTTCGGTCCTGGCAGTGGAGGCTCTATTTTCGGTGAGGTGTTTTCTGCTCTTTCAGGCAACTGTGGCAACCTAGGATCACTCCGAGCCGGGCTCTGATACCAAACTGATGCAAAACTGTGTTGGGTAAGGGGAGAGGCAAGGGAAAGAGAGGAAATTGAGAGAGAGAGACGAGAGGGAAGAGAGAACTGAAAACAGAGGGAGGGAGAGGGAGCACGAGAGGAAGAGATGAGAGGGAGAGACAGAAGTTGGGTATCTCAAAATAAAGGATCATTCATTCATTCATTAGCTCCATTTCACGTTCATGAGCAGCACATGTATATAGAAGGAAGATTTCCTTCTCATGAAGAAAGCTCAAGTTGAACTCAAGTTGTTTTGACTAAAGTTGTTAGTCTGACTACGTGACAGAAATACAAGCAGAATTACACAAGTTGCTACAATCCTTAATGCTAAAGAAACTTAATAAAATATTCATTTAAAACATAAAAACTGATTTTTTTCTTGAATAATATTTTCCATATCTTCTATCAAGTCAAGTTTTGGATATTCATCTCTTGAGGAAACCACCTTACTTTTTAGTTTGATTCTTTACAGGAAGTGCTTAATCAGTTACTCCTGCAATAACAAAGTGAGATTGAGATTGTCATGATGTTGTATATTTTTATTTTTAGTGGAAACTTACCCATGTGCAGTTGTTATTATTTGACATGAGTTACTGAATTACATTAGGGGATTAAAATGATAGAAACAACCATCTTATTTGTCAATGCAAGATGGACCTTGCAGAATCTCTTCATCATCAAATGTTCTGCACTTCTGCTGAAGTTTTGAGACTTGGAGTACACAAAAATAAAATCTCTCTCTCTGATGTAGAACCAGTAGCAAATAATAGAGGAAAAGTATAGAAAGAAGGAGAAGGAGGGAGATATAGAGAGAAATAGAGGGGGAAGGAGAAGAAGAGAGGCGCGGAAACAGTTAATAAGCCAAGAGAACTTTGTTAATAATCAATCAAAAGACTACTTTGTCGCTAACTACTCAGGGCTTTATATAGAGCCCACAATATAATTTTAGTAAGATAAATTAATTCTAAAATAAAAGATACATATCAAAAGGATAATCAAATTTAAAATTAAACCATTTAAACTATATAATTTGTAGTTCCTATGTTTATCATTACTCCCTAATTTACAAATATTTTTAGCTTCCCTAATATTCTCTTCCCATTCTCCATTATTCCCTTTTTAATCATAACACTCAGCACCTAGAAGCCTTAGGCAAATATCAATTTGGGCATTGATTTATTCTGTATTAGAAATGTAATACATTTCATAATCTTTCTGGTTCATAACCTTCTTGCCTCAACTTCATAAAGGCTTAGCATGAGTTGATCTTTAATTGAAGCTCTGATTTTGAGTTTTGGATTATAGGCCTCATATTTTGTTGTGCACTAGTCTTCAAGGATAGTCCTGATGTTAGGTCCCTAGCTGTTCAGCACTATAGACAAGACCCTTGTTTTGAAAACTTACATGAAAGAACTTCAATTTGAGCGGAGAGCGAGCTCTTTGTTGACAATTAAAGTGATACTTATGGATAATGATTCTAATAAAATTAGCAAGTTTAGAAAGTGCTCATTATGGACTAGTATGCCCACACTAATCACATAACTGAGAAGCAAAGGCTTAAAAATACCCAGAGTAAGCATGTAATTAAGTCAAGCTTAGTTAACTTCATATAGGATTGAAATAGTTCACTTGATATAAGAATATTGGAGCTCATGTTAGGTTGAGTTTGACTATCGTCTCACTTCTGATAGACTTTGTTTTCCTCACTAGTTACTTGCTCTTATTGGTGCCATAAAAACAAAAAGTAGCTGATGTCATTAGGCAGCTTAAGTGAACACTTCATTACTGCATACTATGCAATGAAGCCTCTAGCTCTTTACCAATAAAGGAAAGAGGGCAGTTCTTCTATAGTGAAAGAAGATCCCTTTTCTTTATTTTTTTTATTTCCTTGATAAGAGGGAAGGACTTGGACTATTTCTGCGTTCTTTTTTTGTTAAGTTCATCATATAGGATAAAAGAGAAATATTTTAGGGCAGATAGATAGAGAGGGTCTTAATTGAGAACTCAAGAGAAGAGATCAACTCTAAACTTGAGTTATGCAAACACACTTTGAAATCAAAAGGTTTCTGCTTGAGTAGAAATAAAACGGAATATATACATTATAAATATAACCAGAGTCCAGCTAGAAATGATTCAGAGGTAAAAATTAGAGAGCAAACCATTCTAGAAGTGTCAAAGTTCAAATATTTGGTGTGGATTTTATAGAGTGATGGTGAAATTGATAGGAATATTATGCATAGGATACAAGTTGGGTGGTTAAAATGGAGAAAAGCTTTAGGAGTTATTTGTGACTGTAAGGTACCTACTAAGCTTAAAGAAAAATTTTACCGAATTGCTATAAGGTCAGCGATGCTATATGGCAGTGAATGTTGGGTTTTGAAAGGGCAACAAGCGCATAAGATGAAAGTAGTAGAGATGAGAATGTTGAGTTGGATGTGTGGTCATACAAAAATGGATAAGATACGAAATAATTGTATACGAGGGAAAATCAGAGTAACACTTATTGAGGAGAAAATGGTAAAAAATCGTTTAAAGTGATTCGGGCATGTACAAAGGAGATGATAAGAGGAGCTAGTTAAGAGAGTTAATCAAATGGTTTGAAACCCTATTAAAAAGCGTAGAGGAAAACCAAGAAGAACACTATGAGAAGTTATAATGCGTGACCTTTTGATAAATGATTTATCTGAAAAGATGGTTTTTCATAAAGTTTATTGGTATCGTATGATTCATGTGGCCGACCCACTTAATGGGATAAGGCTAATGTTGTTGTTGTTGTTATAGATAGAGAGGGACGGATGAGAGATATCTACAGTAAGTTCCAACTGTAATAGAAACTAGGAAGTGTGTAGTAATCTCTTTTATTATTTAGGGGAAGCTCATCCAATTTTAATTCTGGCAGGATAAGAAACCCTCATTTATGAAGTCCTAATTGCTTTTTATGGGAGCTTTGGTAAATTTGATTTGGCTAATTTGATTCTTAAGCTCAATATTAGGATTGACCTGTTCTGTCATATGAGAATCAAGACTTCTGTTGGTAGAAATACTTTTCATCTTTATTATCTTGAACTGGCCTGAGCCTGATGGGATGTAGTTTTTGAGCATTGTCTTAGTAAATATTTGTCTACCTTCTGTTCTACCTACATTATATGCTTTCATTTATTATTAAATGGTTAAATGAAGTGAATACAAAAGTGGGATATTTCTTTGCTTTCTCTGACTGTTGGAACATCTACTACTTCCTCAACATTTGTTAATGGTCAAGTTAATCCTATACCTAGTATAATGTATGAAATCATCATTTTTATTTGTTTATATCTCCTTGCATGTATGTTTTTATCCTATCATGTAATTCTTAGTTACATTGATCATGCAGTTCCTGTATCAGTTATTGCTTCTTTTAGAAAAATGAAGAAGCTTACTCAAGATCATTCATTAATAGTTGCTGCACTGAAGGAATCTTCATTACTTGTAACAATCCGCTTTCCCTCTTTTGGCTATACAAACTGCAGTGGAATTCTATATTTGAACTTTTAGTTGAAATTTTCTCTTGTTGAGAATGTAGGTTGTGAGTGCTGATGGCAAAAGGGTTAAGCGGCTCAATCCATTCCCACTGCATGAATTTAGAGACCCAAAGGTATCTTACTTCAAGGAGCACTAAATATTTATCTATTTTTATTCTATTCTTCATTTTATAGAATCTTATTCTTGGGTTCTAGTTTTTTACTGTTCTTGTAGAGAATTTGCCAGAGGATCATTCAGAGGAGAACATTCAGCGTATTTTTAGTGAAGCTGGAAAGTATGATTTCTGCCTCGACTTATGTTCTAATCTTGTTATAATGATGCTTTCCACTTGCTAAAATGTTTAGGGTCATCTGTAATGCAGTATAAAAAAGATAAGCATTCATGATCCACGTGCTACTGAAGGCTCTCAAAGGTCTAGCAGGCGGAAGATGTGGATTAGTCACAAGGTAGGGAATTAGGCTTAGATGACCATAAATATAGAGTATTTATATTTTAATTGAATTTTGTGTATGCTAAAATTTTTGTTTTGAAGATTTTAGTAGTGTTGGCAGCAAATGTTAAACAATCAAAACTTCTAGAAACATTTTAAAAGTAGTTGCACGAACTGTTTCGTAGGCTTAGGTGGCTAGCCTAATTGGGTCCAACTCAATCTATCTACCTGAAGTGCTGGAAGGTCCAGAGGTTTAGAAAAGGAAAAGGTCTGAATTATTACAACCTTACCAACAGGAATAGGAGAAATATAGGTTTTCCTTCCTCTTGCAAAAATAGAGTTGCCCTCTTTAGAAGGGGAGTTAGATTTGTATTGCTGTAGAAACTACGAGTCCTCTCGAAGAAATGAAGCAAGATTCATCTTGTTATAAAATAGTGAAATCCTTAGATAACTTACTTAGGGCAAGATTTTATTTTATTTTTTTCTCTAGCAGAATAAGATGAATGTCTCTTTTCTTTGTAAAAGATAGGAGTTTTATCTTATCAGAAAGCGCTGACAATTTAGTAAGCTTTCTCATTAGAGGTTGAAGTTTCTCTCGAAGGGAGGAAAGCATCTAGAGATTTGAGAGAAGTTTGAGGTCAGCTGCTGTAAATTTCGATGAGAGTGAATCAACAGATAGTTCTGGAAGAATGAGTTTGAAGTTTCACTGGAGGTTTTTTCTTAAGAGTACTTGGAATTGCTGCAAATCATTTTAGGGAAACTGGTTCTTAATCAAAATAAATATTGTCAATACCCTTAGTCCAGAAAAGAATATTTCAAACTCAATTCATCAACTCAAGGACAGGTTCGGCCTTTCAAGTTCAGGAAACTAATTTAGGACAATTGACCTATAATCTGAAACATGATCTTCGTGATCACAATGGCTTCACTGTGGGGTAAACAGTATGGTTTTCTGTTTGCCTTATTCAACTAGGAAATCATTCCCACTTTCCTAATGTTGTTTGAACAGTGTAGTTGATTTATTTTCCCAATTCTGACTGCTGTAGAATTCTTTCCTCGTCTTTCTAGGAAAGCATTAAATGTTTTGGTACATATTATTTCTCAGTGCTTGGTATTTTAGGAAGATGAAAAAGATTATGGGTATCAGGAAATGTTAGATCCATGTTTAGGCTAGGTTGCAGTTTTCCCAAGTTTTTGATGAAATGACACAATTGGTAATTTAGAAAAGTTGGTTAAGCCTCTTATTCTTTTTCTTTTTTTTGGCCATGATGAAGCATTGAAGCCACTTATTCAGGCATGCTAAATTCTCACTTTGTCTGACATACATGTAAAATACATGTAATTAATGTGAATTTCATGTCTGCAGGCATCCTGAATGTCGGTGCTGTAATTTATACATGTGTTATAAACACAAGTGTCGAACATAGGTATCTAGGATACCCAGGAATTTTATATGCATAAAAGATTATGGTGTGTTGACCACGTCCTAGGTAGATGTATGCAACCAACTTTCTTATCTATTCTTTTTTAAAATTATCCATTTGATGATTTCAGCCTTTGGGCATCAGCTCATACCTATTATATTCTGCTCTTCCATTGGAACTCGTATATCCTTATTTAATTTTTGGTCTTCACTTACTTCATCATTCTTTATGCGTAGCTACATGCTCTTGTGGAATACGAGACTATTGAAGCTGCTGAGAAAGCTGTGAGTTTTAAGTTACATATAATATCATTTGGTCTGTCACCTGGATGATTGAACAAGTGTTTGTGCTTTCTTAAATTAGGTGGCTACTTTTAATGACAAACAGGACTGGAGAAATGGCATGCGGGTTAAAGTTCTTAAGCAAAAGGTTAGTCCCAAATTTCTTTCCTCCCTTTGAAAGTAAAATGTGTTGACGATGATTAAATTATGTAGAATAAGCACGGACACAGAAAGCAAGCTTGGAAGGGATCCGATTCTGAGAAGAATAACACCAGTACTAGCCGTGTATCTGAGTTAACAGGAGATGAGGAGCATCATAGCTCTAATGAGCATAATGAAGATACACATGATGAAGAGGTGTGCATTCTCACATGTTCCCACACCCCCCCCCCCCCCTTTTCTCCCAAAACAGCCACACACACACACACATTTCCGCCCCCCTCTTCCCCTCTTTTTTGGCTGCATCCTTTTAGCAGATATCAACTAATTGAAGTCATAAATATGATTGACCTTAAATGGATTCTGTCGTGGATGCAAAGCTTATAGTTAATTTATACCTTTCAGGAAGTTGCCATTTTTTCAATTAAGCACCTGTCATTTATTATTCTGAATCCCTTCTGTGCAATCTTTTTTTCTTTTTATAGAATCTTTTCTAATTTTCTGACAATGCAACAATCGTACTGCATTATTCTCTCTATCTGGTGCAATTATTGATGGGCACAACACAAACTGATAATATGACATGTTTACGTTTGCTTGTGTTGGTTTCTTTTCATTTCAGGATGGGGAACATTTGTTGAAGGATAAAATCGGGCAGAGAAATAGAAATCGAGGGCATTCAAGAAAATATAAATACCGAGGCACGCATGGAATGGGTATCTTGCAAAAGCTACTTTTTAAGAATTTTTCCTCGCTTGCTGTCTCTAATTTTGTGGGTTTATATGGTTAAACTGTTATTGAAGTTGTACCCTCTGTTTTTGATAACGTGTTCCCTTGAATTTAACCTGACAATTTAACTATCGCATCCCTCAGGCCATGGAAGTACTTCCTCTTCTCATGCAATGGAAGCACCAAAGCCACCTCCAGGACCAAAAATGCCGGATGGAACAAGAGGATTTACAATGGGCCGAGGTAGGGTTCTTGGATCTGCTCCAAATTAGCGATCCATGAAGTGCTGATATTTGAAAATGGAGCTCCCTGCCAATACGTATTTGATATTTATATTAAATACAGCACATCACTTGAAGTTATATTTAAACACCATATATTATATCGTCACTGTGGATTGTGCTGTATCACAGATTCATGTCAATATGGATCCATGTTAATATGTTGCTTAACTAGCAAGATTTGACGCTAGATGTAAATGATTGTGTTACGCACTTTATTGTCATTTAGAACGTCCTATTAGTGTTTGCAGGAGTCAACGTCCAAGGGATGGTTACACTGCAAGTTTTGGTGGCTCTATGTTTTGAGAGCCAGTGTTGCTACTTGCTAGTAACAGGCATGTGGCCATAATCAGATGTCTTAGGTTCCGTTTTTTTTTTTTAATTGGGAAAGATTGTGTTTGGGAAATGAAAGTTTTATTTTGTTTCTCTGCTTCTGATGAGAAATCCTTGTAAAAAATACAAGTTGTTGTTGAAATCATTCTTTTTTAAGATTAAAATGCTTTGTTGACATAAATATGTTTAAGCTTAAATACACGTATGGTATATCTATTTTGCACTATTTGGTTTTATCCCTCTGGATCTGGTCCCAAAAAAATTTTGCCTTTATATTTTTGAAAAAATAGCTCTTGCGTTTCATTTTAAATTTTATTTTTAAAAAAGTAGAAAATAGTTGTTTCCCTACAAATTTTGAAAAACAATAATGTATTTAAAAAAATTATAAGTTGAACTACTTACATTTGATCTGACTGATGCAAACATTAATTATTTCATCATGATTGTCCAGTTTTCTTTTATAAGCTTATTAAGTCATAGGAAAACAAAGAGGGGGAAGGAGAGGGAGGGAGGAGGAGAGAGAGAGGGAGGGTGGGTTGAGATGAGAAATGAATACAAGACTATGTTAGAATATTTCATTCATTTTAAAATATAAGTTATATCTACATATATTATACCCATTAAGAAAATATTAATTCTTTTAAAAATTTTAATATTTTTTAAAATTATCCTTATTAAATAAGGATTAAATGAATTATTTTCTCTCCTCATAATTTTTTTATATTTTTCTCTCTTATAATTGAATATTATCATAAATATAGATAAAATTGGAAAGAAAGTATTAAATGATCACTAATTTTCACTAAGTAATTACTCCCTCCGTTCATATTATAAGATATTTTGTATTACTTTGGTTTAAAATATAGGACATTAGATATTTTTTTTCCTATTTTATTCCTTTATTTAATACTTCCTCTCTCCTCATTTATAGCCTTACAATAACAATAAAATGAAGTATTTATTGAGGATAAAATAAGAAATATGAATACTTTTTACATTAATTTTAGTTGAAAAAGTGATTTTCTTAATATACGTGTAATTAATATAAAATACCTTATAATGTAAATCGAAGGGAGTACATTTTAAAATATTAATCCACACTAAATTTGCCTTAAATTTTGATGCGAGGGAGTAATTATGAAAATAGGTAGAGGAGGATTGTCATCAAGAGCGCCACATCGAAAGCTTACAAGCTCTTCAGACTTCAAAGGGGGAATGATGTTAAACTCCATGGAAGTTGACTTCCAACCTTGGTTTGTTCAACTGAATTCATTGATGATGACATCAATTCCAAAAGTCTACAGACGAAGGATAGAAATTAAATATGACCTAGTTGACAAAATAAATCAATTATAAAAGTGAGTAAGATATTGAACTATCCATCTTATAAATACAAGTAGTGACTCAATTCCACTAAAAATTAAGCACTGACTAGGTTAAAATAAATATTTGGGACAACTGCACCGTATACAGATGAACGGACGTGTGTACTTACGATGTCTGAAGAATCTGCGCTATCATGAGTTTTGAATGGAGCAGCTTGCTACAAATTTTACACTAATATATTGATCAATAATTCTCATTTTTATGTTCTGACACTCGTTTAACCTTTGCTTAGCCAATTTTTTCTCATATCTATCTGGATAAAATTTTGTTGGTTTATTAAACTTGTAACTTTGTAAGTGCATGGAAATTCGTTGCCCAAAAAGAAGTGTATGGAATTTTATTTGTATGCATCGCCCTCTTTCTTGTGAAGACGAACTTATTCAAGAATTTTGATAATAAATTGCCACTTGAATAGCATATAATATGAATTAAATTTTTGTGTCCTGTTTAGTTAATTCAGGTTGCAGTTTGCTAATTGAAAACCTAAAATAAAGATGTAAGCATTTTGTTTGCACTTTGCGATTTTTTTTTTTTTGGGTTAAAGGAACTCAGTTATCCCTTAGTTCTTGACTCAGTGTTTTAAAAAAGGGAAAATGACACTTCATGACCAAAATAACCAATTACTGCCATTTTCAGATCTAAACATTCTAAAATGCCAAAATCAGACCGAGGTCCTAAAATGATCAGAAAAATTAATCCGAAATGACTTTAATACCCACAGTGCATAGTTCTTCCACTCAATTTTTTTCAGCTCGTAACAATACGATGGTAAAATTTCTCTCCTCTATTGCATTCCTTCTTCCTTCCACAATCGGTGTTTCCCTCCATCGTATTCCTTCTTTCCTTCTCCACCGGTAATGCCCTGTATTATGTCAGTGTTGTAAAGGTAAGCATAAATCTTTCACACCAGTTGCGTGCTTCTTCTCAGAGATTTTGCAACACAAAGAAAAGTTCAAGAAATACAATGAGGGTGTAGAAGTAACAAATCCTAGTGTTAATGTGAATATGAACCTTTTGAGTGAGAAAGTAACAAAGAACGTAGACTATATATCATTGGTGTTAATGTTAAACCCTTATCTTTGCTTAACTATTTGTTTTGTGCAGTAGATATCAGACGTTGATTTATTTTTTTCATGTTAATCACCGTTATATAATTTGCTAGTCTGTCAGTGTTAATTGAGGGATGATTGAGTAGTAAATAAGTGAATATCGGTAGCCAATATTGAAAGGTGTGTGAGCATTAAAAAATTCTAAAAC
Source organism: Adenanthera pavonina (assembly GCA_026686845.1). Taxonomy (NCBI): domain Eukaryota; kingdom Viridiplantae; phylum Streptophyta; class Magnoliopsida; order Fabales; family Fabaceae; genus Adenanthera; species Adenanthera pavonina. The sequence goes on from JAIVEN010000009.1 coordinate 6,833,770, forward strand.
TTGAAATTGTATTAGTAAAAATGGAACAATAGTTGATAATTCATTATGGTTATTAATAAATCACAGTTTGATAAAGTAACATATTATAACATATCTCTAGTACTTCTTAGTGAATATCAATGGCAAACATTAGAGAAGATGGAGTAGTAAATAAGTTAATATCAGTAGTAAATTTTACCAAATTTAGAAGTAAATATGGAACCAGAGTTGGGAAATTATTATTGTTATTGATAAATAATGACTTGATAGAGTAACATACTATAACATTTCCAATTTTGTAATTTGATTATCACTTCGAAGCAAGCATTACATATATATTTTGTAATTTGATTATCAAGTTTCTAATGCTCATGCCCAATTTAAGCAATTTCAGGTAGACTTGGTTGTTGGCTAGTGAATCATCCTAAGAATAAGGTTCATGATAAAGTCTATATTTGTATATCAAGAAATGAGGGACGGAAGCAGTCTAGGAGAAATTGATTCTGTAATGTGTCAACTTATAATTTTATTCATGAATCCTTCCTACTCAGCTCACAGGAGAAGATTTACAGCAGCACTTTGAATCCTGTTGAGACATACGACATGCTGAAACTTAATGCCTTGAGAGCAACTGATTTGATGAATCAAACCTTTTTGAGACCACCTATGACAAACAGGCCTCTTGGTAGACCACAGGAAAAGCGAGTTGAGTCTCAATTTCAGCACAAGAAGCCCCATCATTGTTCTCGATATCAACAAGCTGGTCATGCCAAGAAGACATGCAGAAATCCAAACCTAAGCTGATATAGTTCCACATGGGTACTACATCAACATGGATTTGGTGGATATCTTTTGTTAGTATACTTGACTTTATGACTTGGGTGTAGGGGCCAATTTTTGTATATGCACCTCCTAGCTGACATAGTGTTCCTTTTGTGTATATGAACACTCCTGATATAGGTGAGCTAAGGACATACAATTGTATGGTACATGGGTATGAGTATCTTTTTGTACATGCAGCTGATATAGTATTCTTTTGTGTATACAAACACTTATAATATAGATGGCTTATTAAAGGGTATTGTAGGGTATATTGCATAACTGTATATGGGTAGAAGGTCTTTTTCTATATATATCACATCATATATGTAATGATACAACGCCCTGTGGGTGTGATATAAATGAAAATTAAGTGTATGTACAAGTTATATTTGCCTGTGCTTTATTGAACCTTCTGTAAAATAGGGATTGTTAAGTGCAAAATATTCGTAGACTAGTAGTAAATTTAGGAATCTGAGTGTCAACTACTAGATCTGATGAACTGACATTTAGTGAACACAAGTTCGTCAGCGTAAAATATTCGAATATGAGTAATAGGTGCATAAGGTCAATAACTGGAATTGATCATTCTAAATTTAATGAACATAATTTCAGCAATGAGAAATTGAGGTAGTTTAGTGTGACATCTTTGAACGTCAGTAGTAAATTTAGGGTGTTGAGTGTCAAATACTAGATCTGATTACATACATTTTATAAACATATTTTCATCAGTGTAAAATTGGGGAAGTTCAGTGTAAAATTTTGGAATAAGAGTAGTAAATTCAGGGATCCGAGTTTCAAATATTGTATCTGATGAACTGAAAAATTGCGATTATAATTGGTTAGTGTAAAAATTGGGACAGTTCAGTGTAAAACATTTAAATAATAGTAATAAATTTATGGATCATCATGTGAAGTACTGGATGTAATTACATGAAAAATTTAATTAACACAATTTTATCAATGTGAAATTGCAGATGTTCAGTGTCAAATCTTGGAATATCAGTAGTAAATATGAGGTTTCAAATGTCAAATACTGGATGTGATCACATGTAAATTTGATGAACATAATTCGAAATACGAGACTCTTTTCTTAGTCTATACGTAATCACTCTTTCCCAAAGTTTTATGACGTGACCCATGAGTTCTATCCCCCGACAATTTGCACAATTCTGAATATTCCCTTTATTCTTGTATATAAGTACTAGAGTACTCTTTCTCCATTCTTTTAGCATTTTTTTTATCTTAAATTCTCATTAAATAACTTAGTGAGTCACAAAACCCCATTTTCTCGTAAGCACTTCTAAACTTCGATAGAAATACCATTGGGACCAATAACTTTATCATTATCCATTTTCTTTAGAGCTTCTTTTACCTTTCCAACACAAATTCTATGATAGAAGTTCAAATTTAGATCATTTTTATGAGTTGTTAATTCTTTTGTATCAATAGTCATACTCAATCTATCATTGAAAAGTTTACACAAGTAGCTCCCTCATTTTTCTTTAATATCATCATCTATAATCAAAACTTTTCCTTGGTCATCCTTAATGCATCTTACTTGATTCAAATCTCTTGATTTTCTTTCCCTTTTCTTGACAATTTTATAAATCTTACAATCACTATTCTTCATTCTTAAATTTTGGTAGAATTCCTCAAAAACTTTAAATCAAACCTTTCTCACTGCTTTCTTAGTCTCCTTTCTAACCAACCGATAACTTTTCCAATTTTTATCGTTATTACACAAATGTAAGACTTTAAAACACTCTTTTTTATGTTTGATTTTCTCCTGTACACTCTCATTCCACTACTAAGATTCTTTATCATTAGATCCAAAACCTTTGGATTCACTCAAGATTCCACTACTAAGATTCTTTATCATTAGATCCAAAACCTTTGGATTCACTCAAGACTGCTTTAGCGATATCCCTCATCCTTTTAGCCATCTCATCCCATAAGATGTTAACATTTCATTGTGAACCCACAATTACCTACCTTCAGAACTTTTTCTCATAAAGGTCAATTGTTTTTCACATTTTAGTTGTCACCACTTGATCCTATAATTTAAGACTTTTCAACTTTTCAATTTACAATTTTTAACCAATATATCAAGAACCAAGATCTTATGTTGTGAAGTTAAGCTCTTACCAGATATTACTTTGTAGTTTTTACAAGCTCTTCTATCTGAATTTCTTACAAAAAAGAAGTCAATTTACGACCTTTGAGTTCTACTTTTATATATAATTAAATATCCCTCACATTTCTTGAAACAAGTGTTTATAATCGTGATATTATAAGTCATTAAAAAATAAAGAATGAAATACCCCTCATTGTTTACTTCTTCAAAATCATAACCGCCATGAGCTCCCATATATTGTCTTGTCTCTTTTCCCATATGATCATTAAGGTCCCCCAATAAAGATCTTTTCATTTTGTGGAATATTTCGAACCGAGCCTTCCAAATTTTGTCTTAATATATGCTTCCGACTCTATTTGAAGTGCATAAATACTAATAATATTGAAAGTATCATGTTAATAGTTAATGTTAAGGATAATATATCTTAAAAAAGAGAAGAAAAAAATATTAAATAAAAATAATTTTAAAAAAATATTAAAATTTTTAAAAAAATTAAAATAATTAACTAAGTATTTTTATTCATTTAGCGCGGACTCGGTGGTAGGATGTGAACTCACACGACGCGAGGTTGTAGGTTGTGAACTCACGGGACACGAGGAGCGTCTTACAGAGTAAACGCCTACGATGATTTCGAAGTGAGAGCAACAGCAAGTCGCAAACGTAGTTAGGCGATCTTCATTTCGGCTTTCCTATTAGCTCCCACATTCCCTGCCCCTTTATGCTTCCCTATATATATATATATATACTTACACACACCCAAGCCTCTTCTCCCTCGAATATGCTTCTTCGCTTCCTTTTCTTCCATGGCATGGCCATCTCCTCCTCCTCATCTTTCTTCGAACTCATCTCACCTATTCTCCTGAGATCTTCCTCTTCTTTATTTCCACCTTCTTTGCAATTTCGGCGCGGCGATGTATTCTCGTTCCCGTTTCCTTAACCACCACCATCTCCTCCACGCATCGCACAAACAGTTCCCTCTTGCTATAGCTGCTCAAGCTCGATCTTCTTCGCTCATTCATTACCGGTCTTCCGAATTCTGTACCCCTCGGGTATATTTTCGTGCTGATCTCCCTACTTCCGACTTCCTGTTAAGCTGTATTGCTTTTCCAAAAATGGTTTTCTTTCATGTAGTATCATTTGTTTTCTGCCTGAGAATAGTCTATCATTGAAAATGTTGTTGCTGCTTGAAGTCTTGATTGCTACTCACTGTTGTTGTCAAAGCTAATTATTTGGTTGACACAACAATCATAAAGAAGGAAGTTCAGCATAGTTTATTAATGGAATGTGTATATCTGTAATCTTGACCCTTTGAAGTATTATAAAGCAAGAGCTCTTTATCTTACAAACGTGAACAATTTAACATCAAGGATGTCATGTGATATACAGAATATCTGCCCATAGTAGTAATTGTATCTAATCTAATATCAATTAGCATACATACACATTTCGAACTACTCATTGAAGGGATTCCTTTGAATGGCCTTTGAAGTATAGTACATCTCTGATTGTAGATTGAAGTCATTGAACAATGGACAAACAATCTTGTGTTTACGTTCCGAGGCCTCACATGTGGAGCAACAATTTTAAAGAGTCAATTCTGTGGGTTTGAGTTCCTGTCATTTTAATATGAAAGCTTCGTAGCAAATGCCTACGGTACTGTATAGAGAAACATGAATCATAAATTGAGAATTCTACATCTCTTGAGACTTTTAATGGAAAGTTGTGAAATTCCTACTTTAAGTGTAGGAAATAGTATTAGGAAGTTTATTTTATTTTAAAACACTTTAATTATCAGGGTAATTATCCTTTTGTTAGCCTTTTGTTTCCACTATAATTATCGTTTGTCATCCTTTTGATTAATTTATTTTCTTAGTTACCTTGATACCTCTTGGAAAGACACTATATAAAGTCCTGAGTGATTAGATTAGGTCAGTTTTGATTAAATAAATAAAATCTCATATATTCTCCTGCCTTTTATCTTTTCTTCACCCTTCTTCTCTAGATCTCCCTCCTCCTATTTCTCCCTTGTTCTTCTTGCTGGTTCTACATCAACTTTCTATTTGCTAAGCTCACAACTCCCAAATCCGAACTGACAAAATTTGAGGCATACTATCACTACATGGAACATTTTCTAATCATTTATGGTAGAAATTGTTACTTTGTGATTTTGAGACTTGAGGATCTTATTGTCATCTTGATCCTATGTTTACCAATTAATAGCTTTTTATTTGCATATTATGTGCCATTGTTCATTCTTTTATCCTGTCTTTATTTTTTGTAGTTAAATCCATTGATTATCCGGCAACATAGGTGCTATGGTCAATATTATAATGTTTCATACTACATTTTTTTATGAGATACTTACCTAATCTGAAGCCAATAATTTTTTTACCATGCCTTTACCTTTAAATTTAAATATCTGACATTATTATTCATCCAGTGCAAATCATTTTTTAAGGCCTGCTTGATTTTGTGCAGTTAAATCCATTGATTATTCAACAATATAGATGCCGTGGTCGATGTAGTGTTCTTACTGGAGCCTTTGATGAGGTACAATACCACTTCTTTAGAGCCAAAAATTTTTTTGCCCCAAACTATGCATTTATTTTTATAATTATAAATATCTGACACTATTTACTTATTGTTCTTAAAAAATATGCTCGGGTTAGTAGATGTTCTTCTCTACATCTATTAACTTTTAATCACTTCCGTATTTCTATTCCCTTGACCTATATTTAATCTGTCTTTTCTACTGAAAATGCAGATATTGAATCTTAAATAAATATATTCAATTTTAATGATCTATAATGAAAAAATAAAAATTCTATGATGGTTAGTCTTGACTGCCATTTTAATTACATGTTGAATTCAATCTATAGGTAGTTTGAAATTCTTGATTCTTCAATTGATGACATTATGTTGGTCCAATTCTGTCTAGAAGAGACAAATTAGGGGGAAAGGAGAAAGTATCTAGATCATGTTTATTTGAAGCCATCTCTGCCTTCCTCAACCTTTCTCTCTATCCGTGTGCATTTTGGTCTGTAAAACATTCTATCCACATTCAGGGTTTACAGTGGGAAGGGGAATGCATCACATATGAATGCATCAAAATGAATCCTTTTAGGTTATATCAAGATCATTCTCTCATAATTTATCTAGACAGATACAATATCATGAGTCATGACATTGATTATGCTTTGGCAGGATTCATTTGACTTACCATTGCTTGATGAATGGGGTCCTGATGAGAACGATTCTGTATATTTGCTCTCATCCAGTGACAGTGAAGATAGTGATGTAGAAATAGTGCTTGCTCCAGTGAATGATGTTGATTTACCTTCTATTTCTGTGTCAAATAATGATGCTTTAACAGTGACTGCTCATCGACTTGCAACCCTTGGGAGGGGACACAGGAAAAATAGGCAAGTGTGAAGAACTTAAGCATGTGGTTTTACCCCTGTTTTTGTTTTGAAAGAAAAATTATTATTTAGTTTGAATGGTTCAAGTATTGAATCTATCACTTGTATGGTAGATTGAGGAGGTCACAGGTTGTTGCAATATTGTTGCTAGAAATTGTGTGACTTTACTGTCAAAGGCCACTTCATTTCAAAAGCTCAAGCTGTTAAAAGAAGGCAGTGGAATGGTTTTATTAATATGTCTAACACTTACAATGCCTCTCTTCATGTAATGATATTTTCCAAAAAGTCATTGGAACTCTAGTATAGTGGTATAGTTTATGTTATGATATAATATGTCATATGAATTTTATTAAAGGAACATGATGAGGATTTGAAGATTACAAGGCATCAAAGATGTGAGAAAACCTCCAATGGACATAAATTTTGATATTTAAAATTATTTATATATCTTCTAACTTTTTCATAAATAACAAGAGATGTTATCACTCAAATTGGAGACTTTGTCACCTAAGTATAGTAAAAGGAAAGATTGAGAAGATTATTATGGGGTAGAAATCTTGAGAAAGGGCATTAATGTCAATGTGAGGAGTTCTGCATTTCACAATAAGAATCTGATTGATATCCTGGTCTACTCTGAGGCTGAAAGAATTGCTTCTTCCATGAGTAACTATATACGGAAATTTCATATTCTTGGTTTCTTGGTCTGATAAACCCATCATATATTGGATGTGATTTTCCTATTGGTGCAACTTGTCAATGATAATAACTACTATGCTGATCATGGAAGTTTGGTTTGAAGTGTAACTGTGCAAACTTGTAGGTTGCAATGTTATGTTTAGGAAGCTAAGAATTCAGGAAAGTCTTTTTTTGCTGAGAGTTACTTGTAGTGCACCCAAATTAAACTGTATAATTGTCTCTGTATGGATTAACATATCAGAATAAACAAGAGGTCAATGTTATCTGCGACGTAATTGAGTGTTTGAATAATATATTGTTTAGTTTCCCTTCCATTTCTCTCCAAGTTTCTCCTTCCCTATTTTCTGAACATTGTTACTGTTTTTCTGCATTTTAGTGCAGTTGGGCCACTACAATGATATATATAGCTTGCCTTAAATTGTTGTCTAAAACTTTGCTAATACTGCAACTGCTTTATTACAGAAGCATATCCATCTTAACTTTGTAAGTCAGAGTCATTGATCTTTGTTCTTGCATCACCAACTATTTTTTTCCAGAATGTTTTAGAAGTGACTGTTTATGCTATACTGCAAACTTTAGATGTAACTGATTGACGTTTATCTTGTCTAATCTACTGACATGTGCACTAGCAAACCTATTCCTTCGCTATGTAACATTTCTTTTACCTGATTTTTTTTAATGTTATGCAGGAAAAAATTTGGCATTTTGATTAGTTTTGGTCTTATAATCTTCTTGACAGTGCTGCTTTTATACATTGATTGGTGTGCTTGGAGAATTGTTAGACTGCCCTTGGCCCCCTTTTACTTGACCCGTCCATTTCTTATATCAGCCATTTTGGTGGCTATTGTAGGCTATATTTGTGTCCCATTTTTTCAAATTTTTAAATTTATCCAAGTATTTAAGAAAGAAGGGCCTGTTAGACATCTATTGAAAAAGAGTGTGCCCACATTGGGTGGTTTGTTATTTGTACCAATTGGAATAGTTGTTGCTAGAGCTGTTGGTGGTTTCTCCTCTATAGAAGTGTCTGGGGCAGCTGGTGCAACTCTGGCATTTGCAGCAATTGGTTTACTTGATGATATATTATGCCTGACCACAAAACAAAAGAGAGGTTTGCCTGCATGGACAAAAGTTCTTTTGGAGGTGACCACCTTTTCATCAAGTACTTTGTTTTGGATTTTTTAATATGCTTGTCTTATTACATTGATTTGAAAAAAAAAATTAAAAAATGGTCTTTAATCAAATCTACATTTTCTAACTGAACAGGTTGCTGTTGGAACGTTGTTCTCAATTTGGCTGGATATCACTAGTATATCATCACCCTATGGCATGTATATCTTCTTGTACTAATCTGACCAACATTTTTCTGATGGTAACTAACATATCTGTCCTCATAAAAAGAAATTTTGGAGGCACTTGCCAAAATGATTTTTGTCCCTTTTTTGCTTTTGAATTCTTCCAAGAATTTTAAAAAATGTGAAGAATATCTTTTTGTTTGCAGTGACCTGACAGGTTTTGGCCCTCCTTGTCTGACATGACATGTTTTAGGTTTTTGATGATATAAAATCTAGAAATGCTATGACCATCACGTGGTCTTATTCCTCATGGAGCTAGAAAAGTGTTTAGTTTCTAATCGCTGCATATCATCTTCTCTAACTGGCACTTTTGTTCAGTGCCTAAAAGTGAAATCATATCTCCTTTAGAAATTTAAAGCTGACTGCTTGAACAGAAATGTAGCCCGTTTATTATGCACTAAACTCAAGTATTTTATTAAGTAATGTTTAGAAAAATTGAGCGCATAGGAAAAAAAAATGAAGCCATTAATTTGTTTGAACAATATGCCGCTTTTGAGATTTACTATTACTTAGATCAATAACTATCTATTTGTAAATGATGTAATTTTCTACTTTGTTGTAGTGTTCTAAACTACTAATTAAGTTATATATTTATTTGGATATTTATTTTTAATCTCTAGGTTTCACATAATTATTAAAATATGTTGGTTTGGCCAAATATTAGAAATATGATTTTTTTTAGAATCAGCTACTTGCTTGAAGCTGCATAAAATACTTTTATGTTTTAAGTGCGCTACCTAAAAAGGGATAAAGAAAAGATATTACCTTTGATTTTGGTTTTTTACTGCTGCAATTTGTTTTGAATATTGAGATTCTCTATTTTTGTTGAACCATCCCTAATTCATAGTCATTTGGGAAAATGCTACTTGACATATGACTACTAGAAAAATCTTCTTTGAAAGACATAAGTGGTTAGCTTCTTTAAAGCTGAAATACTGTAAGAACATTATATGACGTTCAGCTGTAAAGTGTGGATGGTTAGGTCCAAAGTGTGAGACTTAGCAGTTACTTTCTTCATCTTAGGATTTTTGTTTAATTGACCAGGAAATGACATTATAACTCATGTCTCCCTCTTTGCCCTGTCTTTTTTACTTAATTGCAGGAAGATGCTGGTTCCTCTACCACTTGGCATTATGTATTTAGGACGATATTATCAACTGTTGACTTCATTTTCTTTTGTTTCCATGGGACATGGGGTAGAAATAACTAATGGTCTTGATGGACTAGCCAGTGGTATTGCTGCATTGGCCTTCATTGGAATGTCAATTGCTGTGCTTCCAGTATGTTCTGGTTAGTAGAGTGTTTGAGGCACTCCTTAATTTTCATTCTGGTTCCTTTCTTCAATCACGTCCATCCTGCTATTGCCTCTCAGTCTTGACTTGAACATTCTGATGCTATAAAGAATTATTTGACATTTTAACATAGTCAGCTGAGGCCCTAATTGTTTACCTTGTGGGCAGTTTTTCCATTCCTCACTAAATCATCTTAAATAAGAATCTCTTTATTGCGATCCTGTTGCATCTTCACCAGTGGAACTCCGTTCATCATCTGGATTTAAACTAATATAGTACAATTTCCTCATTCATGACATCATAATACCGCATGCCTGTTCTCACTGGTCAGGAGGGGAAACCCCAATTATCTCTCGTAGACTAGGCAGAGGGAAAAATGAACTTTCCCTCCCTTTTAATAGGACACTAAAAGAAATCACCATTTATCATCCGAAGTTTTCTTGTTACTATATATTAGGAAGTTATTATAACCTAGCCCTTTGTTTGCTGTATTCGTTATTGATTTGTAAACATGTTAAACCAGATCTTGCTATATTTGGAGCTTCAATGGCTGGATCTTGTGTTGGATTTCTCCTCCACAACAGATACAAAGCATCTGTTTATATGGGTGATATCGGCTCTTTGGCACTTGGTGGTGCATTAGCTGCAATGGCTGCATGTACTGGAATGTTCTTTCCATTACTTATTTCTGCGGGAATTTTTGTCGTTGAGGCATCATCAGTTGTGATTCAGGTTCTGCCCATGATTTTTATGTCATTATACATTTTTTTGTTAAAGTCACTTCTTAATTAAATTGTCTCTCCGTCTCAAAGACATTTCCCTTTTTTGCTACAAGTTTAACCCCCTTTCAAGTTCATGTGACACTTAACCATGTTCTGTGAGATTGTGATGATGAAGATTTAGGCACAATGAATATTTGCATAATTGCAACTCCATTGAGTTCAAAACCATTCATTGTCAGACCAAATCAATAGTAGAAGAGTGATTTAGGGTAAGAGACAAGGTGATAAAAAACATAGGGCAAGTTTTGTAATTGGGTTCAAGTTTAATTTATTTTGATCTTGGTACCCATTGTCATTTAAATTTAAGTGTGGGTAAGCATATTTAATTTTCTTAAGGTAGAGCCCAATACCGTCATGTGATTATGTAGTCGACCTCACTTAGTAAAATAAGGTGGCAGCTACTACTGCTGCTAGATATCTTCAAGCTTATAAAATTGCTTCCTTTTTCGATAAGTTTTGTGCTGCTTCATTTGGCCATCCACAATTTTGCTTTTTCTTCAATGATACTTATTTTGGTCAGCATTTCAAATTTGGGTTTCATCATTACAAAGACTATGAAGAGGTCAAAACTCTACACCCTGTTGACTAGGATCTGGTTTGTGTTCAAAGAAAAATGCAATGGGAGCATATGCTTCAAATCTCTGATTTTGCAACTGAATAGGTTTCTACAATGACATATTGGTTTCTACAACAGATTATGTGCTCGTTTGGATTACCTTTTTGTCAAAGGTCTGTTAGAATAACTACAGTTTACAAAACTGAAGTTTGAATAAAAGTAGAGAAGTTTACCACAAACATGCTTGGATGAAAAAGAGAAAAATGATGGTTAGAAACCATGGTTTGAATTACATTTTTGTAAACCAAATAGAAATAGCACAAAGTCTCTTGTGTGATTTTGTGCAATCCTTAGGCTATCAAGTAAGTTTCCTGATCTTGTGCGGTAAATTTTTTTAATTAAGGTATCTACAAGCTTCTGAATTGCTTCCTTTTTCCACGAGTTGTGTCCTGCTTCGTTTGGTCAGCCACAATTTGCTTTTTCTTCAATGATATTTGTTTTGTCCAGTGTATCAAATTAGGGTTTCGTCATTCGATCTACTACTGAGGAGGTCAAAACTCAACACCCTGATGATTAGGATCTGTTTCGTTTTCAAACAAAAATGCGATGGGAGTATGTGCTTCAAATTTCTGATTTTGCAACCGAGTAGCTTTCTGAATTAGCATATTCTTGGCATTGTATAGATTGTAATTTTCATCAATTGGACTTCTCCAGCAGAACCCATTCCGAAAAAACCTGTTAACCATTGTATAACACATATTGGATTTTACTATGGAACCTTGTGCATTTTAATTTTGAAAATATTTTAGAGAAAATTCTTCTCTGGTGCCTCCCACACCATATGCCAGAACGGTACTTCATTAAATTCTTTGTTCCCCTCTGGATCCATTGTAGTAACCCGTCTAGAATATGACTGGCTTTGATGGCATCAGACAGGAATTTTCTTGATATTTGAAGCACGTCATTTTTAGTGTTGGTGGCATGTAAAACTTTAACTGGGACAAAAGGATCCGACGCAATTACATTAGTTATAGACTTGCTTCCACAGGGCAATATTAGTCGTTAGCAAATTTCTTTCTGTTCATTCTCACTTTTTTCTTTTCTTGCTCTGTGATTTTCATTTTGTTTCACCTACGCCATGTAATGAAATTTGGAGTGTGTTTGATTTTGGATGATTCTATAGAGGGTGAATTATAAAGGTAAAAATCTCTAGGTGCCTCTAACAGTCAATAACCCAACCTTTTGGAAGATTGAGCTCTCTACAGAATCACCCTTGATTTCGTTGCATGTAAGTAATGCAGAGAGAGGAGTGAAATTGACTATGCATGTGTGCTACCTTGGCGAGGCTCGATTAATGAGGGTTGGTTGAGGTCTGAGTTTTACATTCAACCCATTTTCAACCAAACAAACAGAAATAAAGAGAGAATAGTGGTATTTTATCTATTTCTTCGTGTCTCTCCTTTGAATCTAAATTTAGGTCTTATCAAATAAATTTTTATTTATGCCTATTTGTATTACCATTTATCAATTGGGTTATGTTTAATTTTGGACAATACTGCTGGAACCAGGAATTCTACGATGATATCAAATTGTAACTCCGATGAGATTAAGTTCTTGTTTTAATAGGCTTTTTTTTTTTTCCATCTAGCAGGTATTCTACTTCAGCATAACTAAAGGCTTGCAGCGAGTAAGGCGCTACTTCTTTCATATGGCTCCCATCCATCATCATCTCCAACTATCTGGGTTCAGCGAACCAACTATTGTAGCAGGTGCATATATTATATCATCAGTATTAGCTTTGCTTGCTGGCTATGTTGGTCTTGTTTCTGCATAACATCCTGAGAAGGTGATTTGCTCATCTCTGCTTTCTATAGGTTGGAATTGATAGCTTAGTAATCTGCATTCTTTAATTCATTACACACACCTAGAAAATGTTTGATCCAGGTTCCATAGTTACTTTGTCTTACGCAAAATTATCAAATTTTGGTGAGTCGTTGAATTATGTTGGATATTTTATTTAAACAATAATTTTGGCCATTGAGATGTGATATTTTCAGTTTCAGATAAGATTCACTCTACTTGGAATGACCAAAGCATGTTACAATGATTCAATTCAAATCACACACGTATACATATGCTCCATTTTCTATTTAAAGGCTACAAGGTATGCAAGTCATCCAATAGAATTCCTAATGCAGTTACTTTCTAAACATTAATTAGAGTTCAAATTTAAAAATTCATGGATGGCGACTAGCCCAATTCTTCAGTGATCGGTAATAAATTTTAAGCTACAGAATTTGGCTAATTGCCCAATACAGTCAATTGTATGGGTCTCAAATGGTTACATAAATGCCAACGGGTGCTGACTGGCAGAATGTAGGGAACAATAAATGTTCAAACTTAATGAAAAGGATTTTATTAAAAATGTTACTTGTCATATTTGTTATTAGACTCACATGCACACTTCTTATCATTATTAATGTGAAGACTAAAGCCCACCCTCTGTGACGGTCGGTTGGGTCTATCCATACAACAGACGTTTCCATTTGGTGGTTATTGTATTTGGTATTGGTTTAAAAGGAATATTGCTGTTAGAAAAGCATACCCTTATATTTTGATTAGAAAATTTAGTAGTGAGAATATAAAAGATTACATTTAAACTTAAATGTACTAAATCATTAAAAATGTGACTAAATTGAATACTCGAAAGCAAATATTTCCAAATGACATCAATGAAATCAACTTTCGTGCTATGATCAGCTGACTTTTTATCTCACTTTGATAGAAAAAACTTCCAAAACATTGGGTACTGTAGCTTTTGAATGTTGAAATGATTCATTATTTTTCATGATAGTTTAGGAAAGCAAAGAATTATATATATATATATATATAATATTTCAACGTCGTAATATCTTAATATTTAAAGAGTTAAAAGTAATTTCATCTAAAAAATTTATAGAACAATCTCATTAAAATAAATGTGCTTCCCTTAAAAAAACTATGAAACATTCGATGTTGAATCAAATGTAATTTAACGTGGGAAAAAAATACACATTTAAAATAAGTATGATTTTCTAACTAATTCATATATATTATACTACCTCCATTTTAAAATAATTGTCATTTAATAGTATACATAAAAATTATGAAAATTATTAATTATCTTACATGGTAGCAAAATTTGGTATATGGCTAAAATAACTTTATACCAAAATATATAAAAAAAAAATCTAATGGTACTTATGCTCATTATTTTGATTAATAAAGAGCAAAATTATATAAAAATAATAAATGTTATGTTAAAATCCTAAAGCAATAATTATTATTTAAAAAATTAAAATTTTAAGGTGACAATTATTTTTAAAATGGGTAAAAATTAAATTCTTTTTTAATTTTTCATAATGTCCTTTCATATAGAGGATTTTCTTTTATATATGTTCCTCTCTTACTTCTGACAAAAAAAAAATCTTTCTCCGGTATTGTTTGGATCCTTGTTTGATAATTGATATAAAGGAGCGGGGAAAAATCTATCAACTTGGGGCAATGCGTAATTGGCATGGGATCTAGGATGTGATCCTCAATTCTGATCATGAGGAGCTTATGACTCGCAGATGGCAGGTACAAATTCATCACACGTTTCCAGAACCAAATTTTTGTGCCGATTGGATTGCATTGTTTGCCCACTTACTTTTCATTGACTTGCACAGGGTACGAAATCCCTCATTAGATTTTGACTTGCAGGATTTTTTTTAAAAAATATATTAGGAGGATTTGATCCAAAAACTTTTAACCCACACCTCATCTTTATCACATGAACAGGTGACTTGTTTTACACCGTTACTACATTTGGTTTGCATTCATGTGATTTGTGGGCTATTAGCATTCTTATAATAAGAAGAAAATTTATAACAACCTTTTTCGTGAATTCGAATTTGAATTTGAATTCCAACTCGAATTCATTCACGTGTACAGATGTGCGGATGTAAAGTCAGATTCGACCAGCTATTCCTTATCTTGTGCCTCAAGTTGGCACATCACATGTGCGCTAGCGGAAACTAATGGCCCCAGGTCACGTTAAACCCTATATTATTTAGGTGGAATGATGGTTTTGAACTAAAATTTTAAATTAATCATAATAACAAATCAAATCTATGTAAAATATAATAATGGATCCAAGGACATTAACTTAACTCATCAGAAATTGAAAACAAAATCACTAAAATACCATTAATCAGTGTAAAATAGAAATAAATAATGTCAAAAACTGAAACAATAGAGTCAAGATGAGTGTTAAAAATTAGATATGAAGATTAAAATTTGTAAATAAATTTTCTTGAAGAGTGTGAAAAGGGGAAGATAAGTGAAAAAAACTGAAATAACAGTGTAAAATTATTAAAAATTAGTGTAAAAAAATTTGGCTCTAAAGTTGAAATTTGTAAATAAATTTCCATTCATTAGTATAAAATGGAAAAAGATAAATGTTGAAATAACAATGTAAAATCATTGAAAATTAGTGTCTAAAATTGGGGAACTTCAAAGAAAAATTTATTTACAACTTACAACTATCACACCCATTTTTTTGTCACTTATTTTCGTGGGTGTTACATTGCCATTGCTGTTTTTTATACATATCCTCCTTCGGATCACACTAATAAAAGGAATTTACTTACAAATTTCAACTTTTATATCCGAATTTTGACACTTATCACGAAAGATTTTACACTATCATATTAAGTTTTCATACTCATCTTTTTCCATCCCATACTGATTAAAAGTAAAGAACCTTGAATTCATTATTTTGCAATATTTGGATCTGTTATTGGATTAATTTAAAACTTTGGTCCGTAAGTACCATTTCTCCTGTGGTTTATTACTAAAGCAGCAATCATATTCACAAGCATCATTGTTTTCGATGAGTAGTGTCCAAATTTAAGCATGCACTCCTCAATTCATCCGCCCTTTACCAAGCTGAAAACAAATCATTGCATATCTCGAGACAAAAAATTGTGAAAATTATTAACATTTTCAGAAATTCATATCATGCCAATTACTCAGCACTTTTATGTTTTCCACAGGAATGATTCTTCAGCCCAACAAATGAATAACAGCAAAACTATAATTTAAAATTCAAAAGTGCTTTTAAAAATTGTACTCTCTTTTGTCTATAAAAACTGTCATTTTATAACTTTAAATTTTCATAATATTTATCATTTTAGAATATTAATAGTGTTAATTAAACTTTTTAATATTCTATCCTTCATCAATACTCTTAATTCTCTCTAGACATGTGTGAAACAAATTTAAGTGAAGGACATCTTAGTAAGTATCATAAAATTTTACAATAATTTTGACCATTTAATAACTTCATTGATTTGTGTAAAAAATCTTAAAAAAACACTTTTTATGAATTGGAAAGAGTACAATACTATCTCCATTTTTTTTAACACTCACTTTTAAAGAAAATTTTTATTTATATTCATATGACATTTTTGTGTTCCAATACATCATTAATGACTATTTTCTCCATTATACCCTTATCTATTACTTTAAAAAGTTAAAAACAACATTAATTTTTTTCTAGTATTCATTTATTTAGAGGCATGTTAAGATATTTTAAAAAAATAATATATTAATTGTATTTCTTAATCTTTATGCTAAAACCTTAAACAACATATATAAAGAAAAAGATGGAGTATATAGTATTCAGTGTGATCTCATATATATAAATCACATTCTTAAAGCAATTGTAAACCATTGTTAGTCCTTAATATAAGTTATTAATAGATAGGGTATTATATATTTATTTTCAAATCTGTCTTTCATAATTATGATAGAGAAAATATCAAAACAAATATGATAAATAGAGGAATTAGGTGAGATAATTAAGATAAAGTTAAAATTTAATGAGTTCAAGTAACTAATTGAAATATTTTGGTTTTTTTTTAATCAAACTATCAAACTAATTTGGATTAAATTAGATAAGACAAAAAAAAAACTAGATGAGACCATAAAAGCATAAAACTCTCCCAACAAAATTAACAAACTTTTATAATATTATAAATTGCTTTGACGTGATTTAAGCCCTCAGTTTTTAATATAAAAGTCTTTTTAAGAAAGCTCTTTTAGTCTATAATATAAGTACTTTCAAAATTTAATAAAATATTAATATATAATTCCTAAAGACATTTTTAATCGTTTTAACTTTCTTTCTCCAAATATTAGTGTGATGGGATAGAAATTAATAACTTTTATTAAGAATATTTTAGAAATGTTAGAATAAATTTTTATAAATTCGATATTTCTGATTTTAATTAAAAAACTCTCAAAAACAATATTGGATTAGAGAGTACTATCAATTTTTCGCCAAAAAGAGAGCACTATCAATTTGAGGAGCAGCGCATTGAGTTGATTATTTTGGTAAATGTCGGTAACTGAACAGCCAGTTGACTGGACTTGTATGTTCCTCCTGAAATTGACTGTGTCCTTGTTGATGCATCCTTTAATAGAATAGGAGCTGAGCTCTTCTGTATGGGGTTTTTTCAAATAAGAGAAAGAGTTTGGAGAAAATTGAATCCCCTCCTCTTGTTTAGCAAAAATATTTGAAGGAATTGAGGGAAATTTAATCTCCTCTCTCATCCCTATTTTAAAACACCATAAATTAAAAATTTTAGGAGGACATTGAGTAATTCCAATCCTCTCATAAATTAACTAAAGTTTCATTAAAATTCCTCCAATTCCCTTTTCTCCAATCCCACCAAACAAGAGAATTTTAAAATCCCTCAATTCCCTCCCCTCCAATCTCCTTCTTTAAAATCCCTCCAATCACCTCATAGTCTTAAGCCTTTCCTACCATAATAATAATAAAAAAAGATAACTTATATATATATAAAATATATATATATATATTATACCTTAATAAAACCGTCAACCACAACTTTTCAAGCAATTTGCATTTGGGACCCTTGCTCATCATTTGGATAAAATTTGAACCCTTCAATGATAAAATCTGCTCCATCCAATTTTAATCTGAATAATCCAGGTTTAAAATATTTTATTTTAATTTTTTTAATGATAATTTTTATAAATGGATAATTATAAAATTATTTTTATTTTATATTATACATATAATAAAATAAAAAATATTAAAAATATAATAAAAAATAAAATTAAATCTAAACAATCTAGTTTTGATACCAATAATCCACATCTTAAATGAACATTTTGATGACCACCAAATGCCAATTCCTTTTCAAGACAGTACAAGATATTGCTAGAATCCCCGAAAGCTAAAAACTGCAGCATCCCAACGAATTTTCTTTCATTTTTTAATTTTTCCTTTTGTTGAATTGCCACATGCCAATAAGCAACACCCAACCAATGATCTCTTACTTCTTACCCAAAAAATGAACAATGATCTCTTACTTACATTCAATCATTCTCACTCTCTCTCACACACATGCCCAAAAAACAAAATTCCTTATCGGTCCCATTTTTTGAACACCCACATTTCAAATAAATCAAATCAAGACAAGAGCAACCAGACAATGACCTTTTCCTCTTGCCTTGTCACTCACTGACAGCGCAAGAAAAAAAAGGATAAAGTAAAGAAAAACAAACAACGATAAAAGTTGTTTTTTTAGAAAAAAATAATAAAAAAGGAAAACTCACGGAGACAAGAGGGTACTTCCATCATTTCAACAATTCGATCCGTGGGAAGGAAGGATATTGTGTGCACCGTCTCCTCAAGTAGACCTTGCAATCGTCCTTTGGGCAAATGGTCGGAACGTACGCGATCTCATCACAGCCGTCCGATCTGTGCCTCTTGAAATCCATCAACGAGGCAAACATCGCTATGAACAGAACCAAATGGTTCAGAGCATATCTCTGACCTACGCACTGGTGGGCCCCAGCTCCGAAGGCCAGAAAGTTCCTTTTGAATATCTGGTCCTCTTGCCTCTCCTCCGAGAACCGGTCGGGGTCGAACCGGTCCGGTTCGATGAAGCCCTGGAAGGAAGAATCAAAGGCGGAGGGGAACACAATGCACCCTTTGGGAATCGTGTAACTCTCCGTCAATGGAAAATCCTCGCCGGCGATGTGCGGCACCAGCGTAGCCGGCGGCCGGAACCTCACAACCTCACGCGCCACAGCTTGTGTGTACTTCATCTCCCTCAACTGCTCCGCTGTTATCAGAGCATCGCTCTTGGGAGACCATATCCCTGAGACTTCCTCCCTGACCTTTAACAAAACCTCGGGGTGCGAATCGAGCAGCGTGATCGCCCAGAGAAGCGAAGAGGTGGAAGCATCTTGTGCCGCAAAGAGGAAATCGAAGAGGTACCCCCCGATCTCGGCGTCGCTGGAGTACGGCGGCGGGGGATTCCCGGCGGCCTTGTTCTCGGCAATCTCCCTCAGTGTATCCTGCATCCAGTAATCGATCAAGCACGATGGCTCTTCGCCTTCCTCCATCCTCTTCTTGCTGTGCCCCGTACACGTTCCTAAGGTTTTGACCAGCCGGTCAACGGCGAGCCTGGCGTTTCGGAACGCCGTCCCGGGTAAATCAATAGGCAGTTTCATGAGCCCAACATTGAAGTAAAAATAATCCTGCTTAAACCTCTCTCGGGCCTCCAGGCCCAAATAGGGGCCCACGAACGCCGTCTGAGAAGTTTCCAGATTCATATCTCGGGCCAGAACTCGAAGCGCAATCGGGTTGGGAGCATTCTCCGACGAGAGCTTCTCCCATATCTTGAGGTGCTTGAGGATAATAATCTGCTGCAAGGCGGTGTACGTGGAGAGAGCCTTCGGGGTGAAATTCGGCGCAATACGACGGCGGAGATCTTTGTGTTCTTGGCCCATCATGTAGATGAGATTGTGTTCACCGAAGAGCTTCTTGCCGAAGGGGTGGCCCACCAAGTGAAACGCATCGGGTCGGACGTTAGCGAAGACCTTGTGGGACAGTTCGGAGTCACGGATGAAGAGGATGAACTTTCCGATGATGTAGTTGGCGGATACTCCGACGTCCGATGACTTAGCGAAAGTTGATTGGACGTCCCAGAACTTGAGGGGGCTGCAGGCCAATGAGATTGCGTTGCCCAAGAAGGGAAGAACCAGAGAAGGCCCAGGAACGAACCGCTTCTTTCTCAGGTACGAGATCTGTTCTAAGAGAAGTAGAAAGAGGATGAAGGAAATGAAGTAAGGGGCTAACTGAGTGAGGGAGATAGTCATTTTTTCTAGCGTGGTGGGGAGTGTTTGGAAGGAGAGAAAATTTATCGAACAGAGAGGTTGAGGACCGTTTAAAGAATGAATTAGGTGGGAAAACTCAAAATGTGCTGCCGCTATAAGAAAAGAGCAAGACAGGAACAACAAGAGAGAAGGTCAAAATTGTCAAGTCAAATTTTTAAGTTTTCAGAGGGTTAAAAAAAGGAAAAGGTTGGTAAATTGAAATGACGGACGGGGCCTAAAAATGAAAGCTGAGGAGCTAGATTGGAATTTGGATTTGCAGATGGGTTGGAATTCGCAAATTCAGACGGGAAACGGGTCAGAGAAGGACAGAGAAAGTGATAGAAAATGGAAAACAGAGAAAAGAAAGATGGCGGGATTGGAGATGAGGGGGGTGGACGTGGGGTTGAACTCCAGCTGGTTAAGGGGTAGGGAGTGGCGTGTTTGGGTTTAAGAAGATTGTTTCGTCGCAACGCAAATGTATATTATATAATAATTTTTATTACATATAATATAAAAAATAATATTATTTATAATTTATGAATAATATGTGCACGCAAACTCACCCATGGATCTGCTCATCATCTGCATCTGCATGTATGTGAAATTAGTTTAAATGAGATAAACTTTCAGTGTTTTGGTTGCTGTAATTTCTTATCATTCAAAAGAAATAAAGAATTCCTAGTTTCACCTATTTTGATGAGATTCCAGATCAAGTTGGAATTCTTGTGCAAAAGGATATATTGGCGTTACAGACCCCCACCAGTAATCTTTAGTTTGTTTTAATCTAAGCTTTGCCCTCATTTGTGGAAAAAAAAATTAATAATAAAGAATAAATCAGACTATGGGCTTGTGTTTGACATGAAGTTTAATATAAATCACCTATTCATGATTTATTAATAATTTATTTTTCTACAAATTTTATAAATAAATTGATATGAATATGGATATATAATCTAGATTTAGATGTTGGTAAGAAAACGATATAGATACAGATTAAGTTATTTAAACACTGGCTTAATAATCAAGATAAGATCACAATCTCATATTGGTTTTTTTTTCCCGATCATGCAATCTGTTGTTGGTGTTGTTTGTATATTATTGTTCGCTCGTTGTCTCGGAAGTTCTAGCTTATTTGATTAAGGTATAATCACATTGGGTTTTTTTGAGTATTAAATAATAAAAAAATAAAAAAAAATACCGAAATATAACATATCAGAGAATATTTATCAAAATATAACACACAAAGTCGATCAGTGATAAATCTGTATAAAGAAGTCGCCCAGCTAACTACTGCAATTTCAAATTTGATCAATTTTTTTTTTAAAAGGGGAAGTCACATGGATGGCCATATGACTCACCCTTCACAATCTCCAAGAAGGTGACTTCCCTTTTTTTTTAATAATTAATTTTATAATTATTTGATTATTTAAATGTGTTCTTTGATCCTATTTAAATGATCAATATTTCCTACTATATTCAGATCAACTTTCTACCATGTCCAAGTGAGCTTTGACCATTTCTAAATATGATTCGTTGTAGGAAATATTTTGTTTAGGAATATGAAATTATCTTTTTTACATTAAATAATTATTAAGAAGATATAAATTTTAATAAAAGTGAAACAAATATTAATCAATAATTAACTATATTTGTATACGTGTTGTCCCAAATTTTCTCATCCCTAAACTTATATTATATACACATACTTTATTTTTTAAATATTTAAATATCATTTTAAAGTTGTATGAAGAGGCAAAAAATCCTTGTATGGTATGTCAATTATTTGTTCACTTATATTAATTTTTTAAAACTTTTTTAGTATAAATAACTTTTCTTAATATTTATTTACTAGTCAACAACACTTTATAAATAGAATCAGATACATGTGTGTATCGAGTCAAAATGCATTGCCCCTTGTTTTAAAAAAAAAAATTATCGGATCTGAAATCGCATAACTAGCTGTGCGACTTCTTTGTACGGATTCAAGTCATGTTACCACTAATTGACTTTCTGTGTTATATTTTGGTAAATACTCTCTAACACGTTATATTTCGTTATTTTTTTATTTTTTTATTATTTAATGCTCAAAAAACCATCACATTGTGTCCACAATTATTTTTTTTTTTATTTTTCCATTTTCTTGTTTGCTAGAAACCTCTTGCGTTTTGTTATTGTCTTGTGTGGACACACCGCACAGCACACACATATTTGTTGCTCAATACAAATAATGTGAATCTAACCTATCTCAAAATTCTAGAAAAAAATCTAAAAAATACAGAGGACAACAATACAGAAACTTGACTTAAATAAGTTGATTAAATTAGAATTTAATGAGAACATGTCTCGAATAACTCTGGTTATAGAAGACGTTACAAGAGTAAATAACTCTCTTGATAAGTCAAGTGTATTCTAAAAAGAACATAAAGAATTAACAATGCCTCACTAATTGGGAAAATTAATTTCATTGATCTAAAAAATAATGTTACAATGGATGGTCATAAATAGAGGAGGAAAATACTAATTTCTACTATGACTCCTAACTCAATTAGATAAAAATAAGTTTTATCTAATATAATTTTAACTAAATTAAATTTAATCTAAGTAGGACTAAGAACTTGGCTTCTCTCTCTATTTAGTTTTAAAAACATTATAATTTTCTTTGGGATAAATGAGGATATCACTATTCTTGCATGGCTCATTTCAACATGTATTTGAACTCGAACAAACATAATTAAAACCTTGTTTGACTACTCAAAGTGCATATTAGCACCTTGAGTCTTCAGTATGATAAAATATGCTCCAAAAAATACTTTTAATATGTTGAATGGTCATCTTAATAATGGACTTCTCAAAGTAAAATTCATAATTTGAGTTAGATTATGCAATGTGTTAATTAAACCCTTTAAGCTTAGGTCAGCAAACTATTTAGATTTCGTAATCAAGCTCAATTTTATTGTGAATTTTTCTTATCAAGAAATATTTTTTTCATTTACAATAAATTTCCAGATTAGTTTTAGAGCTCTGTTTCTCAATCTCTATCCATTTTCTTGAAATATATTCATTTTATTGATTGATTTATTGATCATCGATGATTAGGTTTTTGGGTTAAAGATTTGGCTGACGTCAATGTGAGATTTCTAATTTTTCAATACGTTGATAAGATAAGAATTCCACCAACTTCAGATGTATGCATTGAGGCCTTTTATTCACCTTTATTTTTTGTTTTCTTCATATGATCCTTCTTTATGTAGATTTTGTTTAAGTTTATCTTCTATTCCTCAACCATTAATCTCAATTCAAGAATATTAATTCTTTCACACAAAAAAAAAAGAATATTGATTACAGCATTTAGTATTTTGGTGCTGACAGCTTTCATATTTTCCCAGAGTTTACAGGAAGTGTTGTGGCAATCTATCGATTCAAGTGTATGATATTTTTTCCTTTAAATGTCTAATATTTTTTTTAAAAAAAGGTGTCGGATATTACATTAAAATCAATAATTTGGAATATTTGGAACACGAATATAAACAAAGAAAAGCATATTTGAAATACAAAGTCAATAAAAAATCAAGAATAAAAGTGTATAGAAATTTAGATCCTGTGTTTAGTATACAAGATAAAATGGAATTAAAAATAAAATAAAAACTAATTTTTTAGATATAAAATATCTTTTATATGTCTTTGGATGAAAAAAAAATTGAAGGAAATAGTTACTATTAATAATATTGTCAAACATACAATAATATATATTACAAATCACTAATAAGGTCATGGTACAATTAGTAAATAGTTAAATCATTTAAACATGTTATCCCGAGTTCAATTTCTAGAAAAAAGACTTAGAGAAGCAAAACCCACTTTTTAACAAAATATATTTGCAAGATATAAAATAATAATAAACATTTAAATATTTTATAAATTTTTTAAAGAATCAAAATTAATTTTTTTATTTTTTAAAGTTATTATCAATTATTATTTTTTTCAAAGTTATAACTAATTTCATCAAATTATGTATGTTATAGGCTATTAAGAATAATAAAAAGATTTAATAGATGATAATCAGCATTATAAGTAAAAATATATTAAATAAGTATAATAAGTGAGGATTTTGTTTAGGTTTTAAGACTTTAAAACTCAATCAAATTAAACTAAATCGATTCCAATAATGTAAATACCGAGATAGACCCTATTTGAGTCTCAATAACTCATCTTATTTAATTTGAAAGGACATAATGGTATTGGTGGTTTATTTAGAATTGAAAATATTCTTGTGTATTAGAAAAATGAGTCATATTATTTATATTATATATATATATATATCAATAGTAAATAGTAAGATTTGCTCTAGAGTTTTGTTTTTTAGCCAATTATTTGCCATAGAGTTTATACTATATTAATATAGGAAAAACTAAGATGTCTTTTCTTTAATACATTCATTTTTTTAATTAAGATTTAACATATAAACTTTTTTATTTTTCAAAATTTAAAAAATTAACACTTTTAGTTTATAATAAATGACTAAATCTACTATATGTTAAAAAACTCACATGCTAACTTTTAATTAGAAAATAATAAAAAAAATATAAGAAAAAAGCATATAATTTTTTCCAATTAATATTGATATATTAATTTTTTTAGTACAATTTAAAGGACACATTTTTTATGGTATAATATTATTATAAACTAGAAAAGTCACCTAATGCAGTGATATAAGTACACGAAGATTTGTTCTGGCAAAAAAAAAAAAAGATTTGGATTTGGAGGGAAAGAAAACATTCTTCTTTGAATACATGAGGCGAAAACCAGTACAGCGTTTGGTAGTCTGTTCCATTGAGAAATCATTTATGGGTTCCGACCGTTCCGTAATGGAAAGTTGTAATTTTGATCAACATTTGGCGAAAAGCCAATACAATTTTTTTTGGTCAACAAATCATTTGTGTGTCTTAAAATCATAAGATTTTTTTTTTCAAAAATTGTAGTAGATATTAATATATTATATTAAATATTTTTAAAAAGAAGTTAATATCTAAAATTGTTAATTAATTTGATTTCGAATTTTAAAAAGAGAAAAAGAAAAAATTCTCTAACCATATTTTTTATTCATACGATTCAAATAAAAAATTATTTAAAAAGGCATTGATTCCCTTTCATTGAATCCAGACATTTTAAAACAAAATTTTGTTATTATTATTTTATTAATAAATTAGTTTTTTTACTTCTATATTTAAAAATAATTAAACTTCATGCGGGTTGCACGAGACACTATTTTAATAATAACAATTGAATCTCAAGCGTGTTGCACGGGCCGCTGTTTTATTAATTTATAATGATAAGAATTATATAAACATTTTGAAAGAATGGGGAGACAATGGATTGAATTGTCAATTATCTCTCATTAGTCATTATTTGTCAAGTTTGACCTAAAAATTCGCAAGATAGATTTTGTAAGCAAACAGCACATCAGAGGGCCCTCGTGGCATTTTGCAATGGGAAAGGGCTATGAACTTTGTGTTCATAATTCGAAACCTATACAAGAAAAATTTCTAAAAGTAACATTATCCGTTAAGTAGCAACTCGTTTGGTTAAAATTTGGGGGTAATGGAATCTAAATTAAATTACATTATATGGGTGACTACATTGATTGGTGAACACTGTATTTTGCCCGGCTTATTTAATAAAAATAATAAATACAAATAAAAAATATCTTTTTTAAGATTCATAGAAAAATAATAAAATAAATCTGTAATAGTTTAGAAGATGTAAAAATTTAAAAGAAACTAAATATGAAAATATTCTGGATTATCTTTAAAAAATTTGGAGCAAAATTTGGAGATCATCCTTTAATTAAAATATACAAAAATAAAATATAATAAATCAAAAAATTATCTTTTAAGATCTTATTAACTTCTCTATTCATAGGATTTGAAAATAGAGAAATAATACAAAGAGAAATTAAATCAATAATAATAAATATCTTTTAAATGTGATTCAATAATCTTTAAAAATATTAGGAGATCAAGATATTATCTCTATAAAATTCTTAATTTAAATGGTGAGCTCATCTGTAAACAAAGGGCCTGAGAACCAGATCAAGGAGAGAGTTTTAGGAATAAGAAAAACCTAGAATTAGAGAGAGCTACATCATAAGAAACTAGGAATTGGAGAAAGAGAGCGAGGGAAGCTTCAAAGAATTGAAGAGGAGCAAAATGGGAAAAAGTGGGAGAAAGTATAATATTGCAACCTGGCTTGGTGCGGGAAAGGTCAATCCGTGTCCCTATGATCAATGCTCACGGGTGATTGATTAATTAGCATAATATAGTTTACTATTAGTGGTTGCATTATTATAGTGAGTTATTGATGTTAATATTTGATTTCCCCTTGGCTCGTTTGCAAGAGCTATGTCCCAAATATGTGATCTGGCTATGGATTGGATGTTTGATGTATTACATGAAAAATGCTCTCAATCACTTATCTAATATTCTCTCCCAAAAATTCTTTCTCTTTCTACTATTTTCTAGAGTTTTCCATGAGGGATACCGATTGTCTCCATGGACACCTGCAGTGTTAATTAAAAGACTATGAACAATACAAATTTTTGCTATAATTACTCATATATTTTAAAATTTCAAAAAAAATCAGAAATTAATATTAATAATATTTTTTTAAAAAAATCTCTCTTGTCCTTTAAAAATTACTTCTTTTCTAATTGATTTTATTGTTCACCATAATAAACACTAATTGTTTTTGTGTGCATTTAAAATATTATTTAAGGGACTATGAGTGATACTTCACCATAAATACTCATGATATTCTTTTTTTAGAAGCAACCCATAATAACAATATTTCAAAAAGTATTTTTACAGTTTTAAATCTAAAATTGTTTTAAAAATAAAAGTAAAATTTTTAAACAACACCAAAAAAAGTCTCTTCTTTTAAAAATAATAATAATATAAAATAATAAAAAAATATTCAAAGACACCAATCAATCATAATACTTTTATTTAAAAGATACAAATCAATAGATATGTCTTTCTATCTCGTACTACGTGAACTTTGATCCCTTCTAAAGGTATGTAGGCCCTATGTTTTCATCTTAGATCAAGTCTGCACTATAAAAATATTATATTTTCATTTTCATCTAATTTCTCGTTAGGGTTAGGAATCAAATATGATTTACATTGATAATATATTTTTAAGGTCTATTTATAATAACATAATGAATTAAGGGTAACTGTTTTCTCGAAGAGTGACGTAGGGTGTTTAACATCTTTTCTACACACAATCAACTCCCGAATCTAATTCTATTATGCGTAGATCATCCTTTTCTACATCTTTAAGTTTTTCAGATTTTTTTCTCAACATTTTGGTGGCAACACCATTTTTATTTTTAATTAAAAATCAGGTGCGACAATAAAGATATAAGATTATACTTGTGAAACCAAATACTCTTATGAATATAAACAGTAAACCTTACCAAACGTTATGCATTGAAAATTACGTAACTATAAATGTGAGTAAAAAGATGAAATTGCCCTTATGAAAAAACAAAATGACAATCATATTATCATCTCCCTTCTTCATTGCCATCTACCTCCCCACCTATATCTTCGGTAGTGGCGGCAATCTGGGCTGACTTGCCTTGAGCCAAGTCAAAAAGCCCAAATTGCTATAACCTTACACCCAAAATGTTTAAATATCTTCAGTAACAATTTGAACCTTACAAGTGATGAACCATTGTAGGTTCATATGGTCTAATATAAGATAGATTAATTTATTAAGTATAAAGAACAGTACTTTTATTTTATACCCAAAAAGACAGTGATATTAGTATAAGATAAACACAACGTATATAATTAAAAATTGATTTTAGATTCTTTTATAATTGCACAATAAAAAACAAAAAATGACTCAGAATAAAATATATACAGAACTCAATTTTTTTATAATAATTTTTCTTTCTTTTATCGCATTATACGCAATTTATGTATGAATTGCAAACGTTTTCTATTGTTAAAGTTTCGCACAACGGTTAAAATTAAATCAATATTTAGGGTCGATTTGCTCCACTTGATTGAATTTTCTGAGATGAAGCTAATTTAATTGGGATGTGGCCACATTATTAAATCATGAGAATTGTGAAATGCGAAAAATGTAGGCCAACCTTAAATTACTAATATATTCAATGTAAATTCTGAGCTTGAAGCCCGGAAACTGTAATGTAAAGTACTAAGGTTGGTTTGGTATGATGAAATTTTTTTTTATGGAATTAGAATAGGAATAGGAATATTAATAGAAATAGAAATAAGAATAGAAATGAGTTTTAAAAATATGTTTGGTATGATATGAGATCTCACATAATTTTTAATTTTAATATATGTATTATAATATAAAAAGATTAAAGTATCCTTATCACATTAAAAAAAAAATATCCTTTTGATCTAAAACCAAAGGTTCACATAGATTCACCATTATTCATTATCACCATCAACCATCACACTGCTATTGGCCACCACCTAACCATCCCTTTATAGACCACAAATTTCATAAATCAAAGCTTCAACAATTCCAAAAATCAGCCAAAATCTGATACCCATTTTCCATTTTGAACACCATTTTTGAATCCATACCCAACCATATTTTGAACCCAGATTCGATGCCATTGACACGTTTTAGTCTTCGCCAAGTTTGCTTCTAGGTCAATGTGAGAGGGAGGTGAAGGAGACACTAGATCTGTTAAGGATAAGCTAGGGAAGAGCGGGAGGAGATGACAGGGTGCGATGATGAGGCGGAGGTGTGATGATGACGTGGTGGTGCGAATGTGAGGTGGTGGTGGTGTGACAGTGAGGGAGTTGCGAAGGTTGAAGGAAGAGGAGGAGAAGATGACAGGCTGATGGAGGCACAAAGATGTGGTGAAGGTGCGATGTTGACACGGTGGTGCGACGGTGACACGGTGATGCAATGGTGACACGATAGTGCAATGGGTGTGAGAGCTTCAAAGGATGAGGGCATAGAGGCCTCAAATAATGAATTCCATAAATTTTAATCGATTTCATCATTGTAGGGAAGGAATCCAATTCATGCCATTTCGTTGAAATCTGGTTTCTTGATAATTAGAATTCATGCCTAATAAACATGCTTAAGTTAAGAATTCCTTTCCATTTCCATTTCTATCCCCAAAATTCCTGCATGCCAAATGGGATATAATAGATTTTGTTACATATAATTTTGTCTTATACTCCACATATATAAAGGAATGTAAACATAAAGTATTAATATTTTGTAGTGAAATTCATCATTTTTAAAAGAATCAAACTTCATCACAAGTCGTGCATATGGAAAAATGTTTTATTGGGATCGACAAAATTTATTTCAATGATTCATGCGTCATGAATAGATTAGTTTTTGGTTATTTATTAGAAAACACCCTGGATACTAAAAAAAACTTAAACTTCAGACGATTTAAATTCACCAACTTCATAAATTATAATAATCCCTCATTGGATATACCACTAGTTTTCTTCGTTGTCATGTCTTGACAACTATAATCATCTCTGTATATTGCACAAGAGTAAAAAAGCATGATATTTTACAAAATAATAAAATAAAAATAATTTTATTTTTATATATAATGTAATTTTAATATAATAAAAAATGAGTGTGCATTCAACAAATAAAAAAGAAGGTGGAAAAAGCCGGCACAAAGAATAAAGTAATGGTTCAAGGGGATTTTATTATTATTATATACATTAATTGCCTTTCTCAAAATCAGCTGCTTCTTTTATAATAAAATTAGCTGTATTCATGTTTATTAAAATCGTTTAAGTGGAGACATCACTAAAAGTAAATAGATTGGATGAATATTTATTCGTTTTTGAATGTTTGTAGGATCAATTCTTTGGAATTTGAATTCGAGTCCACACCGAATGCATTAAATTAAGTGTCGAATTCATACATAAATTGCGTATAATGCGATAAAAGAAAGAAAAAATATTATAAAAAATTGAGCTCTGTATATATGTTATTCTGAGTCATTTTTGTTTTTTATTGCACAATTATAAAATAATCTAAAATCAATTTTTAATTGTATACTTTGTGTTTATCTTATACTAATATCACTGTTTTTTTGGGTATAAAATAAAAGTATTGTTCTTTATACTTATTAAATTAATCTATCTTATATTAGATCATATGAACCTACAAGGAATGGTTCATCACTTGTAAGGTCCAAATTGTTACTGAAGATATTTAAACATTTTGGGTGTAAGGTTATATAAAATATTTTTTTTAATTCAAATAAGAGGAGTAGAGTATTTTCTCTTTTATTCATTCCTCTTCCTCCCATCTAATAGAGAGGAAAAGTGTTACCCTCCTCTTATTTGATTTAGAAAAAAAATAGGACAGAAAAATTTTCTTTTCTTCCTTCCTTCTTTCTTCCAAATTTCTTGAATCAAACAGATTAGCAATATCAATGATTTAAACCCTCGTGGAAGGAAAAAATTATGTTAAAAGAATTACCTATAATTAAATATGATAATAGTTAAATCTAATTCAATAGTATTAGATATAAATGGATGAATAAAAAAGATGACAATGTACATAATTCATATATTACTTTTCTTTTATATATTAATGCCAATTAAACTTTATAATAATATTTCATTTGTCACATCTATCATTTCTTATTTTATTATTTATCATTTAACACATTATAGTCATTTAATTTTAAGAATATAAGGAATTGAAATTCCAAAAAGACATTACTACTCTAAGAAACAATATATAGGTGGTCCCCTCTAGGGTGGGCGGCTACAACTTAGTATTTGTAATTCTTGGTTGTCCTATCGTTCGATAGAATCTATTATTAGTCGCTAATGTTGAAATGATGGCTAACTTTTCGATGATAAAAATAATTAAACACTTTAAATATAAATTGTTGCTTCATTGTACAAGTTTCTACTTTCTTCATATCACCTCATTTATTATCATTTCTTGTCCATATTTTAAATATATTATCATAAATTATAACAATCCCTAATCACATGAGCAGCATATTTTTAAATTAATGATAATGATAATCATATGCTGGATTGCTGGTCTTGTATTCCCATTTTTTTTAATCAAAGTATTCCTCAATTAAAGCTTAGTTAAGAATATGAAGAAATAAAAGCTCATATTTATTGATTTTTATGAGATTAAACTAAACCTATTTTATTTTGGTGAGTCTTTTTAGTATATGAAAAATAATATCTATCATATCTTGACATCATTATTCAATATTACTTTTTTATTATTTTTTAGTGCAAACCCAAATGCTATCCTGCAATGACTTTTTCATTTTTTTTAAAATTTTACAATTTACTTATAAATCACCTTTCTTGCAACATGAATTCATAACTTGCAATCAACAAACAATTTCAAAGTATGTATATAAAAAATATAAAGATAAATATTTATTTCATAACAACCATTTAACGGGCTACAAAAAACTAATGGAATTAAAATTTAAATTTGCGATAATAGGTTTTTTCTTTGGGCCAAAATTTGTGAGAATAGGTTTAATCATGTATGACAATGACAAGTACTCCGATATTTAATCTATTTTTCTTCTGTGAAAGATATTTAATTATTTTGATTTAAAAATAAAGAAACGCTTGAAGCACATAGAAAAGTTGTATGAAGGCTTCGAATATTGAATATTTTATTGTGTCATCTTATCCGTACATTGTCGTGTTAAGCAAGTCGTTTTGGTTTGTATTAATTTTTGAAATTAAATCTTCTAAAATTATATAATTATATGGTTGTGTATCTGAAAAAATAGCAGTTATTTTTCTAAAAGTATGTATAACTTTTTTTCAATATTTTTAGTTATATTATATATGATTTATAATGTGTAGCTGGGAAAAAATCGAATTGATATTATATTATTGTGTCTAAATTAAAAAGAATCTGTTGGCGGTATTAAAAAAAACTGTTGGGTAGGAATAGGATATGCTCCTAATGGGGCTTACATTCCGATCTATATAAGATTTAATTTGATATAATTTATTTAATTAAATATGTTGGACTCAAGCCTATAAATAAATTTATTTAGTTAAATAGGTCTGGTCTATTTAAAGTAAGGTCTAACTTAAAACCTATTAATCTATACATATTTAAATTATTATTATTATTTAATATATATAATATAAATTAATTTTATAAATGTACTTATTTCTCTAACAAATTGAAATAGGTGTAGGGATCGTTATTATATGTGCTCAGATATCATCCATCACTATGTTTTGTATTGATATCTTTTTGTGTGTGAGAGTAAGTGCCTGTTTGAATAGAAGTCATAAGTACTTATGGGAGCAGTTAAATGATTATATGAAAAAGTTATTAAATGCAAGCTACTTTTTAATAAGCACTCATATCTTAAATAAGTACTTATAGAAGAAATTAATTTTTTCTACTTATGATAATCACTTATCTTCGTATAATTACTTATTTCACTTTTTTTTCATATTATCCACCCAATAATCATTTAAACCTCCAATATCCAAATACATTTCTTTTCACAAAATCATTTATGAGGTAAAAATATCCAAATACAAATTACTTTTAACATAATCATTTATTCTCATAATCTATTATGAATAAGAACTTATTCACATAATCACTTATATATAAGTCAATCCAAATATACTCTAAGTGAATTAATATGTAAGAAGTCTAATATTGATAAATTTTTATCACAAGAGAAGACAAGTGGTTGAGGTTTGTAAAAGTAAAAATGGTAGTTACTTTTTTTATTGTGTTGCTTAAATATATGCTGTAAGATAAATGTATATGAATGATTATTAGAAGTTTAAATGTTGAATTTTTTTTAAATTAAATTTGATAATTTATTTTATTTTAATTTTTAATAGACCATTAAAAAGATTTCAGATTAAATCAGACTTTTAAAAAATCCAAACTTGAATCTTAAAAATGAAGTGTTATATAGTGACTTAAAGGCTATTCAAGCCTCTGCTAGCCTATTTATTGCGCAAAAGTAAATTTATTTATTCTTTAAATAATAATGTGACACATCGATCATAAGTGCCATATGCGTCATTTCTCGTCTTTAATCTATTGTCTTTTCCTACAAATTAATCATCAATTACATAATAGTGGCAAAACTGAGAACATTTAATTCCTTGTCTACATATACAAATCCAATACATTGAAAGTTGATTGACTCAATTTATATGATCAAAGACTTGGATATCACCTTTTGTCACATTCACGCACATCACTCTTTCTTTTTTTCACTTTCTTTAGTCAGGACCCCACCCCCAACCCCCCCCCCCCCCCGCCTCCCCCAAAAAAAAAAAGAAAAAGGTATTTGAAAGTCTATTAAGATGAAGAATTATAGTACCACCCAATTTTTTTTTTAAGTTACAAAGAAAATTAACAAAAAATAAATTAATTTCTAATATAAACTTGTAATATTAATTTGTAGATATTCTTTACTTTTTTTCCTTTTTGCCACAATGTATATATTCTCCACTTCAGGATATAGTAAAGAGTGACAAAACCGTAATTGAATTCATTCAAAAACAGCAACCGAACGAAAAATCATTCTAGATCCCATTCTTCAAATGCGAAGGATTTAAAAGTTGTCAATATCATTTAGCTAAAAAAAGAAAAAGTTGTCAATATCATTATCAATATTCAATATAAAATATCAAATTTATAACAAACATTACTTTTCATAATACAAATAGTGCAACATGCTTTTAGACTTCTATAGGTCTTGATCTATTTAGTAAAATTTAAAATTTATAATGTTGTATTATTCATCAGTCTTGAATAATCCAACTCATTTATCAAACTGTGATAGATGAAAGGAGGTGCCTAAATAAACTAGAAAATCTAATAGCAAATCGCATTCTAGGAATCATTCATCAAATTGTGTCCAAACGCACAAGGGGCCCAAATGTTGTTTGGATTATGGAATTAAATTTTCAACACAAAAAAAAAAGGGTCTAAGAACACATACCAAATTCCAAATTCATCACGCTTTCATTACGTCAGGAACATTTAAACTACAGTTTAGATTCTTTTCTCACCTTTTAAAGTCCGAACGCTCCGCTCATCGCCAATTACTTTGAAAACATCCAAACAGTAGTTTGGATTCTTTTTACATTCCCCTTCATCCTTTCCCACCCTATTTTGGATCAAACTACATTTTTACCCATGCAATATATAGAAAAGTACAAATAAACAAAATACGGAGCCCAAAATAAGTCATATAAATAATATTACCATCCTATTTATAAGTCATTTTTTTCAAATTGGCCATCTATAAGTATAGATTTGTACTACAATAAATTTTTCTAAGAAAATTAACCTTTTCGCAAACTTTTATTCCTTGAAAATTTTTTCCATAACAAAATTTTCACTTGTTGACTTCATTAGAAATGTTCAACGGAAAATCCTTCTATTGTTCGGATTAAATGAAAGAAGTAGAAAATAGCAGTAGTCGGTGATATGGTGGTACAAGTAAGTGGTTAAATTAAGTTCTAATGGTATAGTGCAACATCAGCCCAGCTGGACTCTATTATCTGGCCTCCTGTGCTGGCATCTGTGGGAAGTGAGGAACAAGCTGATTTTACCCAATGAGAATAGTACTTCTATTATACTTACTGTTCTAGCCATGGCTGAACACACGGTTAAGGCCAGGGGAAATCTTGTTTCTTGATCCCCTTGTTTTATTCTGTCCTGGCTTTTTTCTGATGCTTGTTCATTTGTGAGCTTCTTAGCTCCCTCCTGCTCTGTACATATCTTTTGATCGAATAAAGTTCCTCCATTCCGAAAAAACAAAATTTGAGACTTTAACCCGTAGAAATTCAAATATTCGTCGGCTTCAGTCCAAACATTTGTCGCATCACAAACTCAATTCTAACAACACCGCCCCCCCCTCCTTTTTTCTCAGTTTCTCATTTTGATAACTAAAATTCTCATTTTCTAAACATATATACCACATTATAATAAAATTAGGTTACAAGCATATAAAATAAAACAGACTTCTTAATTGTTTTTGCCTCGCTGACTGTAATGGATGGGCCTAATAGTGATATGGATCAAAAAGTTCAACTGATACAAATAAAAAGCATAAGGGTCAGCAAATGAGGGGCGTGAAGAGTTTTGTGAAGATCTTTCTCTCTGGCTTAATTATTTTCTCTTCTTATGGCGTTCCTTCTCATTGACTGATCTTCCCCTCTGACGTGCTTACTTCTTCTCCTGGAGTCTCAATCTTACCTATTCGCATTTGTTATTCCTACTTGAAATGCTAGTAATGAACTTGTACTACAGGAGCTTGTTTATTATCAATATATTTCTGGAATTATTGTTAATTACGGTTTAGATCATAACACTGACTTACCAGAAAAAACAGATTGCTTTTATTGACCAAGGATTTTTTTTCCCCAAGTTATAGGTTTTCCAGAAAATAGTAACTAAGGCAGTGAATTACCACGTTGGGGCAGTAAAATTTTAGATTGCACGAGAGCGATTCACCTTGATAATATTCTACAACCTAAATATAGTGTTAAATGAACTCGGAAAAATGCTAGGCCAAAACAGACTCACGAAATACATTGTAGTTCCAAAACTGAGAATCGACTTAAGCTAGACATCAAGATGCCACAATACTGTCTCGGTAGGTGGGTGGCAAAGACAAACGCCAAAACAAATGCGAACTGGGAACAATAATTGTAAGCTTAAAGCCTTCTACCTCTTCTACCACCCTTTCTCCTGGTGCTGTCGGATGGAATCGGAGTCACATCCTCTGCAAAATCCCATCATATATGAACAAATTAACAAATTTAATGAATTAGGATGGAAAATTTTGTAAAATACAAATGGAACTTCCAACACATCGCATGATGAATCCTATTGCTCAGGTAACTTCATTTGTACAATGGAAGACAAAATTATACAGGTAAACTAACCCAAAATGTATCTAATCCATAAAAAGTTATGACACAACTCAATTCTTTTAAGAGTGCATTACCTATGCGACCAATTTTCATTCCTGAACGAGCAAGGGCTCGCAGAGCAGATTGAGCACCAGGACCTGGTGTTTTTGTCTTGTTTCCACCAGTGGCACGGAGCTTGATATGAAGAGCAGTTATGCCCAGCTCCTGTAACATAATGCTTGAAGTCAATAACTTGACTTTTTAACAAAAGAAAGTTACTCCTAAGATCCTAGAACAGAGTTACCTGCACACCTATCTAGACATAAAATTCCATATATACAGCTACTATATAGATGCATGAGGAAGGCAATCATACAAAAATATATATATATATATATAATAAAAGCAGCCTAGAACTGTTGTATTCAATGAGGTTATCTGAAAGAACTAATTATAAAGAAATCTATGACCTTGCATCTAGCAGATACATCCTGTGCTGCAAGCATAGCAGCATAAGGGGAAGACTCATCTCTGTCAGCCTTCACCTTCATTCCACCTGAAGATAAGAAACAAGTTGCATTAAAAAATACAATGTCAGCTTACATTTGTCAACTGAAATACAGTAGTTTCTTAAACTGCTTGAGTGTTATCTGATAACAAAACCATAACTTCGGAGAATATTTTATTATTAGTAGGACCAATTCAAAGTTTCGAACAATTCCATCAAATCAGACTAGCTCTGCCCCAACATATAGATCTTGCAAAGATAAAATTTTGTGCACAAATTCTCGTATAGATAGGGAAACCAGTGACATTGCAGACAGAGGAAAATCTCGTCAATATTAAACCAAGCAACATAAAGAGAAAAACTCCTTACCTGTGATGCGAACAAGGGTTTCCTTTCCAGACAAATCAGTCACATGCTGCAACCAAAAAGTTGATCTAATCACAACTAGAATTTAGAAAATGCAATTATAAATGAAAGAATATACAATTTATATGCTCACAATGAAAGTATCATTAAATGATGCAAAGATATGTGCCACTCCAAAAGCATGTTCGCCATCTCTGACAACTGGACCAAGAGTAACATTTTCTTCCTTTGGCTCTCTAACCTTTCTCCTTGACTGTACAAACACAAATCACATGTCAGAATTAGAAATGAATCCATCCTAAAGCGGTCTAGAACTAAAACAACGCAGGAAAAAATATTCTGCACAGGGCAAACATTACAAGCTAAATAGTTAACAATCATTTCCCAACTAACATAATTTTATAACAATCTAACAGTCCAACTTCACATAGGAAGCTGGCAAACAACAAACAGGTTTCTCCTCTGTCAGGAGTAGACAATAGTTACATTGACTCAAAAGAAAATCCTTCACTATTGCCAGTAAAAAAAGGCTCTAAATAAATATCATCATGAGCAAAGTAATTAGTCCATTGCCTTTTTAGATTAGGTTTTAGCTGGTTACCGGATCTACTAATGAATTTTATAGCAAATAAGTCGGAAAAATAATAAACAAACCCATCCAAATTGATCACAAATGTAGCTCGAAAACGAATGTCCAAAGAAATCAATCACATCCTCTAAACAAAACCTAAGACACTCCCGCCATTCGAGTACCACCACAGTGAGATGTCTGGCCAGTTAAAATAAGCCCAAAGAATGTGGACGGAACCATGACATTAAACTGTAGAAACTGCAGATACATCAACTCTTAGGAACCAGATTCAACTTGAACTCAAAAGCACTATTTGTCAAACTTATGGATCTAAACCTCATAAATATTAAAATTCTACACTAGGGGAAGAAGTTCAAATGTTTCAGACAATATTGTACAGGAGAAATAACATATAAGACGGATACACGTAACATATCAGACAGATTTGAACACCAGAAATACATACCATGATTGCCAGGCAACAGGGCAGAACACTACGGTCTTGCTTGCGGCTTCTGCGTTTCTGCTCCGACAATGCGAAAGCCGTTGCTAGGCGGAACTGTGTGAGAGAGGCTCCTATTATATACGGGTATAATATTAGGGTTTCGCAGCCCATTTCGAACATGGGCATTTTGTCTATTTTTTGGTGAAATTGCTCATGGGCTTTTAGTTTGTCCACACATCATTTTTGGTACTGAGTTGGGTCGGCCCATTTAGGTTATAATCTAACAATTTTGTAGTAACTTTTTTTTAAAGCAAAATATTGAAGTTATACAATTCTTTTAACAAGATGTCACTCCTGTGCAA
This sequence comes from Adenanthera pavonina, assembly GCA_026686845.1. Classification (NCBI taxonomy): domain Eukaryota; kingdom Viridiplantae; phylum Streptophyta; class Magnoliopsida; order Fabales; family Fabaceae; genus Adenanthera; species Adenanthera pavonina. The sequence goes on from JAIVEN010000009.1 coordinate 6,872,214, forward strand.
AAACGCAAGAGAATTTGGAAGAAAATTATGAAAATAATAGAATGCGTTGGGTGAAGAATAAAATAATAGAAAAAAATTGGCACAAAGTGAGCTTGTAACTGTTATTAAACTGACGGTTTCTTCTAAAATTATTAGACCTATTCATATATAAATTTTTCTTAGAAAATGGCTAAGCTATGTATAGAATTTTCTTGAACATTAGATTATATGGAACCAGGTACTAACTTCTAAAACTTAACAAAAGATAATCCCAACTTTGAAATTATAGTCACAAATAGAAATGTAACACATCAAGAGTTGTTTACGAATATTTTAAATTTTAAAGAATATATTTTAAATATAGTTTGAAGTCTTTTTTTGGCGTGTCATATAATATCATTGTTTGTAAAAAGAAATTAAGTGTTGAGAAAAAGAAGAAATAAAATGTGAAGATTCATTTAATCTAAATGTCACCCTTTTGTAGCGAAAGAACGATTTTATTATCAGTCAGTCATTCATTGAATTGAATCCTTCCTTTCTCTATAAAGTCCGGTGTCAAAACTACAAAATCAAATTCCATTGCTTCGGTTTGATCAAATAAGAAACCAAGGCGACTTGAAAATTTGGACTTCATTATAATGTCTTTCTTTGTTGATGGTTATCAATATTGGGGCTTTCCAACAATGATTAAGTCAGGCTTCAAGTCAAGTTTTATGATGAGTCTGATGAACGCACCTCTTTTAATCCATCACTTTTGGTATGACAAAGATAACAAAACAATAAACCAAATACATTTTGCCAACCCAAAACCACATTTTAGCAAAAGCTTTTAAAGAGTAATTTCTGCCAAATCCGTGTTTTAAGTTGGAGTTCATGCTCTCAGTCATCTCCACCATGGGGAATTGCATAAATGCTTGTTTCATTTTCAAGTAATAGCACTAACTGCCTAAAAGTTTCCTCCTTATGAGCTAGTTCTGAAATGGCTTTGCCTTACATGCTTCATTAGATTCACTTGGTTTTCATTAGATGTCACTGGGCTCTACTATGCGACAGCAACATTGCATAGAGATTGACACAAAAGTGATACAATTAAACCCTCTTCTCGAGAGTTTAAATCCTGTCACTGTAGTTTGATTCAATACTCGTGCAAGCTCAATTTCTCTCTCCCTAGCACCTACCAGGCAAGAGAGTACTCATGGTGTGTGTGTGTGTGTGTCTTGCTCTATTGTGTTGGTATGTGTGTGTCTTGCTCTATTGTGTTGGTATCTAAGTGTCATTTACTTGTGTTTTTGGGTTTGTAAGATGCAAGAGAGCTTTGCCATCTATTGATGTCCGAAGTGGAGAGATGCTATGGTTGGAGAATTAGCTTTTGGGGAGCTTACCTCTTTATCGGGAGGATCATATTTGGGGTTTGGAGAAGAGGTGTTTCTCGAGATACGATCATCTTCTGTTGAAGTCGTTTCTCTTGCATGGTTGATGTTGATCGGAATTCTGCAAGTATATAGGGTCGATAGTAGAAATTAAAAGTCTGAAGTATTCTGAAGTTGAATCCAAGAGAGGTTATGAAATCTATCAGTTCACAATTTTTAATCAAAGGAAACAATTAACAATTTGAATGAGAAAATTTAGAATCAAAAGAAAGCAGATAATTGAACTGTAGGTTGATTTTGTCACTAAAAATGTCAAGGGATTGTGGTTCATTTATTGGAATAACTCAAATTACTTTTTTGATTAAACTCTATGCAATTATAGTGACAATTGTTTCTTTTATATCCTAATAATCTCTCAGTGTAATAGTTCTTGTTTAATTAGAGTTAAATTCACTCTCGTGCAACTCACTCATCTAAACAAACAATGAAGCTACAATCAAGTCACAGCGAATTCCTACATCTATCTTTAGTCTAGTTATTTACGTTTATCATCCTAAGTCTAGACTTACTTTTCTCCTTTTGGTACTTGAAGTTTATCCACAATTTAGATTCTATGGTGGCCAGTCACAAAATCAATATCCAAATAAGGAAGACAAATATAATTATAAAGATTCAATTAGATATACATAAAAATTTGAGAGTCATAATCAAAATCATCAAGTGAGTTAATCCCAGTCAGGCTACATCCCTACCCCTGATTGAGAATTTAGTAATTCATAAAATTAACCATCTTAACAAAGTTCAATTCCCAAATTATAAACAAATAAAACTAAAGATCAAAGTAGAAGAGAGGAAAATCGAAGATTGCCCCAAAACTCCCTCAATCTCTTGCTTTCTTTGTCTCTTGATCTCTTCTAGTTACTCCAAAAGCATTAGAATTGTGTTTTCTAGCCTTCAGATACGCAACTCAACTCTCCCCCTTTGTTTCTACCGTATTTCCTTTTACAAGGAAAATCCAGAAACCCATTAAAGTCCAATAAATCACGAAAATGCAAAATAATTAACTCTGCTCTTCGAGTGGACCCGATGTTGGTTCAATATAAATTTCCTTCACTTGGCATTGAGTCAACGCGTATTTCCCCTAGTCTGCGAGGCCACCTGGCACCAGGTGGTTGCTTATCTTGGAGGATTTGGCGCCGGGTCCTCACGTTACATTTTTGCTCCTTCACCTCCTCACCCGTCCGTGGGTGAGGAATTTGGTGGGAACATGTGGCTTCGTACATCAACATTTTTCTTCTTCTTTTTGGCTTTGAGTGGCTTAAAAATCCTCATAAACATTCCTGTGATACAAATATACCCAAATTATATAAAATTATGCCAAAAAGTGTCAAATTACAATATTTAGAGTTGAATATAGACACAAAATGTGGGTGTTTTATAGGTGTAAAATAGACATATTAGATACGCAAAATCCAACCAAAATTTACTATTTCAAGAGCAGATTCATTGGTGAAGGGGATGACTATGTTAAGAAGGTTCTTTGAACTGCCAGCCTTGATATTGTTGGTCAATGTTGTTGGTTTCAAGAAAATTGGCGTTCTCGGCCTCAGTTTATCTTTGGTTTGGTGGGTGGCTTGTTTCTTTTTAGGGTTAGTGACTTATTTTGCTTTCTTTGTTGTTTCCATTGTCTGTTTCTTCTCCTCTATGTTGGGGCTTATTTGATTGGTGGCTCCGGCTTGGTCTATGGTGTGTTCCATGCGTGGTTGCTATTGGTTCAGGTTGGCTTTGGATCCGGGTTCGGTAGGTTTTAGTGTTAATTCTGGGCCTTGTTTTATGTACCTTTGCTTAATTTTAATGCTATCTATTTCCTTCCTAACAAAAAAAAACATAGGGGTGGGTGGGTCCCACACGATAAGTTTAGCCGCCCCACCCTTTTTCTTTCTATGCACAGCATAGCTGTCATGCAGAAAATAACCAAAACACACAATATTTAATATAATAAAATCTTCTATTATAATTTAAACTTTATTTATTATTTTTTGTCTTGTAATGATTTATTTTTATTTTTTATATCCAATTTTGTATGATCAAGTTTAATTAATATAAATCAATATAAGTAAAGATTAATTCTTCATACAAAATATAAACCATTAAATGTGTACCAAATTAATGCAGTCATGTTATTATTGTTAATAAAGGAAAGATGATTATCGCCTCGAACAGGAAAAAAGGCATAATCATAACAAAGACTTTTTCCTATGAAATAATCCATTTTCTAGAGGATTTATGTACAAATTAGGCGGTGGAAGGGGTGCTCCAATTTCCTCGTTCTCGCATAATTCGATTCAACTATGAGCAAGGAAGGCAAGAGTAGGGGTATCGTCATCGATCCCCCCAACCAACCTTACTATGGCACATTTCAAGGCGTTGCCAACCACTATCCAGCTGCTCCACCGGCACCACCGCAACTGGTCGGATTTCCCCAGCCCATCCCCCCACGAACAACACACGGTGAACCCCAATTTTATTACCAGGGATATCAAATTGTTCCAGGTACACATTAAGATTTTTATTTATGATACTTACAAATTATGAGCTTAAATCCTTATTTGAATTAATTCATTGGATAAACTTGGTAAAATATGATGAACCCCCAATATTATTATCAAGAATATCCTTCCGTTATTAACCATGGATGAATTGAATGCACATGCTTATATTCGGATTGACAATTTGGATACAATCAACTTGGTTTCCTTATAGGAATTTTGAAGTTGTTTCCAAATTAAGTAGCTTTGTTTTGGTATCTAGATAAGTTGCTCACCATGATTCATTTGAATTCAATTATTATGAAAAGTGTCTTTTGATGCCGTTTGATGTAATCTGTCTGAGGCACACCATTTTAGGTTGAGTTGTTGTTTGATTGCATTTTTCAGGCATTTTGGTCTTGGTGTGATTTGATGTAGTTTTTAATTTTTCTTTGTGACCCTTATGTTTTTTTAATACATAACATGGCTTTAAGACCATGGTTATGAATTTTGAGAGATGATAACTGAGAGTTATCCCTACTCTGAAGTTTGAAAAATGTATCATTTAGTGTTTCTTTTTTCTAAATCAGAGACATACAAAGTTTTAATGCTTGAATTCTATCATTGATGTCAAGGCTCATGATGTGTTGTAAAATAAAAGTTTATAATGTAAAAAAAAGTACTAACAGGGAAGATATTGGTCATCACATGGATTACTTTTTTTTTATTCATATGTTTAAAATATAAATATTTTTAAACCTGATGATTGCTCAAGTATCATTATTATTATTATTTTTACATTATTTAGTGCAGGAATGGCTTGAGAGTTATTTAATTATCGAAATAGTCCCTGCTGACAGTCTGATAATTTTGATTTAAGAAGCTTGATAAGATCATTAGATTTTTGTGATATTAATTTGTAGTCGATTCATAAGAGTAGATGTCTCCATTTTTGTTTTAAAGATTGAAATGTTAAAGTTTGGAATTACACAAAGGTCAAAGGCATAACATGACAACTCAAATCATAAGGAAGATTATGTTTAATACATGGTTGGTAAAGCTTCCTGGTAAACAATTTAGTCGGGATAAAGGGAGGTGACTTTATCCTAGGAGATATAAACAAAATATCATATATCAATACCAGTTAGGTGAGATGAATAAGAAATTTTTTCAAGTTCTCTGTATAGAGGCCATGGTTGTTATAACAAAGAGATTATTTGGAATGTGTTCTTAACTAGTTTATCAAAATGATTGATAGGGTCTATTTTTTAAGACATTGATAAAAAAGGTTATATGAAGATATAAGTTGCCAAAAGACATTTATATATAGCTTTTAAAGTGAAACACAATATGTTGCTATTACATTGCTAGAAAAAGTTATACAAAGATATAAGTTGCCAAAAGACATTTTTATAGCTTTTAAAGTGGAACACGATATGTTGCTAGTTCCTGCTAGTATGTGTTCCTTTATTATTTGACGTATATGTGTACAAAGTTACATTTGTATATTCAACTAGAAATATAAAGTTCTAACCCCTAGTAAATCCTCTAAAGTTTGTGTTTATTTTATTTTTCTTTATTTGGTTTGAAGTTTAGTGTTGCTCTAAAATATACATCACGTGATAAATTTTTTTTTAACACCTTAACGATATTTAACTTGGTTTTCCAGAATATGATAATATAGTTATTCCTAAATACTTCTATCACCTACCCAATATTGTTTTTGGCATCTTAGAATCTAAGCACACTTTCACTTATGTTGATACGCGGGAATATTTTATTAGTATTTCTTGTTTTTATCTTCTATGTTCACTTCATAATTATTTTATGATATTATTGAAGGTTATATCGTTGCCGAAGGAAGGCCTATAAGAGAACATCGTCTTCCTTGCTGTGGACTTGGTTTGGGTTGGTTCTTGTGAGTTTAATGATACTTCATTAAACCAGTTTTAATTCCCTTCTTAGCATCTATAATTAAATGTTAGGGATCACACATATTGTAAAACTACATGATACCTTATGTCTAACATTGTATATATGTTTCTAGTGAGCATTTGTAATGAGTGTTGGTATGCTATAAAGTCTACTTGTCATGTATAATTTGAGGGACTTTGAAGAAATAAGGAAGAAAAAGTCATTTGGTTCTTTCAGCTTGCAATTATTTGATTTTTATTGTTCAAGATAAATGCTCTAATTGTCTAATGTTGCCATTTTTATGGGACGAAAGGTTCCTTTTGGCCTGGTGCTATAGTAATTGTATCAAAAGGGCACTTTTTTCTTGTATGCTACTGGATGCGAGAGCCACTGTGAAGCGAATTTCTTTTTAGTTCTTGTTCCTTTTTATACACTTTAAAAGGATTCTTCATCTGTTGCCTTTGCATCTTGTGTCTCTTCTATACTATCTGCATTTATGATGATTATTGAGTAAAAAAACCTAATCAAACTTCCTATGTGGTAGTGTAGAAATATAATGAATATTTTGATAACGAATATTTATACCTCAAATGAAAGTGCTAAATACTAAGAACTAAAGTTTTTTTTAATATCATCTTGTAATGTTTTTGCGTTCATCAAATAAGAGAGGAAAATTCTAAAGTTGTAATAAGCAACAAATTGTAAAGGATCAAAATATAGTTGGATTAAAATGCCCTCATGGGATCAAGGGTAATGAAAGGACACATTCTCTAATTATTTGTTACATGTGTTTAATATTAGAAATTCAATAAGTTTTTCTCTTGAAGCAACATACTAAATGTATTGATGACCATAATTTAATTTGTATTGCAAGGTTTATAACAGGATTTTTTCTTGGTGGCATTCCCTGGTATGTTAGAATTCTGATGCTGCTATGTGTACAGATGGATTATCGAGAAAAGCCTGGATTAGTTGCATGCACAATTGCTGTAAGTGGTTATCACAATTTGGAAATTATTTCATGTTTCATTGATGTATGGTCTTATTTATTTTGCATGGTATGCACAAGTAATTTTTGTTGCATTACTTGCATTCCACTTGGTATTTCTTGTGCTTGGCCATATCTAGCTGGCTGCCAAAATTGCATTTTCTCATCATCTGGGTGTCATGTAGATATTTCAACCCTCGTAAAGCCAGTCCTCTAACTGAAAAATCTTAGAGTAACTCCAGTAGTATCGTTGTTTTATTCTATATAATCTTATTGCTCCTATTGGTTAGTAAGAACACAAAGTCACATTGCTGCTAGAGACCTTAAATCATTTGTACGTTATTGCATTTATGATTAGTTAGATATTCTCCATCTACACATACTTCTGTTGTTGAAAGTTAATGAGCTGAGGTGATTTTTGGTGTAGCTACAAACTTACCACAACAAATGACCCTTATATTCTCTAGGAACTAATCTTGTAGACTACTTGTTATCATCAAAATATGAGTCCAAAAAGCTCCCAATTTAGATAAATGTTTTTATTAGTGGCAAAATGGTTCATGCTTTTTAGGACTATGATGGATAACTTGTTACTACTATTTGGAATTACCACCTAAAATTAAGAACTGCGATGTTGGTATATAAAGGATTGCTTTTGATTTTTCAAAATGAAAGTTCCTTTTATATCTTGAGACATCCAAGCATTATCATGTTGATCATGATTCTTGGGATTTAGGCAAGAATATCATGAAGATATATGATGAAATCACTTTATGTGGTGTGATTTCATTAACACTATAGAAGTCTCACATTATACTACTTTTAACTTCGTTAACTTCACTAAAATAATGTGGCCAAAAAAAAATTCTATAAAGTATCAATTGTATCATTTATTTGACAACTTATTATTGTCATATAGAACACGGGAATCCTGAGTATTATGCTATATAGAGTACATTTAGTATGATCAAGTAAAGGGAAGGGCAAAGGCATAATAAATAACAAGAAGCTTTTTTTTTTTAACTGTGGGATTATGTACCAATAGTGACATTTTGCATTATGTGAAATGTGTGTTATGTGGACATTTTGAGTGTAATGTGAAATTCTGTGTATTCTCATGATCAATAAATAGACATTTTGCATTATTTTTCACTTCTTTTTTTCTTTATGTGAATGCCATTTTGTGCATCAAAAGTAGCATTGAGATGCGAAGAATGTCACATAACAATAACCAAATGGCTCTTTAATGATTTTTGGCTAAATTATAATTTAAAATTTGTCAGTGTTCTCTCATTTGCATCTTTTGAAAGTCATTTGTCATAGTTTATTAATAGTAAATTCTTTATCTTTGTCTCTTTCATTTGAACCTTGTTTCTTAATTTGCAGTCCATCATTGTTGTGATAGCCGTTACTCTTAGTTTTACAAATAAAGCTCATAATTGGTGAGGTATACATGTTGAAGAAATTATTGTACATTTTGACCTCTACAATCAGTTGGAGCTTTCTGAACTTTACCTATTGCAATTGGCTATTTTTTGTTGCTAATTGCTGCAAAAGTGGTTTTACTATAGATTAACAAATGCTATGACTTTTGAGAGAGAATTGAATATCTATTAATTATTTTAGTAAGAAGTTATGACTTTTATACTTCATTCGGTGCATAAAGGATTATTTTAGAAGTTTTTTCTGATCATTTTTTTTTGTAAGACCTGCACATCCCAGCTTAGTAATTTTGTTTTCTTGGATGCCCTATTTAATTGTCTTATATTAAATATATGGCAAAGAACAATTTAAGCGGAGAGACGAAGTTTACAAAGGGTAAAATTAGAAAATTATTAAAATTTCTAACAAATTTGTTGAACTTAACTGATTATAACTATATATAATCCTTATAATAAGGATGGGAGTATAATATTTTGAGAGACATGCACATAGTAGATGTGCACTAAATCTGGACTTAAATGGGAGGGGTAAAAGATGTCAAAATAAAATTAAAGTCCGTGTGATGCACACCAATTTTCACATAGTATAATGGTATTTTGGTAAAATGCATTTTATGCTACAGTATTTTGTTTTTTTTTCCTCCTATGGCACGTGACTCAAGAAGTTGAAAAGATATACTCTTACTGCCATTTAGTAAGTACTGTAGCAACCAATACTCAATTAATGTTTATTGATATCATTATTATCATCACAAAATTAATACAAAAGAAAAAAGTTTTGTTTTAGAATAAATATAGTATATTTTCTATCAACAAAAAATATAGTACAATTTCTCCACTAATTTTTTAAATGAGTTTATTTTTATATTCAAATTTTGTTTTTTTCCAATGAAAAGAAGAAAAAATGTTCACATAGAATAATTTTTTTGGGGGCAATGTATAGAACTATTAAAAGCCAAGCAGCATGAAGGCAAAAGCTTTGGATTGGAACATCAAATTCTAACCTGTATATTGGGAAGCTAACAAATATCCCAATTGAGTTGCTGTAGCGGCTCATAGTCTTGAAGTTCACTTTTGTTCATTTATCAATCCTTTTTTAGATTACAAGAGGTTGATCATTTATCAACCTTAGGGCTATTCAATGGGTCCGTCGGCCCAGTCGGCTCGGAGTGGCCCGGTCATCTAGCCGGGTCAAAAAGAAAAAATTGCAAAATGGAGGAGGACCGGGCCACCAAGATGCCCGGGCTGGGCCGCGAGCAAGCGACATGCCCGTCCCGGCCCAGCCCGACCCGGTATATATATATATATTTTTTCCAATTTTCTCATATTCCTTTATTTGTTAAAAATATTGAATAATTTTATATAATTGTTTTTCCTTCATATGCCTTATATAATAAATTAATTTTATAATTATAATAGATACATTTTATTATTCCAATTTTTAATTTTATTTCAAATTTTAAATTTATTTCATAACTTAATATTATATAAAATAAATAATGTATAATTGTTGAGTATTTATAATTTTAATAAATGTTACTTTTTAACCTAATATTATTTTCTATAAGAATATATTTTAAATGAAACTAGTTATATTTTTATTAAAAAATTAAATTAACTTTTTTATTTATTTTTCATTTTTTCATACCGGGCCAAAATCCTGCCGATATTGACCCGGTCATACTGGGTCGGGCCAGGCCACGTGCCCATTTTCTCGGCCCGTGAGGTGTTTCGGGCCGGACATCGGGTTGAAATGATGCCCGGCCCGTGAACACCCCTAATCAACTCGTGAGAATGTAATCATTATTACCATTTCTTAACTTTTACGAAATTAAACCAAATGGGTCGAAATTGTTCCTTTGTCTTTTTTTGGTTGCATTCATGTGGTCTAAGCCATCCCTTTAATTTCAAGGAAAAAAAAAAAGAGCGGAAGAAGAAGGAAAATTTACGTGGGCTTAGAAACCATTTTGCTCGCTCTGTGTTGATGGACTTAAAGCCTCTGTTGCGCAACAGGGAATCCCATTTCTGTATTGATGGGTTTTAATGGAAGTGACTGTTTAAAAAAAACGTACGTTATGATCTGGACTTCGAAAAAAAAGTTTTGGTGTGGCCCAAAAGAAGGAAAGAATATTTTAATCCAGTCGCCTTACAGTAACTTAATCCAGCACTAGGGTTTCCGTCCTCGTATATAACCTAAACAAAACCCCTCCATTTTTGAACCTGCGGCTGTGAGGGAGAGGGAGAGGCATCAGAGTTCTTACCGTGTTCATCTTCTCTTGGCAATGGTTTCTTTCAGGGTGAGTTATCGTATCATGGGCCTCTAATTAATGCGTTGAATCTCGTTATAGTTATTTACAACAAAATAAAATCACCGGCGGACATTTTCTTCCGAAACTACCCCTACTCCGGTATTGTGCTCAACGTCGCCGTAGACTTGGCGCAATAATCACTACTACGGTCACTTCTTCCTATCTTTGACCGACCAGCGTCGCCGTAAATCTTTTTTTTTTTTAATTTTTGAGCTAATTTGATTTGATGCTTCTTTGTTGCTCTTGCAGTTTCACCAATACCAGGTCGTTGGGCGCGCTCTGCCCACGGAAGCAGATAAACACCCAAAGATTTACCGCATGAAACTCTGGGCCACGAACGAGGTTCGCGCCAAGTCTAAGTTCTGGTAAATTGATTTCTGGCGATCAGTATATATAGATGGGAGATTTATGTTTGTACTTTTGAGGTCTTTTGCTTTGACAATAGTTTTATTTTAGCTTATTTTCTTTTTTCTCAGAGGTTAAAGCTAATAGTATTTGTTTTAATTTGGCTGATTGTTTTGATTTAGGTATTTTTTGAGGAAACTGAAGAAGGTTAAGAAGAGCAATGGTCAAGTGCTTGCCATCAATGAGGTACGTTTTAAATGTTTGCGCATGTCATCTTGCATTTTATGTTTTTGTTCTACCTTCTGATGAGAATAATTTCTTGTTTCCTCGAAACACTATTTGAGATGTTTAAACACAGCTAACTGGTCCTATTGCCTGGGTAGTTCTTACGTTTGTTCAGGTTTTTGGTTGATTTTTTGAGTATTGCTATTATGGTCTCCTGTTCTGAATTTATGAAATTTGGTTTAACTTTTGTTAAATATTATTGTTTTTTGCATTATAGAACTTATTTCATTTATCCTCATTCTGGCAGTTCTCACTTCTGTTAGACGGCTTGTGGTGTGTGGATCTTTTATGTTATGACAGTTGACATGTGTCTTAGATAGATGGCCTGTTTGTTTCCACTTTCAATAATCCGTTTTGAGCCCAAAACCAAGTTTAACAAAAAAGTTTATGTTTGGGTGTGAAAAAGGGAGTACGTTGTCACAGCGATTTTTGAGCAAAACGGAGTTGAAGTTGAAGGAGAAGCAGTTCTAATGTTGCTTTTCCGTCCTGCATTTACATTTTTGTCTGTATTTATTTTAAAGTGTATTTATTTTAAAGTCAGATAAAGATATACCAATAAAAATAAGAAAAAATAAAAAAATTAGGAAAATAAAATTTTTATAAAATTTTTCCTATTTATTAATCAAAATGTCCCTTCAAAATTTTAATTTTTGTAGATCATGACCTGCAAGAAAATATTATATTTGATATATTATGTACTCAGTTAAATAAATATAGGTTAAATTTTAGTCCAATTAAATTAAATTAACAATGGGATAGAGTTTAAACTCAATTTAGAGAAAAATTATGAGTTTTGTTAAAATCAATTTTTAAATAAATCATTCAAACATAAACACGTTAGTCCAAAACCAATTATTATCATAACTACGTTACAAAACTAATTCTACTTAAATTCATTTTTAACTAGCTGAAAATCCAAACAGACCCAGAGATTCATGAGGATATTAATGAATGAACCCTAAACAGTGCACTTCGTATGAAGTGAAGAACCAATAAAGGGCTTTTATATACTGGACATTTTAGAAAATAGCCCAATAGTTAAGGCAACTTTTTTTTTTGAATTAGAATGAAGGAAAGGCAAGTCATCTAAGAATTTATTGTCCCCACTCTTCGTGTCTTCAGGAGCTGTAGGACTGATTGCCAATATCAGTGGAGTGTATCTGATGGAGTAGATGAAAGATACACTTATAGGAAGACATATGCAGCTAACGATTATAATTATAATGAAATAATGAAAAGTGATGATTATTTAATCACCGCATGGTATCTGACTATCTACTTATATAGGCTCTTCATGTTAGCTAAGATGTCATATGGCTACTAAAATTGTGAGTCTAAGCTTACTCCATATTCTAGCATGTCCTTTTGCATTTTCCCTTAAGAAATAACTGAGTTTGGCCAATTCCTTCTTTGGCATTTCTTTGGGATACATATTCCCAAATTTTTAATTCCTACCATTTTTTCCACAAGTAACCCTTCTAACATAAGCAACCCTGCTAAAATTTCTTTGACTGCAACCTTAATATAGACCATGGACTGCAATTTCAATGGGCAGAAGTAAACTATTCTATTTTTTTTTTTTCATAATGTGGTGTATCTATTTAAATGCTTAATCCGTAGTAGCTGAAAACGATGTCATCTGTGCCCATTCTGACAGCATTTTTTGCTTTGGTCTTTACTTCTCAATAAAAATTATTTTTAATCCTACTATTTTCAAATGTGGTGATTCATCCATTCAAACTACCATTATATTCTGAGACTCATGTATTTTCTCTATCTGTGATGAACTTGTTTGGGTGAATTTTAATTCTGGCTTTACATAATCTGTGTTGTTTCATAGATTTTTGAAAAGAACCCAACCAAGATCAAGAACTATGGCATTTGGTTGCGATATCAGAGTAGGACTGGATATCATAACATGTACAAAGAGTACCGTGATACCACTCTAAACGGTGCAGTTGAGCAGATGTACAATGAGATGGCTTCCCGACACAGGGTCCGGTTCCCTTGCATTCAAATCATCAAGACTGCCACCATTCCAGCTAAGCTTTGCAAAAGGGAGAGCACCAAGCAATTCCACAACTCAAAAATTAAGTTCCCATTGGTTTTCAAGAAAGTCAGGCCACCCACCAGGAAGCTTAAAACCACATATAAGGCGAAAAGGCCCAACTTGTTTATGTAGTGTGTTTCTGGAGAAACGAGCGTCAGGTTCTTGATCACCTGATCTTTGTTTTTGAGCCACACTTGATTACCTGATTTTGTTGAGGATCTTATAACATTGTCATTGGGTTGAAGCTTTATTGTATTTTAATGCTATTTTTTTTTATCTGAACCTACATAATTATAATATTTTGGATAGGCATGAACAAATTTATACTACTGTTGTGCTATTTTTGTCCGTTGTTGAAAATTAAAAGCATGATTGGTTTTCACATGCTGTAAACCATTCTCATGAAAAAGCGACTGAAAATGCTATTGTGGAATTCATGAGTAATTTTTGTTGTAAGCACATAGGCTAAGAAAAAGACACTGTAGGACATTTCAGATGTCGGCCTAAAAGAAGACATCTTCAGTTTCTTCAAATTGTTTAGACAATTGTCGGTGGTCAAACACACATGGCTACACTCAGAATTACATTTTAGTTTTACTGGGTGTTGTAGCCGTAAGTGTTAATGCGGTTTCTAATTTTGAAGTTTGCCATCTTTTTTCACATCGGGAGCCAAGGACGAAAAATATAATGGGACATTGACATTACATTTTGGGTAGTGCACAAGTGTGCGTAAGTATCTTTGAAGGTAACATCAAGTCTTACAAAGGACCAGGAAGAAGATAGACATGGAGGCTTGGGGCCAAGTAGGAATGTGACGAGGAATTTGGCTTGAGTAATGTACGTCATCCCTAATTTTACCACTTTCTCGTCCTATCTTATTTTGAACTAGTAGTTGATTGGATATTTTATATGATTTTGTCCTTCATGTACTCTTGATTTGATTTACTCCCTCCGGTCCTAAATAGTAATATGTTAGCTGACCTTTTTTTTCTTTTTTTCTTTTTTTTTTGAATGAAGTCCCATTTCACTCAAAAAATAATTACTATAGTAGTAATATGTTTGCTTTTGCATATTGCATGCTCACTCTTACCATCCCATTAGTAGAAACCAAGCCCACATTGGATTCTTCTCTCCCCCTTTTTCTACGTATGTTGTAGATGCTTGTTTCATAATCACATGATCTTTTTTTAATTTTTTCCTGATCATCAATCTTTGTCATTGGTCCACGCACTTGATTCATATCATGTTCATAACATTTATTTAAAAAATGGTTCTCTGTTTTCTATTTTATTACTTGTTTTTCGAGCATACAGGATATATATATATATGTGTGTGTGTGTGTGTCTAATTTAGTTTATATTACTGGGGTATAAAAAAATTATTGCAATTTCTAATATTTGTATATGAAGTAAATTTAGTTGGGAAAAATCTATAATTTATCCTCCATATTTTGATAGAGATTAGTCCTTACTGCTTATGGGATATTCCTAATCACAACAAAAAGAAAATTGTTGAGTTTTGTGAAATATCTTTCTTTCATAATCTCTACAAGATTAGTGATAGATTTGCAACAAACTTACTTTGGATGAACAATGAATGAATTAGCTCTAATGAAAATTGGGGGTGTTCCAAATCAAACAAAATTGATTGAAGGGAAATGAATCAAAAGAAACTGAACAAAACTGACCACAAATACGGCTTGGTTATATGTTCATGATATTAAAACTAATTGGTTGGGTCTAGTCTTTGGTGTGCTTTTATTTGAATTGAATCTAACCAAACCAAGCCTTTCTCTCTCTTTTTAGACTAGAAAAACCAAGCTTTCCCAACCCATACTCTTCATATTTTTAATATTTATCCCACATCAATATATTTCTAAATTACGCCTACATCTAAATTCATTATATAATTTAAATAAAATTATATATAATTTAAATTATCTCCAGAGTTTGAATCAAATATATTGAAATGTCAACAAAATTTTCTTTGATAAATTTAAATCAATACTTTTTATTTTTCACTTAAAAAATAATACTTTTATATTTAATCAATTTTTTAATATAAAATTTTTATTTTACGTGTATATATATTTTTTATTTTAAAAAAGTGAATATGAATTCCAATATAATTTATTAAAAATTATAATAGTTTTCTAAAAATAAATGTATTAATATGATCCAAATCAATTCAAATCAAATCAGACCAATTTCACCTTCAATGAAATAGAACTAAAGTTTTATTAGGCTGATTGGTTTGGTTTAGTTGTTTTATCCCCTTTTAAAACCAAACTGAACGAATATCATTACAATCTTTACTCATGTAACAAATTAACACAGAAACAAGTTATTATCATTTCTCTAATCACTTGTTGATCAGTTCAGTGATGAATAACTAGTGAGGGGTTGATCACGTCACAAAAACTGATTTTTTTTTTAAAAAATAGCACTTATCATTGTGTATTAAAAGGTGGGTATGAACATGATTGCAATTTGCAAGACTTAGGAGAAAGACTACATTATGATGATGTTGACTTGGTGCCAAATCTTTGACAATAATGCAAACTATAATCATTCTGATTACACCAAATTTGTCCACTTCAACATGGATTAAAGATATACGAAAAGTTTATTCTATAATTATTGAAATAAATTAGTTAATAGTTTAGCTTTATAATTTTTTGATGTTATTTATTTTGGATGAATTATTTATATGATATTTTAATTAAATTAACGTTTAAGATTGGTTTGGAATGAGTTCGTTTAATTAATTTTTTTGGTCCATTTTAAATTAAAGTCTTTTTTTATATAAAACTTAAAGTCTTAAACCACTAATTAATTCACTGGACGGATTTTATTTTTCCTTTAATTTATATAAGAATTAGATTCAGATATATTTAGTTTCTTTTCATCAAATTCTTCAATCAAAATATAAAAATTGAATCAACATTTATTAAAAATATATAGAATTATATGTAAAAATTATATATTTGTCATATGATTATTGAAGATTTATATATTTATCGTATTATAATTAAAATTTATAATAAAAATAAAAAAATTTGTAGAATTTTTTTCTGCT
Organism: Adenanthera pavonina; assembly: GCA_026686845.1. Taxonomy (NCBI): domain Eukaryota; kingdom Viridiplantae; phylum Streptophyta; class Magnoliopsida; order Fabales; family Fabaceae; genus Adenanthera; species Adenanthera pavonina. The sequence continues at coordinate 6,888,502 of JAIVEN010000009.1, forward strand.
ATGTGATTATTGAATTGTTAACTTCCAAACAGAGAAAAAGTGAAAACTATGTTGGAAAATCAGTTTGAAAAAGAAGATGGCACATGCGATGTCTCAATCGCTATATTCTCATGAAGTTTCAAAAGTTACATGCTGACACTATCTTCTTGAGGTGGAGGCCTAAAATAATACCTTTTGATAAATATATCCATGTTGGGGGATAAAGTATATTAGAGATTCAATTTTTGTTAGTGTACATTTTAACTTAAGGATTTAATAAGATTTTGACTAATTCATTCAAACTGGGTAGAATTCTTTCGAATGATAAGTTCTATAACCAAGTATTTAACGTAGCTGCATTCTCAGGATTCAAATTAAAATCTCTGATTAAATTGATACAATTCACTTACCAATTAAACTAAATACTTAGTATTTTTTTTTAAAATGTCCTCTTTATCTAAATGAATCCATTGCCTACATCCTACATCCTATCAGTGGATAAGATAACACCCAAAATTTCCCTGAAGACTATAAATTGATTTAGTAAGCGAGTTTGCATACTCATTAATCTCACGTAAATATGATCGAAGGTGATAATATTCTAGAACTTCATAAGAAAACCTCTAGTTTGTGGTGACCACAGATTTGATTTTAAAGCGGGGTTCAGAAGGCAACAAGTACTTATCTCATTGGTCATGGACATTTTTCTCATGAAATTGGGCCACGTTAAGTCATCATGACATTTCTAAGTGGGTGTTGGTGTCTAGTCATTGTTCAATTACTACGACTCTAATGTTAAAGTATTTAGGATTGGATAATTTTATTGAGAATTACACCTTTTTAAAAAGTTATGCATTTATCCCTTAAGGTATAAAATAAAAATTAATAACCAATAAGATTTTAGTATAGTTGAAAGATTGTTAGATCCTTCATATATATTGTCTTGGATTTGATTATTAGATATGTGTATAGAGTATGTTTTGTAAGGATATGCAAAACACTTTGGTAATTTTTATATTTTGAAGGGATTAGTTTTTTACTGTTGTTGGAAAATGTCCTTTGTGCTCACAAAAAATAAAAAATAATAGGGATCAAATTGTGATTGAAATTGGTTCAATACATATAAGGCTTGATTTTTGTTGGCCAAAAAAGATATGACTTGAATTTTATGTTAACTCTAGTTTGTAGTTCTAGTGTCCGGCTTGACTTAACTATGACCATATAATATATTGGCAAAGTGTAGAATGTTAACTTTTTAATATAAAATATTTATATTTTTTATCATGAAATTATTTAAACATTCGTAATATTTGTTTATCTTTTATATGAAAGCATTGGGTTATTAGTGTCCCAATCGAAATGTAATGATACAAATGACAGTTTAACGGAACATGCACATTGATATTTTAATTCTGAGTATTCAATTGATCAGAGAAGAAGAAAGAAAAATTGAGGATTTTTGACTGAGGAAAGTGAACCGCTTTTATTATTATGTCTTCCACTTCTCTCTCTCTTTCACATAATCCAGCTTTAAACCTAAGATAAATTCATGGAAGATAAACATTGATTAATCTTACGACTTGTTGAATTAGAGAAGCAATCTTGTTCAAGTTTGTAAATTGTGATGGAAAAGATAAGAAATGCACCTAAAAAAAGTAATTAAACAACTAAACAAATAATAATAATAATAATAACAACAACAACTACTACTGAAGCATACATCATTTTGGGGAATGGATTGACCTGTTCGGTTTGCACAAGTCACCCACTCCAATCCAGCTCCATTTGCACCTATAGATTTCCCCCCCTCTTTATTGTTTTAATATTTTAAAAAATAGAATGAAAATAATTTTAACTATATTATAAAAACTAAAAATTAAATTATTTTGATGCAATCAAGATAATTCAAATATGAAATAATATCTTCATTTTCTACTATGTACGATCTAAATTATAGAAGTCCATTCAAGCTTGAAATATTTTTTTTAAAAAAATACGTATTTGATATTATCAAATCATTTATATTTGAGCTACGTCAGACTTCAAATTCCTCAAATCAAATAAAACTTTTTCAATATGATTGTTTTTCTTAAGACTTGAATTTGAAATACTCTCTTCGGACCCATTTATAAGGTATTGTTGAACAGTGTACGAGTATTAAGAAGAGTTAGTTATACTTTTAAAGTTACAAAAAATTAGTATATGCTTCCAATTTTACCCCTATTCTTCATTGAAGTAGTAATAATTACTCTCTTCAGTTCATATTATAAGGTATTTTATATCAATTACACATATATTAAGAAAATCATTTTTCACTTGAAATTAATGCAAAAAGTATCAATATTTCATATTTTACCTTTATTAAATATCTTATTCTATTATCATTGTAAGGTTATAAATGAAAAGTAAGGAAGAATTAAAGATAGGGGTAAAATAGGAAAAAATATCTAATACTCCATATTTTGGATCAGAAACTTGTCATACAAAATACCTTATAATATGAACAGGAGGGAGTATATGGGAAAAGAGAATGTTTTAAAGTAGGGAACCATTTATGAGACAATAAAATTAGAGAATAAAGTAGAAAATTTATATAAAAATATGATACTATACCTTATAAATAAGATCAAACAAATCTTCTGGATAATAATTTATAAATGGAACCGAAGGAAGTAATTCCTAAGGAGCATTGAATTTTTTATTTAACGTAAATACCATTGATAATTTAAAAGTGTGATCGGTCCGGTGATATCATTTTCTTTAACATTAGAATTAAATATTACATTTAATTTCAGTGATCCTTACGTCTTGAAGGGATTAGTTATTTGATGCTAAAAAAATAAAAATCAAACATTACATTCAATTTCTCTGTACGTCAGTAATCCCTACTCATTAAAAGGACTAGCTTTTGACTATTGGCTAGAAATATGCTTAATGCTAAAAAAATAAAAATCAAACGTTATATTCAACTTCCCTATACTTTTGAATGTGCGTTTGGATTTTATGGCCATCATGCACAACATGGTGGCCTTGAAGTATTCATCACAAATCAATACACCCACTTTTAGCTTTCATTATGAAAAAAGAAAAAGAAAAAAAACGTAGAAGCCCCTCACTACCACATATTAAAATCCCTCTTGGCCATCCCAAGAACAATCATACCCCCTATACCATCTAATGCAACTCCAGGGAGCTTAGGGCTTTCAAAAATGCTTATATTCTGCAACCCATTCTCCATTTTTGTGCTGATCACTTCTTATCTTTATCTCCTTCCTTTCACTTTCTGCTCACACCTTCACGACTTGAATCACTTTGGAACTCACAACATCACTAATAACCAAATTCACAAGGTAAATCCATTTCTCTTCTGACTTTCCCTCATACTCTTCCTCTAACATCACTTCTCGTGGCTTTTCTTCTTCTACTGCTTCATTTTTTCTTTTACGTTTCATTCTTTCAATTTGGATTAACTATATTTAGAGAGTGAAACATACAAAGGAATGTAAATATGAAGAGTTCACATTTCATTGTAAACAGGTGAGCAGTGTGAAGATATCTGATATAACAATTCATGGATTGCTCCTGTGGGCTTCAATGGGATTGTTAATGCCCCTTGGAATTCTTATTGTCAGAATGTCAAGCAGAGAAGAACCTTCATCAAGGAGGAATAGGCTTCTCTTCTATCTCCATGTTGTTTTTCAGGTTTCATAACTTACCTCTTCTATTTTTTCAGGTAAAAAAAAAAAAGTTATCAATTCATTACTAAATAATAAAGAATTAAAAAAAGAGAGAGAGGGAATTGTAGTAGTGAACTTGAGAGATGATTCTTGAGAGTTAGCTTGTGTAATCATTGAAGTGATGATCTTTGTTTCAAATATGATCATAATCCACTTTCATTTAGGCAGTGGTGTCCATGGCTTTTTCTAGTATGATTATTTATTTTCTCTCATACCACAGATTTGAAATGATTACTTTGATTTTGTTTAGTTAACGATACTATCATTAATTTGAACCTAACTAATTAATTACAAAAGGAAGAGATAATAAATCTCAAGTCAGTGATTCAATCATTGTGAATAAATTATCAAGGATGAATATTTTTTTGTTTTGAAATTTCTCATTTACCTATGGTTAAGTATTTCATCAGCTAAATAGCTTCTACCTAATTGTGTATGTGTGTATGTATATTTTGAAGAATTAAACGTAAATAATTTTCATCATCTTCAAAATCAATCAATCAATATGTATATATACTATATTAAAACATGTAGAAAGCTACACTTTTCATTATCCATAAATAATGTGATTCATCCCAGACTTTATATAACACACATAGTCTATGTTAACTTTGACAATAAGTCAGATAATTTTAATATATTGTTTACTAAGATGTTATTTTACTAATAAAATGCGATTTGTCAGAGAGTTAACTTCATAGCCTATGTTAAGTTCGATAATAAATAAGATAATATTCTTATTGTTAACTAACATGTTATTTTACTAATAAAATGCGATTTGTCAGACAATATATTTTCTTTGCCATTATATTGTACAGAGTCTAACATGTTGTGGAGCAGATGATTGCAGTACTTCTTGCCACAGTGGGAGCAGCCCTGTCATTGAAGAAGTTTGAGAATTCATTTGATAACAGCCATCAAAGACTTGGTCTTGCACTTTATGCTGCCATCTTGATCCAAGCCTTCCTTGGCTTCTTCAGGCCTCATAGGTTAATTAATTATTCATTTATTAATTAATACACTCAAATACAGCTTGTTCTTTGACCTCCATTAGTGGGACCCATTCTATTTTTTTTTTAATTTGTGAGTGCTAAAAGTATTCTCTATTGACAGTAACCAATTAATATATTTTTTTTGTTTTCATAGGGAAAAGAAAGAGAGGAGTTATTGGTACATTGTACATTGGATAGTAGGAACAATAGTTTCACTTGTGGGGATCATCAACATATACACAGGTTTAAGAGCCTACCACAAGAGAACACTGAAAAGCACGCGCCTTTGGACCATCCTTTTCACAGCACAAGTGACTTTGATTGCTGTGGTTTTTCTGCTCCAAGACAAATTGGATTACATGAAAAAGCAATCTCTGATTATTCTTCCCACTACTGCTACTCATCATCATCATCATTCACCATCAATTGTGTCCTCCAATCCTCATAATAATATCCCCCAAACTGATCTAATTACCCACAAAGACTTGGTTCCAGTCTCACCTGGAAAATCAAATGCACTTGCAAACTTGTTTGACTAATAAATGCCTCCTCACTTAATTACTTTACAAAAGTTTTAGATTGACCTGTTTTTCGTCTATCATGGATTAAGTCAATTATAAATAAATATTTAAGTATGTCACGTAAAATTTTTTGTGAGATTTACTTCTGACATACTTACATATTTATTTTTATCTGATTTAATCTGCTTAGGATTTTTTTTTTTTGGTGTCTTAACATTTGGGATTGGTTCATTTTAACTTTATCATTTTGGTGTCTTCACCTTAAGCTACTGGGAGTTTTTTTTTTTTGGGATAGATAGTGGAAGTGATTTTAATGAAAGGCAAACTTTGATGGAGTGCATCTATAAAAAGGTGAAGCTCTGTTGGTTTATGCGTCTACTTTTCCCCTTGCTTTTTTATTAATGTATATTCTTTTTAAACTTGTATCATGAATATTATAAATGATACTGCCAGTATGGATTAATAAGATGTAAAGGTGATTTTGATGTTCATTAGATTGTGAATTTATCGTTAGGTTCTGAGATAGAGCAAGTTCAATATATATCAAATGCAGATGATGAAGGTCATCAAAATTACAATGAAAATTAATGAGCATGTATCCTTCTAGCTTCTGCTTAACGTGATGAAAAAGATACATATTTTAGAGGAATCTAAGGTTTCAATTACTTAAAAATGAAATCATCTAGTGTTTTCATTCTGCCTTATCCCAAGCACTGCTTTAATTAAACTTTTATCATAAAATACTTAAAAAAAAAAATTCTTCTTCTTCTTCTTCTCTTCTTCTTTTTAATAATTATTTGATATCCGACATTATTAGGTAAAATATGAGTATTAGTTGATCCAAATTGGTGGTAGCTTCACTAATATGATTTTTCCTATTTAAAAGACCCAAATTTAAAACCTTATTTAAGAAATATATAAAATCTTTTATAATTTAACTCAACCACTAATTTTTTTTATTCTTTAAATACATGTTAATAAACTAGATGTGGACCCATACATTATAAGGTTCATAATTTATTGACATAGCAATTTATTATATATTTTATATTAATATTAATGATTTATGACTTGATGCACTAGAAATATAAATATAAATTCTCAAGAGAGGCTTATCTAACTTCCCGAAGAAGAAAATGAAATTCAGAGGAAACCGTTCGTACAGAGAAACAAAAAGAGACGAAGAAGATAGCAAAATGGACTGACTAAAAAGGACGTAATTCCTTTCTTTTTTATAAAAAAAATTTTTTTTACCAGAAAAAGAATGTAACTCCCTTCGGTTTCATGTTTTGTTGAAATTTTAATAATTCTTTTCACCACTGAATCTGAATGTCCATTTGCGCGTTTATAAAGATTGAATATATTGTATATAAAAATTATAGAGTATTTCATTCTATGAGATATCAAACTAAATAATTGAAATGTCTTTCAAAATATAGTAGTTAAAATTAAATATATTTTCTTCGCTGGGTCAGATTTGGTCTATTATTTTGAATTTAGAGACATCTGGAGTTTTTAGACTATTCCTTAGGTACTTATAAAAATATATAATTATAATAAGATCAAAATATAATAATAATAATTCTGGTAAAAATAATATTTTCTCGGTTTCAAAATAAAATACAAATTTAGTGAAAAATTAAGATTTCAGAATATAAGTTACTTTATAAAAGTGAATAATTATTTAATACTTCATTTTCAATTTTACTCATAATTATAATAGTTAAAAGAATTATGATGGAGAGAGATTAAAAGAAATAATAATAATTAAGATAAGATAATTTAATAAGGATAATTTTAAAAAATTATAGTAATTTTTGATAAAATTAATACATATAACTAATTTTAACTACCACTTTCAGTGAGAGAGAGATAAGTTAATTCCACCCTATATTTTAAAACAGAAGGAGTAGTAACAATAACAATAAATGTGACATTGAAAATTAGTAAAATATGTATATTACTTTATCTATTTCAAAATATAGGGTGAAGTTAGTGAGAAATAAATTTTTAAAATATAAGTCACTTTGTGAAAGTAAGCAGCCATTTAATTTTTTTTTCATTTTTGCCTCATTTATAATAGAACTCAATTAAAATGGATACTTGATTTTTACTTATGATGGAGAAGAATTAAAAGAGAGAATAATAATTAAAATGAATAATTTAATAAGGGTGATTTTGAAAAATTATAATAAATTTTTAAAAATTAAGCTGTATAACTAACTTTAATTATTCTCTTTAACGAGAGTGAGGTGATTAAGTTCACCCATTTTGTGTAACATTTAAGGCAATTGTGAAAAAATATTAACATGTGAAATTAATGATTACAATATGAAAACTAATACAAATTTATAAATATGTTAGTATTGTACTCTCTACGTTACACTATATAGTGCACTGTTATGAGAAATTCATGTTTCAAAATATAGCGTATTGCGTGGATTACATTGTATTTTTTTTATTGTCTTTTCAGTATTACCCCTAATAAGTAAGTTTATATATTATATGGTTACCAATGTATTTAATGAAACATCTTTAATGGTTTAGTTAAATTATAAATGAATCAAGGAGAATTTCTCTAAAAACTTCACTTTTCATAATTATTAATGACTCATGGGAACTCGGAAAAAATAATAAAAGAGAGAATGAATGCAATTTATTAATGTAGAAAGTATTACTCCCTTTGTTCCAGTTTATAGTGCATTTTTAACTACCGCACACAGACCAAGACAATAATTAATAACTAATAAAATTTCCCACTTTTTCTCAAATTACCCCTATTAAATGCTTTAAGAATGAAATATTTTAATAATAAACACATATTTGGGTTTATTAATTAGGGGCAATATTGGAAAGAGAACAAAATTACACTACGTAATCCGTAAAGTGCACTATATTATGAAATATTAATTTCTCAAAAAAGTGCACTATATAGCGGAACGGAGGGAGTATTAAATAGGGACAATTTGGAAAATAATGAAAAAAAAATTTTAGTTACTAATCGTTGTCTTGGTATATGTGTAGTAGTTAAAAGTGCACTATAAACTGAAATTGAAATTGAGGGAGTACCATGAAAATATTTAATTGTGACGGCCCGGTCCATTAGCCCAGTTCATCCGGCGAATGAGCGAACAAAACCGCCTTGGGGACAAATACATCGAAACCCTAATTTCCTGAATTCGTTACATCGTAATTCCGGATTGATCATACAATTCTAGGTTTTCTCTTTATCTACACTACCGTACTCATCGTCGGATTCGTTTATCGTGATATCTTGCTTCAATTTTTCGATGGGGGAAGAGGAGAGGAAGAAGAGGGTGGTGGTGGAATCGCTGGGATGGCTGACGGAATCGTCGATAATGCCCAAGAAGCACCGTGCTATTGCCGGCGTTGGGGCATCGTCGATCATGGAACTTAAGGCTCAGCTCTACAAGTCCCAGGAAGAGTCCAAGAAGTCTCGAGAATTGGCCGGCCCTGAGGTTGAGTATCAACGCGCAAAGACGAAGATAGTTCCTAAAGATGCTTTCTCCGCCAAGAATTCTGGAGTCGATGCCCGTGCTCTGAAGTATGATTTTCTTTTTATATATTGCTGGCGCCATTGATTGACAGTTATTTGAATTGAGTTTGGAAATTATAAAGCTAGTTCGGCATTGTTGGGCACTTTAGATTTTGTTTCTACTTTGTCACAACCATAGGCTGATAATCGCCTTGGTACACTTGGCTATTAAATGTTGGGGAAACTAGTTTTTACTCCGTGAAATAAGGCTTAATTAATTAGTATCAGAACATAACAAAACATCGTTGGACCTCAATTTCGATTAAAATGGAGACATTTATCTCGGTCAATATTTCTGAAACTAGAAAAGAGTTTCTGGAACTAAAAATGAATTGATTCAAGCATTGTACAGTCAAAATCATGTGGCTTCTTTGCCATTAATTTTTACATGAGTATTATGTTTTCATTTTAGTCTGAAATTCACGAGATTTTTGCTACATTCTAAAATTTATGTATTTGGTATTTAGGCTTTAGTTTACCTGTAAAATGTATTTTCTTCTAAAATAATGTGTTTAACATGCTAGAGGGAAAGAGAGAAAAGATTGGTAATCATTGATGAGGCAAGAAATTCCTTTTGATGCTTAGTACGACTGATTTATTTGTGTTATGTAAATATTTTAGGATGGTTGGCCCAAAAAAATAAATTTTGCTGGAACTATTCAGCTTGTTCTCATTGTGCTGAAACTTCTTTTACTATCATAATGCAGGGACAAACTTGAGCTAAAAGCAGTTGAAGATGGATCAGCTAGCTATGCAGCATTGGAGAAAAAAGCTCAATTATATGATAAGTTGGTTAAAGGAGAATTATCTGATGAAGAGGATAAAGAAAAGTATTGTGTGGACTTTTTCCGAAAGGGTTGTGAGGTGGACGAGTCACAACAAGCACAAAGCCATGATGTCTCTCAGACAGTACCACCAGAAAATGAAGATGGTGACAATGATGCTTCTGTGCTGTTTAATATCAAACCTGTTCTGCCGGGTCGAACAGCTGGAGCAGTTGACAATACTGAGCACAAGCGCTTTGTTAGGTACAATATTATTGTTTTCTGAACATTGTTTAAATTCAATTTAAAATTTCTTAAGCTGTATGTAAATAGTTACAATATAACGATGGTAGAGTTAGGCTTTTAGCAGTTCCAGTCGTGGATTACAAATCAAAAGTTACTATATGATGGGTTTCTATCATTATAGCTCTCTAATGGCTTCAGATTGAGCTTTGCTTATCGCATAGAATGTACAGATTCTCTTCCTTTTTATTCCCTGTTCTTAATATTGTAATGTAGCCACTTACCACTATTTTTCTTTGCTAATGGCGGCATAATTTTGGTTTGGAAAGATTTTACTACTTTAGTGGGACAAATCTCTCTAGGTTGAGTTTCTTGAATAAATTAAGTATTATGGGAAAAGACCAAAGGAGGAAGGTAAGTTTGGGGAGAGGACTTTGCTTGGTTAACCCCAATGGATTTTCTTGAGCATCAAAATAAAAAAAAAATGGAACCATCCTTACGTTCTTTCTATGTGTCACTATTACTGTTTTCTCAGTGAATTGCTTTATTGATAATGACTCACTTTTTCTCTTATTTGTCATCGATAATGCATGAATTTCTGGGTTGCTGATTCTATAATTTCTTTTTGAATTTTGATTTTCAGGGAAGTTCATGAAGAAGCTAATCAAGCAAGAGAAAAGGCTTCTGACATAAAATTGCGCAGGCAGGAGCAGGTAGCTGCTCACCGTGAGAAACTAAAGCAGGCCTATCTTCGGAAGAAGTTGGAGCAAATGAGAGCTGCAGCCAGTGGACCTGAATCCCAGAATAAGCTCACATGATCCTCACTTAAGGTTTTTCTGCCCCAATTTAAGAAGGCCAATGTGCATGAAACTAGCAGACTATCCTGAATAAAAGCTTGAAGAGCCGAAAGGGCATGGTCTTGTGCATCTTGAATGTGATGCAGATAAAAAAGAACTGTATCATAATTCACTGATGCTGCAGCGTTGATGTCTCTGTCTGCATTTATTGTAATGAAAAATCGTGGCCTGAAAAACAGAAAGAAGAGTATGAGCGTCATGAAAAACACTTTTGACCAGCTGTACATAATATAATTTGATCATTGCTAATTGCATGAAATGTTGAGTTGGGCTTGGAATAGCAAGAGCTTACCTTCTTTCCTCATTTTGTAAGGAAAATTATCGGTTAAATCAATGTTGTTAATATATCCTAAATTATTTTTTTGGGACCCGCGGATCATTTGGATTTGTTTCCTTACCCCTCTCTTTTCTAGAGCTAAAAGCAACTTTTTGCAGTTGTGTGAGTGGGAATGATTCAGTTACGAATGACCATAAGCAATCACTAGTTCTTCCTTGAAGGAAAAAAATTCAATACCTACATATATACATAAAAATATTTTGAAAACATAAAATTATCAACAATTAATGCAGAGTGTAAGCTTTTGGAGGGGAAGTTACACTTTTGAACATTTAACTGGTTTCGTTGGTTTTCTTTTTCCAGGATTTTTTTGGGCTGGATATTTTCCTGGAGTTGTAGAGCAACAATTGTGCAAAATTGTGGAAAGTGGGGCAATGGGCTAATGACTGAGATGGGAAATTGTTCAATTCTTCCTCGGATAAAAATCTATACGCCTGGTAATGTGTTTTCACGTCGGCTAGTTATATGATTTTTTATTTCTTCTTGTTGTTCAGTCCTCTTGGACTCATTTTCCTACCGAAAAAAAAAATCTATGCACGCCAGAGAAATGATTGCTAAAATGATTAAAAGGTTTGGACAATTAATTCATGAAATTCAGGATAGGCTAGGATAGTTGGTTAAGTTTGTTTAATTCGTAGTTGGCAAAAAAAAAAAAGTTTATTTCATTAAAAAAATTGTTTAATTCTTCAAAAGGCTATGCCGGAATTGACAAATTTGCCCCCCAAACCCTCGCAAAACACCGCCTCCTCAGACTTGGCCGTAGCATCTGCAGCTGGTGAAGAGTACTTCCTGCCGCCGTCGCCGCCGTATCCGGTAAGAGCCTCTATCTTTTCCTTTCATGTTTCCTCTGACGTCATGCATCTTGATGTTGAGATTATTTTTTTCTTTTTTCCTGCTTCATATGCGATAAGCCCTTTATAATTTCACAATAGAACTGATAAGTCGTGCCCCTCGTGCATCTTGTTCATCGTGTTGCTAAATTAGGGCATCTAATTCATCTGTAATGGCCTTCATTCTTTCTTTCTATTACGTCGTGCTTAAGATATGATGCTTTTTTTGAAACGTAGAATTATACTGGGTGAGAGACGGCTCTAGCCGCTACTGCTCTTCCCTTTGTGGGTGGATGCCCTTTCCCGATCCTTTCCTATCTATTTGCCTCCTGCGTGTGATCCTTTTGTTGGGTATCTATAAGATTAGGTTCCTTCTTGTGAGCCTCTTGCCAATTCTTCTCCTTTCAGCTGAAGAAAGAATTCGAGCTTGCCCCTTTCTTGTATTAGATGCCTTTTTGCTTGACTCTTTGGTCTATTGATAAAGTTTGTTTGGCAGTTTAAGGACCTGGTTCTGGGGAGTCATTAGCAATGATGAGGTAAGTCCAGACTTGTGTATTTGATTCTTTCAGGACCTCATAAAAGATTGATAGTTCAAAGCTGTAAAAGTTAGTGCTCAAGGATATCAGTAGTTTATTAAAATAGATAAGAGGAAGAATAATTAAGCAGTTTCAACCTTTCATTCTTCTTTTTAGCCATGCTCATATCTACATCAGAAGCTTATTATATATGATGCTTCGAAGCTTATTATGTCTTTTTCTTTCTGTTTGGTCTTATTAGTGCTTGGAATAGACATTTTTTTCGGTTGGAAATTTGAATTCCCCTTATGAATAATTTGCTTGCAAATTATGTTGAGATATTTTGGTTACACAGTTATGGACCCCTCAAGTGGAGCATTGATATTCCGGATATTGATTTCATAGTTGATCATAAGTATAACTTATGCTATGGACGGTTTTTTTTTTCCCTTCTTTTTGCTATGTTTCTGATTTACTTTGAGTGTGAGAGTCAGAGAAAATAGCTAATGTCAGGGACCACATTTTAAATTGAGGGATAATTTATGGACCAACAAAGTGATTTAACCCCCTCAAAAGATGAAACCTTGGTTGATCATGAAGAGCGATTATCTGATTTGATTTTGCTTCTTTTTTGGATAGAATAAGCCAGTAAGAAATGGGTGATAAGAAGAAAAAGGCTCAAATGTTTGTTCGGCTTGTCTCAGCTGCTGGGACTGGATTCTTCTATGTCAAGAGGAAACCTAGGCAGTTTACAGAGAAGCTTGAATTTCGAAAATATGATCCTAGGGTTAATCGTCATGTTCTGTTCACAGAGGCAAAAATGAAGTGACAAAGCCGCCTTTCATGTCTGCCATCCATTGTAATTGGACCCAAATTCCTACTGCATTTTATAGACTGTTAGCAGTTTATATTATATGTGGAAGTGGAACCAGAATTTTACAAATTTTTCTACTGTCTCTGCCTCTTTTCCTTTGAATTCAGACAGAGTTTGAGATTATGGTATTGGTCCTGATAAGGTGTTTCTGCTTTCCACTTTTGGGTGACTGAACTTAATTGTATATCTTTTTAGATTCTGAAAACTCCTTTCTAACAAGTAAATAGGGGAATTGTGATTTTTTTTTTTGCCTCAACATACGCATTTTTTTAAGAACATAAAAGTCATATGCATCGGAATAAAAGAAACGGAGAAAATGCATCAAAACAACTACTAACTAATGTCAACAAATGCAACAAAATCAGCTCCTAGCCAATGCTTGCCGTGTCCGCATCAGCAGCAGGCCCGTTCACAGCTTTCCGGCTCTGGGGGGGCATCTAGGATCCATGTTTAGTACTTGAAAAATGTCCATGCAATTGAACTTTGCCCAGATGTTGCACATGATGAATAGGTCTAATGATTTAGGTGTGCATCGATATTTAGATTGATTGGTGGATACTTTATGTTGGATAAGTATGATCAAAAGGTAGGTTTATTTAATGTAACTTCCATTACTCTGGAATCTCAAACATGCTAGCTAATATAGTTGGAGATTTGCATTATTAGCTCATTTGTATAGAGTTACGTAATGTTACTAATCTTTTTGAGCAAGAATAGGTGGAGTAATATCAAATATTCACATATCCTTGCTCAAAAAGATGAATAACTTCGCATGACTTTCTATACAAGTGAGCCAACAATGCATATCCGCGACTGTATTAGCTAGCTTGTTTGAAATCCAAGAGTAATAGAAAGCACATTAAATAAACCTTATGATCGAGCCTATTTCGTATAAGATAGTTATCTATTGATCAATATTGTTGGGTTTGTTCATGTTTCTAAGGTTCATAAAGTTGGATTTTTTCAAGTAAAAGTTAAACTGTATAAAAAATTGTATCGGAAAAAAACAGTCTGGACTTTTTCAAGTAAAAGTTAAACTATATAAAAAAAATCTATCAAAGAAAAAAAAAGTTAACGTTAAACATGGATCCTCATTCCATTGTGCCGACTTGATCGCTGCCTAATGGGAGGGTATATTCAACATTGTCCTCCATTTGTTGTGATTCGGATGATTGCCAACTTCCACGTTGAAAATATTGAACATACAACTCTGCACCTATCAATTAAGTTGAGAAGTTAATTAATACTACATAATACCAAATATAAAAAAAATCCTAATTATTATTTTAATAAGACTTCATAGACTACAAATTACTTTAATATGCTTACCTTTACATATAGTATCAGATAAACTGCATTAAAAAAAGTTGCTTAATCAAATAATAAAATTGCTTACACATACTGTCCAACTAAAATATGCTTACTTGATGAAGAAAGTGAGGAGGAGGAAGCTAGAGCAGATTAGGAGGGAAGAAGGTGAGATGGAGATGTGAAGGAAGAGGAAAACGCAGCATAAGGAAGAAAAGAAGTTGAGGAGAAAATGGAAGTGGGAAACGAAGCAAGAAATGAAGCTGAGGCATGAGTACATGAGTATGAGTATGAGCATTTAGAATAGAGGATGGAGCTGTTGCATCACGGGAAAGTCGAGTTGTCGTGTTGGGACAGAGGAATAGTATATACTATTACTGGTTATTTTTTGGCCAACTATTGCTGGGGGTTTGGGAATATGGTCAGGGTATCTCATCAGATTGACGTTGCATGCAACGACGTCTGCAACAATTGATGTAAAAAGACGACGTCCAAGATGATTACTAAAGTTATTGCAAATAGGTTAATTGGGATTTGTGCATTCCAATCAATTAGGGAAGTATCTTGGTGTTCCTCTTTTTCATAAAAGAGTTGATAAAGTTACTTATGATTACATTATTGACCATGTTAAGCAAAAACTCTTAGGATGGACAGCAAAAACACTTTCCTTGGCAGGACGTGTTACATTAGCCAAATCGGTCCTTCGCACCATCCCCTTATATGCAATGCAGACAATGAGGCTTCCTGCTAATATCTGTGACAAAATTGATAAAATATCTAGAGGCTTCATTGAAACCCCACAACTGACTACAAGAAGATGAGTCTTGTTAATTGGAATGAGATGTGTTAGCCGCTCAACCATGGTGGCTTTGGAATAAAAAACCTTGGTAGTCATAACAAAGCATTCCTCGTGAAACTTGGATTTAGTCAAGGTACTCCATGCAAAATATGGATGGAAAGTAGACAATTGTGGGGCTTTCAAACGAAGGCAGTGTTCACACCTTTGGAGAAGTCTTGGACAAATATGGCAAGATCTCCAACTTGGGATCAAATGGGAGCTTGGTGATGGCAGGATAATTGGTGTAGAGAGCTTGATCCACTAAACCACCTCTCCCTTGTTGAAGTTCCTATTGAAGATCCAAGGAAACATGTATCATGTTTTGTCACAAATGAACGGCAGTGGAATTGGGACCTTTTTGAGCATTTACTCCCACTTTCCACTATCTTACAAATTGCTAGTATCAAACCACCATGTGTTGATGATGGGAAACCACAATGTTATTGGGGCTTAATTTCAAATGGGAGTTATTCTGTTAATTCAGCTTACAATCTTATCAAGCAAGATAAGTGGGATCAGGAGAATGAGAAGTGGAATCTAGCTTGGCAATGGAATGGGGCGCAAAGAATTCATACTTTCCTTTGGCTTGCACTTAAAGGGAAGCTACTCACTAATAATGAGAGGAGCAGAAGACATATGACAAATAGCAACCTTTGTGAACTGTGTAATAATGGTGTAGTAGAGGATCTCGATCAAGTGTGAAGAGGCTGTGCATTTGCTAGGCATGTATGGAGCTCACTTTTATCCACACAGCAAATGAGAACCTTCTTCCAGCCTCCAATTGATAGCTGGTTCACAAACAGCCTGAACTATAAAAGTGGTCACTCAAGTCTACAATGGGCATATGTTTTTGGCATAACATGCTGGAAACTCTAAGAGGTGCGAAACAAACACATTTTTTGCCACTATTCAAGCCACAATGCACAAAATTCTCACTATGGCTGACTTTGTCAAATCAGCACAGTGAGTGAATCATACAATTGATATGTTTACACATTTTATCGGTTGGGAACGACCACCAGAAGGTTTGATCAAGATAAACTGTGATGGTGCACTAAAAGGGAATGCCTACTCTGCTGGTGCTGGTAGCTTATTTCGAGACTCCAATGGTAATTGGTTGGTTAGCATATGTAGAAACATTGATTAGTATAGCACAACACAGGCTGAATTGTGGGCCATTTATGATACCCTCAAGTTGGCTTGGGCAAAAAGATGGAAAAAGATCAAACTAGAAACTGGTTGCAAATGTGCCGCACAACTTATATCTAAAAAATGCTGCCATGTTAATGGACACATTCGACTGGTTCAGGATATTAAGCAATTGCATAAGCTAGAATGGGAAGTAGACGTTAGGCACATCTACAGAGAAGCTAACAAAGGAGCAGATTATCTCACAATTCACTCTTTATCCAAAAACATTGGATTGCATTACCTTACAAAACCACCTGACGAGCTCACCCCGATACTCCTAGACGACCTAAGGGGGTATCCTCTTCAAGAGTTTGTAGCTCCTAAGTTTTGTTGTCTTTCTCCTTTTGTCACAAAAAAAAAGACGACATCCAATTTTCTCAAAAATCTAAAACCAAAATCAGTCAGAAAAAAGACACATTCTGTAAATACCAATGTTGTCAGAATCGGACCGGACATTGAACTGGACAAGTCATTAGTTCAAGGTTCAATGGTTCGACCGAGGTCGAACTGGGGTCAGACCGGTAGTGATTAAAATAATATATTTAAAATAAATAATATAAATTTAAACAAATTTTATAATTTAATTAAAGTCTTAAACTAAATAATATTAAATTATCAATATATTATTCACCACAAATAAATTATTAATGAGTTTCATAACTCAATATTTTAATTTAAATAAGCTAATATTCATCTATAATCATATTTTGAGTTCAAAATAATAAATTAATAATTTATTATTTATTAACTAAATATATAATTTTTATTAGTTATATATCATAATAATGCTTATATAATATTATAATATATAAAAAAACATATTTTATACTAAAAATAATGCTATTTTATCTTAAAAATCAAAAATAATTTTTTAAAAAAATTTGAAAAAAAAATAATGCAAAACCGGTTCAGGACCGGTTTAGAACCGGTTCAAGGCCGGTTTCACCGGTTTTGGACCCGTTCTCACCGGTTCTGAACAGTACCGGTTGAGTACTGTGACCGGACCGGACCAGGCACCGGTTCCCGGTCCGACTGGTCGAACCGGCCGGTCCGGTCCGGTTTTAACAACATGGGTAAATACTATTTCAAATATAAGACATTTGTAGATGATTTCATGGTCTAAATTCCAAAATATAAATTACTTTATATATAATTTCTATATTATTAGAGGTATGTTTTTCCAAAATATTTTAAATTAAATAAAATATAAGATAAAAATCGGGATTAATAAGGACAAATGTCAATAATTAATTAAGGATAAAATTTGGAAAAAATTATATTTCACAATAAATCTAATTAACTTAACTAACAATTTTTATTGGCCTATATAATATAGGTAATGATTCCTTATATTTAAGGTCGAAAAGAGTAGTATCTTGGAAAATTAGAAGTGAGTGATTATTGCATATTGGACATAGGATTTGAAATTTGTTGTACTATTTATAATTAATAATATATAATATAATTTTTTTATAAATTTGATTCATGTATATTATTACCTATCTATCTTCATTCTTATGTAAAAGATACAAATAATTAATTAATACAGATAAAGAAATACAATTAAAAGTATTTGGAATCATGAAATTTGTCAATAATATAAAATAATTTAATCAAATGACCTCATTTATTGTTTAACATTTCTATCAAGATTAATTGTATCAAATTATTTAATAAATGGTAAAATTAAAAAAATAAACATATCAAACAATTCATTTTTATATTTATATTTTGGGAAAAAAACCTCATTTATATTATATATATATATATATGATTTGGAGAGAGTAGAAGATATTAGAAATTTTTTTAAATATTATTCAACTTAAAAAGGCTTGGGGAAGGGCATGGATTGAAATTCACGGGATGCCACCCTCTACAGTTGCTTTTTTTATTTTTTTAATTAAAGTTTATTAATAAAAAAAACTTTCTAAAATAATGCAATTATGATTTGTACAGTAAAAAACTTTTTTCTGAAAATTAAATCAACTAAATTTTTATAGTTATACAGTAAAAAAAGACATTATAAGAATAAAAAAAAATATAAATAAATAAAAGCTTTAATTTAAAAAAATGCCATTGCATGAGGGTTCGTCAATCACAATGCAGCAGCATCCGGATAGTCTGATGTGTCTCACGTGACCATGAGGGCCCACTCCAGTCTTCAGCTTTAGCGTCTGACTATACACACACAGCCTCTATCATAAATTTTGTTTGGACTGATGCTGACTGGCTCTTCCCCCATCAATATAATATAATTGTATTTCCTTTTTCAATCTAAATACTTTTCAACCTATTTAAGTTTAAATTTTATAAATTAATTGCTTTTATATGTAGTATATAATTATGTGTTTACATGAAGGAAATTATGGGAATTCAAAATCATGAGTTAAAATATTATTCAATTACCTTGAGGAATGAATCTGCAAAAAATATATAGTATTACTAGCAATAACTTCAACCAGCAAACGACGAACACGTGCAGGGTGCAGAGGGCTGAATCACACCTTTTGATGCTGTTGATAGAGTGGAGAAGGAGAATTTGTATAAGGGTCGTTTGGATTTCATATGGTTGAGAATGGGTTTTAGTAAAATTGATTTTGTAACGTAGTTATGATAAAAATTAGTTTTGAATTAACGTGTTTATGTTTGGATAATTTATTTAAAAATTGGTTTTAACAAAATTCATAATTTTTCTCTAAATTGATTTTAAACTCTATCCCATGATTAATTTAATTTACTTAAACTAAAATTTAATCTGTATTTATTTAATTGAGAACATAATATATCTGATGTAACATTTTCTTACATGTCATGATCTATAAAAGTTAAAATTTTGAAGAGACATTTTGATCAATAAATAGGAAAAATTTTATGGAAATTTTATTTTCCTAATTTTTTTATTTTTTCTTATTTTTATTGATATATTTTTATCTGACTTTAAAATAAATATCAGTAAAAATGAATAAGTAGGCCGAAAAGCTGCTTCTTCCCAAAACCTGTTTTGTGCATAGAATGAGTTTCAAACGAAACAGTAAAAATCAAACAAACACACCTAAAACTCTATCAAACTCATTTTTATCCCCAACCACTTTTCCAACTGGATACAAACAGAGCCTAAGTCACATTTTTTATAACAAATTATATTACTCCATGCGTCCCATGCTTGATTTAAGGAAAGAAAAAAAAATTAATATCGACCTACTATTATTTTTAAATAAAGAATAAAATAATAAAAATAATTAATATTTATTAATAACATAAAATAATTAATTAATTAATTTGTACATTTAAAATTTTTTAAATTGAATGATAGAATGAGACACAAGAAGTATAATTTAAGGGGTATGTTTGGCTTAAGGATAAAAATTTTTTTTAATGTTCATTAGGAGCGAGAAATTTTAATAATTTAATTCCTTAGCTTATATGAAAAAGGAGGGGCAGCAGTTAAGAAGTAAATTGACTATTACACTCCCAACAATACACCCCCAACAAATTCAAGTTTTATTAATTATTTTAGTTATATTATAAATTGTCAATTATATGTTGAAGAAGAAGAATCCACGGATAAATTAAATCAAGAAATATTTGAGAAATAAAAGGCTCTGCTGCATCAATAGATACCGTATCCTATCCATGTATAAATTCAAAATGGAAGAACTAACCCCGTGCAATCTATGTTAGATAGATAGTTGTACCCTATTTCATAATATATATATATATATAATAAATATATTTTTATTTTTATTTTACAAAGTTTCAAAATAGCTTAAATTTTATAGGAAAATTCAAATTTCATTTTTTATTTTAAACATCTTCATATTACTTTTAAAGTAATCTGTTTTAGACTCAATTTTTCTTTTTATTGATAAAAGTACATTTTTGGTCTCTTTACATTATATCAGGTTTCATTTTTGTCTCTTAATTTTATTTTATTTCTTTTTAATTTTTTAATTTTCATAATATACTTAAATTTTTTCCTATTACTAACACTATTATTTATTATAAAATAAAATGCTGATAAAGCATTTTCAAGTAGTGACAATGCATTTATCCAACTCATTTTCTAGGACATAAAATCATAAGTTAAGGTTTAATTTAGAAATTGGTTGATGGCAAAAAAATTTAGAAATTAGTTATTTGTAATTCTTTATTTTTAATTTAATTAAAAATATTTTGAACCTAAAATTAATGAATACACAATGATATTAATGACATAGTAGTGAATATTGACATATTAATTTTGAATAATACTTTATCAATATGTGAGAATATTTTATCATCATTTACTATTAATAGTTATTGGGAACTTTTTTATTATATTTTGAATATTAGTATCACCTATGAAGTAAGCATGATTTTATACAGTTGGCCGAAAAAGTAAAAGAGCGCACATAGAGAAGATACGTATAAGAAAATAGAAGTTTTCTAGCCCAAAAATTTGTTTTGTCTTTTCATTTAAGTGTTAGTTGTTTATACTAAAACAAAATTGAAATAGATGTGGAGCACAAAATCACAATATATAGAAGCTAAAGCAAAACCCTTTCCAGCGGCTTGTCAGGATGGCCGAGTGGTCTAAGGCGCCAGACTCAAGTTCTGGTCCTCGATAGAGGGCGTGGGTTCAAATCCCACTTCTGACACTTTCTCAATTATTTAGTCTCTCCTGGGAAATTCCTGAATTCCTCCTTTTTTTTTTCCCTATTACTAGCACTTGTATACTGTCATCAATAATATAGTTTAAAACATTTACCAATGAAATATACAAATTGGAATCCCAAATAAATTCGAATCAACTTAATTCTTTTTAAAGAATTTTGGGTACTAAATGTTAAAAATGTAAATCCAAAGAAACACCAATCACCTAATATTTCATACTAAAATTTTGTTGACCTACTTTTTTTAAAAAAAATGTGTTAGAAACTTGGAACACAAATTCCACACTTTAATAAAAATACAATTTGTTCACATAATGTGTAAAAATAACTGTTCCATCATCCAATTAAAAAATAATCTTAGATATTCACGTGTGATAAATAAAAGTCACACAAGAAGAAATACATAATTACATATCATTTTGTCATGAAATTATCCTAATTCAAAATAATGAGTTAGACATAATAGACGTTAGTTTGTGATAATTAGCAGTCAGCATTTTACAAGAAACAGTCCTAGTTTAGAACTCCAAACTGATACATCTCACTCAATCTATACAAACAGTCCTAAGGAAATCTCACACGACAGCATTGTGTTTCCTTACAGGCACTCGCAAAAACTCACCCCACTACAGATAGATATACAATTTTTAAACTTCGTATTTCATCACAGACATGCCAAAATGTAGTCAATTTGCTTGAATTTTAAACCTCCTCATAACCATAGTGACTAGAGGAGATGTCTACTTTTTGCAGATACCCTTAGGATCAGCATTCTTGAGTATCCAAGGATGCTCCATAATCTTCTGAAGTGAGAGCCTTCTTGTGGAATCTTTCACCAAGAGCTGCATCAGTTTCCAAATTGCAATCAGAAAATGGCAATTAAATTTGTTCACTGACAAGATTTGCTTTTGCTTGGATATGACTAAGAATATAAAAATACCCGGCTAATCAGATTTTTGGCTTCTGAAGAAACAGTAGGAGTAGAAGGGAAGTTTAGATCAATCTTCATTATCCTGCATCATGTTAAATGCATACATATTGTAATAGTCTATGAGGCACAGACACTAATATAGCCACATCTAACTTCAAATAATATAAAATACTACTAGCATATGTGTGTGTGGGGGCAAGCGTGTATGTGTATGTATAGTGATTGTTAACCTCCTCACCAATGTGTAGAGATTAACAATATCCACATCTGTGTTTTGGACCATAAAACTCTCACTTTTCATCCAAGAATAAACGGGGAATGCACGTCATATATGAGGCCTTAAAAGGACTTTTTTTTTGGGGGGGCAAATGGCCTTAGAAGGATATGAAATTGGTTAAAATAGAAGTAGCATTTACTTTCAACAATGAAATTGTTCATTATTTTGAGTTTATCATGATTATTTCAGATAAAATTAAGACAAAAAGATGCCACGGGACGGTCAAGTTATAACAAAACAAACTACAAGGTAATGATAGTCTTTAACTTATTGAAGAGCAGATAGATTTTGAGTCAAACAGTAGGAGGGTGGATTGGAATTTACCGTGTA
Organism: Adenanthera pavonina; assembly: GCA_026686845.1. NCBI lineage: Eukaryota > Viridiplantae > Streptophyta > Magnoliopsida > Fabales > Fabaceae > Adenanthera > Adenanthera pavonina. The sequence continues at coordinate 6,911,234 of JAIVEN010000009.1, forward strand.
TTATATCTTAGCATATGTGTCATTCAAATGCTAGTTTATTAAACGTTTCACTCGGTAATCTAAATTGAAAGAAAAACTTAACCATCTTATAATCTAAACATCTTATATATATCTTATAATATATTATTCCAAAAATAAAAATCAACTACAAATAGAGATTGTATAGTGAAAAACATATATGTAATTCCTTATATCTTGGTTCTTTTCTTAGGGCCAGCCACGTCTAAGCAGAAAAAATGTAAGTTTTTATTTTGACTCATCCATACATGTGTCAAACACATGCCCAAAATGGGTGTATTTGTGATTTATAGGTAAAAGTAACATTTATTACCACACAAAATGGGACACATGCGTTTCATTACCTTTTGAAGGTATCAACTTGACTCTCAGCCTCAAATGGGGGAGAACCATAGAGGAATTCATAACAAAGTATACCCAGAGTCCAGTTATCAACAGCAAAATCATGTTCTCTGTTTTCTACCATTTCTGGTGCTAGATAATCCAATGTTCCACACATGGTATGTCTCTTACTTCTTGACTGTACAGACCAACCAAAGTCTGCAATTTTAAGGCGACCCTGAAATTAAACCAAGTCAAACTAAATGCATGGGTACCCTTGAAACAGCACTAATATAAACTGGAATCAACTAGTTAATGAAAGGTTTCATCTTATATCTGCAAAAGAAAGCAATATTCTGAATATGAAATGCTCCTTGATTTCTTTTTTGCTGGTTTCAATCTTTGTCCGGTTGAAGAGAAGAAAAGGGGTTGGACAAGAAAAAACAATAGGCAAAAGAGAACTAGATATACTTTCACGCACATGTCAAATTTCAGGAAAGGAAAATGAATTTTCAACTGAAATCCTAATGAGGCCAGTGGTGTAAACATCGTTTTGGTATAAATTGCAAACTTCACGTACTTGGGATTCAATTGAAAAATCCAATTCTGGCTGGGTTGCTGTGCGTTGATACAAAATTAAGAAAAACCCACATTGCTAACACAGAAAAAAGCCAAGAAAAAAAGGAGAAAAAAAAAACAACAACAAAGAGGTAAAATATACCGGGCTAATTTGACGTACCTCATGATCAAGTAACAAATTCTCGGGCTTAATATCCCTATGAATCACATGCTTCTCATGACAATATGCCAATGCCTTTGTGAGGCTCAAAATATACTAAAATTATCACAAAAAACATAAGTTAAAGTCTATTTAACATAAGAATAGTCCAAATATAGGGAGTACAATACAATATCTTCCCTTAAGATGTTCAGACAATAAGTGAAGAATATATATATATATATATATATTACTTTTTGTGAATTTCTAATCCATTTTTACTAAATCCTTCTCTTTTCAAAGATTTTCCAGAGAAGCCTTATTCATTTAATTGCTACTATCAGCATAAACATCAAGGTTTGAAACATAAACATTTCAGAAAAAGAATTCTGCCTTGTCCATTCGGTTTCTTTCAGTTATTTCATCAATAAATTCACAAAACAAACCATAGCTTCCCCCTGCTCTAACTCAGCATTCTCAAACTCAATAATTTAAAGTAATGCCAAGAAGGATAAATGTACATTCTCCAAAATACAAAACGGTGATGCTTCTTCCCAAAAGAGGCCATATCAAAGCTAAGGCTCGATGGTAAATCAATTTGTCAAAATAGTAGAAGAAGCAGGAAGGGCAATATGCAGCAAGTAAAAAGTAACAAAGAAGGATTACCGTGGCTGCTTGCTTCTCAGTGAGATGACCTTTTTTTCTGAGCTCCTTGTAAAGCTCACCATTATAAGCATATTCAAGTATCAAGAAAACACGTTCGGCATCATGAAACCAACCATAGAGACGCAGAATGTTGGGGTGTTGAAGACTGGTCTGGATCTCCATCTCTCTTTTCAGTTGATGATGAATTCTATACTTTTCTATTTGCTCCTTAAAAATAACCTTCAACGCCACAATATATTTGCTCTGGAAGGAATAACATGATTCCAAAAAAGAAAATCTATAAATAGCTATCTAGTGAAGTTGATAATTCCAAATTAATTCAAAAAAGGAGAAAATTGCATATCGTATGTAAATTCAAAACTAGCAGAAAAGACAATTAAGGGTTGTTTTAGCAGTCATAAAGGTACACAGAAGCTAACTGAACACCATTCCTCTTGACTGTTGCACATAAAAGGTATTCACGGTTAGAAATCACCAAACCAACAGAGAGAAAAAGTAATAAGAAGAAAAAAGGAAAAGCCTAAAGATGAAGAAAACATTCAACATTAACACTTCAACACAGACAGAATTTCAGTGAAGCATTGAAAAAAAAAAAGAAAATCTGACTAGACGGCTAATTATAAAAAAATATGATAATTATAAAATTAAAAAGGAAAATCAGGTGAACCAGCATTAGACAATATGTAGTCAATTTTTTTTATATTAATTTATAGAATCTTAAGTTTCGAACGTGCCATACAAAAATTAGAGAAAGGGCGTTTGGTAAATTGAGTACCTTGATTTCTCGAGCGACGTAGACCCTACCGAATTTCCCCTTTCCAAGGGGTTTTCCAATCTCGAAGTCTCGCAAGGACCATTTCTTCTTAGGGTTGTCCTCTTTGGGTTGATTTTGGGAAACCATTTCGGTGTTTGGTGATTTTAGAATTGAAATGCGAAAAATAACCTGAACAGAGAACAGATCTCTGTTTGAGAGAATTTGTCAAGTGGCAACTAATGGAGACTATGGGAATCAGAACACCATCAAAACAACAAGTCGAAGAGATAGCAGGGAATATTGAAATCCGTCGAGCAGAAAAACCAGTCAAAGAGAGTGGAGGATGAAGGAAATGGTAAGGATGCAATTTGTTTTTTTGGTTTGCAAATTTTAAATCGAAGAAAGGGAAAACGATGAACACCGTCCTCCTTCGCAAGCCTCTTCTTCGACGCTGATATGCAGCAGATGAAATGCGTGGACGACGCCTTACCGTAGTCGACCACTGGCAACCTGCTCGCTCAACGCTCTGCCTCTAATGGATGCGGCGAGCGCGCCCAAAATTTTGAAAATAACTGGCCCCCCGGGCATGTGCATGAATTTCAACTATTCTTCTACATTATTTTTTTATGTTGATATATTGATTTTGAAAAGAATTTATAAACTTTGGCAAAAAAGAAAAGAAAAGAATTATAAACACTAAATCAATGTGTAAAATTATATTTTCCAACGGATAAATGAATTATACTGGTCATGATTTGTGAATTAAGTATTATAGCTTCTTTACTTTATGTATTGATATTCGTGATAATTATGATTTAGAAAAAAATTATACCAAACAATTTTAAAATACCTCAAAATTTGAATAATGCTTCTCCTAAAATGGGTTTTTTCAATTGAAATTTTATATCTATATCAATTTTTGCATAATTAATGAACATAACCCATCAACAATGGTGGGGGAGAGGGACTAGGGATGCCATTATCCATACATTATATACATATACACACCCATAATATATATATATATATATTCAAAAAGTTTGGGCATCAGATTATCAAGTATTTCATTTAAATGATAAAAAATTATATCAACTTAATTATGGATTTTGAGTTTAAACCTCATGAATGCAGTAACATTAAATATTTGATAGTAAAACTTATTATTCAAAAAAATTCTACTCAATTTAATTCAAATTAGTCTATACTATAAAAAGTTCACATTAAATATTTGAGGTAGGTTTTTGTATATAGGTGAAGTATATACTTAAGCAATACTTTCTCTAGTCCATATTATAGGGTGTGAGACCCATTTTCACACTTATTAAGAAAGTTGAAAAATATTCTTAAATATGCTAAAAGTTACAAATTTGCCCCAATTTTTTATGAGAGGCCAAATTTTCATAAGTGATTACACTTTAAAGAGAGAGAAACAATAAATTAAATATAGTAAGTGTAAAATTTTCCATTTAGATCCCATATCTCATATTGTGGACAAAAAAAAAAAAGAATTGCACATCTAATATTGCGGATCAAATGGAGTATGTTTCAATAATAAGTCCACAGCATGTGATGTGTTTTCTTTGCTGTCCCTCTAAAGCTGTCAATCCCATTCGTTCCATAGTCAGAAAAGGGGGACACTTCTTCCCCTTTGATTTTTTCCCCCTCCTGGGTTAAATTTGTCTGATTTTCTTTGGAGGCAACAACAGAGGAAAAGCACATAAAGGAAAAGAATAGAGAATGAATTCATGTACAACTGTAACTACAAGAATTTTGTAAGTAGCATTGCTTTTTAACCAAGAAATTTTATCTTGCTTACTTAGTAATTGACAATGCTGTAAGATCTAATTCTTATGCTTATGCTTCAAATGATGTCTAATCCATTAATATTAGATAATGACTGATTATATATATTGTAATTCAAAATTTCTCACTCTCATCAACTCCTACCTATAAAAGCGCTTCTCCTCTCATTTCTAGTTCATGTTTTATACCGATTAAGTTAATAAATTAGCTACCCTGCAAAATGTTGAGCTTGGAAATGGGTATTATGGTGTTCACCTTCACCATCATGGCGGTGGTGGCTTCTGCTTACTATGGAGTGGATAAGCCTGAAGTTAATGATGTGGCTGCACTTCCACCCACACCAATGCAAAGCCTTGGAGTTCATCACACTGCTTCATTCTCTCTTCCTGTCGTACTACTTCTTTTGGCTGCTGGGTTTTTCTAAACATGCTTTAACTTACAAGTGTCTTTTGTCGCCACTCTATATACCAAAAACAAGTTTAAATTTTGCATTGTACTAAAACCAGAAAAAAAAAAAAAACGGAAGCATACATACGATTACTTAGATGTTTTATGTTTTTTTTTCTGAAAAATTAAATTACAGCATGCTGAAAGTTTTTCTAAAGTAATGAAATATATTATTAAGTAAAAATTAGGTTGTGTTGGAATAAATAAAACCCACTTTCATAATTTCTATGCATCAAATGAATTAGTTTTCAAATATTGGTTATGAGATACCATTGGCACTTACCCAAAAAAAAAATATTGGAAATAGACTTTATGAGTTGCATAAGAGTTTGAGATGAGCTCCCTATTGAATACTTTCTAAAGTTTTCCCCCTATTTTGGCATACCTATATGTATATTGATGATTGATATATTGATCATTGGTGACTGTATTGTATATTTTGGTTGAAAATTTTGATAATAAATATCTAGAAGATTATGTGTGAATGTAATTATTTAAGTGTTTGTTATGAGATTATTTAATTGAATCAGTGTTATTTTAAGGAATGAAAATTTGATCATTCCATTGATCTAAACTTCATAAATGTCTGGCCGAAAAATAAATTTCATAAATGTCATAGAATTCAATTTTCAAGAAAGTTGTCAAGCTTTTCAAATAATTAGTTCGTAAACTTAATTATTCAGTTACGACAAAACTTTATTATTATATCCGAGTAATTAGAAAATTTATGAGTTCCTTTCGAACTTTCTAATTGGCTTCGTCAGAACTGAATTTGATTGAATCTAGTCAAATTCAAATGATGAGGTTTAATTAGTTTGAGAAAATCCAAAATCCTAATTGAGGGATTTCTGCATACATTTACCAGCAATCTGCTGTTATTGAGAAATCCACAAGATCTGTCTTGCCGACTAGGATTGCAATATACAGACTTGCATTACATGCAAGACGTTTTACAATTTATTAAAGATAGCAAGATTGAAATGTTTCCTCTTCAGGCATAAGTGAATAGGCAGTCCATTACTAGGAGTACAAGACATTCTTAAGATTTCTGAAGGCAAAATTGAACGAGCTAACAGAAGTGTTCATTCTATCTAATGAATAAATTCCTCAATAATCTAAAGAGTCTAAAAGTGCTGATGTCAATATCTGCTAGCACTGAAATACATGATATGGTTGGTGTTACAGTATAGACAATAATAAACTTGAAGGCAAGACACGGAGTTTCTTCGAAAGGAGAATTCTGTTATTCATGTCAGGTTTGCTCAAAGATCTCCCAGCAAGTGGATACATCAAGTCTCGAGAGTGAAATTATGCTTCCTGAAAATCATTCTTCATAGTTCACTAACTTTTCACTGTAGCACTTTTTGGGCGTATTACAAGCAAAATAAACACTTCATATCTTTTTTTCTATTTTTGTTTTCTTTTTTAAGGTGTCAGATTAGGAGTATTCTGAGGCTTTGTCCGAAAATAAATTCCCTCTCCAAGGAAACTCCCAGGAAAAATCAAACCCAAATAGATTAAAAAAAAAAGAAGAAGAAGACATCTCTTTTCAACTCAGTTAATCCCATTGGGGAATATAAGTAATTTGAACTCATGCCAGGATGCTGAATACAGAGTTTCTTTCTTGAATTTCTAGGAAATGTAACCCTACTCCATTTCAAGGACTGAAAATGGTTATAAAATTTATGAAATCGCATACCTTCTTCAACCTCTTAATCTCCTAGATATTCTGCACCCACGTTAGCTTTTATGATATCATATGCACCATTCCATCAGCTATCATCACTCTATTGTCATCTTGCAACTTCTGAAATTTCAGAAAAGACAACAGATGTCATATTATCAGAGTCGAGGATGAAAAAAAGGTACGACAAATTCATTTGAAGAAGGTACCTCTAATAGGAATAATATATCTGCCATGCTGTAACTGGATTCAGCCCCTTGGTTGACAACGTTCTCTATGTCTGCAATGGATACGAGATCCAAGCGGTTGGCACGCATATGCTGACCAAATAAAGAATTAAATGCCTCGATTCTGCATGTTGACAGAAAATATTGAACATTAGAAAATAGAACCGGTGTTGAAATAAATAAACAATCAAATAGGAGTTAAGTGCTTGGCAAGTAACCTTTCAGGTGTGAGGCCGGTAGCAGATTGGGCTGCTGAAGTATCGTCAACTTCCATGGCTTCAGCTGTCGAGCTTGAAATTGAAAGAAAAAGGCAGTCAACTTATGAACAAATTAATTTTCAAATTTTTAGACTTCAAGATATCATTAAATCCATTTTCCTACTGGTAGCACGTGTTAAACGCAAGTGAAAATAGAACTGTTCACTATAATTACTAGAAGGATGCTGAATTAGCTTCAGATATAAAAAAATAAAGAAAAATGACTCCTCTTCAGAACAAATATAACAATCAAGGTTAAAAGATGCTTTCAAATTGCAATGAGTACACTTAGCTTCCCCAAAGACAGTGTAGACAACCACTCACCTTCTTCTACTTTTAGGACCCCGACCAGGTTCATCATTTTCACCAGGATCATGCTCAGCCTTACGTTTCCTCTCCAGCTCTCTCTCCCTCTCTTGTTCACGTTCCTCCATTTCTGTGAGTTCTTTGTGATATATTGCAAAATTAAGAACTTTCAGAGCAGCTTCAACATCAGACTTTAAAACCTGCCAATACGAACGGCCACTCAATCACAAAGAGCAATTGCATGAACACATAAAGAACAAAAGGGAAAAAAATTGCCAGCAGGGACCCCGAGGATTATAAAAGAAGGATCAGGAGGTCTAAATGGCATGGCATCTGGGCATATTCTCATTTTCTTCCAAATTTTACACTAGTGAGACAGAAAATTCTGGAGAAGGGATAGTGGACATGTATCTCATGATCTTGTAAATAATCTGAAAAATGCATCATGTTTACCAAGTTCAGTACCTGTCTGCTCAACTTCAATTTGGCATGAGCTGTTGAGAGACGTATTATGGTTTCCAAAGTTCTAGCAGTGATCGGAAGTGTTCCTCCAGTCTGCAGAAAGCCAGCATCATATCAATCAATTATAGATTTAAAGCAAGTTGTACAATTACTGATATGCCTTCAGCAAATTGGCAGCTGCTGACACAAACCGTAGCATTTGAACTAGCATTCCTGAGCTCAGCATAAGCTGTGGCAATGTGGTCAGATGCCTGTGACAAAGTCGCTCAAGTTAAAAGGACTGAAGACAAGAATAAGATCCATTGAAAAAGTCAGATGCCAGATGAACCCTTCAGTTGTGGATAGCAACAGATCTAGTAGACTCAAATTTCATAAATAAATGGATTAATTGCAAAAAAGCAAACAAATAAGGCAAACAATATAAACTCAGAACAAAAAGGAATAACTATTGAACACAGAATATGAACTTTACCTCATCTGTTAGTTCAGGTTGAATCCTATGCTTAGCATAATGAATATACTTTTTGAGAAACATGATTGTAAGTGTATCACGCTTGCGACCTTTTTCTGTTTTCTTTCCATGTAGCATCCGGTTATATTTGACAAAGACAGCTGAGTCAGTGTCAGCTTCATCTTCTCTTCCATATCTTGGGGCACCATCAAATCCTGCCTCACCTGCATCAGTAAATTAATTCAAATGAAAACTTTTCAGAGGATGTATATCTGTAGCTTGTGAAAACTATTTGTCTACCTCCATCAATGGCAGAACGATATCGATGCATACGCAAAACATGCTCTGAGATATGACGATCAATATCAGGATCCATTTGATCCAAGACAATAAACAGAAGATCAAATCGAGAAAGCAAGGAGTCTGGGAGTCCAATATTTTTTGTTGGAGTCAATGAACGGTCATACTGCAGAGACAGTCAGTAAAAGACCAAAGCTTCAGCTTGAATGAGAAACTTTTTGTAAATAAAATTTCACATCAAGTTACTTACAAATACCACTTACAGTTCCATATATGGGATTTGCAGCAGCCACCACACTGCATCGGGCATTAAGAGATGCATGGATACCAGCTTTGGCTATAGTAACAGTTTGCTGTTCCATAACTTCATGTATAGCAACCCGATCTTGATCATTCATTTTGTCGAACTCATCAATGCAGACAACACCTCGATCAGCAAGAACCATTGCTCCTGCTTCTAGCCTTCTTTCCCCTGATGACAGGCAATTATTATTTTCCTTAAAGGCATGAAATGGTAATATGTTACATAGCCCATGAAGAATGCTTCACCTGTTTCTTGATCAGAGGTAACAGCTGCTGTCAAACCAACTCCAGAAGATCCACGACCTGTAGTAGATATAGCCAAGGGAGCTATATTCATAATTGCTCTTAAGAGTTGAGACTTGGCAACAGACGGATCACCAACCATCATCATGTTAATATCACTGAAAGAAGAAAGAGAGTGAAGAAAGCAATTAATTCCGTGCACAATTTAGCAAGAGAGAATGTCCATGTGGACAGGCAAAAAGAAATAACAACGCGCTGAACTTAGACACTTGATAATGCCATCTAGGAGAACAGAAAAGACCATTATAATATGAAGGGTAAGAACAGAAAAGACCATAATAATATGAAGGGTAGAACTAACCCTCGCAAATGGGTACCATTCTTTAAGTTCTTTTCCACTCCACCAAGCATCAATAAAATCACTGCTTTCTTTATCCAGGAATGCCCATAGATAGAAGGTGCAAGTGAATTACCAAGTAGATCAAATGCATCATCTCTTTCGGCTATCTTCTTTATGTTTTTCAGATCTTCAGGACTGTAGATTGGTGCGTTAGCCTCTTTGTTAAGAAGAGAAACATTGTTGGCTATGAGCACAGTCCTGTATGACAAAAATTAATCAGTCAAACATTTGTGAATGTGAAGGAAACAATATGGCAGAAGAAGAACAAACTGGAGCTACCTGAATACTCCATTCACGCTGCCTTTACTTTTCCCTGGAAGGGCCTTATATATGCCTACAATAGCCACACGATCTCCAGGCTTGCAAGAGTCAACAAGGTCATCCTCTACTATGACGTCCACTGTTCTAGGCAGCTGACCAGGTGCAGAATTCTCAGGAACTTCTTGCATGGACAAGGTTTGGTGATCTTTATATTTGCACAATCCATACTCAGTCACCAGTAAGTTGCCATTTTCATCCTATGATAAAACCTTTAATCAGGGAAGTTCATCATATAAAGATTAAATATAATGGTAAAGGCAAAGGCAGCTTGAGATTACCCTCGTGGGATACACAGACCCTGTAGGCAAACCCATATTGGAAGTAATATCACGGTATTCTCGAGTGGTGAAATTTTTCGTTGTGGGGCAGAAGTGAACACTTTTAACAACCTTGGGCCTTACAAGAGAGCCTGCAAATGAACTAATAGCCTAGATTTATTCATATTAACATTTAACATGTGACAAGGTACAAAATAATTAACCATGCGAGGACTTAAATAAGGCTAAGATACCAAAAATAATAAGATGCATATATATATATATATATATAAATATATCATAGATTTAGTTCTCGATTCAAAATTACGATGTTTATCATCTATAGTTGAGGAACAAAATTTGTTCTATGTCAAAGAGAGGAAAAACTAAATGAGAAGAGACAGAGAATCAAAATATGAATCCAAGATGCTGCTCTGAAATGCAAGATATTTCATGCTATAATCAGGAATCATGTCCACATTTCCCTCCTCGCTTAGCATAATGAAATAATGTGACTTAAACTCTATTAACCAAATCGGGGGCGGACCCACGTTGCATGCTATGGGGGCAGCTGCCCCCACTAAACATATAATTTTCTTATTGTTAAAGGGAAAATTCTATGTATGACCCCTCTAAAAATTTCATTTGCCACCACCACCCAGCAAAATTTCATATGTCCCTTCTTTAAAAAATTCCAATTGCTCCTATTTAATTTTTTACAACCTTAAACATATGTATTTAAAAATATAATATCTTACATTGATTATAAATATAAATTATATAAAAATAACAAAAATATATATTTTTTAATAAAATTTATTTTTATATTAATTTGATAACCATTAAAAATTATATCTTTGAAAAACATTAAAACTTACATTAGACACAAATTTTGCCCCCACTGACAAATTTTTCTAGGTCCGCCACCAAATAAAAGCTGAATGAGTCAAACTAAATAAAACAAGGAACAAAACCAACCTTTATAGTATAAAAAGTTCAAAGGTCTTTCACCACCATAAAAAGGTGCAAGGTCGAAGGTTTAACTCCTAGAACAAAATAGGCTATATAGCATTGCAACAAGAAAGTAAGAGCAACTAACAGCAAAAAGCAACATATTGTTCTCAAATCCACTTTTGAATTACATGTAGCCTGTAAATAGGCTAAGGAAAAAAAACTTGGAGGGAAAAAAGACAGATTTTCTTTAATCTTAAACAAAGATTGGAGTAACCACGGTACGAATCAAAGTTTAAGTTGCCTGACCATCATCGTGACAAAATACAAGCAGTTTTTAATTATTATTTTAGGCGTAGAAAAATGAAAGGAAAAGCGTACATTTAGTGACAATGCCCTCAACCCAGACCATCGAACCTATGAATTCAGATAGAAGCTCCCTTGGTGTGACACGGCGAGAAACAAATGGGCCTTCAAATCCTACAAGCACTTGTTCTCCTTCCTTCAAATACTTAGGGTCAATAGCACGAGCAGCATCCGTTACTGCATCACAGAATGATTTTATGTACTCACTTGGGTTCTTAAGAATCCTGAATCAAGCGCAAGACAAATATATTAGTTAGACTTGAAGCGCCCATGCTCACTCACTTCTTAAACATTAAATTTTGTGACAACAACCAGAATTAAGAAGCTTAATGGGAACTATATATCTAGATGTATTCATTCCCTTTGCATATTAGTTTTCTCACCCAGATTAACTTGTACTCCATCAAATCGCCAGGTCAAACAAGATGAGACAGAATTTAAACATTAATTCACGCAATGAAAATGAAATAGTAATGGTAATACTCAATTTCGGTCGACCCTTTTATTTCCGATAAAGCATAAATAAACCAATTCTCCAAAAAAGGAGCTTTGAGCAAAACTTTAGTTTAATTACATACGCCATTTCACATTTCTGCCATTTTCTTTTCTTGGGAACCAAACCAGTAACTAACCTATTACCCAAATCGCGGAAGCTATGGAGATCGGATATATTGACGATGAGGCGACGGCGCTTGAGGTTGATCATGGCTTTGATCTCGTCCATGTATATTCCTTTCCCAACCTGATCCCATGAGAAATGGCACTTTCTAAGAAACGAAAAATTGCACAAACACGCAAATACAGAGGGAGCGGGAAACAAAAATATACATACATCCTGATCTAGGAAATCGGCGAATTCTCGCTTGTGAGCTGCCCTTACTTCTTCGCTAATATCCATTTCTTCAGCTCGTGCTTGCCTCCGACTACGAATGAGAGAGAAAGTGAGGGAGGAATGCGATGGAAGATGGGCTTTTCTTTCTCCCGGGGCGTGGTTTTGGCGGGAAAACAGGGGCTCTTCCCGCGTTGTGGCGGGAAACTCTCTCTCCGGTTTTTTTTTTAATCCTTTTTTATTAGTTTTATTGAAATTATAACGTTGAAAAAACATCAAGGGCTTATTTTATTTTATTTTCGCTGAAAACATCAAGCGCTTATGTTCAAATAGTTTAAATTAAGGCTTATGCTTTTGTTTTATAACATAAAGTATTCTCAGCTTAGAAAACTAATTTTCTCAAAATATAGAAAATACTAAAATAAGGAATTACAATACTTATTATTTTATATTTTTTTATTTATAAGTGTTAATTTTTTACTAAAAATATAAAGAGTATATGAATTTTATAAATATTAAACTTCAACCACTTATTGTTTGAAAGTTATATATTTATCATATTTCAATAAAAAAAATTAATCTCTTTACGTTTTTGTTTAAACTTTAAAATTAGTATTCCGAAATAAAAGTATTGAGCTAAACCATTTTATATAAGAAAATGTGCAAGGTTATATGAAAGAAAAATATAACTGACGTAATCAACGTACTATTAAAATTTCTCCTCCAAATATTCCGTATTGTAACACCAGACATACTGGACATGACACAATTAATTAATTATCCTATGACAACTTCTTGATTTTCAATTTTATAATAATAAGTAAATTAGAATAATTATAATTTATAAAAAAAATTAAATAAAAATAATAAAATTTACCATAAATCTATTTAAATAAAAAAATAATATTTACAAATTATAATTTGATTTACAAAATAATAAATTAAACGGGCCTAAAAGTTTAAGATACAAATGTAAAATATATTTTCGTATATATTTATTTATATAAATTATTTATATGGGTAACAAACAAATCAACTTTAACTCCTAGGCGCATTTTATTTGTCTATTTCATTTTACACGTTTTATAAAAATTTCAACGTCTTCCTAAGATTTCAGGTTATGCTATACAATATCTAATAATCGACGGTCATCAAATACCTCAAATTCATTGTTATTTCTAATCGTAGCATAATTCACCAAACTTCATAAACGAGTTTATTGGAAAAAATTAATTCTCTTCAGTTTTGACCTCAATGAGCCACAGCAAATTGAACCACCCGTTAGTAATGCAAGATGTATCCCACGAGCGCACCATCCATTTTATTAAAATGATTAAGTTAAACTATTACAGAATGGTCTCGTACACATATGAAAAATAAGTTCCATTTAAAAACAAGCAAACTGATCTTGATGACATCTTCATCTTCATTGAAAAATGAGAGAGAAGGCTCAAGGGAAGATCCTATGACACTTTCAATCTTCCGTATAATTTAAAACCAACTAAAAATCAGACCAATCAGGCCAAGCGCTTTATTCAGAAGTTACTACAACAAAATGGTCCTCAAGCTAACTGTCAAATTACTAACACCACAAAATCATGGTTTTTTTTTTTTTTAGTAATTATGGACTAAGAATTAAGAGAAGCAGCCTCAGAAATGAAACAACAAAATCTCTATCAAGACTCATATTCTATATGAAATGTAGACAAGCTGAACAACTCAAGGCCTGAATGCAGAAAAGGCTACAACAGAGTTGTGTCCACCAAATCCAAATGAATTTGAAATACCTGAAATAAAATAAATTGCCATTGGATTTCTACCTTGGAAAAAGAAAGAACCAAATTAACAATTTAATCGTATCTAGTTTCAACTCAAAAAATTAAACGATGACGATTTAGTTTCCAAAAATAACAAAAAGAACAGATGTGTGATGAATTTATTATTTCTAGGGATTAACTTGTATGCTCACCAATTTTCCAGGACCAAATTAAAAGCAGCTTAACAATAGAGACTAAATTATTAGTTTAGTAAATAAGAAAATACCAGGGCTGTAAATAGATTTGGAAGCTTACCGACATTAACTTCATGCTGCTGCTTTACATTTGCTACTGTATCAAAATCAACTGAAGGCTCTGGGTTCTGCACTCAAGAACAGGCACATATTATAACTGATTAACACTGAACATTTCATTGTGGTGATGAAACTGAATGATTTCGTACGTACATACATACAAGATCAAATAAGAAAATCACATATTTTGTCCACTATCTGTAAGAATAACCATAAGATTTTGAAATTGAAATAATTTCCACCCCACTGCAGTCCCTCCTGTCCTCTCTAACTACCCAACAAAAGAAAAGCAACATGGCACGCAGACACAATCGGACATCTTAGTATTATAACAGTTATAGTAACAACACCAACTTGATATTTACAAGTAACAAGATCAAATAAAGTGCATGCAACCCACAAAATTAGTTATTCATCACAGTTTAATGGATTTCATGCAAATTGGTGCCATATAATTGCAACGAGTTCTCAGGGGCATGACGACTTATGTAAACTAGTAATTTCCAGGTACCAAATTGTCTAACGAACTCCCCAGGAACAAAAAGTTTGCTAATGCATTCACTTTCAAGAAACAGTGCCCACTACCATGAATAAAAGAAAAAAAAGGAAAATGACGAGATATAATCATTTATCACTATAAGAACTCATGCTCTGTCTGTTGGCCCTAACAAGACACAAATAATCATAATCATTAGAAAAGCATTAAGTCAAACATACAAATTGATTGATCGTAGGATGTAGCCATCCAGTTGTTATGGCTTTCACTGTGGCAATGGCTTCCAAACCCCCAGCTGCACCAAGGCAATGCCCTATCATAGACTAATGCAAAATGAATATATTCATCAGTATATGAACAGGAAATTAGTCAAATACAACCTGCCATAATCTGGAAGACAAGGAAAGATTTACCAGTAAGTGCAATCTAAAGAGTGGGATTATACCTTGGTGGCATTAATTTTGATCTCTGAAGTGTTCTTGAAAACCTTTTTAATAGCATTAATCTCTGCCAGGTCACCAGCAAGAGTAGATGTTGCATGAGCATTGATGTAGTTGACCTGAAAAAATCAAATAATATACTTTATTAAAAAATGAATAATAAACAGATATATATATATAATAGACAGTAAAATTAATCTCTGAAACTCTTTAGATAGGATAAATGACAGTGTCATTCTGAAATTCCAGTTCCTAGAAATGAATTCTAACTTATTTCATAGTTTGAACAGATATTAAGAAACACCTTCATATGCATCCTGAGAAGGGGAAAGTATGATTTCTAAATTGAATACAACTATTTGATAATTATGGACCACTAGTACCACCAGGGTACTGCTAAAACTTTGTTGAACAAGCCAAAATATATAGCTATTTTATTTGCATATCCATTAGAATCTGTGGGGATTAAGGATGCAGTTGTATTAATTAGAAATTTACAAGGGGATAATTGTGGTTACATGTTAAGACCACTCGAGTCAAAAAAGATAATCTCATAAACAGAGTCGCAAAAGAGAATATGTTTGAGCCTCCCTTCATAAGTTCCACAACATAGCACCAGGTTCTGGCATCATTTAAGGATGCAAATATGCAATGACAGACTTTCTAAAATTCATTAGTCAGTTAAATGCATCCTTAGGTTAACAAAAATGTGATATTCTCTTTCCCTTTGTTTTAGGGGGATGAAGGCACCAAACCTCAAGCAATGGCTTACGTCAGTTAACATTCTTTCTAACACTTGATTGAATAAACCTTATTGCAACTCCAGTTTTATGTATTCCTTTTTTAGAGGTCTCTTCTTTCTAGGCAAACAGGACATTAAGCCATGGACTAATTTACTTAGACGCATCCCATGTGGTAAGGTTGAGAACCTGACAGATCAACGCCAGGCACTCAGAAAAGAAACATGCATTGCATTTTAAAAAATAACTTGAAGCCAATTAACACGGTCAGATTGAGATACACCAGCCATCTCATTGATTCAGGTTAGGAACATTTCAATTGGGTAGGATTTCAAATAATCTTTTGAAGCATTCTTCAGAGATTTCAAAACCAATCAATTAATTTCACACAACCAAGCAAAACTAAACATAAAATTTTGGGCAGAACACTACTAAAGGATTTAATAATGTCTAAATTTCTTACGCTTAGATTTTTCTCTATATGTGTGTTTTTCAAAGTTCAAATAGTTTTAAATTTCAGGGTGAGAGCAAAAGGACAATACCCATATCTTAAGTGTACGCACACTCCCACACTCTCACTTGTAACAAAAAAGATGGTTTCATAGCTACCGTTAGTTGGATCAGATTCCATAGATGTCTTTTCTAGAAACAAAATTGACCATGAAAACAAGATATTTATAAAATCTTCCTTTTCCACCAAAAAAAAAACATAACAAAACAAAAGTAAAAATAAAAATAAAAACAAAAGACCTTTACCCTGACATAAACTGTTTTATTCAGTGGTGAATCCAAAAGTTCTACTTCAGAAAGAAGGGCTAAAATATCTGGGTTTTGAGAGACAACCCTAATCTCTAGGAAGACCAGAAAAGGGGTTAAAATCATGTTTAACCCTAGAATGAATGGAAGTCAAGTTGTACCATATTAAGGAGCTGAAGATGATATCACTTCTGAGGATGAGTCAATGCCCAAACCAAAACAAATTGAACTGTTCACACCTTCAATTTTGAACTTAAATTATGTAACTTTGCCTTTATCAGAAGAACACACACGACCTGACTCAAGTAGAAACTATGGATGTGACTCAAATTATGCCATTTTTTATGTGCACTGGTTCATCATACAGCCCATCCAGCTTCTCCTTAGTTCCTTGTTACTATCAAATTATGTTGAAGGATTACTGCAACCCCCACTTTCATCTGTTTTCAGTGTTAGCATACCAGTTCTGACTTCTTAGCATCAATTTTTAACATTCAGCATCCAGTAAAGTGCAAATAGACACTCATTTATCATGCATCTAAAACATCTGAATCCACTTGGTTGAATTAGAATAACAGGTACCTAACTTCTCCACTGCTTTAATTTGGAAACTCTTTGTTAGCAAATCTAGGAGGCCTACTCTATATTATACTAAACAAAAGCATCTTCCTAAAAATTGTCCAATACCATTTACATCATAGCATTCCTGGTCATATTCTTAAAAAACAATAACATGCATCAAGTAAGTATGCAGGGTAATAAAAAAGAAAAACACGTTTACTGGATAGCAAGTTGGAGAGGGCAAAACAATGTGAGCAAAGAGAACTTAAGCAAATAACCTTAAAGCAACGAGAGACACACATTCAGTATATCTTTCTCAACAGAGAAAAGTAAAAACTAAAATAGAAACTGGTAAAAGAAAAACAGATAGTACCTCCTCAGGGGAAACACCAGCATCTTCAAGGCTACTCTGAATACATGAAGATACACCAAGTCCATCGGCTCTGGGGTCAGTCATATGATAAGCATCACAGTTAACAGCACCTCCCAAGTATTCAGCAATAATGGGTGCACCTCGCTTCATCGCATGTTCCAGACTCTCTATTACCTGTCAAAAAAAATATTGCTCTTTAAGATTCAATGGCTTGTAGAGCAGCATAACCACACAGATGATAAAACCTTGGGGAACCGATGAAAAAGACCTGGGAACTGAGGGTATAGACTTGGGAACTGTAAGAATATAGTTGGGGAACTATATTAAATTGATAGATAGCTAGGGAAAATAAAAGGTAAGAGCAGAAAATAAAATCTACTAGGCTTCCTAGAGTAAGAATCTCACTCAAAGAAAGAACTAATAGCCAAAGTAGGAGGATCTCCAAGGGAAACTAATGATAATTTTCATTCAAGTGATGATTCACAACTGAAGACTTCCGTCCTATTTCTAATGCAAAAACATATTAAAATAATTAAATAAAATCAGAAAATCAGCAAGAATATCTGAACTAACAAGCTGAAACAGAATTATTAACGGCTAGCGGACTAAATCAAGATACTAACTACTCCTATATTCTCTCAACAACTTCTGTACATTCTCTTCCTTAGTCTTTGACTGATTCACCCCACTTCACCCATTATTTCATGATCTCTTGTTAATACGGTACTCTATCAACAGACCATTTTTCCTAAGTTCTGTGAAGCAGAAAGAGTAATTTAGGAAACCTACCACCACATATACTTAGTCCCATGAAGGTCTTACAATCATTTTGCTTAGGAAGCACACAAGCCAGAGTAGAATTTGCAATTTTGGCAAATCTCGACAGATGATTAATTTCATTTTAGGCATGAAGTCATGTATCCATTGCCCATTAATATCAAATACAGTTTGCCTCATAGTTCAGACTTACTATACCAGAAGGTCATAATGCTCGATAGTCTAAGTCAACTTTCTACATGATCAATCAGAGTAAACAATATCCGAACAATTTATTTGAGACAATAACTAAGCACCGACATATAAATTTGATTCTCTACACATGATTAAAATCTAGGACAAGAATAAATGCTAGCTTACCAATACTCCAGCACCTTCACCCATTACAAAGCCATCTCGGCCTTTGTCCCATGGCCTTGAAGCAGTTTTTGGGTCATCATTTCTCTGGGATAGAGCCCTGCATGCAACAAAACCCCCTAACCCAATGGGAATGATAGCAGCTTCAGTCCCACCTGCTATCATCAGATCAGCCTCTCCCCTACGTATGTGGTTAGCAGCAGCATAAAAGCAATAATTGGAGGTAGCACATGCAGTTGAAATAGAATAATTTGGACCCATGAATCCAAGATCAATTCCAAGCAAGGCTGAACCCATATTAGTAATTGCATAAGGAATAAAAAAAGGAGTTATTTTGCGGTATCCTTTCTCTATTAGATTCTGAACACCATCAGAAAAGACTGTAAGACCACCCATTCCTGATCCAACAAGCACACCGGCTCGTTCCTTGTCAATCTGCACAAAGGATCGGAATTCAAAAAATAAAATTCTTCATGAATATTATACAGGAAACTACTCAGGGTAAACCGAAAAAAATCAAGGCACAGCATTAATGCCTGATAAAAGTTTGTGTTCTGTAGCACATTCTACGAAGAGTTAGAACAACATCTCACGCATGTATTAATTAAAGATTCAAATAGGGTTGCCTCTCAATGTGAGAACATAGTTAAATATAAAATAATGGAACCCATGTTGGTTGTTCTAGCAATATAAAATAAGAAAAAAAGACTAATTATGCTTATAAAGGCTTGCTACTGTTATAGAATCTTAGGCGTTCTCCAAATTCTACCCGTTTCAAACTGAGATTAGATAGTTCATAGTTTGGGAAGTGCAAACCAACAAAAAGACAGAATAAAGGTTTTAGCAGTAATTTAGAAGATATCCAGGCTCGTTTATGTCCAAATCCACCTCTGCACCCACCTATGCATTGTGACAAATTAAAAGTTTTCTATTGATTCTAAATCTTAGCGAAGCTTTTTCTCTTTTTCATTTTTCCCATTTATATTGAATTCACATTACTAGTCTAACAGCTAACTGCCAGAGAAAAATTCAAAATTCATGCTCCAAGCTAATTATGTCAGAAGATAACAAAAGTATGAAACAAGAATCCTAGAGCTTGAACGAGAGGAGCTAAACAATGGGGGGAAAAAAAGCTTCAGATCTACGACTCAGTAAAGAATCGCTAATTTTAAGTGTATTGAACGCGAGAGTTATTGACTGAATCAGCAATAAAGTGCATTAAGCCAAAAATTCAATTCAATTGAGTGAGTGTTGATAAACCCGTATATCAATAAACAAGTTAAAAAGACCTTGGAAAGTCTATCACCGCCGAGGTCGGCATCCTCGAGAGCCTTCTTGCCAGCTAGAATGCAGTACCGGAGGCAATCATCAAGACGTCTATCGTTCTTGCCATCAATGTACCCATCGGAGCTGAAGCCTCGGATCTGCCCAGCGAACCTGGTGGGAAACTTTGCAGCATCGAATCGGTCGATCGGGCCAATCCCACTCTCACCCGCAAGAAGCTTGTCATAGTAAGTATCGACGTCGTTGCCAAACACAGAGGCAAGCCCCATTCCCGTTATCACAATCCGCTTCTTCGGGTCCTTCTCTCTCTTTGGCGCGGAAACATTGGGGGATACGGTGGCCGAAATGTAGGACACCCTACTGAATCTTCTGGCGGTGCCATTGGACGATTTCCGAAAAGGGTCCAATGGAGAAATTCGAAGAGTCGGGGATTGAAGTACTTGCATGGTGCTGCTGCGGCGGCGGCAGCGGCGGCGGAGGGAGAGGATTGGCTAGACGATGATAACAATGAGGAAGAACGGAGACCCACTTCGGTTTCTCCGGAAAAAGGAAGCCAAGCTATTTGGGTACTCAGAGTTGTTGTTTCAGGTACGTTTTATATGTGATTTGCCGAGCACCCGTGTCTTCCTTGCTAGCTAGCTCGCGACAATTAGGATGCAAACCGAGAAACAAAGTCCAGCTAGTCCAGGGGAGACTATTATTACACAAGTAAAACATCTTTTTATTTTTTTATAAAAATAATTTATGTCACAAAATAAAAATTATTAATTTATTTGATTTATAGTTTTATACTATTATAACATGACGCCACAGTTCTAGTGTTTAATATCTTCTCTTTTTTTTTTTTTACAATTTGATATCAGCAATTTAATTCATACTTGAGCATGATTAATTTCCAAATAGGAATCTCTTTCAGTGTATTTCTTTTCACCTTACAAACCTAAATTTAAGATCATATTTAAAAGGAAATTAAATGCTATCTACTTGGCCCAACTGCGGTTAGTTATTAAATAAGGAGAAATGGCATAATATAAATTAAATCAATGATTATTAAACTTGCTCAAAATTAAAATGTATTTATAAAAATTAACTATTATTAGTAATTTTTAAATTATTATTTATAATTTTTTAAAATATAGTTAATAGTTTTTTATATATTTTTAATGTTACTTTAAATTTATCATTATTTTAAATAACAATATTAGTATAACATTTGAAATATCTATATATGTAATAAGTTTATCTTACAAGTTGTAAAAAGTGGTACAATGTCATTAATATTTAGTTAGTCAATGTATCAATATAGTGGCCCAAAAAAAAACTATATCAATATCATGTCATTAATATTAGTGTATATTTCTTCCCTTCCTTAATATAATTGGCAAAAGATAAAATTATATAAATTAAGAAAAATAATAAATTTATTTAAAATATAAAATTATTTTTAAAATTATCTTCATTTAATGTTGTTAACTTTTACATCATGCAACTAATATAAATGAATTATACTATTAATTTTTGAAAAAAATGTCATATTAATTAGAAATATTTTTAAAAAATTATTAAATATACTAAATAAACCCCCTTGCCACATATATTTTCAAACCTAAAAACTCTTCTAATTATCCCTTAAGGAAGGGATGGGGTAATCTTTAGCAAAATACATTAGTAATAAGTTGCTTCAATTTTTTCTACACAACTCAACCAATCTTAAATGTTTAAAAAAAGTACAAACTTTTAAAAAGATTCTAAATTAATATCTATTACATGCATCATATGTGGGAGATATATAGTTATGCCATAATTTAAGAAATTTCAAAATCATTCGTTATTAATAATATAAATTATGGTAATTATAATTCTTATTATTGTTCCAACCAAATAAAGAAAGCCAATATGAAGGCTTTTTCTTTCATTGTTCACCAAAAAACCACCTATATGGAGAATGAATTAATCAAAAGAACAACAAAAAAAGGTAGGTTGGTTGGTCTAATTAATAATAATGCAAGTCATATTTTATAAGGATATGATTTTAAATCTTATTGTTGATGTAATGAACGTATTAGTAGATAATTTTTAAATATTTTTTTAAACCTTTTTTACTCATAAGGTCTTACTTGGCCCTCTTATCCTCCATTTACTTAAAGAGAGAAAATGAAGAGAAGAAAAAGTAGATTACTCATAAGATCTCTCATCTCTATTATTATTTGTGTGCAAATTAATATTGGGAAAAATATGGCTGTAGAGTGTGACTGCAATAAAGATTACTGGAGTACTGAAATTGAAATTTATTAATTTTTTTATGAAATTATTCATATATAAATCCTAAACCCTAAACCACAAATTCATTAGTAATATTAACCAAACTTTGAATGCATTTGAGATTAGCAATAGCATTAATGAATTATACCAATTGGGAGGTTGAAGAGGGGATAGACCAATAAATAGCGAATGATTTTAGCTATAAACTAATTAAAGTAAGCATTCAAAGTCTGAGAAAGAGGTTTTGCTTCCCATCTGTATCAACCATGTGTTTGTAGCCGTCCAAGTATAACAACCCTTTTTTTTCAAAAAGTGGATAGGCCAATTTTTGGGAAAGTGACGTATTGGTTTGATGATTTTGATTTTGGATATTTCTTTTTCGGCCGAATACTAGAATATATATTAATTTTGTAGTCTTTTGCAATGTTGACACAACTACTTAAAATTCAATTATTCAGATATGGTTATTAACTTATTATTAATGAAAGTTATGGTTACCATTAATGAATAGTACTCTTTCTATCACGTTATATAGTGCACTATTATGAGAAATTCATATTTCAAGATATAGTGTTATGTGCGGATTACATTATATTTTTTATTGTATTTTCAGTATTTTCTCTAATAAATAAACTCATATATTATATTATTACTAATACATTTAATAAAAATTCTTTAATAATTCGGTCAAATCATAAATGAATGAAAGATAATTTCCCTTAAAGCCTTACTCTTTACAATTATTGATGACCCACGGGAACTTAGAAAAAAGAATGAATTAGAGAATGATTACAATTTATTAATGTATGAAGTATTATTAAATGAGGGTAATTTGATAAATAATAGAAAAAAATTTTGATTGCTAATTATTATCTTAATATGTGTGTGATAGTTAAAAGTGTACTATAAATTAGTACGGAGAAAATATTTTATTAAGATATTAGCAATCCTCGGTACAATTGCGGACTTGGGTTGTCTACTGCTTTATTGCAGCAACAGATCTAAATCTTTCAGATTTTATATATTATTTTTTATTTTAAGTGAAACATCACGAAAAATAAAAAAAAATCTTCTAGCTATAAGCTTTAAAAAATAATTATTATATATTGAAATTTTTTAAAAAATCTGGACAATTCAAATCTATTATCAAAACAGCAGCATCTAACGGCAATTGAGAACCCATTCTCGTATGGGGAAGTTAAACTTTATTTTGGGAAAACGGGCACAAAAATAATATATAACGATAAACTTTGATTTTATTTATATATAACAGTATGTAATCCATATAATGTATGAAATTTAAATTTGAATGCACGATATTTTAAAAAATAAAATAAAAGAGGGCCATGAGATGGTAGGTGAACGGCAAAATCATTTCCATTTTGTGTTATTTTCTTACTCTTTTTTTTTTGCCAGAAAAAAAAATATATTAAAATATCAGCAAGAGGTACTCATTTTGGAGTTATATTGTTTTCCTGTTAGTTTTAGTGTAATGTTGAGTCATTTATTTACTTGAGTCACGCGTAATTTCTGACTTAATTTTAATTTAATTTTTAGTAAATAAAATAATCTTAAAAAATAGTTTTTTTTTTAAGTTATAAGAACCTAAAGTTAAAGGTCTCATTTTGTTCTTAGTGCCTAATAATGGATAGAATGAAAAGCAAAGATTGCACACAAGTAGGTTCAGTTAAAAATTATTGGTGGATAAAATGTGGATATAGATTCTATATGCTGCTAGTTCATCCAAGTTTTATAAAAAATACACATTGAATTTTGTGTAAATTTCATCACTTTGGCCCATGAATATGAATAATGTCACTGCCTTCCATTTCCTTATTATAAACCCACCTCGTACTACCTTCCTTTCCCTTTTATAAACCCACCTTTCCATTTCCCCCAAAGATCTTGGTCATGCCGGACTTTCTTTTAACTCCCTACTTTTGTCTTATAACACTCTTTTATAAACATTTCTTTTTACAGCAACCTTTTTTGGAATAAATAAACAATATATTAAGAAGAAGAGAACAAATACAGACAAGAAATCAAATTTTATAGTATCCTTTCATCATTTACCACCTCCTTATAACAAGGAGAGATTGATCAAAGGTGCCAAAAACATAAATCTTAGTTTTAGCTAACTTAATTATTTTCTCCAGTTCCAAATATAAAATATAATGAGATGATATAGGTTGTATTATGCATTTATTTTTTTTAAAATTTCACAATTCATTAAATAAGTGAAAACAATTAACTTTAATTAATTATATGATAGTAGAAGTGTTAAATATTGAATATGAGCATTTTTTTGGAAAAAAATTTAATTTTATGATAGATTTAATAATTCCAAATTTTTTTAACTGTATTCATTTGTCTATGTGAATTACACCCTCCTCTAGTTCCGAATATAACTCATTTTTAATTTTCTCACACATTTTAAAAAAATAAGTTTGATAATTAAACTTGTTAAGAAGTTTTAATATTCCCACCATTTACCCTTATTAATTATATTATAATTCATAACTCTCATAACATTTATCTTTTACATATATTAATTATAAACCAAAGCATAAATGAAAAAAAATAATTAATGCGTGAGATATAAGATACTGATCAAATATTATTTTTAGAAAATGCCTTATATTTAGA
Source organism: Adenanthera pavonina (assembly GCA_026686845.1). Lineage (NCBI taxonomy): Eukaryota > Viridiplantae > Streptophyta > Magnoliopsida > Fabales > Fabaceae > Adenanthera > Adenanthera pavonina. Next base: position 6,936,081 of record JAIVEN010000009.1, read on the forward strand.
TTTCGAAAATAATTACTCTCTCCGATCCTATTTATGAGAAAAAAATTACTTAACGGGTATTAAGAAAAATAATTTTAGCTAGTTAAAACTAATTAATTTATCTCACATTTTAAGTTTCTTTCAAAATTATCCCTATTTAACTTAATATTAATTTGAATTACTAATATGTTTAATCTCTTTCTCACACAATTAATGAATGGTAACTTTTAGAAATAAAAAATTTAATGCATCATTAACTTTTTTTCATATTTATTACTCCCTCCGATTCTTAATATAAGACCCTTTTAACCAAATCATGTGGATTAATAATTGAAATTAAAATTAATTAACTACCTCGATTTCTCCAAAAATTTCAATATTTTTTCAAAACTACCCTTATTTAATCTATTTTTCTTTCTCTTTGAATATATTAAATAGAAGTATTTTTTGGAAATGTATAATAAATACTACCTCGTATATTGTAAATGATCTTATATTTAGGATCAAAATAAAAAATCTTATATATAGGATTGGAAGGAGTACCATCTAGTTAAGAAAATTTCCCTTATAAATAAATAAAAGTGGAGGGAGTATTTGTTAGCTTTTATTGCCAGAGGCAGTAACTTGTAATTACACAAGCTTGTCTATGAACTTTTCACAGAAACTAATGTCAACACTTCAATGAACTTTTCTTGCAAATTAATGTTGTGGTCTCAAACCATCTCAATGGAAGGAAACTCATGTGCAACACATTAAAGTCCATGGTTCTGGACCGAATCCTTTTCAGCATATAAGCTTTTTCGGAACAAATCCTCCACATTCGGCCTTTGAATGGAGAGGTTGCATTCAAGTTACATCACCATCAGCCAAGCCATCGTGTGACTGACATTTTGCCACCTCTGCATTGTTTTTCTTAAAAAAAATAAAAATAAAGTAAAACGATTTATTTTGTGGCAAGATTTCAAACCCGGCTTCCAGTTCACAATTTTCCATCACCATCGTCCAAGCTATCTTGTGACTGACATTTTGGCAGCATGCTGGATTTTGCAGATGATGTCGGTAGCTCTTTCATTCCATTGCCCTGATAGCTTTTCTTCCTTTCGCACAATAACTCTTCTTCAAAGACAATGCAGATTTACCAAATGGTCATTAGCCCCAGTAGAAGAGATTGGGATTTTTCAAGCATAAATTCTTGGTTTGAGATTGTGTGACTACAGAAAAAAGCCTTTCCGAGAGTTTTTTCCATTTGGGTGTCAGTGGCGAAGCAATACCGTAGATTTGGTTTTTTTTCCCTCTTCCTTTATGTCAGGTGAATATAATTTATATTATACAGTACAATTGATGGAGGTAGGCTGTAGGGAGCTTAATAGGCATGTGATAATACAAGGCCAAAATAAATAAATATATATATATAGACCTGTGTGCATGTTTTTTTAGATTTATATTATAAAATATTTTATATTAATTATATATATTAAAAAAATTATTTTTTTAATTGAAATCAATATAAAAAGTATTTACATTTTCTACTTTATCTTTATTAAATATCTCATTTTATTATTATTATAATATTATAAATAAAGAGAAAAAAATAATTAAAATAATATAAAATAAAAAAAATAATATCTGATGTCTTATATTTTAAATAAAAAATTTATCATATAAAATATGTTATAATATAATAAAAGAAGTATATATTCTTGCGCATTTGTTGAGAGTGGAAGAAGTTGTTATCCTAAGTCCTTCCGCTACTTCCATTGATTTCCTCCTCTTAACCTTTCTTCGTCACGAATGAAACCCCATTGTATTGCTGGTTGTGGTGACGAAGCTGATCGACCGTGGGGACCAAGGTAGATCCAACTGGTTGTTGAGCGTCAATGATGTCGAAGAAGGAAGCATGGGTTTTGAATTCAGGAGCTGTTTAGATTAGCGTAGGATAAAAAGTGATTTTAAAAAAGTGATTTCTAAAATTGATTTTGATTAAAATTAAGTTTGATTAGTGATTTCTGTTTAAATTTTTTTTTCTTAAAAGTGATTGAGATAATTAATTTTGGTTGAATATTGTTTATAAAATCCCCTTTGGATTTAAAATATTTGAAATTAAATTATTTTTTTAAAAAAACCATTTTGTATTAAATATTTAAAACTGGTAAAAGTGATTATTTCAAATTAAAATGCAAGAAAATTTTGTTTAAGTAAAATCATAGTGTAACCGTAAAATTCCAGTATATTGTAATTTTCAAACATTTATTCAAATAGCCTCACATGATTGCAAAACTAATTATAACTGCATAGAAGAACTCCTTTCAAAGGTTCCACCTGTTAGCCAAATAGGTACGCAATTGACAACTTTAGCTTTTTCTTTTCTTTCTTTCTTTTTTTTTTCCAAAGCAAGGTGTATATGTGGCAAAATACCAGTCACAGGATGGTTTGGACGATGGTTAGGTGACTTGACTGCAACTTCTCCGTTCAAAGGCTTAATGGAGAGAAGAAACTCTTTTGATTTACTTTTTGAAGAGTTTATCACCTAGGATATGTTTGGTATGTTAGTAGATTGTTGGAAAAATTAACCTTTTGGTCTCTGAATTTTGCATCAATTTTGAAATCAGTCCTTAAACTAATTTTTTTTAGATAATGCTCCTTAAACTATTTAACCATGGCATAGTTAGTCCCTCAACTTTGCATCGATTTTGAAATCAGTCCCTGAACTAATTATTTTTAGATAATGCTTCCTAAACTATTTAATCGTGGCATAGTTAGTCCCTCAACTATCATATTATATGTAAATTAGTCCCTATGAGTGTTACGTGGCAAGATTGATATGAAACGGTGCTGATATAACAAATAAAGTTACTGATGTGGCAGACGGAGTTGCTGATGTGGTAGACACATAGGTAAGAGGTGTTGATTAGGATTAAAGAGTAGCTGATTTTAGTCCTTATATTTTACCATAATTTATAATTTAATCCTTAAACTTTATTATTTTTCTTATATTCATCCTCAAACTTTATGTCTATTTAAATAGTCATCATTCAACTATTTAGGGACCATTTAATCATAGTCAACATTCCTTATAATTAAAACATATTTCAATTTGTCAAACTTACTTTTACAAAAAGAATATCCAAACACATCATCTTCTAACAAACTTACTTTTATCCAAACTTTATTTTTACAAATTTCATTTATTCTAGTAAGTTTGTTAGAAGATGATATGTTTGGATATTCTTTTTGTAAAAGTAAGTTTGATAAATTGAAATATATTTTAATTATAAGGAATGTTGACTAGGATTAAATGGTCCCTAAATAGTTGAATGATGACTATTTAAATAGACATAAAGTTTGAGGATGAATATAAGAAAAATAATAAAGTTTAAGGACTAAATTATAAATTATGGTAAAATATAATGACTAAAATCAGCTACTCTTTAATCCTAGTCAGCACTTCTTACCTATGTGTCTGTCACATCAGCAACTCTATTTATTACTTCAGTACCGTTTCATATCAATCTTGTCACGTGACACTCATAGGGACTAATTTACAAACAATATGATAGTTGATGGACTAACTATGCCACGGTTAAATAGTTTAGGGAGTATTATCTAAAAAAAATTAGTTCAGGGACTGATTTCAAAATCGATGCAAAGTTGAGGGACTAACTATGCTACGGTTAAATAGTTTAAGGAGCATTATCTAAAAAAAATTAGTTCAGGGACTGATTTCAAAATTGATGCAAAGTTCAGGGACTAAAAGGTTAATTTTCCCTAGATTATTTAACAGAATTGGAATAGAAATTGAAATGTGAAGTTAGAAAAAAGAAAATGAATGGAAGTGAATTTAAAAAGTATATTTGGTATGTAAAAAAAATAAATAAATGGGATCATTATATAAATTTTATTAGGAGAATTGGGAAAAAATACTAAAAAATGAACTTATATTCTACCTTTCGCCAACTCACTTGCATCACATCCATCCTCTTCTGATATCCTTTTCCCTTTCGCCGTCCTACCCTCCTCCAACATGTCCCTTACATTACATCCTTTATCCTTCACAGGATCTAAGGAAGCACATATTAAGATTCGATTCGGCACATATTTGAGGTCCTTTAGGTATTTAGTTTCATACTCTATTCCCTTCCTCTCTCCATTTTTCTTTGAGAATACATATCAATGCGATGTTTTTTTTTTGTGATTTAAATTTTCTATCATCATGCTTTTATAAAATCTCTAACTTCCAATAACTTAATTTACCTTTACATTCTATGAAGTTTAAAATTTAGTCATATTTTTGTTGTACATAAGCTGTTTGTTGAATTGTTTAAATGATAATAAAAGCTAGTTTATCTTTTATTTAGGAAATTGCACATGTTAAGAGATTATCTTCTTAATTCTACAATGCATTTTGTTTGTGTGTGTGTTAACTATTTATTCATGATTTGACTTGCTAAAATTTAGTCTCATGGAGATACTGAAAATGTAAAATCTTGAAAAAGAAAATTGAAAAGGAATGTGGCTTTTCTAAAGAGTACTTTATTATATTGAATTTATTCCATTAGTATTTTTTGGTGGTGCAGAGACACCCTTGAGTCTTCTGAAAGTAAAACAAATGTGAAATGAATCCTTGACATGTCACTTTGTTATTAATTTCCCCTAAGATTCTAAAAATAAACAAGCCTTACAGTTATAATTGATTTGTGGCAAGATTAGGCATTAAGGTTGCTGTCAAGGCAAAATATAGGATCACTTTTCTAGTAAAATTTGCTCTAGTTGTAATTATGCATCTTATACAATTTACATATGAAATGGCTTGTAGTGTGATTTTGGTTGTTTGTATTTGCAGGTAGGGCATATGGCAATGCTCAGCAACCAAGCAACTTTGATAGATGTTATGGCAAGTTCAAGTGTGTAATTCGGCTTGAAATTTTACAAGTGGGAGATGTGATTTGGCTTCATTTTGGCATGATTTTTTGTATATCATGGTCATTTTGTGTTGATATAAAACATAAGCTACCACATGTTGGGGAATGTTGTGTTATTGTTGTTGTTAAATTGTATCAAAGCAATTGTAATGACATGTAATGCAAAATTTTAGCTCAAAATGTGCTTATGTAAAAAAGCAAAAAAAAAAAAAAGAAGCTTATTGATGCCTATTTTGTGACCCTTAATTTTTTTTCAAGTATTGGTTTCATATGTTATCTCTATAAGTATATATATAATGACAACTTTAATTATAATGTCGTTGATGTTACAATGATTTGTTTAGTTGAAAACATATACTCATTTAGTGTGCATAGAATCAGGTTCATGGTGCAGAAAAAAAATGGTCAACTAATAAAATTCATTTTTTCTAGTTCAAAATGAGGAATTATTGACTGATTTTTAAATCCTTTGATTAAGTGTGCAAATAACTCATGGTCCACGGTGTCAACGAAAACAATGGTCAACGACCAAAATTCACTTTTCTAGTTCAAAATGTGAACTGGTTGATTAAGTTATAAATCCTATGAAGAAGTGTGTATATCACTATTGGACCATACTACATGCAAAAGCAAAATGGTCAACCACCAAAATTTATTTTTCTAGTTCAAAGTTTGGACCAATTGATTATTTTTATGACCCTCAATAAAGTATTCATAGCATTCTGGACCATTTTTTAATTTCATTTGGAAATTTTAATGTCCTTAAAAAATTATATTATAACTTGGAAATATTCTATTATACTAAGGATACTTTTTAATCACGCTTGAAAATTTCAGTCTCCTTGAAAAAATTTTATTCTAACTTAACAATATTCTAATCTCACTTGAAAATTTTCTTGGCAGCTTTGGAAATTCTATCAACAGCAAGAAAAAATTCTACATTATTTTAAAAATATTCTAAGTTGCCTTGCACATTTTTTAGGCAGTCTTGGAAATGAATATGGGCAATGTAACTTTGAAAAGTTTCATGAGACATGAGGATTCAATTGGGTTATAGAGTGAAAAATTCTCCATTTTGGAAATTTTCTACATTACCTTGGAAATTTTCTATCCCTCTCAAAAATTCTATCATCTAGAAAAAAATTCTACATTAGTTTGAAAATTTTCTAAGTTACCTTGCATATTTTCTAAGTACCATTGGAAATTTTATCAACTGCAAAAAAATTCTACACTGCCTCAGAAATATTTTAAGTTGCCTTACATATTTTCTAAGCAGTTTTGGAAATTTTATCTATTATAAAAAAAAATTCTATACTATCTTGAAAATATTCTAAGTTGCCTTATATATTTTCTAAGTTACTTTGGAAATTCTATCTATTAAAAAAAATTTTACATTACTTTAGAAATATTCTAAGTTACCTTGCACATTTTTTAATTAACCTTCAAAATGAGTGTGGATTATGTAATTTGAAAAAGTTCCATGGGGATATGGGGTTCGATTGGGTTATGAAGTAAGAAATTTTATATTGATTTGGAAATTTTTAACAGTGCCTTGGAAATGTTCTATCCCTTTTGGAAATTCTATCACTCGAAAAAAAATTTTACACCAGTTTGAAAAATTTTTAAGTTGCTTTGCACATTTTTTAAACAATCTTGGAAATTTTATCTACTGCAAAAAAAATTCTACATTACCTTGGAAATATTCTAAGTTGCTTTGTACATTTTCTAAGTAGTCTTGAAAATGAATGTGGGCCATGTAACTTGAAAAAGTTTCATGGGACATGGGGTTCATTTGGGTTATGAAGTAAAAAATTTTGCATTGATTTGAAAATTTTCAACATTGTCTTGAAAATTTTCTATCCCCCTTGGAAATTTTATTATTTGGAAAAAAAATTCTACACTAGCTTGTAAATTTTCTAAAGTTGTCTTGCACATTTTGTATGCACCTTTGGAAATTCTATCAGTTACAAAAAAAATTCTACACTGCTTTGAAAATATTCTAAGTTGCCTTGCACATTTTCTAAGCAGCATTGGAAATTCTATCTATTGCAAAAAAAAGTCTACATTGCTTTGAAAATATTTTAAGTTGCCTTGCACATTTTCTAAGCAGCATTGGAAATTAACATGAATCATGGAACTTTACTTGGAAAAGTTCCATGGAATATGGGGTTCAATAGAGTTATAGAGTGAACAATTTTACATTAGTTTGGAAATTTTCAACATTACCTTGGAAAATTTTTATCCTCCCTTGGAAATTTTATTATTCGAAAAAAAATTCTACACTAGTTTAGAAATTTTCTATGTTGCCTTGCATATTTTCTAAGCATTCTTAGAAATTCTATCAACTGCAAAAAAATTCTACTCCGCCTTGGAAATTTTCTACCTTAAGAAATGAAGTAGAATTTTGGAATTTGCAAGGCAAATTAGATTTTTTTTTTGGAATGATTTTAGAAAATATACAAGTGAAATTTGAAATCTTTTATACTCAATCCAAATTGACCCCAAAGGAGGTAGCACTCCTCCAAGTTAGGCCATCAACAGTCATTTTCAGGTTATAGTAGAAAATTTCCAATGTTTGGTAGAAAACTTATAAGGCAGCTTTGATTTTTTTGCATCAGAATAGAACCTCCAAGGCATGTTAGAAAATTTCCAAGGAAAAGTAGAAAATGTGCAAATCATAGTAGAATTTTTCTCTCTAATAGAATTTCTAAGGCGAATTAGAATTTTTTGAAATAATTTTAGAAAATGTGCAAGTTGACCTTAAAATTTTTTATGGTCAACTCAAATTGACCCCAGGAGAGTTGGCACTCCCCCAAGTTAGATCATCATTAGTCATTTCCGAGTTATGGTAAAAAATTTCCAGTGGAAAGTAGAAAATTTATAAGTTATGATAGAATTTTTCTCACCCCAGTAAAATTTCCAAGGCAAATTAGAATTTTTCTCCCACATGAGATGTCATTTTCTCGAGTTACATAACCCACAGTGATTTCTAAGTTCAAGGAGAAAATATCCAATTAAAAGTAGTTAATATGCAAGGCATGATCAAATTTTGGTATGGTCCTAGAATTTCAAGGCTCATTATAATTTGTGATCAATCGCGAATTTCCAACTACAAGAAAATAGTCAACTAAAAATCATGGCACTTAAAACCAACCCAAAAAAAGTCCAATCCTAACCCAAGTTTCTAAAAAATGGTTGACCACTTTTATTTTATAACTATATTTACTAAAACTGTCAATTGACTATTTTTAGTGGTTTGTCCACTAAGGTGCATATGTCTTGGGCATGTTAAATGTTGACTAAGTCATTTCCAAAAAACAGTTGACCACTTATATTTTATACCTATATTTACCAAAATGGTTACCAAAATGGCTGGTCAACCATTTTGTGTCTCGTCCACCAAGATGTACATGTCTTGGGCACGTCCAATGCTGATCTAAGTCATCCAAAAACAGTTGACCACTTCTATCTTATAACTATATTTACTAAAACTGTCGATCAACCATTTTTAGTGGTTTGTCCATCAACCATTCTACTTTGCCTTAGAAATTATACCAAAATAAGAAAAATTTTACCAACACTTATAAATTTTCTACTTTCCCTTGGAAATCTTCTATTATGACTTGTAGAGTTCCACATCACCGAGTTCAGTAGCTGAGAAAAAATGATGAATAATAAAATTTCATCTTTTCAGTTCAAAATTTGTGAGTAGTTAACTATTTTTCAAAATAAGTTGGGTCAACATTTCATGTAAACAAGATGTGTGGACCTTTGTGGACGAACTAGTAAAAACAGTTGACTCGTAGTTTAAGTATATGAAATTATAAAATGGAAGTGGTTAACCGTTTCTTAGTTCTTTAATACTAGCTGTGCGAATCTATTGTGAGCAAGGTTTAGTATCTTAGAGAAATGGATAACCAGAAAATCTAACATTTTAAGGTCAAATTTATGACTAGGTGACCATTTTTCGACATGAGTTGGATCATGATTGGATATGACTAATACGCTAGGACCATGGTGGACAGACCATTTAAGTGGTCCATTGGTAGTTTCATGAAGTGTAGTTATAAGATGGGAGTGGTCAGTTGTTTCTCCAAATTACAACATAGCAAATTGTAAGTGAAGTTAGATTGATAGCATGTGAATTATGGTAAAACATATTTGTCCTTGTTGCTAAAGAAAAGTATCCTATAATGATTAAATGGTTAACATAGGAATAAGCACATTTAATCAATTGTTCCTAGTGCATAAACATCATGTTAAGAACCATCACATACAACTTAGGCCCAATATTAGACCAACATATAAAATATTCTAGGAAAGCATAAATTACACAATCTAAACATGTTATCCTCAACACTTTATCTTGAACTAATCTTTGCTACTCTTTATACTCAGCGCAATATTCTTTCTTGAATATATTTAACCAGACACATATAATCTTTTCTTTTCACCTCCTTTCCTCTTCATTGCAATCCTACCACAATTTCAAGTGACTAAGCTTTTCACCACTTCTACCATAATACACCAAACTCTAATCAACAATAACTTTATGGCCGATTGCAAAAACACATCATTGCTATTATAGTCAGATAACTTATTACCTAATGCTTCTGGATACTTCATTGGGATCACAATAGTAATTTGAATAAAAAACACACAAGACAACATATACAAAGACCTATCAATGTATTTGAAGGACTATGATTTCAAGAACTATCCACGTTATGATTTGAAGAACTATAATTTGAATGAAAATACACACAAGACCATATATACAAAGATCTATCAACATATATATATAGCCTTAATTATGATCAGCAACAAAAATTAACAAGCTTTGGTGAAATAACATAGTAAAGGAGACTTTGAGGCCAACGATAAGTGACCTTCTAGCAAGCAAATCACTTTTAGAGATTTTATTGAACATCTGGCAGGCATACTAAAAAAGAAGTAATAGAACTCAAACTTAAGACAACAATCATTGAACATACAACTCATAATAGCAAGCATTGAGTTAGATGAATACTTTGCAAGCACCAAATGGAGGGAAGAAGTTAAAGTTGAGACTTAGATGAAAACAAGATAAATGGTATTCAAAGGTAAGCCCAACTTTAAGAATTTCATATTGTGATTAAGAAAAGGGCACACCTGAAATAGATGACTAGTAACGTAGATATCAACACCTTACATGGCATCACCTCCTCTTAATGTAGATATTTTCACACGATACAAATAAGTAAACCCTGAATGTCGAGCCTCCAAAATCTCCTACGTTCCACACCATCTTTTCACTATCATTGTAGATCTCAACTTCACCGACAGTGTCACCTTCTCCACCTTCAACTTTGAGATCAAGGCTTCACCGTGGCTATCATCCTTTTCCCCCAAATGGCTATTGTTCATAGTGCAAATCTCCCCCTTTGTGTGTAATTTTGTTTTTCAAATTTCAGGGACAATTTCATCACTTCACATCAATTTTTTATTCCATTTTCATTTTCATTGTTGCTACAATGTGCAGGTCCCATTTTCCAAATATTTTTATATTTTGGTATTTATTCCTAATTCTCCCAATTTTATCCGATATGTATATTTATAATATTAAAAGGCTAAAATATTCTTGTCAAAATAAACTAAATCTATCATTAAAGACCCCCACCATGAAAGTAAATCATGGTATTCCACCATTGATTGATATAGAGTCGATGGAGGATGACGAATGATGTTGTTGAAGAAACGATAACATTGAAGGGATGATGGTGATGGAGAAAGGTATGGGGAAGATAAGAATGAATGATCTCATTGTCACCTTGAAATTATTGCCAACAAACATTGCTACAGTTGTTGATCTTGCTATCACTCATCCTAGCCATCGATGTGGAAGCTACCATTCGTCTATGCCTATTAAGCAATGTGATTGATTTCGTGGGATATTTTGGAGGGCAGTTTGGTCAAAAAAATTGAATTCCATGGAAGTCACAACAATTCCATGGCCCATGGGATGGAATTAGATTTTAATATTTGGTGGAATCAAATTTCTTGGAAATCTATACCGGTAGTAGTTAGTTCATGTGGTTTGATATTTATTTCCTTTAAATAAAGTTTTGAGTTTGAATTTTGTGTATGAAGAAAATTGTTGCTAAGAAATTTTTATAGTTATGCAATTTCATTCGAATAATTCATGTAACTGACCTCACTTAGTGTGATAAGACTAGTGTTATTATTGTTGTTATATAATCTAATTTGACTTGATTTAAATTAGTTGAACCCATTGTGGTTTATGGAAACCCATTGGTGTTAAAAAAAATCTTGAGAATCTTTAATGATTCATACCAAACAAACATAGATATATTGGGATTTCATTTCCAATTCCATTTCTGTACTAATGATTTTTGTATACCAAATGGGGCGTTGATCTTCTTCCATAAACATGAGAAACAAGGTTTACCATAATGAAATGCGAAAAATCAACCTAGTATTAATCTGTAGTAGCATAGTAGATCAAGGCTATTTCTCCTAATCTATTCTCTGAAGGCATAATTTCAATTACCAAAGTGTGAAAAAGATGCAGTAAACAAATGGGGATTGGAGCACTAAAGAACCTATCGAAGTTATTTTACTACATGCTGTTGCTTTGACAGAATGGTTGATAACGATCCATATGAAAAGCTGTTTTATTATTCCTTGTTTTGTGGCTAGTCGCTTTCATCACTTGATCAATTGGCCTCACCTATAAGAACAATCAATCAGTTACGATCAAAGAGCAATTAAGTCTCTCTTGTTGGCAAGTTAGTCAAGTTAATTAGGAGGCCACACTTTCAAAGAGCAATCCAACTTCAAGCTAACAGATTAATTGACCAGAGTCTCTTTAAAAATCCCATAATTGGTTCGTTTGATTCTTGATGCAACCAATCTTTAATATCTTCAATTCTTAAAATTCTTTATTTCTCGCTCATTTTCATTTTGATAGTCCTCTAAGTGAAGCATGGTAATAATGTTTTATCCTTTTTTTTCCCCTTTAATTAGTATGGATCTTATCTTCAATTCTTAAAGTATGGAATATATTGCATATAATCTGAAAAATGAATCATATTATTTATGGCTCATGAAGAGTGTGATTTATTAAAGTTTTTGTAATATATATATATATATATAGTTTTCACTCTTCTTTTTCTTAACACAAATTCTATGTAAAATGATAAAATTCTAGAAGAAGGGGTCTTAACATATGAGAGATGAGAGACAATGCCCCAGACTCATTATTTTCTCTTTTCTGTTATATTCTCATCATATTGTCCGAAAAGGAAATAAAATTAACACATAAGAAAAATATTTAAAAAAATAAATGCTTATTTCTAAACTTAAGAAAATGCAATACTAGCCCAACTATCTCCTCATATCATTTTGCTTTTGCTTTTTTCCTCTTATACCCCCTTCATTTCAGAATGTAGGAAACATTTTCTAATATTTTTTTATTTTAAAATAAAAAAATAAATAAATTTTGTTTGATTAATTAATGTGTTCTTTTTAAATTTTATCCTTAATTAAAGCAGATTTATTTTTATGAAATATGAATTAAAGGAAAATTAAGTGAGAAGGAAATTTATTTACAATTTTAACTTCTTAAAGCAGAATTTTTCCCATAAGAAAATCAAATACCAAACGAATCTTGAAAATCACATATTGTTTCTTTATTGAAAATCATATTGAAATGGGTGTTCAATCCATGGTGTTGAAGACAGCTTAGGTCTATCATCTAGAAAATCTAACAAAGGTGATTTAAATCAGATTGAAATTACAAGTGTTCATCAGGGGGAACCAAAACGACTACTTATGCCTCAAACGTGTTGATACTTTGACTTAAAATTAATTAGGAGATTTAAATTAATCATATTGAAATTAGCATTCAGAATGAGAACTGTATTTGTGCCATTTCTTCAATGAAAATCTCCAATGCAACACATCAATTCATTTGTGCCATTTCTTTAAATGTTCTTCAATGAAAATTTTCAATGCAAATATGGGTGGGAATAAAAAAATTATTTATTTGCAGCATTATGTCTAATTCATTTTTAAAATTTTGATAGTTGAGAAATTACATCACATTGGATCACTCCATATCATTAATTATTGTAGTATATTAGTGGGAACATTAAATGAGAGTATTTGTGAAAAAAAATTTTAGTAATATATTTATGATATCTGATTATTTTTTTAGTTTTGATTATATGATTATTTATTTTTTATATTCTAAAATTGAGGGAGTATTAAAGAAGAGGAGGACTAAACGCTAAAATTCGTAGAAATCTGTTGGATTAACTTCCTTGTTATGATTTTTCTTTTTGCCACTATGAAAGTTTTTATTTGTTCTTGGAAAAATAAGATAGTTCTTTAATAACCATCAAATGTTTGATTAAACTAACAAAAAAATTTTATTAATTTAATTAGAGGTATTGAGTTTTAACCCTAGAAATGTAGTCTGCCACCTTTTGAGATACTGCTGAGTTTACTCCAGACAGGTTTAGAATATCATGTACTCAGGTAAATTAAAAGAAAACGATAGACCTTTTAATGACCACAATAAGAACACCAACAATTTCCTTTTATTCATACCCAAACAAGAACCGCCAAGGTTACTGGTTACGTTGAGGAGATGAAGTCCTCTCCGTTGACATTCGAACCGACCCGTATATAAAACGGTCCAAAGCCTGACACGATCCAGACCCAATATTTTCATTCATTGAAATTAAATTATTGGACCGTGTCGTCCCAACCCAAGTCGCTGCATCAAACCAGGGTCAGCGAGCCTTGCGGTGGATACCAACGGACCAACACGAGCTGCACAGGGAGCTTCACCCGACGAGAAAACACATGGCGAAGGAAGCTACGAGGTCGCGGAAGAGTTCTCTCTCATCTCCCTCTGCTTCTTCTGCTTCCGATGAACGATCCACAGGACCTTCTTCGAATGGGTAAGCAGCTTACTCTACTCTCTTAGTTACCATATATACGCATAAACGCTTGTGCCATTATTGCTCTCACTCTGTTCCTTACTCTCATCAGTATTTTATGGTGCTAGTGACTTTCTCTTTGGTTTCCAAGAGAATCCAGAAAATACGAATGGGGAGGAAATAGAGTGAAATTTCGACCATGTTTTCGCTTTGCTAGTTATATTATGTCAACATAACTCGCCTCAACTGAGTGTTGGGGTTCACCAATTTGCCTGATGGTTCAACAATTGAAAAATTTTTGCTCCCTTTTAAAGATTTCAATTTGCATTTAATAATTAATAAAAAATGAACTTCGGAAGATGGCTAAATGGATTATTGAAGATGGGTGGGATCTGGGACTCAATTTTCTTTTGTTTCTAATTTTAAATAGCTGTGTGAATCTTCTCGTTTGAGTTTAATTCTTTGTTTGTTTGAAAAATATTGCTCTCATAGAGATTGCTCAAGAAAGTAAGGAACGAAGGTTTTAACAGATAATTAAAAAAAAGTTGGGTGGGAACCTGTTGTAAAATCTGTGTGATGAATTCTTGGTCCGTGTAAGACAAAATTTTGTTTATTTCAATGACTTCTGAAACTCCTTCTGTGACTGTATACATTGTTGCTTTGGGATTTTCAGCAGAATAGTGTTGAGGGTGAAATTCAATGAGGGGATGAAGAGATCTGGCCAGCTGGCTAACTCAGGAAAGAAGCCCAAAGTAAAGCAAAAGAAGATTAACAAAAAACTTGATGCTAAGAAGCCAAAGAAGCCCCCAACTGCTTTCTTCTACTTCTTGTATGTCTACCTGCTTCCTTTTCTCTTTACATATGATATTAGTTATTAGTTTCTTCTAAGATGTTAGTTCTCTGGAGTCACACATGCCTTTTTATATTATCCTGTTGTTGGCACTTGTCATGGAAACACTTACAGAAGAAGAGTATGCTGTCTTTTACTTTGATATACATAGAAATGAAAACAACCTTATCGTGTATTTTGAATGTTTAAAAATATTGAGATACTAAGGATTGTTTGTGGTTCATGGTTATAATGAACAGCCTACAGCTGTTGATGTTGCATGCTTACAAAGATCTTTTCCTGGATAACATTTGCTTGTTAATGTAATTTTTATCAATGGGGAAGATGGAATTCTATTAAAATTCATTGCTTTATGATATATGTTATGTGTGGGACTAGAACAACGCTAAATACTAGACAACCATAAAAAAATTTAGAAGTTGCCATATAGACAATCATTTTTTAATTCAGCACCACCTCAAGTTCAAGAATCAAGACAATGATTCATCTTCAAATGTAACTATCACGACTCATTTAAACTGTGATGGGTTAGAATGGTTAGTCTTTGTTAAGGTTTAGTCATGCGTACAACAACAACAAATTTATCCTACTAAGTGTGGTTGGTTATATGGATCACACAATGTCATTGGACTCTATAAAAAACAACTCTTTGGATATATTATTTTACTAAAAGATCCCACTTCATAACTTCTTTAAGTGTCCTTCTTAGCCTCGTTTTATATCTTTTTATAGAGTTAAAGACAATTTGATCAACTCTCCTTACTGGCTCTTTTAGTGACCTTCTTTGTACATATCCAAACCATCTTAATTGATTTTCTATCTTTTTCTTCTTGATAAGTGCTATGTTAACTTTCTCTTATATATAATCATTTCGAATCTTGTCCTTTTTTTTGTTTGGCCACACATCTATTTTAACATAGTTATGCCTACCTTGAAAAAAATATGTTGTTGTAATAGTCGGGTTGAGTTAAGTAGAGAATGCAAAGAAGCTGCCTCTGGAAGTTACCAGGCAATTTGTCCTATGATTTAGTAGTTTCATTCATATTGAGATTATTTCATATCCTGCTGTATTTTTCTTCTGGGATAGAAAAAGAAACTTCATTAGAAAATTTTAAAATATATATAGTAAATGAGGATAAAACATCAACCTAAGAGAGGGCAAACCAAAAAACTAAATGAAAGAAGAAATTGTTTAAACTTTTTTTTTTGGATGAAAAAGAAAGCACTTAGGCATTTTCTTTGAAAGAGGACTGCCGACTAAGTTTAAAATTTTTTGTTTAATTTGAAAAAATACATTATATCCAGATGATAACAGGATGGATCTTGAGATCTATATTAATTCTTTGAAAGAGGACTGCAACTCACTGAAATTCGCCTTCTCTAAATCCAAGCTATTAGACCCTTTACCTTGAAAGCCAAAACACATGATATGCTGGATTTGCATGTCTTATTGACATGGATCCTCTAGTCCAACCCCCTGCACCCCCCCCTCCCTTCTCCTTTTTCCTTCCCCCTGCTGGCAGGCATGAAAAAAAGAAGAAAGAAAAGAAATTGTATTGTCTGGATTATCTCTCATTCTTTTGTATCTGCAAATATGAATAATGTGACAGCTATCAATGATCTGTCAAGCTAATTCCCAGTTATTGCTGAGTTGTCAATTTTTGGTTTTGCTAACTTGCATTATTGGTTTTCCTTGCTCTTAGTTTTATTATTGATCGTTGCCTCACTTATACGAGAAGATTGCATCTGTGCGCTCTAATATTTACATCCAATTGCAAAGTCCACCCCAATCTAGAAACAATTGCAATTGATGTCCTTATCTATTAGACACATTATCACAACCCCCTTATCATCTATATTTGAACATTTTAACCAGATAAATTTACTATCTTTACTAATACTGTTATTTTATTTATTAATACCCCTTCTGGCCTCCTCTTTATTTTTACCTACCATTTTATTCTACTCCATCAATTTACAGAAAAACAGGCTTGATAATCATCCATTGCAGAATCTAAATGCTCAAAATCTCTACACCTTGCAAGTGGAACCTTAGTTGTATGTGCACAGTTTATGTCCTGTTCTTAGTTCTTACATAGTCAAGAGAAGATTAACCATAGGTACCTGTATCTCCAAGTTTCAGCTTCATAATGCAATGGTATGTTGAGCCTTTTGCCCTGAAATTTTAACCACTGGCCCTCTGCACCCATTTGTCTCCTCCTTTGTGACCATCTTCTTCAATGGCGTCATTCCATAAATCCTCTGTGGTTAGGAGTTGGCACCTCAGCGTCTAATTCTACTACTAGTTCGCCTTCCATTAACTATCAGCTGCTTTCTGATTTAGGCCTTCTGAAGCAGCCTCTCAACATGAACGTACAAAACCTGATGTTCAACTTTCAATCCATCCTTCAACCCCTGCCAAATTCCACACCTGAAAATTCTCGCTTTCTTGTCCTTAAATCTCAAGCTGTTTGGGAATTCTTCTGATTGCTTATTCGCGTTTCAAAATGAGTGTGTTGGAGAAATTGGGATTAAACCTTGGACAAGGACAAAAGGAGTATTAAATAATTGGAAAGGTACTTTTATAATTTAACATAATTAAAATTTCTGAATTTAGATGATCGGGGGCTTATTGCGATGGGGCTAATAGGTTTGGGGGTTGAATGTTTTTAAATTGGGGGCAGATGTTGCAAATGGAGGCAAAATTGAGGTTATGCAAGTGCAATATCTACTATTTATATGGTATTTTGTTAATGCTAATTAACCTAGAATAGTGGCTACATTGAACAACCATTTGTTACTTCTATCTCATAAATAAAGTTCATCGTAATCCATTACAACTGTTTTGTTTACTTTTTTTTTTCTTTTTCCAAGGGAGGATTTTCGTAAAGAATTTCAAAAGCAGAATCCAGATGTAAAGTCTATGCGTGATGTAAGTATTAACATTGATTTTTTTTTTTAAATAATTTATATCTTTAAGTGTCGGGAAGCAAGATAGTTGCACAATTGTTTGTGTAAATACTTCTTACAGTCTTTAAAAGCTAATAAAAATAGAAGTTAAGCACTGCCTTTTTTTTTTTTAATAATTTAAAGTTGCCAATTATTCAGCAGTCTGCAAGAAAGTTCAATGCTTTGCTGTGCAAATAGCTACTGATTTTTTTCCTGCCTCTTCTTGTTTTCTGCAAGTAACCTAATTCTATGTTTCCCCTCCTCCTTATTTTCATTCAGATCGGCAAGGCTTGTGGGGAGAAATGGAAAACAATGACTTATGAGGTTTGTATTTGTAACATTTTCTTTTCTTATTTTGCTTGAAGAATCGAGGGCATCATTATTATTGTTGATGTTAGATGGTTGAATCTGAGCCAATCCTATAGTGAAGTTAGTTCAGGAGCTTTCTTCCAAATTATTTGGGCATATGAAGTTGTGGAACTTCATTGCACTTGATGTTGACATGTCCAAATGTGGATGAATATAAATTTAATAAAACCACGTGCAGAACAAATTATTTGTTTCTTACATTTACCCAGATGAACTAGTGTGGATGATGTTGAAGTTCATTGTTACAGATTAATGCCTTGACATTCCTAGGATGGTATACAATTCTGAAATTCGGTAGTGTGATGATCAAAGTTGTTCTGTATGATCAAAGTCAGTTTTTGAATGAGTACTGGTGAAAAGGAAACAGAAGCGACACCTTTTTTATGACACTGTTATTGTGTCTGACAGGAGAAGGTTCAATACTACGATATAGCCACAGAAAAACGAGCAGAATTTGATAGAGCAATGATCGAATACAAGAAGAAAATGGTAAAGAATCTGTCATTTCCATGGCCAATGAACTGAGTCTTATTTGCATGAATAAATGGATAGGGATTTATATAAATGGTTATCTGATATTTGGCAGGAAAGTGGAGAGTTCGAAGAATCTGATGAGGATTCAGAGTTTGACGAGGTGTAACCATTATGTTTGAAATAGGGATGATTCTGTATAATTGGAGTTGATCGGGCTAGAAATTGTACATCTAATTGTAGTCAGTTGATGTTTATCCCTGTGAATAATTACCAGTCACTGTACCATATTTCTTTTTTGGTGTAAAGTACTGATTCTGATGATTACTATTGCAGACATAGGCTAAGTAGAGTGCGCGCGCGCACACACACACACACACATATATATATATATAGCTGGCACTCCCTGCTGAACTGGAGTCGGGTCTAAAATTGAAAAGAGCTTGATTTTTCAAGCCTGGACCTATGGGGTTGGGGCTATTGGCCGGTTGGTGGGTTTTTTTTATTTTTTATATATTTTTTTATATTTTTTTCATATAATTATTTAAAGTGATACAATTAATTATTATTATTATTTATAAAAAAATTAATATAATATTTAAATTTTATCATTAAAATATTACTAATTAATTAAAATAATATACATTTTTAATATTTTCAATGAAAAAATAACAAGCTCATCAGGCTGATTTGCGGGGGTGGGTCTACACGGTCTACTTAATGAGTGTGGGGGCAGGTGCCCCCACAAATTTATTTCTTAACTTATACTATATATATATATATATATATATGTTAACTGTAGTGTATATCAGTTGCCCAGTATTATGTTGTGACCATGAAAAAACTAATTGTCCCCAATATTCAGGTATATTAATTTTTAGTTATGAAATTAATTGTGAATATATTGATTTTAGTTTTAAGTTATAGTAAAAAAAAATTTTTCAAAAGAAAATCTATATATCTCCTCATGCATTTGATAACTGTACATTAGATCTATCTATGATTTTTTTAATTTGATTTGAAAAAGCTTCCTGATGGTCTAGTTTAAGAATATCATTGATAATTTGATTATTTATATAAAGAAAGAAATTTTTTATAATACCAACTTGTAAAGAATAATTATGATGTATATTCATAATTTTAGAAGTAGTTGGTTATATTATATATGCTATATATGTGTATGTGTTGTCCCCACAATAAAACTTTTTTGGGTTTGCCGTTGTTGGCTGGCCAGCACAGGTTGAGCCCAAAAAGTTAGTTTTTTATTTAAATTCTTATTTTTAAAGTTTAATTTACTTATTTTATTAGGTTAAACTGGGTGACCCGTTAGATTTGTCTCATATTGACTCCAATAATTTATATATATATATATATTATGAACACTAAATGAAAAACATCATAAAATGGGACTCAATAGCTTGTATTTTTTGATAAGAGATTCATACACACAAACATATTTATCAGCTTTTGGCCCCTGTAAAAAAGTTATCAGCTTATGGCAGGTGCGAACGAATGCATTGAAGATTTTTTTTAATAGATTTTTTAAGGTTACAAATTTACAAATTAAAAAATAGATAAAACTGAGATTTTATTGTTATAAAATTTATCAGATAAACATTTTACTTTTAAAATTTTTATTCTGCTGAAATTTTTTTTCGGTAGTACAATTTTTAATTTTATTATGCAGTTCAAATTTGTAATGTATACTTTTTCATAATTAAAGTTTTTTTTTTCAAATAAGCTCTCTAATCATATAATTGGAGATGATTCATTTTCTTATTTATTATTTCCTCGGTCGCATATTGTAAGGTAATATAAGGGTTTATTTTATTTCATAATATAAGGCAACATGTAGAAATTTGCCATTTTTATCTCTCATTGTTACAAGTGCTGTATTTAATGAAAGGGGTGGAATTAATAGGGGCAAAATTAAAAATTTTAAGTTTTCTTTTATAAGTTTAAGAATATAATAAATATCTCTTAATATACATGAAATCTTTCTCATTATTTTATAATTTGGAATAAAAGGAGTACACTATTGTCAAATATTGAACAGTTTCTTTTATTGGAAGTCTAGGCTAAAACTCTCATAGTTTTTCGTATATTAATCAGTTTTTAAGAGGTAAAAAAATCAGTTTTTAAGGTTTTTTTTATTGCCAGGGTGATTTAGTTGGCCCTGTATAGAATCTTGTTCTCATTTTGAATAAGATCGAATGGATTTTATTTTAGAACGTGAGAAAGTAAATGAGAATGGGAGTTGATGAGGAACCAATCCCATGGATTAAAATATTATTGAATGGTTCAAAATCGTTAAACCTGGAGTTCTAAAGAACAGTTAAATTTGAGTTAGATATAATACTCGAAATTAATTTGTTTTTGTCTAGCTTATTGTGGCTGGGAGTAAATCGTAACTAGACATGCTTCCCATGGAGTTGTATTGTTTATGACTGCATTAATTTTATATTACATATCAATATATTAATAATGGTTAGTGGCATTGAAAATGAAAAAATTAATTACATATCATAGCCATTTAGAAGAAAAAAATTAACTCATTATCGAAAGAAGAAAAATTTTACTACTCTCTCAATTTCAGTTTATAGTGCACTTTTAACTACCATACACATACCAAAACAATAATTAGTAACCGAATTTTTTTTCATTATTTCTCAAATTACCCTTATTTAATAATACTTCATACATTAATAAATTGCAACCATTCTTTCCTTCATTCTTTTTTTAAGTTTCTATGAGTTATTGGCAATTGTGAAGAGTAAAGCTTTTGGGAAAAATTCTCCTTCATTCATTTATGGTTTGACCAAATAATTAAAGATTTTTATTAAATGCATTGGTAACTGTAGAATATATAAGCTTACTTATTAGGGGTAATACTGAAAAGACAATAAAAAAATACAATATAATTCACGTAATGCACTATATTTTAAAATATAAATTTCTCATAATAGTGCACTATAAAGCATAACGAAGAGAGTATCATTTATTCTTTCTTTCCCTAACAACTATTTTTTATTTGGCAACTTCCTACAACAACAAATTAACTATTCAAATACTAATAAGCTGACATAGGGTTGATGAGTTTAGAGTCAGGATCATAATATTTAAAAAAAAATTAGAATTAATGCTTTGGATAGCCAAGTAATTAGATGGTTCCTGTATAATTGTTAAAAATTCACAATTTGCAAATAGCCTACAAATTTTATAATTTATATTGTTATTACTACTGACATTGATTAATATAAATATCTTAAACATACTGTAACAATCCAAACCAAATATGAATTCAATTTTTTTTAATATAAGTTCTTATTCTTGCACTTGAAATATCTAAATTAACTGAATATCATTATCAAAATTGAATATTTTGTATTAGAAAGTAGTCCAAAGGCTAAATTTAAAACCATCAAAAGTTAATTTATATATAATTTTAAATACTCATATCATACTCTTTTTTTTTTTTGGCCGAAAAGCAGATCATACTCGTCATTATGCACAACTGATCAAATAGTAGAATATATTTTGGTCGGTCATATAAAATTCTTATCCGTAGTATCACTTGGCATCATAATTTTCGAAAGCATTTGTCAAGCAAATCAACGCAGCAGTGGCATATGAATGATGCCCAATGAGACAAAGGCGCTAGTCTAATTTAATTTAATATTTCTATAAATGAGTAGATTAGTGTAGTCAAAACAATATTCTTGAAATGAACATGCAATAAAAATATCAATATTATAATGCAACAAAAAAAAGGATAATATGCTGTAAAAAAGTCGATAATATATGATGTCACTCTTATGTTTATGGGGTGGATCGGATTTAGAGTTTTATTTTTTTTCCTCTACAAAAGTTCATTAAATGTCGAGTTTAAATCATTTAAAAATTAACACAAATTAAGTTGTGATTCTACTATTAATCAGGTTTAATTTCTTGTCAATAAAAAATTAATTTAATTAAATTAACAATAGTTATTGATTTATTAGAACTGGAACTCAATGCCTATGATTAAATTAGTATAACCCCTGCCAGGTTAATCACGTATTCAGAGAAGGAGTTCCATACACATATTATAAATTTATTATTTTTATCAATATTTTTCATCAGAAAAGAGGCAAAAAGCTTTAAGAATAAAAAAAAAATAGTAATGGATAGAACAAAATACAACTATCATGTGCCCCTGGACGTGTATGTCGAAAAAGGTATTATTTGGGTCATAATTATTCAACATACATATCATTAACTTAAATTCAACTCAAACTTATATTAAAAATATTTTTTTTAATGATACAAGGATATTCCACAAGAGAATCTTCTAAACTAGATCGAAAGAAGGACCTAGTAAATAAGTCGGCATTGTAGGAAAAAAATTATACTTAAAAAAGTTAAACATCACATGTATGACATAATTTACTTGAATTTTATTAAAAACTAACATTAAACTCGAGGGTGAATTGAGACCCACATTACTATATTAAATTAAAAATTAATTAATTAATTACAAGTTTAAACTAATTAATGCATGTGATTTTTAGGCTTTTATAGTTTGTCAAACCATAAAGTCAAAGAGGGATCAGTGGAATCTTCTATCTTTAAAAGCCTGAAAGCCACCACCCGCGTGATTTCGATTGGACAAAATAACGTATCTTTTCTCCACATAAACATAATCACCTCATGAAATTACGTCATCGACCTTCTTCATTCGCCATATTTACCGGCAATACCCACTTCAAATTTAACTAAACCGACCCATGTAAAACAGAGCTGCCTATCGCTCCTGGGGAAATTACCGGAAGCCGTGGCGAAAAAAGTCTTGTTGATCTCCCCCATGAAACATACCCTTCAGAAGATTTGGTTTTCGGTTTGTGGGTTTCACTGTTTGGAACTGCAAACATTGCTCGAACTCGCTGTTTCTCTTTGGTAGGGGCAGAGAGAGACGGCTTGGGAGGAGGATGTTTGAAATGAAAGAAGGGTATTGTTTTCCACGAGTGTTGGTGGGTGTCATTGTGGGCCTTGCTCTTGTTGACGGCATTATTGCTTTCTTTGCATATTTTCAGGTTTGTTATACTTTTGGATTTGTGGGTTTTGCTCTGAGATTGGTTCATTCATTTCCTCTTTCACTTTCCATTTCCATCTAATTGGGGAAGACGGTATGCAAAACGATGAAGAATTGTGCAATGGGATGTGTCCAGTGGTAGTTTTCTTCGTCTATGTGGGGTCGAGTAACCTATGAATTGTGGCACGAGCAATGTGTTGACTTTGGGAGATTGAATTGCTTTTGATGGAGCATGCCTTTATAAATTGAAAGTTTTTAGTGTGCATGTTGAAACTCTCGTTCCTACTTAGTACTTTCTCTATAATCGGTTTCTTTCTTAGCTTGATGATTATGGCAGTAGATCAAGACTCTTTATTTTGATTCTTTAAAAGACTTGTACAAACAGTTGGAAGGTTCTTTTTGTATTTATTGTCAATGTTCAATCGACTTGCTCCATTGTCAATTCTAAGTTATAAGCCCATTTGAATTGGGGAGAATAATTGCAAGAATTGTGCTGTATTTATTAAAGACCAGTTTCTGTTAGGGCAATAGGGAAGCTTGGTGGCATCAGTCACGGCTGATTTCAGTTACATTCTAGTTGATTCTTGCAGCTGTTCCTTATCACCTTTCATCATAAAAGATTGGGATACTTTTCAGAAAACGTTGAATCTTTATGTCATTGATACATGCCATGTGAAGTTATTTCCTGTAGTGATTCCCAGTTGCTTTCTCTTGGTGTTTCAGTTAATAAGAATCCACTCGAGGAATCCACAAGTTGGCTGGACTCGGCAAAAAGTAAGGGCATTTTCCAAGCTATTATTTGTCAACATGATCTGGCGCTGATGGAACATACTTGTTTTCCATGTTGGGTTGCTGCATCGTTATGCTCTTTTCTAACTTGATGAACTGATTGAATTTGTAATTTGTGAATTAGTCCTTCTTATTGGTCAGAACTGTGGTCTACTGTTATGGCATACAGCAACTGCTGTTGGAAATTGGCCTTTATATGAATTGTAAAGATTTTCAAGGTTATCCATTTTAGCAGTAATTAGACCACTAGAATATGAATTAGTGGCCTTAAATTGTAAAGGGCAGGTGGTTATGTTATTGTTATTCTTGAATTGCTTAATATTGAATTAATATGGCTATTTTATTCTAGATTGTCAATGTGTCTGCACAGAGATTCATAGGTTATATTTAATGATTACAATATAAGTAACTATCTGTTTCTGGACAGGAATATGTGCTGCCCTTGTACATTAGAGACCATTTCTTTTGTAATTTTTCTGGTTGGGTGTATGTGTTGGTGGGTTGTCAGATAAAATGTGAAAATATTAATCATGAATGCTAAAAGAGATTCTCATGATGGATGTCACGAATATGATGTCCTCCTGTTAGTGTCATACTTAATTTTAGCACCGTTCTACTACTTGTAGATGGATGGACATGGGGAGCCAGGGGGGGATATGTTTTTGTCTATTGTGTTTCAGAATATGATACTTCCTGTAGTTATTCTTTGTGATTTCTTTATGAATGTCTTTGTTTATGGTATGACTTCCATGTAACTCACTAAGTGTACTGCCCTTGACTACTCTAACTGTATTTTTTATATATAAGCTTCTCATGAGATGTAAATATGATGTGCTGCAGGTGTTTCATCTAATGATTGGCACTTCCAGTTTAGGTTTGTTCTATTTTGCTTTTGATGATTACTTGAACTGTTAATTTATGTAGCATGGATTATCTCTTGTAGGCTTTGATTGCTCTTTTGTTGTCATTTCCACATTTTTTGTGGTTTGTGTGAGCTAATTGCATTTCATGACTGAGCTTCATAATGCTTTTTGAGTTGCGGTGCGCAAGGTTGGGTGCATGAGTGAAGTATTGGTTTGACCATGGGCATGTTGAATCATCAGGAAAGAATATTTCTTTGTAATGATTTTGGCAGGATTGCCTTCTTAACAATATGATTTTGTGCTAAGTTGCATGATAAGTCTTTTCACTTTCTGAGTAAGGTCAATTTTGACATGGAAGGTGTTTTTTTCTGGAAAAGGTTCAATCTTAATTTATATGTAGAAATAATAGAATATACACATTATGGACCAGGCACACGTACAAGGATGATAAACCCCTTACCACCCCGAAAAACCACATTTCTCTCTTTAGAAGACACAAAAAAAGTTGGGGCATTTAGGTGATTTTATCAAAGGCTTTAATCCAAAGAAAATTGAATTAAAAATTTTTAGTAATATTTTAATTATGAAGTGAAAGTTGTAGAGATTTGTGTTTTCATAATTGTTGGTGCAAAAGATGAAGGCTTTCACTCTGCTTTAAAGCAGGGTTAAACCAATTTGAATGGATTATTGCTGATATGATTACATGAAGTTAGCTCATGCATGGCGTACTTGTTTTTAGGCTTAAAAGCCAGTTTTGTAACAAGTAACAGCATAAGAGAATAGGACTCTATCCATCTGAGGGTGGACATTGTACATACAGTAACACACAAGTTTAAAATTTAATGAAAGGTAAACTGTTAAATAACATTTTATATGACAGATTTCACAAAATCCACTGCTTGTTTCCTATGAATCTGAATTTAGTTACTCCATTACTATTTTGTTAAATAATGCACAGTATGATTTTTAGATGAAATTGTAACTATTTGATTTTATGCTTATCAATATAGAATTTATTTAAATTTTAGATGGCATAATAATATCTCAAAATTATATTACACTTTAGGGCTTGGGCAATGGGCTAACATGTGAAAACACCTTGATTTTTATGCATGGTCTTTGTACAATGCACCCTTGAGCCTTTAGTGTCTAGATGTCACTTTACGATAATCAATTGATTTGTTGACATAATCATCACCAGATACATAAAATAATTCCATTTTAGTTTGCTTATTATAATTTCCCCCTTCCGCTTATAAAATAGTTCCATTTTAGTGAATGTACTGTGTTTGGAATTAATTTATTGTTTTAGTTTGCTTTCTGCACCTTTCTTGATTCCATCTGATTTATTCAATTTGGGATTTCAAATTTCAGGTTACTTCTTTTATTTTGTATTTACACTTCTTGCTACTTGCTATGGATGGACGTGCTGGTCTCACTCTTGTGGTTTTATTTTTTTGGGTATACCTCCTTTCGTTACCAATTAGAAATTTGTGACGAGGTCTTACCCTTAATTAAAATGTTTGAACTTTTGATGTTTTGTCTTGCAGCTTTCCCCAAAATAATTTTCTTTGCTGCATTTCTTCTACTTTTATCCTTCTGGTATGTAATCTGATTTATTTTCAAGATTCTTGATGTTTGGTTAATAGAAATATGAATTCTGAAGTTAAGCAGTGTTTGCTGGCAAAGTATTAGTTATGTCAAGTTCTTGCAGTCATCTTCGTTATTCTCAGTTGATATATTTTTGTTCTTTGTCTATCCGTCTGTCAACCTGTCTGATTATTTCTTTCATTTCCTTTTTCTTTCCAAGTTGTGATCTTTTCTTGAGTCTAAGAGTGCAAGACTGCAATATTAGGCCGTTGTAAGAATATTGTCCATAGACAAACTCACAAACATGTCCTTCTTTAAATAGAGGGCTAATGACACATGCATGTGTTGTCTTGAAAAAAGTAACTGAGGATTCTGATCATATTTGGTTGTGAATCAGACAAACTCACAAACATGTCCTTAGAGACGTGGACTGTCAAAGTTACATGTGTTTTGAGAGTGATCAAGAACAAGACCGTGACAAATCTATTGTTTTGGTAATTAGAGACTTTGAGAATGAAGAGTTGTATTCTACTGCTTTTTGTTGGCATATCCTGTATCAAACCCCTTCCTTTTCTTACATCCTTAGTTTCTCCTCAAAGACAGCACCATCCAATCTCAATCATCTTTCCTGCATTGTTAATAAAGCTATTTTGTCTACATTATAAATGGGGTCATGAGCTGCTGTCAATTGCTTACTTCTGCCATAAATTCTGTTATTTTGTTATATCTATTTTCTTGTTCTTTTATGATCTTAAGCTTATTATATTGAAACCACATCTTTTTATGATCTATTATATTTAAACCACATCTTGAAATTAGTTGTGGATTCACTTTTGAGTACCCTTCATGCACTGCAGTGTCTATAGTGTTGTGTTTTCATATGCACAGAAGACATAATATATGATCATCTAACTCTACAATATATCTACAATTATCAACATAAAGATGCAGATGATATCTGTATAATTATTTCAGTTCTAATCTTTTCCTTTTTCCTTAACCTAAGCTACTTTCTGCTTGCTCTGGGGTTTCATTTTGCAGGGTTGATCTTTGCCATCAGCCAGATGATGACGATGATTATGAAGGAAGCTTTTCTGAGGAAGCTATACTGAGAAAGTCCTTTAATGAGTCACATTTAGCAGGCACAGAGAGCCATAGAAAATGGTTTCCCCTTCGGTTGGCTCGCATTGGAAGCCGGCAGAAGATTGTAATTTTGGTATGGGCACGGTGAATGTTTCTTTTTCTTTACCTGCTCATGTAGTTTCTATTTCTGTTGTATCATATTGCCCCTTTCTTTTAATAGTCATTTAATAATTCACATTAAAATGTAATGTTTCCAAGCATATCACTGGGACATGATTACCAGGTTACAATTCTAGCTTCTGTCATCATGCTGGCATTTGCTGTAATAATGTGGATTGGATTGGGGAAGAATCCCATTGATTCAGCAGTGGCTGCTCGGGTATGGACACTGTAATTTTAGTTTTGCTTTAGTTTTGTCATGATATTCAGTGCTCTTTGAATTTTGTGCTGATGCATCAAGTTGGTATTGTCTTTATCTGTGGCTACTTTTTCTCTGAGTGGGAATGTTGGATTCATTGTTGATAATTTCTTTCTGTCAGAAGAAAAGAAAAGAAAAGACTGATTTTACTTTTTGTTCTGAGTTTTTATTTGTACCCCGTGGTTTGAAGATTTCTTATCCTTCAACTTCTTATACTTAAGGGTAATCATTTGGAAGTTCGTATGTTTGGTCTTTTCTGTTTTAGAAAGACTGCATTATGTGGTGGAGAAGAAAGGATTCTTGTGCTTTCTTTGCCGATTCAAACTTATGACTTTGTAGTTAAGTTTGTAGCACACTAACCAGCAAGCCGGAGGTACTTAAGGCTGTTTATGTGCTCTCTGTTGAAGAATATTTTCATTTTACCAAAATACATCGAGGTGGTTTGTCCTCAAGAAAGAAGAAATGAGCAGATTTGTAGCATATGATGATGTGAGGATGATGAAGTTTACCATACTCCTTAAAATATATGAAAGTTGTACAGAAGTGAATGGATTGGATATATATCTGACAGTTAGCCTCAATGCTAACTCATGAGCTTATCATAAATGTTGATCATGCCTTAATTGTCCTGATTTGTTAGAATGTGTCTTACAATTTCTGAAGAAGATTGCTGAGTGACTAAAAATATTGTCAATTATGATTTAGTGACTAAAAATATGTTGCAGGTGTATGTCGATCTTTTTGCTGTTGGAATGCTTATATTAGGAGCAGCATTGACATGCTATGGTAAGCATCTGCTAATCTGTTTGCTTTCCAATTCTCAGTTTTATCAAAATGGATTTTTATTAGTAAAGTAAAATCATACTTTTGATCCCTTAACTTTACACTAAGTTTCATTTTGGTCCCTTAACTTTATTTTGTTTCTTTTTAATTCTTTAATTTTCAAAATACAATCAAAAGTTTCTTTATCACTAACCCTATTAACAGAAAATGATGACAATGCATTCTCAAATGCTGAAAAAGCATTTTCCAATGTTGACACATTTGTCCAACTCATTTTTATGGCAAAAGAATCCTATGATTGAGGTTTTATTTAGAAGTCGGTTATTTGTAATTATTTATTTTTAATTTTTTAATTCAATTTAAAAATGTTTTAAGCCTAAGATTAATGAATATATAATGATATTATTAACCTGGCCATAAAGATTGACATATCAATATTGAATAATGCTTTGTAAGCGTGTGAGAATACTTTGTCAACATTTTCTATTAACATAGTAAATGGAGTTAGTAATAGAGAAAGTTTTGATTTCATTTTGAAAATTAAAAGATTAAAAATAAACAAAATAAAGTTGAGAGATTAAAATGAAATATAGTATAAAGTTAAAGGACCAAAAGTGACTTTTTGCTCATTATTATTGTTTGTGCTTGCATGAGCAGTAGGCAGTTCTTGGAATTGGTTTAAATTATTATTGTCAGATTTAAAAGGCATGTTTGTAGTAAAATTAGATGATTGATGATGTTCCATATGGTTAATGTGTTTCTTGCTACTATGTATGGTGTATTTTGTGCTCATCTATAATTTGATTGTTATTCATTATCACTTTTCTCTCTAGAATAGTAAAACTAATGCAGGCTCTTTTGATAGAATATATAGTGAAATGGTACCATGTTCTCACAGAAATTGATCATTTTCTAAAATAGACTTGTAAAATAGTAATTTTTGGTGTACACACCAAGACGACTAATTGGGTCTTGTAAGTATATAGAGTCGATCGTAGTAATAAAATAACCTGATGTATTCTAGGGTCATACTCAAGGGAAGTTATGAAATCTACTAGTCCACGAGTTTTAATCCTAAAAATGAATAACAATTAAATTGAGAAGATGAATAAGAAAGAAGCAAGCAAACACAACAAGTACAGGTTTAATTCAATCACAAAAAGTATTAGAGGATCGGTTTTCACCTTATAGGATAATTAAATTCTACTCTTTAATTAGACTCTACTCAATTATAGTGACTATTGTTCCTATAATATCCTAATTACGTTTTGGTCAATTCGTTTTCATTTAATTAGGATTCAATTCGCTCGCGCATAGCTAAAATTCCTAATCAAGTCTTGAAAGCTATAATGTAAGTCACTACAAATTCTTAATTCTATCTCTAGATTAGTTATTCGCGTATCTCTCTAGATGTAGGCTTACTCTTCACTTCTCAGTCTCCTGAGTTTATCCACTAGTTAGACTCTATGGTGATCAAGCATAAAATTCACATGAATGAACAAGAGAGATAAATATAATGGAAGAAATAAATTAAATATAATTTGAAAATCAAATCCGAAGAGTCATAACCAAAGAGAACAAATTTAGCCAATTCCAATCAGGCTACATCCCTACCCTTGACTGAGAAGTTTAGCCAGACATAGGAATAAAAATCAAATAACAACTAAAATCCCAAATCATAACAAGAATAACAAGAAAAAAGAATTTATAATTGAAGAGAATAAATCTTGCTCCAATACTCCCCCAATCCCTTGCTCTTTCACTTGTGGATCACTCCTAACTGCTCCAGAAAGCTCCAAATGGTGTTCTCTAGCCTCTAGATGTGTGAATGAATGTATTCTAATGTTTCCCTTGTGTTCCTTTATATAGAGAAGGTTCAAAAGCCTATATGTCCATGAAAAATCGTGATCATGCATGAAAAATAAGTCGAAGTACAGTAACTAGTTGGCGCCGGCTCCACACTTTCTCTCTCCACCCGGTGCCGTCTTCAATGCGTGATTTATCAAAGGGACGAGACCACCTAGTGTCGGCTAAGTGCCTTTTTTTTGTTGATCTGGCGTCGAGTCCATTTGAAAAATTAGTTCCTCTTTGCCTTCTCACTTGGCTGCTAGTGAGAAAATATAGAGAGACTAGACGGACTTCGTATTTTACACTTTGCACCAACTTTTTGGTTCTATATAGTTCAAAATCCTTATAAATATTCCTGTGATGTAGATATATTCCAAGTTATGCAAAATCATGCCAGAAAGTATCAAATCGCGATATATTAAGTTGCAAATAGGTATAAAATATGGAAATTTTATAAGTATAAAATAGACACATTAAATCCCCCCACATTTAAACATTTGCTTGTCCTCAAGGAAAAACTAAAATTGTGCTACTATAAAAAATCAATTCTCTTGTTATTAAAAAAAAAAAATCAATTCTTCAAGTTATTATTTAGATTTACCAAACTCACTTCCCTTTACTAGCGATAGTCTATCACCAATATAAGCAAAGGAATACTCAACACATTAAATTTTAGGTTCAGTAGCAATCTACTTATCATTCCCGTTCATTCATGAGACTTTAGTGTGTGTGTATCTAGCATGTGATAAACGCAGACAGCCAATCAAGCAAGAGAAGAAAAATTACAAAACTTATTTAAGAACTTAAAATACCTCAATCATGAACAAACCTCCACTCAACTCTTGTACAATGGAGATTAATAAGAATTTATTTATTTATTTATTTTCCCACATAATGTGCTTTAATTTTATCTGGGGATTTATTTATTTTTCTTGGGTTGTTATGCGTTCTTTTGACGTGAAGATTTTGCATTTGTAATGCGTAATCCTGGTTACTCAATCTAACATAACTTATTGTACCAAGATGTCTTTGGCATACTCATAACTCATATTGTACTGTTTGATGCAAAAGACAACGTATTTTGGTGAAACCCCTTAGTTATTAGGTGCAGCTTGAGCCCGTGGAGTGGATTTTTTTTTATTTTTAATTAATTAATTTATTATTATTTTTTTAGGCATTGAATCATCTCTCCAACTAAATAATCAATTCATACACAACAATTGAAAATACTCAAGTTCAGAAATAAATGTATAATCCACCTTTTTACAAACTGAATCACTTATCCACACCTATCACATGCTAACTCATGGTGTGCAAATTTATAGTATTAGGACTCATGTTCTTGACTTACAAATTAACTACCTTACCCTATTAAGGACAAAATTGAGTATCCTACGTTGACAGACAAAGTCACTAACTTAGAAAAATAAGTAAAATAAATTTAAATACTATCAATTAAGCACATAAATTTGCAAAAAATTTTCTAATTTCAGTGCATCAGCACAATTCCTTAAGGACAAATTAACTAAGAGCAACCAAATAATAAACTCTCCCACATTCCCCCCCCCCCCCCAACCAAAAACACTTAGACCCAACATTGTTCCTAATGTTGTAAGAAATAGAATAAAAGTAAAAGATAAAAGGAATTGAGGCTCTCCTGGTTTTTAGTCAATACTAGAAGTGCTCTTTGGAGTAGTTTGCATGTGTTCCAAACTTAGTTCTACCATAATCAAATTAATCTTGCAACAAATCTTGAGGGAAGGAGTTTAGAGTAATAGGAGCCAAAAAAGAAAAAGAAAACTAAAACATAAATTAAAAAGAAGAAAAACAATGTTGGGTTGACTTCCAATAAGCTCTAAATTTAATGTCGATAATTAGATAGGTTGGGCAATCAAGAGATGACATCAATTGAAGACTTTGGACCAAGCCCTGCGGATCTAGGAATCAACTTTTTCCTTCACTTTAATTGCATCCTCTCTTTAGAGAGATTCTTTGTGATAAAAGATAGTACCAACCAGTTCATTTAGATAACACAAGTGATTGCATTCTTACGGGGAGTAGATGGTGTCACTTTCTATGTAATCTTAACTTACTCTCTAATAGTCTTATGAAATGGACCTTCTTCATCATCTAAAGATCTGGGAGAAAATTCCAATTCTTGCTTTTGAGGAACCTGCACCATATCTATGTTGCAACAAGTCTTTTTAAGAGTAGAAATATTTGAAGCTTTAGTGAAATTAAATTCCTTTATCTCGTTCTTTACTCTAAATATTAATTTTCCCTTTGGTATATCAATTAAAGCACCCGCTATAGATAGGGATAGTCTTCCTAGGATTAGAGAAACATTTATCTCATCTTCTAACTCTAAAACCATGAAATTAGCAAGAATGTAGAGTTTATGATGGGGACTTGGGTAGTATGGGATGCCCAAGTCCCACATTGAGTAGTATGTGATGTTCAATGAGGTATATAAGTGGGTTAATTCTCCCACCTTAATAGCTAGCTTTTGGGGGAGGGTTCTTTATCCCATTTGGGTACCCATCAATGGTGGTATCAGAACCTGGGTGTCAACGGTTCTGGAGAGGGCTACCTACAGAGGGTTCTGACCGGTGGAGGGTTCTGACCGACAGGGAAGTTGAGTGAAGTGTCATTGAGTGAAGTGTTGTAGTATGTAGTTGCCGGGATGTCGGCTCTTAAGGGGAGGCAATTGATGGGGACTTGGGTAGTATGAGATGCCCAAGTCCCACATTTGAGTAATATGAGATGCTCAATAAGGTATATAAGTGAGTTGGTTCTCCCATCTCAATAGCTAGTTTTCGGGAGAGGGTTCTTATCCCACTTGGGTATCTATCAGTTTACCAACTTTTACCAAAATATCCTCTACCACTCCCATAGGGTACAGAATAGATCTGTCTGCCAACTTGAGTGTGACATTTATGGGCTTCAAATCTGTAATTCCTAATTTCATGCAAAGAGAGTAAGGCATTAAGTTAATACTTGCATCTAAATCACATAAACAATGATCAATAACAGTAGAACCAGTAGTGCAAGAAATAGAGAAATTCCTCGGATCCTTTAGCTTTGGAGGTAGCCTCCTTTGTAGTATGGCACTGCATACTTCTGTTAAAGTTATTGTGGCAAACTCTTCAAGTTTCTTTTTATGGAAGATGAAAATCTTGATATGTCTGACATAGCCAGGCATTTTGGCTAAATCTTCAATAAATGAGATGTTGATTTGCAACTTTGTGAATATTTCAAGGAATCTCTAGAAACTTTCATCAATCTTTTCCTTTTTCAACTTTTGTGGAAAAGGTATGGGAGGTTGATAAGACTTTTCTTCAGGGGCTTTACTACTTAGATCTCCTTCCACCTTTTGACTTGGAGTTCTCCCCCTCTTCTAGCTCCCTCATCTCATCTTTTTGCTTTAATTTATTTTTTTCATCATCCAACCGCTTCCTTTCTTTTCTTTTCTCAATTTCCCCCACACTTATAGCCATTACACTCTCCTTGGGGTTTACTTGAGTGTTACTTGGGAATTTCCCTTTCTCTTTTTCACTCATCAAAGAAGCCAGTCGACTCACTTAAGTTTCTAGATCACGTATAGCTGCTCGAGTGGCATTATTCATAGTAGCTTGGCTAGCCATAAATTGTTCAAGAGTCTTATTGATCTATTCAATATTTTTATTGCTAGCCAACTGATTGGTCGCAAGCTTAGTGACTATTTCTTCCAAGTTAGACTTTTTCTCCTTAATGGGCACAAATTGAACATGAGATGGGAAAGCCTTTGGTTAAAATCCTAGTGGTAGATTAGGCCTTTATTCACCTTAATTCTTGGAAGAGAAGTTCAGATGATTTCTCCATCTTGGATTATAAGTATTGGAATAAGGATCATTCATTCTCTATAGGATCTGTGGAGGCTCAACATTGGAACCCAAATAATTGTCTTCTCCTTGATTTGCAATAACATAGGCATCAATAGTATGATTAGAACTACCACAAGGAGCACATAGTTCTTTAGGAGAACAACTCTTAGTATTAGCTTGTTTAAAAAGAAGATCAATGCGTTGGTTCATTAGAGTGATTACAAATCCAATTCACTTGAAATTTTCTGCCTCTTACACCTTTTTGTCTGGTTTGAACTGCAACTCTCTCATAGATGTTCATTATATCGTTTGCAATAACAGCGCCTTCACCAATAGCTATGTCCACTGGAGATTCGTATCAATAGACCTGTGATGTGGACATTGATTCAAAAGCAGCTTGTAGTGATCCCAAGTCTCATAATAAGGTTCACCATCTAGCTCAATAAAGTTGTATAATTTATCTCGTAATTCCAAAGTCCTCTGTGGAGAATAGAATTTTGAAATGAAGGCATCATAGATTTCTTTTCACGTAGTCAAAGAACCTTCATGAAGGTTAAGAAGCCATTGTTTTGCCTTATCCTTCATGCATAAATTGAAGCGCATCTTGAGTTCCTCTTCGGTTATGTTAGGAAGAGGAAGTTGATCCATCACATTATAGAAATCCTTGAGAAATCCGAGTGCATCTTCACCTCCCAATGCATGAAATTGGGGAAGAGAGTTCAAATGAATTGTTTTAAACTTATAATTCCTGCCATTCTGACTCAATCTGATATATGATGGGCTGCCAAAGATTGCTGGTTTGTTAGTGAAGAAGTTCATGGAGAAAAACTGTTTTATTCTTTGTAATTTTGTGTGTTCTGCGAACTGGTAGTGCTCCTCTATTTGTAGGAGCAGATACAACGTTCAAAATTATACAAGAAAGGAAAAGAATAAAATTACATAAAGAATATTGAATGTGGCTGTTTCATTCAGTATTAAAGAGCATATATCACTTTGACTTGGTCAAAGTGATTATAAACCAAAGTTACAGCCACATTATTTCCTGATTTGGTGCAACGTCTCTATGAGATATGGTTAGGAAAAAATATTTGATTCTGATTTGATTTAACCCCAAAAAATCAAAATAATTACCAACAATCACCCCTTCAAGTTGGGAAGTAAATGTTGATTAATCCCAGCTTGCTCACTAATTCTTCAACTCTTGTCCTTGATAGAGCTTTAGTCAAAACGTCAGCTACTTGAGTCTTAGTAGGAGTATAGATGAGTTCCACAGTATTGATTTCAACATTCTCCCTGATAAAGTGACGATCAATCTCTATGTGTTTTGTTTTGTCAAGTTGCACTGGATTCTTGGCTATACTAATTGCAGCTAGGTTGTCACAGCAAATATTAATTTTTCCTTCATAGCTGGTATTCAATTCATTTAGCATTCGTTTAAGCCATATTCCCTCACAGATCCCAAGAGTCATAGCTTTATACTCTGCCTCTGCACTGCTTCTAGCCACCACGGATTGTTTTTTACTTCTTCAAGTAACTAGGTTTCCTCATATGTAAGTGCAATATCCTGTGGTAGACCTGCGATCAGTAATTGATCCTGCCCAATCTGCAATATACTTTAATAGAACGACATGCGTTTTTCTTGAAGAAGATTCATTTTCCTGGAGCCATCTTGAGGTATCTCAGGATTCTGTAAATAGCTTCAAGATGGACTTCACATGGCTTGTTCATAAATTGACTCACAACATTAACTGCAAAACATATGTCTGGCCGAGGATGAGATAAATAGATTAATTTACCCACCAATTGTTGATAATTCTTAGTGTCTATTGGTGGGCTTTCCTGGGTGAATTTGATTTTGTAGTCTACCTTCATTTGAGTGTCAGCTAGCTTGCATCCAAGCATCCTGGTTTCCTTTAACAAGTCAATGGTATATTTCCGTTGGAAGACAGTAATACCTATAGATGATATAGCCACGTCCATTCCTAAGAAGTATCTAAGGGCTCCTAGATCTTTTGTTTGAAACTTCTTAGCTAATGTCCCCTTTAAATTTTTTATTTCTACTTCATAGTCTCCTGTAATGATAATGTCATCTACATACACGATCAAGATAGCCTTTTTGCCTGCTGTTGAATTTTTTATAAACATTGTGTGATCACTCTGGCTTTGTTGGTATCCTTGGGAGATAACGGTCTTAGTAAACTTCTCAAACCATTCTCGAGGTGATTGCCTTAATCCATAGATGGATTTTTTCAACTTGCAAACTTTTCCCTTTCCTTCAGCTTCATACCTAGGTGGCATACTCATGTAAACTTCTTCTAGGTCTCCATTGAGAAATGTGTTCTTGATGTCAAGTTGATGTAAGGGCCAATTGAGATTGGCAGCAAGAGTTAATAAGATTTTCACTGAGTTTATTTTGGCTACTGGAGCAAAAGTCTCTTAATAGTCAATTCCTTAAGTTTGAGTAAACCCCTTTGCTACCAATCGAGCTTTGTATCTATTGATGCTTCCATCAAAATTGTATTTAATATTGAACACCCATTTGCTTCCAACTGGACGTTTTCTGGAGGAAGTTGAATGAGTTCCCATGTATGGTTTGTTTTTAGAGCCTCCATCTCCTGTTCTACTGTTTTTCTCCATTCCGGATGCTTTAGTGCTTCTTGTATATTTTGAGGAATTTTCTCATGGGAAACATTAGTAATAAAAGATTTAAGATTATTTGAGAGCTTACCATAAGCCACATACCTCTCAATAGGATGTTGAGTACAGGATCTAGTATCTTTCCTTAAAGCAATAGGCCTATTTAGGTCCTCACTATCAGATCTTGGACTTGGATCCATGTTGCTTTGAGGCTGTCTAGTGGAGGAGGGATCTTCAGCACTTTCCTAAGTATGCCTTCTTGAATAAACTTGTTTATAACTATAATTTTCTGGGTTAATGTTGTTCCTCTTGCTGTTGTCTTCTATAGAATTGTTTAATTCTTCCAGATTTTCCTCAGTTGAGATATTTGGATCATTGTTCAGGTTGGTTTCAAGTTCAGAATGATTCTTTTCAGGTTGTTCAATACTCTGGCTATGTTGTTCAGGATTTAAGGTAGACGTATTTTCATTAGATGTATTTTTTGGTAACAAATGGTTTTTCTTCATGGAAGGTGACATCCATTGAATAGAAAAACTTCTTGAGTGTGGGAGAGTAGCAACAGTAAGCCTTTTTAGAGGTTGCATACCCAACAAAGATGCATTTTAGAGCTTTAGGTACAAGTTTATTAGTTTGGTGTTATTGTACAAAAACAGTGCATCCAAATGCTTTCATAGGAATGTCATTTATCATTTGGGTGGTAGGATAAAACTTGCGGAGGGTGTCACAAGGAGTATTGAAGGATAATGTCTTAGAGGGCATTCTATTAATCAAGTAGATGGAGGTAGTTACAGCTTCTCCCCAAAATTGTTGGGGTACATTCATGGTGAACATTAAGGCTCTAGCTATCTCAAGGATGTGTCTGTTTTTTCTTTCTGCAATACCATTTTGTTGAGGGGTGTGAATGCAAGTTGTTTCATGTTTAATGCCATGTGTGATAAGGTAGTTTTCTAGTGTGGAGTTTACGTATTCTCTGCCATTATCACTTCTAAGTGTTTTAATATTTGTTTGGAATTGTGTTTTTATCAATTGATGAAAATTTTTGAAAATAATAGGGACCTCTGATTTTTCTTGGAGCAAATAGACCCAAATGACTCTCGTGTGGTCATCAACAAAAGTTAAAAACCATCTACATCCTATAATTCCCTTAACTTTAGATGGGCCCCATACATCACTATGTATTAGTTGGAATGGTTGAGAGGGAGTATAAGAGTGCATTGGATAAGAGGCACGATTATGTTTGGCCAATTCACAAGTCTCACATTTAACAACACCACTTTTATTATTAAACAGTTTCGGGTACAACCTTTCCATATATTGAAAATTTGGATGTCCCAGGTTGTGCCATAACTGTACTTCAGATTCTGATTTGGTGTTGAAACTATGCTTCTTTGTTCTGTTTATGCTCAGGAAATATAGTCCCTCCTTCTCAATAGCAATGCCAATCATCCTCATGGATTCCAAGTCCTGAAAAATACAGCCAGCCTCAAGGAAGTAAACACCACATTTATCACCTTTCACGATCTTACTAACTGATATTAGATGACAATAGAGCTTAGGAACTGAAAGAACATTTTTTAACACAATTTTCTCTGATATAGTTATGTTACCGACCCCTGTAACTTTAGTTACAGTTCCATCTGCTATTTTTATCGTTAAATCTGAGGTAACTGGTTCAATAAAATCAAATAAACTCTCATCATAGGTCATGTGGTCATAGCCCCTGAGTCTACTATCCAATAATCTTTGTACAATTGAGTTGTGAGAGCAATTGAAAATTTACCTGACTGAGTAATGTGACTAGAACCAACATTACCCTTGAGATTCTCAAGAAGTTTGCATAGATAGTCAATCTGATCCTTTGAGAAAGGATTTAGTTCAGGTTCAAGTTGCTCTTCACTTTTTGCCGTGTTGCCTCGATTCTCATTTCTTTGTTTTGACTTCCAATTGGGTGGTTTACCATGGATCTTCCAGCAATTTTCTTTAGTATGTCCACCTCTCTGGCAATGATCACACCATCCCTTGCTGTTCTTCTTATTGGAATTAGTGATTGGTGGCCTAGACCTAGCACTAGAACTGCTGGGATTGGTTTGAGAAGTTAATCCAGCACCTTCAGAACTTTGAGCCGTGGGGTTGGTGCTATTCTGCAGGGTCTTCTTCCTGCTCTCCTCCTTCCTAACTTCAGAAAAATTAGTTTTTATAGACGGAAGAGGTTTAACAACAAGAATTCTTACCCTAACATCATCAATGTTGGTATTGAGATCCATGAGGAATTTATATATGCGCCTTTTCTCAACAATCTTTTTGTTAGCTTCTGCATCTTCAGCACACTTCCAGTCGCAAGTTTCTAAGCAATCCAGTTGCTGCCAATATTTGTTTAATTCATTAAAATACTGGTTAACAGGTCTATCACCTTGCTTGACCTCATGTAATGCACATTCAATACTAAAAATTTCTGCAGCACTTTCTTGAGTTGAGAATGTCTCCTTTGCATCTTCCCAGATATCTGCTGCAGTTTCATAATACATGTAGGTCTCACCGACGTCTTTTTCATAGGACTAGTTAACCGGGCCATAACCTGGCTGTTTTCAGCCTTCCATGTCTTGTGTCGAGAGTCAGTTTTGGCAGGCTTCTTTATTTCACCATTGATGTAGCCCTCCTTTCCCTTTCCTCAAATGAACGTCATCAGCGATATGCTCCAGAGTGAGTAATTATACCCATTGAGCTTGTGGCTGGTGTTGTATATAGAAGCAATATTAGTGGCTCCAGTATTTTCTGGATTAGCCATTCCAGAATCTGTACTGAAATCAATTTTAGAAGGGCTGGAGGT
Organism: Adenanthera pavonina; assembly: GCA_026686845.1. Classification (NCBI taxonomy): domain Eukaryota; kingdom Viridiplantae; phylum Streptophyta; class Magnoliopsida; order Fabales; family Fabaceae; genus Adenanthera; species Adenanthera pavonina. Next base: position 6,976,338 of record JAIVEN010000009.1, read on the forward strand.
TTCAGTAGAGGTTGTTTGGAAACTATATTTAGGCATGAGAATACTCTGATGGTACCAGCTCTAATATCATGAAGAAATTCATGGAGAAAAACTGTTTTATTCTTTGTAATTTTGTGTGTTTTACAGACTGGTAGTGCTCCTCTATTTGTAGGAGCAGATACAACGTTGAAAAATATACCAGAAAGGAAAAGAATAAAATTACATAAAGAATATTGAATGTGGCTTCTCATTCAGTATTAAAGAGCAGATGTCATAGAGACGTTGCACCAATTCAGAAAATAAATGACTGATTTGGTCAGCTTCTCTATGAGATATATTTATGAAAAAATATTGGATTCTGATTCTGATTTAACCCCAAAAAATCAAAATAATTACCAACAGTTAGCATCGCTCCAGAGTGGATTAGCTCGAGGCTCAGCAGACACTACTTCATTAGCCATCTCGCGCCTCCTTCTAGCTTGGTTCTCCCTACAAGCACATTCAATTTCAGGATTAATAGCAATCAATTTAGATGCATTATTAAGACTTTGAGATTTTAACATGCAGCAAGGAATATGAGAAAAATAAGCATTTCTTTTAAAAAGATCAAAATTTAATGAACTAATAAATCCGTTGGCTTCCTCGACAATGGCGCCAAAAACTTGATCGGGTCTTGCAACTATATATGGTCGATCGTGATAATAAAAATAATCCGTAGTATTCCGGAGTCGTACCCAAGGAAGGTTATGAAATCTACTAGTCCACGAGTTTTAATCCCAAAAATGAATAACAATGAATTTGAGAAGAAGAATGACAAAGAAGCAAGCAAACAAAATGAATATGGGTTTAATTCAATTACAAGAAGCATCAGAAGATCGGGTTTCACCTTATAGGATAACTAGATTTTATTCTTTAGTTAGACTCTGCTCAATTATAGTGATTGTTGTTCTTAAAGTGTCCTAATTACCTCTCGGTCAATTAGTTTTCATTTAATAAAGATTCAATTCGCTATTGCGCAACTAAAATTCTTAATCAAATCCTGAAAGCTGCAACGTAAGTCATCACGAATTCCTAATTCTATCTCTAGATTAGTTATTTGTGTTTATCTCTCTAGATCTAGACTTACTCTTCACTTTTTAGTTCATCGAGTTTATCTGCTAATGAGACTTTATGGTGATCAAGTATAAAGTCTACATGAAAGAACAAGAAAGATAAATATAATGGAAGAAACAAATTAAATATAACTTAAAGATCAAATCTGAAGAGTCATAATCAAAGAGAATAAATCTAGTCAATTCCAATCTGGCTACATCTCTATTTTTAACTAGGAAGTTTAGCCAAACATAGGAATAGATATCAAATCACAACTAAAATCCCAAATTATAACAAGAATAACAAGAAAAAAGAGTTTATAATTGAAGAGAATGAATCTTGCTCCAATACTTCCCCAATCTCTTGCTCTCTCACTTGTAGATCACTCTTAGCTGCTCTAGAAAGCTCCAAATGGTGTTCTCTAGCCTCCAGATGTGTGAATGAATGTATTCTAATGTTTCCCTTGCGTCCCTTTATATAAATGAGGTCTAGAAGCCCATAAGTCCATGAAAAATCGCATTTGCGCGTGAAAAATATGTCGCTGTACAGTAACTAGTTGGCGTCGGCTCCACACCTTATCTCTCCACCTGGTGCCGTCTTCAACACGCCATCTATCAAAGGGACGAAAGTACTTGGCGCCGGCTAAGTTCCTTTCTTTGCTGACCCGGCACCGGGTCCATTAAAAAATTTAGTTCCTCTTCACCTTCTCATGCAGCTGTGGGTGAGAAAGTATAGGGAGACCGGATGGATTTCGTATTTTATGCTTTGCTCCAACTTTTTGGCTCTATGTAGCTCAAAATCCTCATAAATATTCTTGCGATGCAGATATATTCCAAGTTATGTAGAATTATGCCAAAAAGTATCACGATATATTGGAATGCAAATAGGTATAAAATGTGGATATTTTATAAACATAAAATAGACACATCAATGACACCAATTATACGGGTCGAATTTCTGCCGAGAGTTAATCCTAATTCTCATTAATATATACTGCTCAACCTATATATAATTGTCTGAATTTCCTATAGCATTTTAGCATTATGCTTAGACTTTAATCTATTGGTTACAATATGATATCAAACAGCGGTTTATTAGTGCAGTAATTTCAACTAGTGAGTGACATATAGTGTGGATAATACATGTAGTAATGAATCTTAATTAGCAGAAGAGCTATTTCCTCTCCTTTATGATGAATAGTTCTTTTAGAAAGGGAAGGTACATCTTGCTGGAGGATAAGATCTCCTCAAACGCAAAAATACAAAAAGCTCAAAAGCATGACAAAATAACAAAATCTAAGGAAAATTAGTGGTGTAAAAGAGCTTTTCATCTCTTGCATGTAAGAAGTTGTGATTCCCTTTAAAATGCCAAGTTCATAGTACCTGAGTGACGTCATATGCACAATTCTATCCTGTTATAGAAGTAAAGGCAGAGATACGCCCTTGAAGGTGTGGCTATTCCAGTCTAACCAAACAAACCACAGAATCTTGTAAACTGCTCATTGCCTCAGTGCTTTATTTTCCTTCTTAGTACCGAATCTCTTAAATCAAATTGGGATAAACTGTTTTAAAGTACTCGGACACCCAATTTTCACAAAAAATACCAAAGCAGTTATTCCATATGTATCACACTGCTGAATTGACTTTATGAACTTATCCCCTTATGGAGACAAACTGAAGAATTCCAAATTAATTTTGTGACATTATACAAGTTGTCTAGTTTGCTCGGGTATGTTCTGTTCACTAATATTTTGTTAGAATATGGGAATTAGGCCATATCCTTGTGCACAAGGTGGAGACAATTGTACACATAAAAGCTCCTTTAAACTCAAGGACACAGAGGTTGGAGCCTATAGAAACTGTACACCTAAAAGCTACAAAAGAAAAAGGAAACAATGAAATCTGTTATTCAAAGCATCTAAAACCTTAAATAGAGTCGTGCAAGAATAAAAGCAGCTGAATTCTCATCCTACAAACCAGTGACAGCAAATGCAAAATTCAGTTCCTAATGCTTGCTAGGGAAAGTGATTATACTAATTCCTGACCTAACCAAACTTTCAGTTTCAACCTTTCTTTGAGGCCATAAAGTAATTTTGGCAAAGAGTGATGCCTGCCAAATACCATCTTTGATTAGTTTATTTCAATACAACCATGGGAAAGTTGTGCACTAATATACTCACCGCTGTTAGAATTTATTAGTGTTTACGAAAATCAATTTCAGAGCAAACCTGATCATCAAATGGTCTTCTAATTGAAAAAATTGTTGTCCCAGAATTATGTAGGAATCGTAGTTTGAATCATGCATCGTGCACTATACATTATGTCACTTCAAATCATCTAAAAATTTCTGAATACTTGTATTTGCCCCTTCTTTGATTCTAATAAATTGTCCATTTTAGTGTTCTATCTTAAAATAGTACTTCTCTTCCAATTTTGTAGATGGTGAATTATTGGAGAGATCATTTTGAACATGCATGTTAAAAATATGTGATCTTGATTACTCTTCCTACGGATACACACACAAATTCAAATTTTAACACTATTCATGCTTGATGGAGCTATTTAGATGGATTCCTTCTTTCCCATAATGAATCCAATGACAGGCTTAAAAACTCCAAGTGAAAGGTGATGCCTGCTTTTGTAGTCATAGTTTTTCTTGTGCAAGTTTCATTGTATTTTTTGAACAGGAATCCTATTATGCTTGAAGATGAGCAAAGTTCGAGCTGAGCAACCTTCAGCTGAAATGTATAAGGTAGTGTGTTTCTATTGCGCAAAAGAAAAGGGTACTGCTTTTCCTTTTCCATGAGAATCTTGTCCCACACTCAGGCATTCCATTTGAACTTGAAATGAAAAATGGATAGTAGTTCTATTAGTCTTTGGGTGTCCCACCCTATGCCGTCAACCTAATATTTAATAAATACATGTGGCGAACTTTTGACGTACTTGTGAATAATCTAATGTCTAAGTGGATGCATAATTGTTGGATGCTCTAATGGTGTCACGCAAAGATAATAACTTATATGCTGTTCCATAAGCCCTACCAGATTCGCCGTTTCATCAGCTTGGACCTTTAGGTGTAACATGCATGCATGCCATCATGGCTGCAAGAGCTTCTGCTTGGCGTTTCTTTTAGATGCATGCAATTTTAATGCACACGCACACATGCACAAGTGGATGTGCACATGCCTTGCACCTATGAAGATGGATATTTTTATGTATAAAATATGAAAATAAGATATTATACATTTTTTACAGGTGGCTTGTTTAACTATGACCTGTGTACTATGCTTCACATCAAGTGCCTTAGTAGCACTTTTCACTGATACTCCTGTATGTATCACTCACCTGGCTGCTAGAATTGTTCTGTGCTCCATTTCTTGAATTAAGATGTATAAGATTTCTTGAACTTTCCTTTCAATCATTAATGCAGATGTTATATCATTGGCGTCCGTGGCGTGTGCATGGTGTTTACACCGTTCTTTTACTCATTTTGTATTATTTTGTAGGTATGTGCTTCTAATGTTTCCCCTGGTTCTCATTTCTCATACTTTAACAGAATCTTTTTATTCATTCCATTTCATGAGTGATTTGGCATGAGCTTAAATTATTAACAGTGTGCTCTCTAAACTGAATCTGTGTTTACCCATCGTGTGTGCAACTTATAGTTGCTATGTAAATGGTTTCAGTTTTTTTCTTAATCTAAATATCGTGCTGCATTTCCAGGTTCATTGATACCTTTAGCAATGTTACTGTGGGTAATGAGAGAATTACCACCCGCAGAAACATCTAGTGTAGCAGAAGAAGAATCAAGTGCATTAGCTTTTGTTGATGAGAGTCCAGTCATAGTTCATAATCCTCAGCGCTGGACTACTGCAACAAGCATGCAGAATCAGGTCCTTATATCACTTTATCTTTCCTTTTGGCTAATTCATTTATGCAGTAAATTGCTGTTATGATTAAACCTATTTGCGATCCTTTTAGCTTAGCTGACAGCTTAAATAATACAATATTATTTTAAATCCTTTTACGTATGATTCTTAATTTACAGATAATTAACATTATTTTTTCTATTTATTTTCATCCTCCATTAGTTTGTCATGACTCTTGTGCGTTCATTGTTTCTTAAGTATAGAAATGTGGCAGTCTGAAAATTATTATGGCACAAAAGAACTGTGTAAGACCTGCAAGGAAACTGTGATTTTGCATTTTGCAGATCTAGTGTTGTTCTCAGACTTTCAGTTTTCTATTTTCTAATTGGACTTTGCCTAATTTCTCTCTATTATCATGCCCCATTCTTGTAAAATTCCTTTACCGTGTGGTCTGTTTAATTAAGTTTGAGACTAGGAAACATGGGGTCATTTGACATTCTTTCATATGCATTATATCTAATGGAGAAAATATCACCTTGATTTTGTATTAGTTTCTTAGAAAGAGAACCTTTATTCACATTGATATTAGTCTTCTTTACCTTACCTTCTGTGTCGTGGAAGTTGGCTCCATTGGGTTGATTTGAGCCTTTCTGTGGATCTGTTTTCTTCTCATCTTTCTTTGCTTTTTGACATTATTTGCTTTCAAATAACTTAAGGTCACTTGAACTCTCTCAATTATGCAGGCATTGAGAGTGAGCCCAATATAATCACGATTCGGCCACTTGGCATTTGCAAATGTATCTTCATTTCGCCCAAGTTTGGAGGGCCAGTTGGAACTGCTTCAGAATGTGTTTATCCTGACCAGAGAAGAGACAAAATGGTGCAAATTGCATGCTTTCTGAAAATTTCTTCTTCCCACAGTATTATTAGCACTCTCGGTGTAAATAGCAGAAATTTGATATACGAAACACTTATTTCCTTCTAGCCACACAAATTTTGGGAGTGATTTTGTGCCATTGATGATTGGGATTTTTTTCAAAGTTTCTTGTCGCATGTGAACATAATCTTGGCAAATTAAAGCTTGTTCACCTTCCTTTCATGCATACTGAATCACTTATATAAAATTTTTGTGGACTTCATGTCTCCAAGGTGCATTTGAGCTCAGGGCCAACGGTTTCTCACCACTTTCCTTCCCCTCCACTTCTCATTTGAACCATTGAATTAAATTTGGACAGATCATATTTAATATTTTATAAAACTGTTATTAAAATATCCGGGGGAGAGTGGGGAGAATTATCGATGCCATTTGGCCGTGAGGCATTAAACAAGGTCATCTTCTTTCTGTTTTCTTGTTTATGTTAGTGGTCGATGTGCTGGATAGAATGACCTCAATAAAGTTCAGTTTGTGGATTACATGCTTCTTCTGGAGGATTACGGTGGTGTTGCTTTGAAAATATTCTTTTCCTTTCATTCTGTTGGGGACGGTAATGCTGAGGGTTAATTGGTCGAGAGTGGCCTGGCATGGTTGAGACGTCTTTTTTTGTCCCATTGGTTACTTTATATGGTCGGAAGTTAATTTCTTTGATAAATGTAACACCTTTTAGGGGGAAAAAATCTTGTTTATGTGTGTGTAATTTCAACAGACTTCTTAACAATCAACATATCATATGATACGATAATAATTCGTATTTTAGTACTTTATTTTATACAACACTACCAAAATCTTAAAAAAAATAAAGTACTATTTTAAAGTTTACTAGTGATTACAATAAACATTTATAAAATTTTTATTTATAGTTTAAATTCAAATTAGTTATGATATGGTCTCAAGATCAATATATCTTATAAAATTCAAGTCCTCTGATAGTGTGTACAAATTCTGTTCACACTGGGTTTTAGATCTTTTTATTTATGGTCTCTCGTTTATTTTTCCTTCCAAAATCTTTTTATTCTGACCACCCAAAAAAATTCAAATGCAAGGGGGGTTGTTCTAGTTTCTTTCTTTCTTCCTCAACCCCGAACTAGAAGCAGACCTACTGACAAAAAAGAAATATAACAAAACTCAAGAAAAGGGTAAAACATGACAGGGAGGAGGAAGAAAGAAAAACGTAATAAACACTAGCTAAACCCCACTACTCTGCATGACCTTGGACAGCCTGCAATATCAATAGTAGAGCAAAAGTTCAAACTTTGAATGTTGGAAATGTCGTTACACATTAAAATTTGATAGTATAACTTGTTGCCTTTTAGGTTCTGCTTGACTTAATTCAAATTAATTTGGACGTTGATAAATCCTATAATTGAAGTATGTTAGGTCCAGAATATTTGGTGTATATGTAAGAAAAAAAGCAGTCTTTATCAAAATAGACCCTTTTATTTTATTTCTTTTGGATAAATTTGGAAAGGAGAAGATTGTAGAAAATTAGCAAAATTAAGAATGAAAATTCAAGCTCCTGAAGAGGCAAACAAAAGAAAGCATTGTCAGTGCAGAAGTGTTGGATGGTGCGCCACTCCAGCTTGTAAAATTGGGGGGACCATAACGCACAATGCATTCATGACAATGATCTCCACTTCGCCTCAAACCAATTATTTCTATCATCAATTTTCAAATTAATCTTTGATTTGTTAGGTTAAATCTTGAAACTCACGGTACATTGCAATAAAGTCAAATGTTTTATATGCAGACAAGTCCTGTCTCTATTTCACTCGCAGTTTTCTTCTTGTCAAGTTCAGGTATTATGAAGATGCATATATGATTCAACGCAGTGCTCCATACTTTAAAACAAATAAACAATGATTCAATTATGACCTCCTCGGCCTCAATGCAAACAATGGACCGTACGGAACATCTGGACAAATCGGTTCTCTTGAGACATGCATTTGCGTGCTTGATCATGATTTCAACCGTTTAATTATTTCATGTCTTCCATGAGAACCAATTTGTCCAGACGTTTCATACGTTCAATTGTTGACCATTTGCTGGACATGAACCACAAAGTGTCGAAAGTTTCTGATCTGGGTTCTTGAAAACAAACTTAAAGAAAGTTCAGGATAACAATAAAAAAGTTTGGCAAGGGCACAAAAAGTTACACTCATTTGCTTGATCATGATTTCAACCCCAACATACAGCATGCAGGTGAAATAGATGAGAACAGGAATACTCTGGTAAAAGAATCCTGATATGAACCTTTCAAGAGAATTATTCTCCAAAAGCAACCTCATTAGGTTCAAAAGCACAAGATCCATATAAATCTTATATTATTAATCTTATACTTCTGATGCGAGACTCAAGTCCCATGCACAGTAATTGGGTCCAAGGCCTGGGTCACCAGGCATCACACAGTAAATGAGTAGAGATCCATTTAGTCTCACACGTAAATAAGGACACAACATTGGTAATAACGATCATACCACAATTTTAGGGGGAAAGAACTACAGTCATTCCTCAATCCCAGTACAAAACAGAAGCAAAAAAAAGAGTCAATGGCAAACAGCAACAAAGAGTACAATCATGAATGTACTTTCTTGTTTTACATGACCTGAATGTGTAAAATGCCAGCTGTCGTTTATTACTTTCCAAGAATTCTTCCCATGAACAGGAACAAGGAAGGAGAGAAACCGGAAGAAGTGCTAATTCATAGAGTGACCAATGGACTTCAATTATTGCCACAGGAATACAGCCAAGGTGTCCAACTTAAAATTTTTAGAGTGCAACTCCAAGTTTCTCAACCTCCACCTTGAGAGACTTAAGGTACCTCACAGCTTCATCTAAAACAGTAGCAGAATCCATTTGGTCACCGCCTCCGGGCACAATGCCTCTCAGTACCCTAACCATTCTCTTCATTTCCCAATGCTTAATTTCTGGATTCCTGCTGTTACCACTGGTCCTAGAAGGCTTTCTTAAAGATGATGATGACTTGTTCTTCTTTGATTTTGAGCCATAACTGGAGCAAGTATCAGAAATACTTTCATAATTTTCATTAGTCCTCGCTGTGCTGACCTCTTCCTCATCACAGTCTTCTAGCTCCTCCCCTTCCAAGCTCAACAATGCTTCAATGTCCTCAGAATCCTCTTCAAAAGGAGACGATAATTCTCCTTCCCCTGGATTAGCCTTGTTATTCTGAGAGTTTCGAGTATAAGTAGCATGACCATTGAAGGTGGGGCCACTAAATTTGTTGGCCATTGCAGGATGGAACATAATTCTGCTTTGGTTATCAGTCTTATCAAAGATAATGAAATTCTTCGGGCAAACCTCAGAGGGTTGCAGTTCAACTCTTTCGAAGGGAGTTATCTGCCTAGCACCGGAAGGTAAGACTGCATCAAAGGACGAAACAAAAGGAGCATGCAGATAAGCGTCAACTGCTTCATTTGCCAAAGGGAGTACCACCTTTTCAGGGTAAAAATATTCGTGATTCTGCATTGCAAAGTTTGGTTCACTATCAGTCAACTCCCAGCAAGAAATTCTGCTTTGGCTTTTGCAACTGGCAAAGATTCTATTTAAAGCTGGACGGAAGTTGCTAAAGGAATGTAAAGAAAGAACGCAGGTACTAAGCTGAGTGCATTTTAACAAAAGATGGCCCTCTGATCATCACTTCATTTCTTCTGCAGCCTTTCTAATAAATGATGCCAATACAAGGAAAACAACCGCTAAACCAACGTCACTTGATGCTAGACTACGTAACAGGTTTTAGCAACTGACGGAAATACTCAGCCTGCAAAAGAAAAAGGTATGGTATCATCAATCTGAAATGATACAAGGGAGAAAAATAGTGGCCAAATTGTTGCAGAGACCACTAGTAAAACAAGTGGAGTTTATCTTAATTACACAGGTTTGACAATTGAACTTTAATGTACAAACTAAAAGCAGCAAAGGTCACACAATCAGAATAAACTTAAACTCTGATATGAAGTTATATAATTCAGAACTTCATCCAAGCAACACATATTACTTTCTAAAGAAATTATAAAATAGAAAGATGAGTGAGCTTACTCAGCCTTCGAAGTTTTAAAAACAGTGAAACATAGATTCTATCTTTCTCACAATATACTTATCTAATGCTCGAAGCTAAGAAAAATTTCCTAGTACAAATTCTGATGTACAAAAAGTCATCTGCTACACAAACCTTGCAAAATCCAATCCCCATTTGGAACCCCAATAAAAGGAAGCAGAAGAATTATATACCTGGCAAACTTGCATAAGCTGGTAGTGTGCGATGAATCCAACATTCATTTTAACCTGCTCAATCTCTGTCACAGCTTGGTTTCTCTTAATTGTTATGGCAATGTACATCCTCAATCTTCCCCCACAGTTTTAATAAAGAAAAACACAAACAAAAGAAATTCCTTCACAAGCCAATGAGATTTTGCCTACAGCAGAAAGAAACCATGTATGGATTATCAAAGGTGATGAGAATATGCAACACAGAAAGAAGACATAAGGCTCCAGATAATGGACAGAATGTATGAAACAATCTCAGATCTATTGTTTCATAAATTCTGTGATAACCAACCAAAAGATCCAGAGAATGATCCCGTCAAATCTAAAGAAATTTAGTGATTTCCTTTTCCACTTTCCAGAACAAAAAATAGACACAAGAAAAACAGTTCTAATTTCTAAAATTAAAGGTCAAAGAATCCACAATGGTTAAGTTTACATTTCGAAGATATGATCATAGTCAATTCAAATAATGCAAGAAAATTTTGATATAAATTACAATAGCAGCAGATAAGTGGGGGCAAAATCTGACCTGACTTATTTAAATTACAGAATCACATGAAAGAACACCACCAAGCGAACACAGTTCCTATTGTAATCCATAAATAAGGATGTCCACGGCATCCTGAGGCCCAAACCAGAATATCAGAGTCAAACCAAACCGCTACCCTGCAAGTAAAGAGAAGCCTCAATCAAAATACAGAAACCATTATGTAGAACAAAGAAATGAAATTTAGTTAACTCCCAATCCAGCTCCAAGAAAATGCATTAAAAAACAGAAAGATGATTTTATCAAGAATTACCAGGCATTATACGTCAGAAATGCAAAGCCCTCCTCAACAACAATTTAAACACAAGATTCGTGATTCGATTTTCAAACCAATTAATGCGAACAATATTCTCACAAATATGGAGTCAAACCCCAAAATTTTGCATGCAAGTTTGACCCAAGACCATATCAGTTAACAAATTTCAGATTAAAAACCCTAGTCCCCACTAAATGCTGCAACTTTCCCAAACAGAAGACTTCGAGCTCCAAAGAACAAATTATGGAGAAGAAAGCTTCGAAACAAGCATAGATCTTTAAAGCTCCAATACTCTCAGCATGCACCCATCACATAAACAATTGCTTTCAATGATTCAAAAATTCAAAACGAATTTTGATAGTAACAAACAAGGTAACAAAATCAGTCACAAAGACACAAACTTTCTGAGGAGGAAGAAGATCAGGCACATACCCAGGCTGAAGCAGATCAGTAACACATAGAAATTCCACTAGATTTTTACTTAAAAGACGAAGCTCTAGAGAGAGAAAGGATAGAAGAGACACAGAGTGAGAGAGAAGTTTGGGTCGATGCATACAACTTTTTTCATGGTGGTTATAGGGATGTGTGCGAGATTAAGACAGAGAGAGAGATAGAGAGAGGAGTCAAACGAGGAAGATGTGAGCCGTTGGATGGGATAAGAGGATGTCTTTGGAAATGCCCTTCCGTGTATCGCGGATGTGATGGCGACCGTTGGATTAGAGCACGCGTGATGGGGGAGTGGGGCCCACGGGGTTTGACGAACGCACACTGAGGAATAGACTCTTTAGGAACTTAGCTTAATAATTGGCCTAATTCAATTCTAAACTTTACTTTATGCTTGCTAACTATAGATTCCATCCACACTATTATAATAATAATAATTATAATAATAATAATTGAAATAATTAGTTTGAGTTCATGTCATACTTTAATAAATATATTTCGAAAAATTATTTAAAATTAGTCAGAAATAGTCAGTCATATGTTTTAATATGTATTTTCTTATGAATATTTAAATTGTTGAATTGTGATATGCCATGCGTGGTGTTTCTATGGAGACGGACTACCCCGCTTTGTGTTTGGGTCAATGAATATAATTAGTTCATTTGGGGTCAGAAAACGATACTTTGACTTTTTGGGTCACAAGAAGCATGCTCAATGTCTTTTTTATAAATTAAATATTTTTTTCATAAATTTTAAAAAATAAATCATATTATTTGTAACATGTAAATATAAATAGTGTGAATTTATTTAAAATTTTATATTAATATATTGATATTAAAATATGCATAGATATTACTAATTTCTTAAATTTAAAACATGTTAAATATGTTAATTTGATTGGTCTCTTCTAAATCACACTTATTAGCTTTCAATTTCATGATATTTGTTAATCATCAAATAGTTTATATTATTTTAATTTTTAAATTTTGAGTTTAATATATGCTAAGAATTATTTTAATAAAACTTTTACATATATTTAGCTTTCAATTTTTATAGTAATGTACATTTTGTTCTCCATTTTTAATGATAAATATAATAATTCCTTATGGAGAGGGAATGAAGCAATAACGCATTTGATAAGGTAGAGTTCTTCTTCCACCAGCACTCCTTTTATTCCATTTGACGTGCTCTTTGGGCTTTTGATAGGAAAATAGAAAATTGATGGCAAAAAAAAATAATAATAAAAAATTATTGTGCTCCCTAAATCCAATAAAGATTGATTCAGTTGATAATAATGCAATCCATATACAATATGAATGTGGGTTTGAACCTCTCCTTAGTGTGAGCATCTTGTTAATGGATAAGCAAGATTTCAACGTCAATTCTACTTAATGGATTATTAAGTCATATTATTTGTGTCACATTTTTTTTTCAAATATATGAATACATAAAAGGAGCAAAACTACCTTAAAAGTAGAGCTGGGAAACGGGTCAATCCACTCTGGCCCGTGGCGGGCTGCCAGAAAATGAGCTGGGGGGCGGGCCAGCCAACCCGCTATATATTATATATATATATTTTCAATTTTTTTATTTAAATAATAACTTAAATCACTAATATGAATAATAAAAAATAACATGATTGATTCATAATTAAATAGAAAACACTTATACGTTTTTTCCTATGTGCTTTAAGTATTATTTTCCAATTAAAGATTAATATATGAATTATTTTTAATATATTGTAGATTTAGTCATTTATTATATATTAAAATTTTCAACTTCTTAAACTTAAAAAAATTTGAAAGGTCTACATGTTAAATTTTAATTGATAAATAACATGAAAAGTATATAAGGAAAAATATATAAGTCTAGTCCAAATTAAATTAGAAATAGAAACCATATAAACCATTAATTTATCAAAATACATTAACATATATTAATTATTATTTATGTTAGTATTATAATCCAACAACATTAAATATGAAATATGAAAAAATTTTAATTTTAAGTATAAGATAATTTTAATTTCAAGTTTCAATATTAAACAAAATATATATAAAGGAAAAAAAAATAATTTGAAGAAAAAAAAAACAAGCGGGCTAAACGGGGCTAACAAGCTGGTTTAGCGGGTTAGCCCGCTTAACTCGCGGGTTAAGCGGTCTGGGTTGGAAAAAGACCGCCTCAATATGGGTTCTATTTTTTTCAACCCAGGACCGCCATAAAATGGGTCAAAATTGGCCAACCCACAAATTAAAGCCCATTTCCCAGCTCTACTTAAAAGTAAACCCTCACAACTTCCTAAATCTAGGGTATTTTGGTTATTTTATTGATTATTTCATATTTTATTTTCATTAATATCTTATTTGTTTTCACTCTACCAAACATTTAAAATAAAAAATATTTGAACTTGTCATATCATCAATATACTATATATATTATATTAAATTACTCGGGATTCTGATACTGAGAATAGCAGTGGGTTGTGAGTCACTAACTTGAAAGTCACTTTATGTCTTATAAATTAATGGCAAGACCCTCTTTTGCTTTTATTTGACAAATGGATGAGCCAATTAACGAACAAAATGTATATATATGTAAAGCTCTTTATGCTTATTGTCCCACAAAATGCCATTTTATAATGATCGAGTGGAAGAATAATTTTTCCTGCGTTCTCTTTTTTCAAAACATATCCAATTGAACTATATTCTGATCGTAGAGAAGCTGTGAGAAACTGGTTTTCCCAGTTCTATATTCCATAACTTTTTTGGTTAATATATATATATATATATAGACCCATCATTAATCAATTGTTATATATTGTCTTACATATTTTATCATATTAAAATAATAGTTTTTTTTTTCGTTGATTTTCAATTATTTGTAAGTGCTGTCCATAATAACGCAATAAATGCTGCTTAAAAAAATCTGCATATTATTATTTACTATAAACATTAATGTTCATTGTGTGTGTGTTTTTTTTAAATTTAAATGACTCCATGTCCACTAGTCACATTGCATTGGGTCCCAATTAATCTAGGTTAAGATAAAAATGATTATAAAGCTAGCAAAATTCTCACAAATGTGCGCTCATTGTTCTTAATTCTTACTCTCTCCGATCTTTAATATAAATTACTTCTAACTATCCTATTAAAATCAAGAAAATTTTGTTACATCATTAAAATTATTTTGAAATTAATATATTTTCTATCTTTACTCTCTAATAAATATTACAAATTCAAACAATTCATATTCTTTCTCACGATTAAATAAGAGTATTTTAGAAACAAAGTAATTAATACTCTAAAAATTCATAAAATGTGACTTATATTTAGGACTATAAAAACTTTATAGAATGTGACTAATAAAAATGACCGGAGTGAGTAATTAGCAATAGATTTTAGTTTTTTACTCATAAATGAATTAAAATAATAATAATAGATTACTTTTAATAAGAAAGAGTTCTATAATTATTATTATTATATATATGTATGTAAAAACTAATTGATGAGTGATACTAAACATAAATGATTCTATATGACATGGTCATTTTTTTGGACCAAAATGCTTTGTGACGCTAATGCAAACACCAATTCTTTGCCTCCACAAATAATGGTTGAGGTGGGTTCGTATTCTATACGGTTCAAGAATTTTTATTTTTGTCCTTTTTGAGATTTCGTCCGTTCATTTTATGCAAGAATCTCATCATTCTTTAAGGGAATATAGAAATGAATGACTAAAATTTTGAATAGAATAAGGCTAAGATTTCATAGATTAATATTGTATGGAATCCAAAACTTGGTTGAGAGTAATTAAGGAAATTAACGTATGAAGTAGTATCAAGTATTGTAGTTAAAGCCCTAAGTTAGTTGCCTATAAAAGGGGTTATTATCATGTATTGAGATTAGGGTCTTGTGGTTCACTTCAGGCTTTGGGGTTCATGTTTAACCCCTTCTCATTATCATCTTCATCATCTCTTAGGTTCATTATCATTGCCCTTTACCCTTGAGATTCATTGTCATTTGTGTATCATTATAGCAGCATTCTGGTTGTGTATATATCACCATCTTCAATCAATGTATCAGTTCATTTCTTTCTTCTTTCATATTCATCCTTTTGTATTCAACACTAAATTCAACAAAAATCAATCAAGTTGCTTTGCCATATACGGATAGAAATGATAGAATTAAGAGGAAATTAATTTATTGATCCATATAGTTTATTCATATATGTTATGTTTGTTGAATTCTTAAGAGAGCATTAGTGGAAAAAAGGCTATCTAAGACTGAGTTTTAGAACGGTTGATATAAAGCCCGTTTTAATAAATGTGACCGGTGGTATTATTGTAAATAAGTGAGTAAAAAAGGAGTTTTCTAAAATGGTGGCATAAGACACGGTTCTAGATTTTAGTTTTCTAAAATGGTGACTTAATCCACCGTTCTAAAAAAGATTTTTAAATTTATAAAAAATTAAATTTTTTTAAGTTTTCCAAAACCGTGGCTATTCCACGGTTTTGGAAAGTTTTTTTAAATTATAGAAAATTAATTTTTTTAATTTTCTTGAACGGTGGAATAAGTCACCGTTTAGGAAAGGTTTTTAAGTTATAGAAAATTAATTTTTTTCTCTGTAAACAAAGAACTTTATCTTGTTTGTCACTCACCACGCTCGCGGCAAACCGAAATTTTCACTCTCCCTCGCGGTAAACCCTTTTTCAATGTTTCTCCTGTCGGTGTTCTCTCCTCTTAGCCGTCAGTGCTCTCTTCACTGATGGGTGAGTCTTTTATCGCTTCTCAATTTCGGCAAACCCGTTTTCAGCGTCTCTCTGATTTGTGCTCTCTACCTTAGCAATTTTGGCATCATCTTAGTTTCGCCATCGCTGTTTTTTGCCATTTTCTTGGTAAGTTTCGTGGTCACTACCTCTACCCCATTTTCATTTGGTTAGGTGTTAGGTTTTCTCCTCTATAGTAAATGGAATTTGATTTGGGTCAGGCTTTGATGAAATTCAAATTAGGATTTTTTTTTTGTCCTTGTTTGAAGTTGCAACTTATGGTGATAATCATTTATATATGTCTCTACTTTCCTCGGTGTATTGAGTCAAAGAAGTCATGCTATTTATGCATTTCGATTTCCAAGGCCATGCTACTTGTTTAAGCTTCCCCTATAGATTTCATTGATTCGTTCCTAGTTTGTATAGAAACTAATAATTTAGGATGACCTATTAACTTCAATAATTCCAAGTCGTCAAACATATGGTTAAGATTTTGATCAAAAGAAGTTGCCAAGTCATTCATAATAGGAAATGGCCTATACTATGCTAAAGATGTTGCACACTATTCCACGTCTTTAAACTCTGTTCTCTGCTCTTATGATCCAATGAAATATCATTATATAAGGTATAGAGGAATTTCAATTTCAAGAAAGAACAAGTTACTACATTTTCTTGAAACAATGGACACACGACAACGTATCTGCAAAATGGTTTCAAATTTTGGTGACAAACAATAGTTTCTTTCCTCTTTTTCTTTTTTTTTTCTTACTCTGTTCTTTCTTCTTTTGTTCTACATCACTTTTTGTTAACATATAGATGAAGCATCGTCCATCATTCAAATTTTTAAATGGATGAGATTGAGACACCTATAACCAGGATACAATTTTGTAAGCTTCCTTTTAGAAACAATATTATTAATTAATGCTTTTCAATCTGGTGGAGAAGAGAATGATTAGGATTAGAGAAAAAGGGCCAGTGGGATAAGGTTTGCTCTTATGTTGGATTATTCTGAGAAATATTTGAAAATTAGGAAGATAATCAATTGCATGCTCAAAAACCTCGATGCCTGTTGGTCTCTTCAGTCAAATTACACGTTTGGTGAGCCATGTTTAGAGTTTTCTATCATGTCCTATCTTCAGCTTGTATTTGAACCATTGAGAGGCATGTTCATTTGGAAAAATCTATGTAAGTTCCCTAATGGACCAAAAGTTTGGGATTGGTGGCATTGTAATTGAAAACCCTTTGTCCAGGAATAGTGTTACAAATCCTTCAATGTGGTTACAACAGCTGAATGTTGCTGATCTACGCCTTAGCCTATTCTCAAGTGCCTTCCTCTTCTCTCTTTTCTCTCTTTCTGGTGGGTATCATTATATCTAAAGAGCATCCTACAGGATATTATTTTGCAATTATGAGTTAAGAACTCAAGATGATTTACTGTTAGCATTTGGTGGGGTATCAATTGACCTCATAATTTTGTAAGATAGGATGTGTATACATGTGTTCTAATTTGTTCTTCTAGAGAATAAATCCATACCTAGGTTGAATATTTATATAGCTCCAGTTCTGATTTCCTCTTTTTCTTTTTATTGCATGCATTGACAAGTTGCACAATAAATGTATATATAGTTTCAGGGGAAAAAAATTACATTTGATCTTTGATTATATGATTATATTCTTCCATATAAACCACAATGCTTAAACGAAAAATGCTTAAGCAAGACTTTGATTGTGGATCAGAATTCTTATGAACCTATATCTTAAGTTCTCTTTTGAACAAAACTTAAGTACAAATTATACGTATTAATTGTGGTTAATAGAATGTAGTATGAAGTTTGTGGGTACCATTTTTTCAAAGTGTGAATCAAATATATTTGTTTCCATTTTTGTTTGGCTAAAGTGGAGACCATGACATGCTTGTCCCATACTGGGTACACATAGATGGATAAAATCTGTTGGAGCTCCCTTAGATGTCATTACTATTTTAATTCTTTGAATGGATTTTGCCTAGACTATAAGTAACATTAGCTTATATATGGTTACAGATGATTGGTCTTACAAAGCCAACTGCTAGTACAGCATTTGTTCAAGGTTTGGACGCAAAAACTCAAATGGATGAAATATATACTAGCATGGGTGTATACCCACAACATGAGTAAGTTGGAATTTTCCTCCACCATTTTTTTATATTTTTGTAAATAAAAATTGCAGTCACTAAATTAATTGTTTTTGTGACATTATAGCTTGCTGTGGGAAACTCTAACTGGGAGAGAATATCTACTCTTCTATGGAAGATGTAAAAATCTCAAAGGCTCAGCCTTAAAACTAGTAAGTTAATTTGAGATTGGTATTTGAGAGGACTTGTAATTATAGGATAACAAAAATCAAATTTTCGTATAAATATATTCTATTTACATATATGATGGTTTTGAGGAAGAGTATTTGAGCTTGGAAACTCTCAGTTATTAGTATGAGTGTTCAGAGTTAAACCTTTCTCTTTAGGACTTTTCTGGCAATCAAGATCTTTGTGCTTTCATTCTACTGCTGCAGGTAGTGGAAGAATCTTTGAAAAGTGTAAACCTTTTTCATGGAGGAGTTGCAGATAGAAAAGCTGGAAAGTACAGTGGACGAATAAAGAAGAGGCTTAGTGTTGCAATTTCATTAATAGGAGAATTGCACAATCATACTCACCAGTATATTCCTTCTCCCTTATCCTTGTTGTAACACATATGATTGTAATAGGACTGTTAATAATATATCTTGTGCTTTCCTAGTTGTCTAATATATATATAAACATATATGCTTTTCCCCCCTTCTTTCAGTTCAACTATAGCATGATTTCGATTTCTTTCTCTCTCATATATTTATACATATAGTCATATATCTTCTTTGCATGGTTTCAGCACATTCCATGGAGGAGGCAAAGTCCTTATATGATCAATTAGGAATATTTGTAGATAGAAGCTAGCAGTGCACAGGAAATCCAAAGAGGTAAAGTTATGAAAGCAACATGCTTTATCAATGTCATTTCAAAAAGACATTCTTATAATTTATGGATAAGGAAAAGCTTAGATGTAGTGTTTAGATGCTCCAATAGCATGGGCGTATGTAGAATTACCTAAGGAACTTCATAAGTCTTTGTCCTTTTGAATATAGCTTTTTTTTTTGGCCAAATCCATTTGTATATAGCTTTGACAGTGTGATGTGTGAATCTTGTCTAGTGATGTACTTCCTATTGGTCTTTCAATAATGCTAATTCTTTTATCACTTGTTAAAGTATTGTTGTTAACTTGTTATATATGGACAGCATAGCACCAGTTTTTTTTCTATTCGCTTATTACCTATTCACTTAAATAAACCTATCTCACTTTTCACTTCTACTCAATCCTCATTTCATTCACTTTTCAGAAGCTGCATGGAAGATAGAGAGTGACATTGCAAGAGAGATGTACTGTTAGGTCACTTTTGAACTTGAAGTTCTATTTTAAAGAGGATTTTTGCACTTTTGGTGAAGGTAAGTGAAGAAAAAGTTGCTATGCTCATTCTAAACTTTCATTTGAACTGGATAAATGTTGATTTGGAGATGTTAGAAAAGTTCAGGGTTGAAGAACTTTTGGAGTTTAAGCTCTAGAGGGGTGTAGACAAGAGTATTTCAAGTTGATTAGTGTCAAAGCTGCCATATTTCAATATTCTCCCTCATTTTCTCTTGTTTTGATATCATTGAACATTTATTTTGTAGTTTGTTGAACATTGGAGTCTAGTTGAAGTAAATAAACCAAATCTTCATTAGATTGATTATATTTCCAATTTGTTATATATGGATTAGTGGTTGTATTACAATTTCTAGGACTGCTATGTCTTGTATATGCTTTTTTGTCACTGGGTTTAATATGGTTGAATATATACAATTTTCAATTTTTTTTTAAAAAAATTCAACTTTCTAGAACGGTTGTGGTATACAACAGTCCTGGAAAGTAAATTGTCTAGGACTGTTGTGTGTGCATAATAGTTTTAGAAAGTGGATTTTTTGGGACTGTTGTGTGCCACAACCGTCCTGAAAATTATTTTCTAGAATGGTTGTAGAACCGTTCTAGAAAGTCATACTTTCTATAACCCCCATTTCTACAACTATATAACAACCGTTCTAAAAAGTCTATTTCAACCGTTCTAGATAGGCTTTTTCTACTAGTGGAGGGATGAATTGAGAAGTTTAAAATTTTTCTGCAAAAGAGTGATATAACAATGATGACAGAAGTTTGCAGAAAACAGAGTGCAGAGAGAATAAAGCAAATGCAAGGTAAAGAAGAAGAAGACACAGAAATTTATTCTAATTTGATCTGATCCACTTGACCTACGTCTAATTCTCAAATCACCACTTGAGATTTTTCAATATCTTGTAAGAATTCAGTGGGCTCCTTACAATGTCACAGTACAAGCTTGTACTCTATTTTAAGAGCTTTTAAATCTACACTCTATACTCTCGCAAAGTGTTTTTCCAAATCTTTTGTGAAAACTCCTCACAAAAAATTTTTCTTCCAGATGAAAAAAAGATTTTATATAAAAAGAAAACTCTTTAACTTAGAGTAAATGTGACAGTTAAGTGCAATAAATGAAGTGTGAGAGTGAAAAGACTTTGACTAGTGATTTTAGCAAGGTTTCAGTATATACAGCATAAAATCATTACCTATAATTTTAAATGAAGTTTTATTTATAGATTTGTGACTTAACTAGATGTTAGACACAAGATCTAGCTATTAGAGACGTTAATCAATGGTTATTCTACAAAACTAGCCGTTCACCAACCGCATTTAACACGTCTAACATATAGAAATTCAAATTTCGGGTGTCAACAGACGAATTTCACAGAAACCATAAGTTAAAGACTTTAACGTTGAACTTCCAAAATTCATCTATTTAAAAATGAAATTCGAATTTTGAATTTGTCAAATATATTTCATATTGAAACATACGAATTTTCATACTATAAGTGCATATGTTGAGTATGAATAATTGTTTCATGTTTCTGCAGTGCACTGAAAATTCGAATTTTGGAAGTCAAAGTTCGTTTATGAGAGGTTAGCTCAACATGGCATAAAAATTCTACTATGTGAAATTCGAATTTTGCATTTTTAAAATTCGTCTACCAGAGACAGCTCTCACTAAACTTACAAGTTTTCATTTAGAGTTTGAATTTTGAAATCCAAAATTCATCTGTTAGATATAGTAACTTTGAACTTTTTATGCACTTGATTATCATTTAAATTTTAATCAGACTTCAAATCAATTTTGTACATTTTACAAACTATATTTAACTTGAAATTCGAATTTCAATGCTTAAAATTTGTCTGTCATAAGTAATAACTTTACAACTTTGAATTTCAGTAAGTAAAGTTTGCATTTTGCACAAAAACACATAAGAGTTAGTCTCAAAATTCGTCTGTTAGTCAATATTTTTCAAATCTAATATATATTAACTTAGGATATATAACTTGTGAAAACACTTGTTTAAATATTGTGGGAACATAAATAAGTAAAAATCAAAGCCTTATGTCCCGTGTACATTGTGAGAAATCCTAACAACTAAATTTTCACGTATTTCTCTTTGGATTTCTTCACTTATATGCTTTTACACTCTTTTAATATTCTTCTTCCAAACTTTAGTTGTTTTGAATCTTTAAAACACTTGATTTAACAATATATATATATATATATATGAAACGTGCAAAAATTTATAAAACATTAATGAACATCAATTGAATTTTCAAAAGATTTTATTACTTAAATAGAATCGATTCACTAGTACAAAAGATTTGAAAAGTATTTGTCATTCAACAAAAAAAAAAATTACTCTTAATCACTATCATTACTCAAGCGAAAAAAAGAAAAAGGCGTCCTTTCATTATGCAATTATATGTACGCACACATATTAAAAAATTTTTTGATGAACTTTTTTAAATGAAATTAACTTTTAGCTGTAATTTTACTTTTAATAGAATAATGGAGATCATTTTATATATATATATATATATATTTTTTTTATACTAAGGTATCTCTATCTGATAGTTGAAGACTAATTCCCTTTGAGGCATATAAATCACTAAAATGGAATGGAGATAATTATATTGATATTAAATTTTAATATAAAAATTTATTTCAACTTATCTAAAGTTAAACAAGATCCTAAAAATTCTGATAAAAAAAAAAGATCCTAAAAAATGAGTTGATTTTATGAATTCTTAGCTCAAATTAGAAGTGGGCCTATGTGTTGGAGGTAAATTGTGTTCATGATTAAAGAATAATGTAATTTTATATAAATTTTATTATATTATATAATGATATTGGTATATTGATTAATTAGAAAAATCACACCCTTCCATCCAAAATATAAGGTGTTTTCTAGAATATACATAATGTAAGATATTATATAAGGTAGTTGTTTGTCTTTTTTTATAGTAGTTTGTCTTTTTTTACTTTTATTCATTTATGACCAATTTTGGAACTTGCAAATATGAATGAGTGAAAACAATTTTAATTATCGATATTTAATAAGGATAAAAATGAGATGTTGGTTTTTTTTTAATTTTAAGAATATAATCAATTTTTCTTAAAATGTATAAGATAGTTGAAAATATCTTATGTTTAGAATTGGAGGAGTAAAATAAGTTTGTCTAGGTGCAATTTTATGGTTACTTTTATTCTTTGACTAATAGAGTCCAAAATTTAGTTACCTATGTCTAATTATCTTACACTTTGGATCGGAGAAGTAAAATGAGTTTGTCTATAAGCAATTCTACGGTTTCCTTTATTCTTTTACTAATACAATCCAAAATTTAGTTACCTATATGTCTAATTCTAAACTAAAAATGCCCAAGGCAAAAGATTCAACAAATAAATTAGTTTAAAAAAATGTGATTGAAGGTGCAGATGTGTTACTCAAGACATAATGAAAAGCATTGTTTTTATGGCTAGGTTCTCTGTCTCTTTCACCCCTAGAAAGGGGAATTGTACATCTGATTGTTTGGCTGCTGAGGTTGCTAAGGTAGTGGACCCCATTGTGTGGGTGGTTACACCATTCCTCTCTCTTCTGGACTTTCTAGCTATGGACGTTCGATGGTTTCTGTAAGTGTCTGAGGATGATTCGTCTGCTGCTAGCTGCTTATCCTAAGGAGGGCATTCGATGATTCTGAATTCTGTGTCCAAGTCTTGTTTGGCACAAAATGAGATGAAAAAGGAAATGAGGATGAGAAACCTTTCTCACATAAAAATGGGAAATTCTCTTTCTATTAAAGTCACTTTGCTATCAAGGAAACACAACTTTTATACTTTCATTCACATTTTTAACTTTTCTCGAATTCATTCTTCATGTATACCAAGCACACAGCATCAATCTCTTTATGTTTTGGTGTCCTGTTTTGTTTTTGTTAGCTTTCTCTGCACTTTGCTATCCTTTGCTCTTGGCCAAAAAAGGAAAAAAAAAAAAACAAATAAATTAGTCTAAGTAATACGATAACATCTCTTGAATGTCATACATGCTCATTATATTCCCAAAATTTAAAATAACAGTAGTCCCATAAGTACTGAGTGACAAAATCAGCAAAGAAAGTTCCAACCCCATCTGGGGAATAAAAGACAGTAAAATCAGGGCGACACCAATCTCTTTCTGGAACATCCAAAGAGAGTGTAACATCTATCAGAGTTTGAAGCCTTTTGTAATAATCAGATTCTGCAAGTGATTTCAACATTGAAGCTTCAGGAATGCTCCTCCAAGCTGCATTTCCAGTAATATCACTCTTCTGCAATGACACTTGTGTCAATAATGACCAGCGAGTGATGTAGTTGGGAACTCTTATTAACATATTACTGTTGCTGCGACATTCCAATACTTCTCCCATTAACTCTTCTTCATCAAGCTTCAATGGCCTCCCTCTTCATATTGATCAGTGACCACTTCTCTTATCAATGGCTTTCTCGGTTCAGTCCTTTTCGCTTTCACTTTCTTAGTGAGAAAGGTGTACTCCTTATAACGTGAATGATAGTTAAAATGTTGGTTGAAGTTCCCAAACTCGACTGGATTTTCTGACCAACGAAGTGTACTAACAAAAGGAAGTAAAGACGCCAACCTTCGAGTCATCAATTTCAACTTTGCACACTCAACATCTGTGAATGGAACTGACACAAGTTTGAGCCGAAAAGCAGAGAGACAATATTGTCGTCCTTAGATATGAAGAGCATCATTGTATCTTTGTTGAATGAGAAGTTGTTGAGATTCAAAGAATTGTGGACAGTCACTAACCCTGAACTTCTCCCTTTAATATTGCCACCAATCTTTACGTGCCTGGGCTCTGTGCAACCATTAATGGATAAAGTGGTAAGCATGCCCAGGACAGTTGAAGAATGAATTTGAACCCAATTTACGCGTTCATCAACATATATCCCTTTAATATTTGGGGTTGGAGAGAGGTCTGGCAGTCTAGTAAGATGTTTTGAGTGCTTTAGATTGATTCACTGTAAACTTGGAAAATGCTAAAATAAATACTATAAATAAATTAGACGAAGAACATGAAGCAACGCCATTTGTAAGATGAACAATATTTCAAGGCACGATTAAACCATTATTTACAGATATTATAGCAAACATGCGCAACATATGAATTCTTTGCTCAATATTTGATGACTGAGCTGAGATATTTAGAAGTCTAATATGCATGAAGTGCTTAATTAGATTCGCAAAAAATAGTATCTTTAGATGGAGAAAAATAATACATACCTGATCTCCATCCCAAAGTTGTTGGAGATTACTACTAGGCATTTCAAGTTGAACCAAATTTTCAGCACAAAAGCTTAATGGCACAGATGGTAGAGGATATTCTTCCCCATAGAAAAACTTCAATTCTTCAGGAAGAGTATCTAGATCCTCAAACAAAATTCACTTTTGAAGGCTGATAATCTCAAATTCTTCTGAAAAGTATATTAGCTTTCAAGATAATCCTTTTTATCTTGCACATGTCCAAAGATATGTATCGAATTGTCTCTGTACCCTGTCCAACAAATCATGAAAAATCATCATCATCAAGATATAATCATGTCACAAAAAAAAAAAAATATATATATATATATATATATAATAATTAAATTGACTGCTCCTTTTGGTAAAAAATTAGTTGAGTTGGATCCTAGGATTTACTGGGACCAAATAAGCCTCATGGTTCAAAAAAACATTTACAGATAGGATAGATTACCTCTACCAATAAGATCCTTATATTTTGGTAGCATGATTATTCGAACTTTGTTAGAATTAGAGGACCCTATATTGCACAATGTCTAAGAAACGAATTATTTGTAAACAGAGATATACAACATTGTGCAATGTAAAATTATATTGTTAGTATGGAGGGACCCTATATGCTCGTGAATCAATGTATAAAATATAGAATTAGAGGGACCCTACATTGGAATAACACGATATTCATATAAAGCTTGCAAACAGTTTGCTTGCTATAGAATTATATTTTACATTGATTCACAAGAACGCTCTGCCACACTCATATAAGAAATTTTAATTGGAATATTATATATATATATATATATATTAATAAAAATTGATACTGCAACTGCATCAAGAGTTCAGAATTCATGGATCTTTGTCATTCTGTAGATTCAATTCCTACTTAAAATTTTGAAGAGACAAAGCCCTGTCAATTCATGACTATAGTTTGAAAAGAAAAAAAAAAAACCTTGTGGATAATTTTGTAGCATTGAAATTGTTTATGGACTAAAACTTTATTTTACATTAATGCTAACATGTATTTCAAAGTTATTTAAGATCATGAATAAAGTATATATGACACACAGGTTCCCTTCCAAACATTAGAGAGGAATCTAATTGAAAAAAAATTCGAAACATAAAAACAATACTAAAGCACTTCAAGATATAAATATTAACACTCACCAAAGGAACTAAGAAATATGCTTTAGATATACATATATATATATATATCTCGAGAAATCTAAAATTTGAAAAGATAAAGATATATATTAAGATTAAATGATAATTAAGCAAATGAATTATTACCTTTTTATTGATGAAAAAATGATAAATATCCTCGTGCCTCCATAGTCAAACAGGTTTATCAGGATTAGATATCAATTGTTTTCCAGAAATTTCAAGGCCCATTTCCTTTCACAAGAACATGCATCCCAATATAGCCATTTTCATCAATAGAAATGAGGGATTTCTCTTTGAGAACACTTGTCTCAATATATACAGAAGAGTCATATAAGTGTCTTACAAAGTTCAGAGAAATCTCACTTGTTTCCCTCAAGAAAAATGCTAGGTCAAGAAACACATTCTTCTTATTGTCATCAAGTTCATCAAAACCCAATTTCAGCACATTAAAAATGTCCTTATGTGAAGCTTGTTTTAGTTTTTCTGGAGCACTTGCCCACTCTTCTTTCCCTCTACCATGAAGAAAGCAACTCAACACTACCCGGGTTAATGGGTTTCCTTGACAATAATCCACTACCCACTTTGATAACTCAGTATAGCTTTGAAAGGGCTCATTTTGTTTAAATGCTTTCAAACTAAAGAGATGAAAAGCATGATGGAAATCCAATTCCCGAACATGATGTGTTGTAGATGCAAAAGCATTTTTAAGCACTTGCATGTCTTTTGATGTGATAATAATCCTACTTCCTTCCCAAAATCAACCACGTACTTTGGTTAAATCTTCAATTGTTATTGAATTATCCACATCATCAAGTATCAAAATAATTTTTTTATGTTGAAGACTACTTATCACAAAAGAGGATTTGATGTTGTAGATGTCTATTGATCGGGATCCTGTAAGTATACATGGTCGATCGCAGTAATAAAAAAATCTCCAGCGTATTTCAGAGGTTAAACCCAAGAGAAGTAGTAAATTTAGCAGTCCAAACTTTTAAACCCATAAGCAAGTGATAATCAAATTGAGAATTCAAATTAAAAAGAAAAGAAATAAGAAACAAAACAAAGTTTGAGTTTTGGTTCAGTTCTAGAAGTATCAAGGGATTAGGATTCACCTTATGAGATAACTAGATTTTATTTCTGAGTTAGACTCTATATAATTATAGTGATCGTTGTTCCTAAAGCGTCTTAATTACCTCTTGGTCAATTAATCCTTATTTAAATAGGATTCAATTTGCTCTCGCGTAGCTAAAGTTCCTAATTAAACCTTGAAAACTATAATTTATATCACCATGAATTCCTAATTTAATCTCTATATTAGTTATTCATATTTATCTCTCTCTATATCTAGGTTCACTCTTCACCTCTTAGTCCATCAAGTTTACCCATTAATTAAATTCTATGGTGATCAAGTATAAAATCCACATGAACAAATGAAAGAGATAAATATAATAAAAAGATAAATTAAATATAACTTAAAGAACAAATCAAAGAGTCTTAACTAGAGAAACAAATCCAATCGATCTTAGTCATGCTACATCCCTACCCGCAACTAGGAAATTTAGCTACTCATGGAAATAGAAATTAAATTAAAACTAAAATCTCAAATTATAGTGAAAATAATAAGAAAACAAAATTATTAGAAAATAATGAATCTATCGCTAATACTCCCCGAATTTCCTTACTCCCTCTTTATAAGATGCTCCTAGTTGCTCTCATATGCATTTGAAACTGTGTTCTTTGGCTTTTGGGTGTATTTCTAGATCTCCTCTTGTGTTTCTCTTGCGTCCTATTTATAATATAGAGAGAATACTTAGTTTCCAGGCTAGTTTGCATGTCAAAAATGTGTTTTTGTGGGCTTTTTCACCTTGACCTGGTACCGAGTGGTCATATAATGATCCTATATGGCACTGAGTGGTTCCAAAAAGTAGAAAAATGCAAAATTCACATTGACCCAGCACTGGATGAGTTTGACCTAGCCCCAGATGCTTCTGTCTGTACTGATAGCTACTTTATTCTTCTTCAGAAAATTACTAGCTCATATTGATATTTTGAGTTCAATTTTTACCATGATAAAGTTGGAATTTAGGAAAAATTAAAACATAAAAGTTGTATCTCTATGTCTTATCTTTCCAAAATATCTTAAATCATTTCAATTAGAGTTCATATATGAGAGTTATAATCAAAATATCAAAAGATGTCGAAACTTTTCAGCATGAACGATTTATAACGTTTTTGCATTGAATGCTTCCAAATAAACCTATAATGCCATAAAATACAAAAATATGTCAAATAATTCTAAAATATATCAATGTAAACATATTTAGATACAATTTGAAGCTTAAATATGAGTATTTTATATGTATAAAATAGACACATCATCCATATCTTCATCTTTTAATAATTCTTTAAGACATTCTTCCGGTAACCTGTCCAATCCAATTCTTGCTAGTTGTTCTCTTACATTTTGAACAAGGAAGAAAGCTTCAAATTGTGATTTCAACTTGTAAAATACAACTTTAGTGAGAGTGGTTTTACCTATGCCACTTATACCCCATATTCCCACAATTCAAACCTCACGTAGTAGTTCTTCAAGCTTTTTAGTGTGATGATCAATGTCAATAAGTCCTTCAAAATAACATAATGGCTTATGATTCAACTTGCTCGCAATTTCTTTGAGAATCTTTTTAATAAGTTTGGATTCAAGCCTATCACAAATGTAAATCAAAAGAAAAATTATATTTGATAGGCAGAAAAAAGAATAAATTTTTTTTGACCTTTTGGTAGAATCATAGAAGTCAGAATAAATGACCAAAAGCAACAACCAAAGGAAACATTGCCTGATATTCTTTGAATCCCATGCAGAGAGATTTGTTGATTGTATCAAAGCATTTCTCCACTTATGCGCTTTTTCTTGGTCATGTTTAAATCTCTGCTTAAGTTTAGTAAATCCATTTCGGGACTCACATTTTGTTTGCGAACGTTTGACGGATCTATGTTGTAGAAAATAGGTATGACAACCCTTTCATATTTATCCTTGCTTTGCAATATTTGAACAAGCTCATACATGCACCACCTTGAAGAAGCATAATCTTTAGATTAAATAATCACATATATCTTAGATTCCTCTATTGTTCTCTGAAGAACGAGTGAGATATATTCTCCTTTGTGGAGTTTGTGATCCATAAAAGTTTGAATGTTTGCATTGCAAAGTGCTTCATGAAGATGACTAGCGAAATTGTCATGAGTGTCTTCCCCTCTAAAGCTAAGGAATACATCATATATACCTTATAGTTGGAGGAGCAACCGTAGGATGAGAAGAACGAGAAGAAACCGTTGAAGTCAAAACAACATCATCTTTACAACTATACAGAGAAACAAATGATCAAATTAATATCGGGTTAATTAGCAGCTAGCAAATCAAACAAGAAAATAAAGAGTTTGGGGGTAATTAACCTATCATCAACAGCAACAGAATGAATAACAAGAAGCGAACGAGAGATTAATCTAACAGCTTTATGAATTGCTGTATCCAATACGATCAATAAAGCTTCTATAAGCATTAAAGTAATTGTTGGGTCCATGTGATGGCTATTTCGGCTTTAACTTCGGAGGAGATTATATGGTTCAGCTGTAATAAATTGCAACTAATCAATCTCATATCTTGTCAATAAAGAATTGTTAAATTAACTCTAAAATTAAGATTTGCAACTAGTCAACTTCGTAAATGTCTTTCCAATATTGATATATTGTTGCCTAGTTAACTTGAGAATTAGGACTTAGTCAAATAAGATTATATATAATTAAATAATCAATTAAATAATCCCTCCGTCCCCATGAGACAATTTCTAAAAATTTTTCTTATCCCTTAATGTAAGACCCTTTAAGGATATAGTGAAACATTTATGAGTTTTTTTTTTCCAACAATACCTTTTATAAGTTCACTCTTCAAAGTTTCAAAGTTAATAAAGTGAATGAAGGATATTTTTGGAATGATAATAGTGATTTTTTTTAATAAAAATCCAAACTTTCAACTAACTTTAATAATTTTCTTTAATTTGAGTGATTTTTTTTTAAAGGCTCTTATAAATGTGGAAGTAAGGAGTGAATCAAATAAATGAATAAGAAAAGAAATGATTAAATGGATAAGGAATTAAATAAATATATAAACAAAATTGAATAAATAGAATGTAATAAATAACATACATTAACCTAATGACTATATCACTAAATAAATAAGGACCAAGATAAATAAACAATTATGAAAATAAGTTTCACAATTCCTAGGGATATTAATTCTAT
Organism: Adenanthera pavonina; assembly: GCA_026686845.1. Lineage (NCBI taxonomy): Eukaryota > Viridiplantae > Streptophyta > Magnoliopsida > Fabales > Fabaceae > Adenanthera > Adenanthera pavonina. The sequence continues at coordinate 7,006,749 of JAIVEN010000009.1, forward strand.
CTAGCTATCTATAACAAGAATTTCAGTTTGCCACCAGCCACTAATACAAACACCTGATGCAATTCTTATGCAGCAACTCTGTAACAACCCTCATTGGCGTTGTGTGCAGGACCGGAGGAAATAGGATGGAGGAAAGTTCAAGTGGAGAGGAAAAGAGCTCTACACTGTAGCGAGGAGCAGGGCTGCTGTGGCAAGAGCCAATTCCAATGGCTCTTTCTGGCTGAATATTGGTGGAGCCATGACGAGATTCGAAATTTTTGCTTAAATCTGAATCATTTTGGACAATCGAAAAGAAAGAAATGAAGGAGAACCGAGGGAGCTCCGCCAAGGCTTGATATTTCCAATCTTTGGGAATGATTTTTGGACCTTGGAAGCTTGAATTCACGTGAGCAAGTGATCTCTACTCCTTTCTCTCCATTTTCTTCGGTTTAAACTTGGGATTTTTTTGTTACATGTCGAGATTTTCGATTTGGACCGAAATCCATTAATTAAAATGGATGAGATTAAAGAAGTGTGTTTTGGTATTCTTGTTGCTTGGGTATGAGTTTTAAAGGGTATATGCATGATTTAAGTTTAACCCTAGGTTATACTCGATTGAGGCTCTTGGGAATCCTAGATAGATGTGGTTGAGTGATGTTTGAATGGTTCTTAGGAGCTTAATGATGCATGAAAGTGGTGTTGAAACCTTGGGTTAAGCCTAAATGGTTGAATTGTGATTTTTGATCAAGTTGTATAATATGTTAATTGAGGTATTATGGTGTTGTTAAGGTTGTTTGGTTACTTAAAGAAGCCAAGTTGTGGGATTGGCGTTCAAGAAAGCTTGTGAAACTCACGTGTGTGTGATAATGATAATTGAGGTAACCGGGTATTTGTATTGTATTATATGTATTGTATAATATTAAGTATATTTGTGTATATATGCATATTTCTTTCATATCATGATATAGATGTGTTTGTGTGTACGGTTTTTTATATATCGTGGTATGCACACAGTTAGATGATGATCATGATGATTATGATGATTATGATGATTATAATGATAATTAGAGATGATGATGTTGATGTGACATGACATCATGCATGCATGACATTGTGACATATGATGTTGTTGATTATATGATGATATGAGTATCACCACATAACATTGTGAGATTGTGATATATGGTGAATTGGGTGGTGATGACGATATGATGATATGATATATGATTAGGAAGGATAAGGATAAGATCCTTGTTGCTAAATCCTCCCTTATGGCCAGGGGAGTCAGGTGGCAGTGTACTGCACTTTCCCTAAATCACCACCAATTCGAGGTTGTCCAGGGGAAGGAGAGCCACGATCCGAGCACTAGTGTAACCTTTGGTTGGGTTACTTTAGTGTAAGGTGAGCTTGGTAATATCCTGGAATCGGCCTTTACAAATTGTTGGAAGGAAATTACCTATATGAAATGTCCTATTATGATGATAACTCGTGGTTCTAGTTGTGTACGAGGGAGATATGCATTTCATTTCATATTGCATTCATGAGATTGTATGAGATATTTATGTGTGTGTGGTTGTTCCTAGTTACTGAGACATTGTCTCACACCCCTCTCCTATGAACTAACATTTCAGGTGACGGTTCTAGCATTAGTCCTAAGAAGACAAGGGAGTAGTTTCAGACGTGGGAATATTAGGTCTATATAGTTTAGGTTTATTTGGATATATATCTTTGTGCCATGTAAGGTAGATGGTTTGTAACTAAGTGGTGACATTGGTATTGTTGTGGTATTGAAGTTGTTGTTGTGGTAGGATTGTTATGATATGGTATTGTATGTATGTTTATGTATGGTGAACGAATGCTGAGTATGACAGTTTGTGATGTTTGTATGGATTGGGATGTTGTCGAGTCAGTATGTTGGTCTTTGTGTACCCATTTGCCTTTGGTGGCATTTGGAGGAAGTTGGTGGTGAGTTTTAGTCAAAAGTGGACAAAACAGTGTTGAATGTCCAGATTCTCCACACGGAGATGGATTGAGGTGAGATTGATGTCTATGGATAGATTGAGACTAGATTGATTTGTAAGAGTTGAAATCAGGTCAATCGGAGGTCTGAGTATAAAGTTATGCGTGTCGGAAGTTTACCCTGAAGTTAAAATTTGTTGGTATAGAAAACCAGCAGGGAGTGTCGTGGTGCTAGGAAGTCAAGCTGCGGCACTAGTGGAGGCAGTAGCAAGTGAGTTTCTAGGATGAGTCGAAGTCATGGCGGTACTATAACGACCGTGGCCTTAGCCTAGTTTTTGGTGTTGTTTTGTTTTCATTGTTATGAAGTTTTAGGAAGTTATTTTAAGTTGTTTGAGTTGTGTTTGATTGAATTTTGAAGTTTTTTGTTAAATCTGAAAGTGTGTGGGAGTAAGGTGTTACAAACTCCCATAACCATTATCCAGCAATTTTCGTTCCTTCTAAGTACCTCATGTCACATCATGAATAAATTAACATCCAAACACCTAAGTTACCTCATTTGAAAAATTGGATCATTGAAGAAAGAAGCATATATAATATGGACCTATTAAAACTAACAGTGCCATATAAATATAATTTCACAAACCGAAAGAAAATGTCTAAGCTTTCGATACCCTAGTTAAAATCAAGAAGCAAGCTCCAATATAATTAATTAAAGAGACTTAGCCCTGGAGATATGACTAAATCAATTGTAGTTTTCCTTTTTTCACTTTAATTAGTACCTAATCTGCATGAAATGAACAAACCCTGAACAAACACCCTCGTGCTTAGTTCACAATCCATCATATACGGTTCGTATGGAATTCTAATCCTAGTAGTTTGAGTACACGGGTTTTTCTCGAAGACATAGCTTTTCAGGCATCATTCTTCCCTCTGGTTGGGAAGTTTGATGGGGTGGATGGGTCTCGTCCTTTGACTTTAGCAACACATATCACACACGTGCTAACACGTACCTTAGTTGGTCCCTTTTGCTAACTCTGTTTCTGTATGTTGCTTGGAAATAAAAAAAATATGGAATTCTAATCAAAGATAAAAGTTTATGATCTTTAAAAAGAATAATCCTTTAAAAGGTGAATAGTTTCCATCATGGCATTAAAAGGTTGATTGACAGTTCATATTCACCTATGTAAACCGGGATGGCATTATTCACAGAGCATGCATGATTTAGCTAGGACAACTCTGGGAAAAAAAATTCTCTTGCTATAATTAATTAACACATCAATTAACCCCATGTTTGGTTCGAGAGATTTGAAGGGGCAGGGAAGAAAATTTTTAGTCCTATTTTTTTTGTCGAACCAAACAAAGAAAGATGATCATTTTCCCTTCTATTTCACTCCTCTTTATATCTAAAAATAGGAATTACTTCATCCTTTTACTTGATTTGAGAAAAAAATAAAATGAAAATTTTTTCTTGCTCTTCCATCCTCGAATTTCTTCCAAATCCCTCAAATTAAATACAAATGTCAGACATTATTAAAAGCTTTTTGGTAACATAATAGGGAAATTAATAATGAAGTCATCAAAATGGGTTAATCGTCCAAAGTTAATCGTTTACAAGTAAAACAAATTAACGCATCATGAATCATTGCCCAATGGATGTCGTTATGGGAGGATAGCAATTTAGTAATTATCTATTATTTCATAGTCTTTTAAAATGTTTTCATTTTCTTTTATCAATTATTTTATATTTATAAAAATATTCTTTATGTTTTTTATTCATATCTTATTGGTTAATATATCAAATAAAATAGTATATTTATTTCATGCACACACATGTAAATTTTTATTATCAATGTGTCATTGTCATAGTCGTGAAGCACTAGTCCTTTTTCTCATGTTTCCTTGGCGTTGATCAAATAGTGAGGTTTTTTCAAGACACAAATCTTACTTTCGGGGCAAGAAAGAGTTTAGCATCATAGAGATCGAGACTATCCTCATGAGATCCGATCCCTTTCAAAGCTAGATTTTTTAACGGGCTTGTTTGAAATACAGAGTCAGAATTTTCTTAAAAGGGGTAGAATGTATAGCTGCACAATCAGGTAAAACCGAGTTGAAAGTCAATCCAAGATCCTATCTTTATGAGGTCGAGCAGGAGGTAAAACCGAGTTGAAAGTCAATCCAAGATCCTATCTTTATGAGGTCAAGCAGGATCGAACCAATCTGGCATACAAGACTGGGTTGGTCGGTCTTAAAAAGTAGCTAAAAGTAAAAAATAAATTAATTTTATTTATTAACAAAAATATACTTACATTCATCGAAAATATATTTTCTGAATTAAAAATAATATTATAATCAAAAGTAATAATTTTAAAAATTATAAATACTCAATAATTATGCATTATTTTTACACAATATTAAGGAATTAATTTAAAATTTTAAATAAAATTAAAATATTAAATTCTTAAAAATATTCACAATAATGATTTAACCAGTTTAATTATTACATGTGATATATGAAGAACCAAGTTTAACCTCAACCCAATATCCAATCAGATATGTCGGGTAAGACCAAGTCTACTAGGCTATCGGGTTAATTGAACTCTCCTACAAGAATGTAATATATTACCCCTTGAAAAATATATATTCTGTTATAAAAAATATATATTTAAACTATAAATTTCATATATAAAAAAATAATAAGATATAAAATAAGAAGACTTAGATAATAAAATCTAAAACAAGATTAATGAATTACTAATAAAAATAATTATTATTAATTAAGAAATAATGATAAATAAAGCTAATAAGATTTTAAAAAAAGTTAGAGTTATGTTATCTTTTTCTTCAAGAGGCTTTTAGGGTTTAATTTAATTAGTTATTTGATAGGATTGTCCAAACATCCATTAGTTCTAATTTCAATTAAAATTAGTTATCCTTACCTTATCTTTCATTTAAAATATTTTAGGGGCTAAAATATAACTAGGGCACGTTTAGATAGATAGGAGATTTTTTCAAAAAGTTAATCGCAACGCCCACCAGATCCCCTCTTAACTAAAACTAGATTCTAGCCACTAGCATATTTTAAAATGAAGGATAAAGATAATTAATTTGAATTGAAATTAGAACAACCCCCCTCCCGGGGGATCAGTGTGTGTGCGGATATATATATATATACACACACACATGATTTATGTTAGTTATTTTACATTCCATTCTACTACGATATAATTTTTTTCTCTTGATAATTACTCTGTTCTTCTCATTTTCCATTAAATTTTCTAAAATTTTTCCTCTCCAACTTTTTATATCTATTTGTGATTTAAAACTTCTAGTTCCTCCCCAATCCTATTTATTCTATGAATTTTTCAAGTGAGGTATATTAGGTGCTTGGATTTTAATTTATTTGTGATGTGACAGGTGATTAGAAGGGACGAAATCGAAGAGGGAAAAAAACACCTTAGGACCCCAAATATAAATAATAATATTTTGGAATCCCAATTTATATAATAACTTAAAAGTACCCAAATTCTTTTTAAGAAAGATTAAAAATAATTAAATGACAAAAATACCCCTGAAAATTTATATTTAAATACTTAAAAATTAGTTTCAATTATGTTCAGTTAAAAATTTAGTTGTAAGTACTTAGAATTTTGATTGTCCACACTTGGAAATTCAATTATATTCAGTTGAAAATATAATAGTAAGCATTTAAGAATATAGTTTTAGCTACTTGGGAATTCAGTAATATTCAGTTCGGAATTTAAATCTAATCACTTGAAATTCAACTACTTGAGAATTCAGTTATACTTAATTAAGAATTAAGTCATGGTACTTGAAAATTTAGTTGTCATCACTTGAAAATTTAGTTATATTTAGTTAAATATATAGTAGTAAGCACTTAGAAATATAATTTTATTAATTTAGAAAATCAGTTATACTTAATTGAGAATTTAGATCTAAACACATGAAAAATTAATTTCAACCATTTGAGAATTCAGTTATATTCAATTAAGAATTTAGTTGTAAGTATTTATAAATTTAATTATTTTTTATTAATTAACTCAAGAATATTTTTATCACTTAATTATTTTTATATTTTCTAATATGAACCTGGATATTTCTGGGTCATTCCATAAATTAGTGGTTCTAAAATATTATTATTTATGTCGGGGTCGTCTTTTTCCTATCGAATAATTGCTGTATGAGTCAGATGTTTGTATCAGTGGCAGGTGGGAAACTAAAGTCTTATACATGGGCACATAGAAGAAACTTATTTCTATAATTGTTTATTTATCTTCGCGTCCTTACTTAATGGGTAAAAAAAAAAATCTCGGTCCCTATTTATTTATCGAGTGATTAATATGTTATTATTATATTCTATTTATTTTTTTAATTTATTTAATTTCTTATTTATTTAGTTAAATTCATGAGCCAGCTCAACCTCACTAATTAGTAAATAGATCCAAAACTATGAAGCCAGGGCTTCGTTGTCACATATTAATTATTCTTTTTTGTCACATATGAGACTACTAGGGCTAAGGTGCGTGGCATGGTGAGGTGACATTCTTAATTCAGGCCTAAGCCTAGTGTTGAGAATTTTCATCTCGTAAATTAATGGATGGATTGTGACAAACATCATACTAAACCCCTATTTTTGTACTTGATTAATTTAAAAAAATTAAAAGTGAGTATTAATCAAAATGTCTATTCAATCTATAGGCTTGAAATTAAGGCCATGTAATGACCTTAAATTAGATAATTTTTAAAATAGTTAAATAAAAATAAAATAAATATAATAGATATATTTAGTTTAGGTAAAGTTAATTATTTGATTTATTTCATCTTTACATATATATATATATATAAGGAAATAAAAATTGATAAATAAATAAAAATTGGTTAGATATGCATCTTAAATTTTCCATCAAGTTTGGACTTCAAGTTGCAACTTGGTTACTTTAAGTGGATTTTTCTCTTCTTCCTGAGACAGTTGAATCTCCAAAATAACCTTCGTCCTCTTTTTATAAAGCTGGTCCATTTTTTACATTTTCCATGTAGATTTTTCCTTCTCTCATTTAATTGTAAAACACAAAAAAAAAAAAAGAAATCCCTCTCTCTCTCTCCTCTCACTCATGTGGGAGGTTATATACTCAAATTGGATGTTTATGCTATAGCGGTGTGTGATAGGTTCTATATGTAATACTATATGTAATATTATGATTGTATGTAATTGTTCCTATTTGAAATAATATTTATATAAGTGATTTTTAGGAAAACAAAAAAAAGGTATATAACCATTTGATTTCCGATCCGTTTGATAATTAATTACAGATAATATCACGGACTAAACTTAAGTTGAAGTTTGACCCAAAAAAAAAACTAATTAAGTTGAAGCAAAGCAATTTTAGGACAAGTTGAAGCTTGCTATTGTTCCCTCTCTTGCAATTAAACTAACATGATTGATATCATTTCGAATTAAATTTGCTGCTTTTTAAATAAAAATCATAAAATTAATTGGTTTGTAATTTATTATAATTTTGAAATTATAATACATGGAGTTCCATTTTTCAATCACCTCATCAGCATTATTTGGTTGATGCATGATGGGTTATGACAATTCAGTGTCATTGACTATTGGATTCGGTTTCTCAGTTGGTGTTGTTATTTTGAGAGCAGAAATTCATACAAAATATAGACGGTCTAGATTTTACCTTATGTTATTTTTATTTTTATTATTAAATACTATTTTTTAAAATGTTACTGATAAAAGATTATTTTTGTTTTGTATTTTTCTTCTTTTAAAATTTAAAAAATTATATAAAAAATATGGACTGTCCAGAATTTTTTTTGGCCAACATGTGAAATTATTCTCTCTCTCTCAATATAGATTATATTTTTAGAATACATTTAAGAAAATCATCAAAATTCCTTTGGCCAAAGAAAATCATCAAATTTAAATTAATAGAATAAGATATTTCTACCAACTCAAATTAGAATGAGCAGTAGGGGCTTTTGTCCTTTATGTAGTTGAGGATTTTATTTTCAATTTTTGTATATAGAGTCAACTTAATTGAGAGAGATCTATTTTTTGCCTTTAATACTTGGAGAAAGATAAGAACTACTGATGATAGGAATCGATACTCCTAATTTAAAATAAGAAAATGATATTTCTTGTTTTATTGGTTATGTTATGGGTGTTTGAATCCTTTTACCTCTACCTACACTTAACTCTAGTATTTCATCTAAGCTAGCCTCATGTGGACTGAAAAAAAAAAAAGGAACGGATATCTCTTTTATTATCAAGGTCAATCGTCAATTTAAATAGCATAGTGTTCAGATAGTAGTTTTTTTTTCTTTTTCAATTTTTTCATACCAGGTAATTTAACTAATTTAAAAAAAAAAACACACACACACACATAAGGTACGTAATATATCTTTTCGTCTGACCTGTAAACATTGAGCCAACAAGTCTCCGAAAATCTCACAGCCACCAATACCATGAAGAAATTTTATCCCCAGAAGGGTTAGTTGTGAATGATGATATCTGTGCTAAGTTCCTACAAATAACGCAAATGGAAGTACATATTATATCAATATAAAATATTAAATCTATTGCAAACGGTACTATTTATAAGCCAGACCTTGACATATATATATATATATATTATTAGAGATAGTTTAAAAAATTTGAGTTTCACATTAAATTAATGAAGTAAGACTTATAAAGTGTATATAACAAAAAGAAGATAAAGCATGTTAGAAATAATTATTGAGGGAAAAATATTAAATAGATTTAAATATTATTTATTTAATATTTAAAGCACTTACTACTTAGCATGTGGCGCGTCATGATCATTGGATTAATCTAACGGTGGAGATTTGGTCTGATATGGATATGAGAATAATATTTTTTAATTAATCATTTTTTTTCAGAAACAGAATTTCAAATAACGTTATGAAATGGTACATTCTGAAACATCATATTATTTGATATTTTGTTTTAATTTGACAACAACGTTTCAAATACAACATTCAGAAATGAACAAGTTCATCAACAACATTTCAATTTTCTGTTTTCCACTATTATAAAAGGATTAGACCAGAGGCTAAAAGGATCCCTCACATTCTCTTCTCTTACTTACAATCTCTCTATTTCGTTCCGTGTTTCAAGGTATCTAAAGTTGCTGTCAGATATCTTTGGTGCTTAGAATAACTCCTAGGGGTAATTCATTGGATTCCTGCAGCAAACCTAGTGGAAATGAATAACACTTGCAATATGTTATCATACATTTCTGGGCACCGATTATTTTCATATACTGTTTCTAACATATATATATATATACACATACTATGCGTATGTTGTATAATCCTCAAAAACTACATTGAATTTAAGAATATCAATGTAAAGCCCCTGATGTCTCATCCCTAGCTGGCACAGTATTTGGAATATATGCTTGCACATTTTTATTGTGAGAAATATCCCCAATATCTGGTATTATATATATATATGTATATGAATATGTATATGTATATGTGGATTCATTTAAATTCGATATACATCATATTTCAAATTAATGGGTGGTCTTCAGCATGATTTTTTTCTTATTTACAGGATAATGACTTAAAATTTTGCTCAAGGAATATTAATTCTCTTTTTTCCAACCTAATTATCATTAGTTTTGCTCTATGCTTGCATTTTGCTGCGGAATAAAACGAAAAATAAAAAACGAAAACATGAAGTAAGAAGTGCTAAAACAATAAAAAATAAATAAAAGAAAACAACCATTAACATATATATCGGTCAAATAAATAAACCATAAACACGTGTAATTTTTATTTACTTTTTGTTTTTTTTTAAATAAAAGTTGCTGGGTGGACTTGATTAGTCGACAGTCTTTATTTTTATTTAAAACACCAACTTGTGTTTGCTCTTTCTTACATACCAATCATTCCCCATTTAATCTTGATTTTAAAATCAAATAATTCCCCCCGCAGATGCTTGTTTGCTTAGCTATTTTTAAATAATACTCACTATCTATGTCTTTTTGTCTGTCACATTTTAAGAAAACTTTATTTTTATTCATATGTTACTTTCAAATTTTAAGACAGTATTAATTATTATTTTTTTACTTATACCCGTATCTATTTAAAATTAATTACTATTTCTTATTTACTTATTTATTGAAAAACATGTTAAAAAATTTAAAATAAATTATAATACATTAATTGTATTTCTTAATTTACTTACCACACCCTTAGTTGATATATAAAAAGAACGGATGTAGCAGTTACATAGTTGAGCTGTAGGAAGTAGGGATTTTTATAGCCAACAACCAATTTCAAGGTTTGTGGACTTTTGTGCCTTAAACCCGGTTCTTCTTGTTATTATTGGTCCAGAAAAGACCCGGTTCATCTTTTAGACACACATATTGATTTATTTCCTTCATAACCTCATTTTTTCCTTGTCGTGAGAGAAGTTCATGATTAAATTTTTAGTTATCTAATTTATTTAAACTACTCATTTCAGCATTTTACTAATTTACAATCAATTTATCTAAGTCACTCAAAATATCTAATCTCAAGCTCCAAATATTGAACAGATGTAATTAATATGTAGGTATATATGAATATGTATATATATATATAGAGAGAGAGAGAGACATTGATGGCAATAATATTAAAGGGAGAAATTCTGGTTTTCAGTTTAAACTTGTGCCAGTGCCGTTCACAGAGAATTCAAAGTTAAAATTGTGGACTGAACGTTTGGCTTCTTTACTTCCTTTTGTTAGAACACTTGGTTTGGTCAGATAGTTCAATAATTGAGTCCGGGAATTTCAAGCAATATTTCAGCTACTATTTTATTTATAAGAAGTCCACCTTTATTACTAAGAAAGTAAACGATTACACTTGTCGATCTCCTCGTATTATTTTTTTTTTTTTTACGATGTAAACTCAATCCTATTTTTATGGGAAATTTCTACAAATACACAACTAAAATCAATGTATTCAGTGGTTCCTCGAAACTCATATTTATAGGAGAGGATTACTGAGCGTGCCGTGACTTAATAGTTATTCTTTTTTGGCATTCATTGTTTTGCAGGACAAGAATTTTTTGGTTTGATCTCTGAAGCGGTAACCATCAACGAAGACATAAAAATTATATAAATAATAAAATATGTAGAGCTGTATTAAGACCGTCCAGTTTTCTAGTTATGCCATCCCGAAAAAAAGAAAAAGAAAAAGAAAATATGACTTTTATTAATAATTTTTCGTCGTTGAATCCGGTGTATCTACCCTCTCGCGCTTGTTTTTTTATAATAAAAAACAGGTTTTGTATTTACAAAAAAACAGGTTATTGTCCTTATTGATTAACTTTTTCTGACAACAAATAACCTACTCAATATTTTTTTTCGGTAAGTGACTTAATTTAACATTTTTATATAATACTATGCAATCCATAAGTGCAGACTGATTTATTAATTCCAACTTGCAGGTACCATCCTTTGGAATTATCAACCACTGCATTCACATTTCCATGACCAAGAGCAGCCGGCGAGTTTATTTAAAAAAAAAAAAAAGAAAAAAACAAAAAAAAAAACTTTACATGGTGAGATAAAATCTAGGGGAGAATTGTGTAATTAAATCTTTATTGTATAAAAAGTCCATCTAATTTTAATGAATTTTAAAAAGTATTTTATTTAAAAATGAAAAATATGTGTAATTTTAACAAATTTAAAAGGTAACTCTCAGCACATTAAAATAAAAGTCTTTATTTGATTACTATGACTGAAATATCTATGACTTGTTTGACACATGTTTTTAAAATAATTTTTTTATTTTTGAAAATAGAAAAACAAAAAACCTTGATTGATAAAGTCTTTTTATAAAATGTTCTAATACATAGAAAATTAAAAGAACAGAAAACTCAGAATATTTTTATGTTTTTTTAGTAGTTTTTATTCAGTAAAACACAAGAAAATGTGAGAAATACCCACTTTATTAATGATAAAGTTATAAATTTTGAATAACTTATCTAACACTTATTAATTATAATTTTAAGAATAATTATTCAAACAGATTTTTTTATTTTCTTATTTTCAAAACTTGTTCTAAAAAATAATTTTACAAAATAATTTTAAAAATAATAAAATAAAAAACACTTTCCTTATTCACCAACTTGTGCTATGTAAATACTCTCACCAACAACAGTTATAGTTTGTAAAGCTATCAGTTCATTTCATCCTCATTCAGCTCCTGATTTTCCATCTTGCTGCCGAAGATACGTCACCTTTTTCCCAGTTTCTAAATAACTCTATGCACCTAAATCTTGCAATTGATAGCTGAACTTTGAAGACTGAACAAGAAGTTTCTATCACATGGATGCAGCCATTGCTTTGATACTCATAGAAGCTTTATTGATCGTATTGGATATAGCAATTTATAAAGCTATCAGATTCATCTCTCCTTCGCTTCACGTTAATCATCTTGTCGCTGTTGATGATAGGCTAATTGATAGGTAACCTTCTAAATAATCCCATACTCTTTATTTTCTGGTTTGATTTGCTGCTGTAATTAACCCAAAATTTATTGATCATTTGTTTCTATCTATATAGCTGTAAAGATGATGTTTCAATTTCAACGGTTTCTTCTCCTTCTTCTCATATTATTGTTGCTCCGCCTGCTACAAATTATGATGTATTCCTCAACTTTAGAGGAGACACTCGTGACAATTTTACAAGTTATCTCTATGAAGCACTTTGCCGTGCAAATGTTGAAACTTTTATGGATCACAAACTCAACAAAGGAGATCGGATCTCACCAGTTCTTCTTAGAACAATAGAGGAATCCAAGATATCTGTGATGATTTTCTCTGAAAAATATGCTTCTTCCACGTATTCTATGGATGAGCTCGTTCAGATAATGGAATGCAAGGATAAATATAAAAGGATTGCGATACCTATTTTCTATAACGTAGATACATCAGATGTACGCAAACAAAAAGGGAGTTTTGGAGATGGATTTTCTACGTTGAAGCAGAGATTTAAAAACAACCAAGACAAAGTACAAAAGTGGACAAAGGCTTTGATCCGATCAACAGATCTATCTGGATGGGATTCAACGAAGATCAGGTACCTTCATAAATGTTTCCTCTTTTGTAGTTGCTTTTGGCGATTCATTTAATTTATCAGATTCTACCAAATTGTCATAGTTGTTTCTATTTTTTTTTAGTTTTCTTCCTTCAAATATATATATATTTTTTTATTTTACGTTTATTTGTGCTAGGCCTGAATCCAAACTTATTAAAAAGATTGTCAAAGACATTTTAATCAAGTTGAATCATAAGTCATCATGTCATATTGAAGGACTTGTTGGCATTGATCATCATATTGAAAAAATTGAGGAGCTACTATCTAAGAATTGCATTGTGGGAATATGGGGCATGGGAGGTGCAGGTAAGACCACACTTGCTGAAGCTGTGTTTTACAAGTTGAAAGCAGAATTTGAAGCATTCGCCTTTGTTAAAAATGTGAGAGAACAACTAGCAAGAAATGGATTGGACAAGTTACAAGAAGAATGTCTCAAAAAATTATTAAAGGATAACGAGATTGACATCCACAATATGAAATCGACTTATGTAAAAAGCAGGCTTCAACGCAAAACAATTCTACTGATACTTGATGATGTGGACGATTCAATTACAATTGAAGATTTAACCAAAGTATGTGATTGGTTTGGGAAAGGAAGTAGAATAATTATCACATCAAGAGACAAGCAAGTACTTAAGAATGCTTCTGCATCTACAACATATCATGTTCCGGAATTGGATTTCCATCATGCCCTTCATCTCTTTAGTTTGAAAGCTTTTAAGCAAAATGAGCCATTTAAAAGTTACATGGAGTTATCAAAGTGGGTAGTGGATTACTGTCAAGGAAATCCATTAGCGAGTGTTGGGTTGCTTTTTTCATGGTAGAGGAAAAGAAGAGTGGGAAAGTGCTTTGGAAGTACTAAAACAAGCTCCACACAAAAAAGTTTTTAATGTGCTGAAATTGAGTTTTGATGGACTTGATCATGAAGATTTCAAGAATGTGTTTCTTGACCTGGCATTTTTCTTAAATGAAGCATGGGAGATTTCTCTGGACCGTACAAGACATTTATATGGCTCTTCTGCATATATCAAAATAAGTATTCTCAAAGAGAGATCCCTCATTTCGGTCAATGAAAATGGTGATATTGAGATGCATTCTCTTGTAAAGGAAATGGGCCTTGAAATTTCTAGACAACAATTAATATCTAACCCTGAAAAACCTGTTCGACTATTCAGGCACGAGGATATTTATCAGTTCTTCATCAATAACAAGGTAATAATTTATTTTTTCTTATTTTATCCTCTTAAATTCTAGATTTTTATTTATATATGTATTTGTAAAAAAACATCTTTTTTATTCGTTAAAATCTGTGATAAGTTTCAATATTTATCTTGAAGTTCTTTAGCTTTGTTTTTATGTTTTGAAGGAAAACATTTCTTGGATTTAAATGGTTAAAATTGTTGCGTAAATTAAAAAAAAAAAAAGCTAAAATTGTTTAAACCAAAGCCCATGCATGCTTCAGGGTATAATTTGTTCGTTTTTTGAAATTTTGAAATACAGATTATTATATGCATATTATTCTAAAATATAATTTTAGTCCTTACAGGATTTTCAGCATATTATAAAATTATCCATTTGGTTGATTTTTTTTCTTTTAATTGATGTAGTACAACATAAACACATGTACATATGCTTGGAAGGAAAAAAACTCAATATTATATTTATGAGAAGCATAAATTATATGAAACTAGACGTGTGTACTAGTGCATTACTCGAAATTGGAGATGAGTTGCATTGTTTATAATTAATAAGTATTTATAAATGGTGTGACTTTTTATAAATTTTAATATTAATTGATAGACTGATATTAGTTTGAAAAAAGGAAAAAGGAAACTATATTAAATGATTTATATATGGCAAGTGTTTTAAATAAATATTAGACATTCATTATGAAGTACAAATTATATATATGAAGGAAAAAAACTTAAATACCTAGCCACATATCCTTCATGAAATATCTGCCTGCTATGAGTGTGCATCGTGTGTGTGCTTTTTGACGAATTTATTTGTTATTAAGAAAAAGTGAATTGAAATAATCTTGAATAAAGTGCATGTTAGCATTACTCATTTAGATTTATATCACTTCCAATATCTTCTTTTTAATTTATATTTTTATTAAAGCAATATATTTAATTATTCTGGTATTTTTGGTTATTTTTTACATAATAATCATAATAATAATAATAATAATAATAATAATAATAATAATAATAATAATTGTTCTTTTCCTTTATTTGATTATTAGGGGACTGAGGCAATTCGATGCATGTCTTTAGACATGAGCAAGGTAAAAAGAATTACATTAACGACTAGTAATTTTCAAAAGATGCCGAATGCAATATTCCTCAAATTTTACAAGTTAGATCGGAGAAAGCCCTCAAAAATGAAGCTTGAGAGTATGGATAATCTTCCCGAGGAATTGATGTTTCTCTTGTGGGATGAATATCCGCTACCATCAGTGCCATTAAACTTTTGTGCGGAGAATCTTGTAGAACTTCGAATGCCTAATAGTCATCTCCGACAACTTTGGGAAGGATATCAGGTGCCTAGTGTTTTTCTTACTACTAAAAGATAATTATTTTTTTGTGATTCTAAGATCCGGAATAAACTTTATATGATATCTTTGTCACCAGCTAGCCTTGGGAAGTTAGGGTTTTCATCACCAACAACCAATTTCATGCTTACTAGACTTCTAATTGTGCCTTAAATTAATTTGGTTGTTCATCTTCTATGCATTAACTTATTTTCTTTATAATCCTTCATTTTTCTTTATCATGAGAGAATTTCATGATTAAATAGTCTTATTATCTAATTTATTTACGTTACTTCTTATTTCAGTATTTTTCAAATTTACAGTTTATAGATCTAAGTTTCTCAAAAGATCTCATTAGACTCCCAGATCTCTCTGAGGCCCCAAATGTCAAAATGATAATTGTTACTGGTTGTGTAAAGTTGGCTCAAATTCATTCTTCAAGAGTCCTGGGGCTTTCCCATTTAAGTATGATTGGTTGCAAGGAGATACAGAATATAAACATTGCTGGCAAAAAAAAAGAGAGTTCAGGGTTAATTATTGTCAACAATCGTCTGGATCTCATCAGTTTCTCATTCAATAAATTGATGGTGAAGTTCTTCCTATCTAACGACGGCAATATTATCTCTGGTTTTCGCTTTAAGGTCGTGTCATTGTCATTCACTGAGGTATCAAAGCACATGGACAATATTGAGTTAAAAATGGGGACACAAAGTTTGGCGTCTTTACTTCCATTTGTTGGAAGAGTTTATTGGTCAGATAGTCCCATTGAGTTTGGGAATTTCAAGCAGCATTTTGACTATCATTCACGTTATGATACGCTCATCATTAATGAGAAAAAAGGGAAAGTGAAAATGATAACAGAAGTTATTACAGATTATGAAGAATGGAGGCCATTAAAACTTGATGAAGAAGAGGAGCTAAAGGGAGAAGTGGAATATGATAGCAACAGAAGTAACAGTGATACATTAACAAGAGCTCCAAACAATATCACTCGGTGGTCATTATTGACAGGGTTGATATTACAGAAGAGCGATATCATTGGAAATGCAGGTTGCAGCATTCCTCAAGTCTCACTTTTGAAATCGCTGGCCGAGACTGATTGCGAAAGGCTTCGACCTCTCATAGATCTAAAGCTCTCTTTGGATATCCCAGCAACAACAGATTCAGATGGCCGTACTTCTTTTCCTGTGGTTTTATCGTTGGATGTGGGTGAATCTTCGGATGCTGATTTTATTTTATATGTTAGGGGTGAAACTTCATACTACACTTCTGGGATTCCCGTTGTTTTATTTTTTGGAGGTGTATTGAATACTTTTAACATTCAAGCCATGGCATCATATTTATCGGGAGAATGACACATTTGAGGATCTTGGAAGAACCAAATTGACAAATAAGGATCTCAAATTATGGTAATGATAATTAAGGACCAGGGTCCTTTACTGACTTAAAAAAGTAAAGCACATTGATTTATACTTGATTTAAATGCACTGATTGTGAGTAGATCGATCTGTTAATATGTTGATCCATCTATTTTTAAAATCCCGTTTCAGGCAATGGTTGCAAAAGGAGATCCTAGTTCTGTACAACATAGGTGAGGATGAGGAATTATATTACCCATGCCACCACTGTCCTCCAGGTATATATATCCCCATTTTCCACATCCAAAGAGTAGACTTTAAAGTCAATGGTTTTTTCTGGGGGAAGAAAAGCTTTTCCAAGGTTTGGGTTTTAAGACTTCGATGGTTGTTTGTGCCATATTTATGCTTAAGATCGAGCGAGAAATTGTGAGCCCAGCGCAGGCTTTCTTTTCCTATTAAGAGTGCTAGTGCTGAGTAGAACTTCTGTATTGCATTGATTTTACAGTACTCTAGAAAGCTTACCAGTTCCAATTTTTCTTCCATTTGTCTTCTTTCTCTCTTTCTTTTTTTTTTTTTCCTTTTGGATACATTTCAATGTGTTACATGCATGGATGGATCGAAGCATCTAGCTAGTTAGGAGTAGTTATTATATTATATATCTTTTCAACCTCCATTCACCAGTCATGTATTTTCCTTAAGTATTGACGTCCTGACTCATTTTGTATTTTTTTTTTATTACAAAGGGAATTAAAATAGGCACCATTCTAATAGGTGCATAGTCTACGAAGAATAACTCCTACTACATCCTCTCTAATAAGACAACAAAGATCATGGGGAACATGATCAATCAGGCAGCGTCTAAGAAGCAGATTGATAATATGATTAGCCAAGAAGTTAACATGTATGTTTCCTTCTTCATAAGTTTGGTTTAGTTGCGCAACCCAGTCACGCAAGAGAATTTTCCTAACTTCATTAAGAAGTTTATTTGCATTTCTTCTGTCCTTCTTAAGAAGTTTAGTAAACACCACCACCCCCCCCCCAAAAAAAAAAAAACAGGTTTATTCAATCAGTAGTAACACATTCCATAAGAAGTTTTTGTCCTCGCACACCCGAGTACGTAATCAGCTTACAAGCATTCTACAGAAATTAATTAGAGATTTAAAGCAACGCAGTTTGAAGATATTTTTACCACTAAACTAGTATTAATTATGATAATAACAATAACATTGCCTCTCCAGAATTAGACAAAAGGGGGCAAATTTTGATGTTCCTTGACAAGGGTAAAATTTAAGGGAGCGAGGAGGAGAAAGGGGAAGACAAGAACTAGACTAATAATAGAAAATAATTTTTATAGTTTTTGAAAATTATTTATTTATTTCAGAAGTATGACTTAAGAAAATCATATACACATGAGGATAATTATTATCACACTTGGCAAGTATTAAGCTTTTATCTGCTTGCGGAGATTCGTAAATCCTATTTAGGACAAGTTGATGCTTTATTGTTTCCCTCTCTTGCAATTAAACCAATATGATTCATATAATTTCGAATTAAATTTGCAGTATTTTAATTAAAAATAATTTTAAATTTATAATATTTTAATGATTACAATTTGCATATGATGATATGGAATAGAGTTTTATTTTCTTCAACAACCTCAGCATTATTTGGTTGATGCATAAGACTGTAACAATTCAGTGCATTGATTGTTGAAATTTTTTTGGCCAACATGTCACATCATTATTATCTCTCTTTCTCTCTCACACACATAATATATAGATTTTAATTTTAGAATACTTTAATAAAATAATTTTTTTCATGATCAAGGTCAATCGTCAATTTAAATCACATGCTTTTTTGAGGTTATAATTTTTTTCGCAACAGGTAATTTAAAAAATTTTATACTGATAAAAAAAGAAGGTAACACATCTTTACAACTGACCGCAAACATTGAGCCAACAAGCCTCCAAAAATCTCACAGCCACCATAAAGAAATTTCGTCCAGAAGAATTAGTTTAAAGGTGATATAAAATTTCAGCTTTAGGTATACAATTGTGTTAAATATTTATTGAGAGAATTTTTTCTTTTTTTAAATTTGAAGTCCTATCCAGTTGGATCCATAAAAAATATTTTTTTTTTAAATTATATCAAGGTCAATCGTCAATTTAAATCAAATGCTTTTTCGAGATTATAAAGTTTTTTTCTTTTTAAATTTTTTTTCATAACAGGTAATTTAACTAATTTAAAATTGGATAATTAAAAAGAAAACACAAGGTACCATATATCTACATGTACCACTGACTTGCAGACATTGAACCAACAAGTCTCCAAAAATCTGAGAGTCCCCATAAAGAAATTTTGTCCACAGAAGGATTAGTTTCGACTGATGACATCCGTGCCAAGTTCCTGCAGATAATGCAAATATAAGTGCATATAATATTAATATTAAATCCAACATTTAACAGATGTGGATATATGTTTATATAATATACAAATTTGGATTGGAAGTATATATGTTGGTCATTCAGAAATTAGAATTGTACAAATAAATATGCAAAATAAAAATTCCAAAATAAATAGACAAATGTTTTGCAAGTTGTTTAGTTTATTAGGCTCCGACTTGAATGAAAAAATTGGTTCAATAAAATGTCTCAATCTTCTTTAGCTTCTAAAGTATAAAGTTGATTGTTTGTTCGTGTACATTAAAATGTACTGGGCCCTAAGTTTTACTAACAGGCTCTTTGGTTGGATCCCTTATTTGGCTAAATGGGCCTTGAGTACTAAGTCCTACTTGGGAGACGACCGCCATGCTGCCATCCCTATTTTTTTTTTTTAATCTTCATTTGAAATTAAAGCTTATTAATGGGAAAATGCACTTCTCAAAATCATTCAGTTATGTATTTGTATAGATAAAAATTTTTTTACAACAAATGCTACAAAGTAGAAACTAGATCTGCAATCATATAATTATACAGTAATAGAAAAATAATATATTATATGAATAAAAAGCTGTACAAATACTTGACTACATGACTTTGTGGGGGTGTATTTTTCGATAAGGAAGCTTTAATTTAAACAAAAAAAAAAAGCTACAAACAGCATGGTGGCAGGAGACACCCCTCCCGCGTCCTACTCGTGCTAGGAATTTGGAGCAAGCTGAATGCACGGGAACTTTCTGTCCCCTTCATGTTTTGTGATTCACTGTGTTGTTAATGGGCTTTGACCTCCTTCTTAAAAAAATGTTGTTTCAATTCTTGCACATATAAAGCTGGCTTTATTTTTGCCCAAAAATAAGTTTGTTTTTTCTTTTAAGTCATAGAATAGAGGAGTTAGGAGTTAGGGCCTTGAGCTAGTCGGGACAAATATTTATTTTACCAAAAAATATATAAAATAAGTAATAATAAGTAATATAAAAAAAATAAAATAACTAATATCTCACTTGAGACCTCTACAACAATAAATAAAATAAATAAAAATATAAGAAAAGGTCAAGGTAAAATCATATATTTAGTCCCTTAATTTTATATTATATTTCATTGCATTTTCTTTATCTAGGACTCGTTTGGTTATCGAAATGATAGGAAATGAATTGGAATAGAATGATGGGGAATGAAATGTAATAGAATGATAATCATTATTGAATTTGTTTAATATAACATTAAAAATGGTGGAATGAAATTTATTTTTATATTTAATAAACTAAAAAAATAACATGAAAAAGACCAAAATACCCCTCACACAAAAAAAAATTCCCCACCCTAATCATCTTCTTCAATTTCTCCATTTACATAATTGGCAAATTTCATCATCAACAATCAATCAATTTTATACACAATTTCAAAAATTGATTTCAACAATTTCATTAACAAACAATGTAATACACAATTTCAAGACAAGACTGGCTGGAGAGCATCAAGGGGTGACACTAAGTAGTAAAGAAGAGAGTAGAGAGAGCATTGGAGAGCATCCGAGATGACACTACAAAACTAGCTGGCAATGAGAGAACTTTGCTACCTAGATATAGATCTTGAAGTCTCTAGGCTTAGCGTTTGCATATATCTCCGGCGCAGCACTCTCTAGACAAATAGATCTTGGCAATGAGAGAAGAGGAAGAATGGTGAGGAAGAATAGCGCAATGATGGGGGAGAAGGAACGTGGCAATAAAATGCATTGGACGATGGAGGATGTTGCTACCGATCCTTCCATTTGTTGTCAGATCTGAGTGACAAAGTAGACAGTGAAGCATGGTAGCAATGTTGTGAAGGAGCCAGCAAAGCATATTTCAATGTTGCCTTCAAATATCCCCAATACCCAGATCATATCTCGTCCTTCTCTTCGTCCGTTAAATGTTCGCCGCACGCACAATGTTGGGTGGAGGGTGTGGTGGGGTACGACAATGAGACGGGTAGTTGATGATGATCAATTTGATTGAACCAAGGAATTAATGTTATTATAAGCAATGTTGTCATAACCGGACCGGACATTAAACCGGACAAGTCACTGGTTCAAGGTTCAATGGTTCGACCGAGGTCGAACCGGGGTCGGACCGGTAGTGATTAAAATAATACATTTAAAATAAATAATATAAGTTTAAACAAATTTTATAACTTAATTAAAGTCTTAAACTAAATAATATTCAATTATCAATATATTATTCACTACAAACAAATTATTAATGAGTTTCATAACTCAATATTTTAATTTAAATAAACTAATATTCATTTATAATCATATTTTGAGTTCAAAATAATAAATTAATAATTTATTATTTATTATTTATTAAGTAAATATATAATTTTTAATAGTTATATATCATAATAATGCTTATATAATATTATAATATATAAAAAAACATATTTTGTACTCAAAATGATGCTATTTTATCTTAAAAATCAAAAAGAATTTTTTAAAAAAATTAAAAAAAAAAATAAATCAGAACCGGTTCAAACCGGTTCAGAACCGGTTCTACCGGTTCAAGGCCGGTTTCACCGGTTTTGGACCGGTTCTCACCGGTTCTGAATAGTATCGGTTGGGTACTATGACCGGACCGGACTAGGGACCGGTTCCCGGTCCGACCGGTCGAACCGGCCGGTCCGGTCCGGTTTTTACAACATGGATTATAAGGGTCATTTATGTCTTTTTATGTCCATTCCCAGTACATGAATTCAGCAATGACAGGGTCCAACATAGGAATACCCAATCCATATTTTTTGGGATTCATCATTTCATATGGCTTCCCCTATCCCACCTTTAGAGAGCAACCAAACATCTTATTTTTGGGAATAAAGTCTTCATTCCCATTTCTAACCAAGCCAATAATTGAACCAAATGAGTCTTTAGTTTCTTTCTAATTTTTTAATTTTTTAAAATATAATCAAAAGTTTTCTCTTCTTTGACATCATTAAAATAGGTAATGGAAAATAGTAACAAAGCATTCTTAATGCTGATAAAACATTTTTTATTGCTTCATTATTCTTGCACATTTATCCAACTCATATATATATATATATTAAAAAAAAGCCACTCACCTTACTCTCTTCTTTTGTCTTCTTGCCCATGCTTTCCCTCGTCTCTCTCTTTCTCTTACCATTTCCTCCCTTGTCTCTCTCCAATAGTCTATACAAGCACAACAAGAAAAAAAAAATTTCTCAAAGGAATTTAATCAGGAATCACTTATTACTCATTAAATGATTTAAATACCAATGGATTTAGTGAGGAATTAAAAATTCGTGGTCAATGTTAAATTTAGCAAAGAATATCCTATACCTCGTTAAATTAGATATAATTAATAAGAAATTTTTTATTCATCTCCAAATTAATACACATAGTAAGGAATTAGTGAGGTATTTTTTATTCTTTATTAAATTATTTTGAATAGTGAGGAATCTAACGAGATTTATTTCCCTCGCTGATTTTTTTTAAATTAATTTTAATGGATTAAAATTATTTTACCAAAAACTTAATTTTAATTAATTAAATTTTTTTTTAAATAATCAAGCTATAAAATTATTTTTATCATATGATTATTTTAAATTAATAAAAATATTTAAATTAATTTTTATAATTTGTGGCAGAAAAATGAAATTAAAAATTTATTTATTACAAAATTCAGAATATATTAATATTAACTTAACTTACTGAAAGACTTAATTTTGATTAATTTGTCTAACTTCGTATCAAAAAAATCCATATAAATATATATATATATGAAGTATTTTATGATATTAATAATTGGAAATAAAATATATCTCTATTTTTGAATAACATATTGATTTATAAATATATATATATATGTATGTATTAGTGTATAGATAAATAGTATATATTTAATATCTTATATAAAAACTGTAAATATATTTTAATTCAACTGGTAAAAAAGTGAATGCAAAACTACTTTGTTATTGAATATATTTATTTTGACTATGTGCTGTTTCTTGTGGTCAAAGGTTTGGTAGTCAATTTTATTTTCATGGTTTTGGAACAAGAGCCTATTGGGGAACTATATATATGTCCCAGGCTCTTGAAACAGTGAAATGATCTTATGATATCATCACTGCTCGAGAGTTGGAGTTGATTGCATAAATTTTAATTGAGAAAGATGTTTTCTTATGCACAGTGGCTTTAGATCTAAAAATGATACCGGAAGCTTTTTATGTGTGTTGTCTGTGCATATTTTGTATTATGTTCTCTCATAGGTGTGGGAATATTGTCACGCTCTATGTTGAATTGTTTGTTGTATGTGTTTCTTCAATATATATATTTGCCTGGGATTACTTTTATTGTCTCTATACGAGTTTTAGTCTTTATTATTTGGAAAAAGAAAGAGAGCGTGACAATATGTCCACACTTATTGATAAGATTGCTTTCACTCCTATTCACATGCATGAATCCAGAGAAGACATCCCGTTTTGGTTTGGTTCTAGTGATGGAATTCACTATTAAATCTGCTTATGATTTAATCAACAATCATGCAGCGCATAATAGTGAAAGAATTTGGCAAGTGATCTGGAAGTGGAGACTTCGTGAGAAGTTCAAGTCCAAGCTGCGGTTACTAATGAACTGAGGTGCAACAGGGACATTTGTGATACACCGAACTGCCCTTATGAGATCCAAGGACTATGCTCTTTGTGATTGTTTTACCACTTCGGAGATATGGAAGAAACTGGTGCCTAGGAACCAATGGAACAGATTCTTTCCTATGAATTTGCATGAGTGGATCTTGTGGAACCATAGTACTAACACCAGAAGGTCAGAGTTGGTAGAGCTTTGTGGAAGCAGTTGTTTGTGTTCACTTGTTGGACAATGTGGCAAGCGAGATATCTGGAAGCTTTTGAGAACAAGGACAGCTCATCTGAAAGAAGGAGCATGTATAAATAGTTCGATGAGGTCCAGCTTTTTGTGAGAAAATGGAACCTGATGGGAGACAAGCAGGGAAGCAGCGTGTACTGGCTGCCTCTAACCTTGGGTGAGGTGAGTCTCAAAGTGGATGGTGCTGTGATGATGAATAACTTTGCTGTTTTGGGGACTGTTGCATGATGAAGGTGGAAACGGGCTCTTTGGTTTCAAATTAAATTGCAACCTGGACATTGCCCGAGTACTGTGGCAGAACTGTGGGGTATCTACTTCAGGCTACAAGTTTACTGGCAGAAGGGATTTAGAAGAATCAGATTGAACTGTGGTTCTATTACTGCGCTTGACCTCATCTGCTGAGAGAATGAAGTAATCCATCCTTATGGCAACTTAATCGCTGGAATTAGAAATTGGCTGCTGCAGGATTGGGAGGTCCATCTGGATCATGTCTACTGGGAAGCAAATATGTGTACTGATTGGATTGCTATGTATTCCAGGAGCATGTCTTTTGCTGTTACTGTTTTTGAAACTGTGGAGTATTTTATGATATTAAAACAGTGGTAAAAAAAAAAAGAATAGTAGTTTTAAATGTATTAATATAATTAATCTAAATTTTAGATAGTAATTTTAGCATTTGAAAAAAAAGTTAATCTATAATTTTTTTAATATCACTTTTATGAAGTTTGGATCTCTAAAAGAAAATTTTCCAATAAAGCCAGGAAGTAACGAAGCAAGCAGCACAGCAACGCTTGCGTCTGCGATACGCTACTTTCAAGGAAATTTCCAAGAAGCTCCCCAAAAGGAAAAGAAAAAAAAAACTTTGTAGTTAAGTAAATCATTAAATCTAAATTAATAAAAGAAGATATTTTTTTATCATCAAGATCAATCGTAAATTTAAATCACATGCTTTTTCGAGGTTATAATTTTTTTCTTCAGTTTTTTCATTGCAGGTTACTGAAAAAATTTAAAACTGAATAAAAAAAGACACAAGGTAATAGTATATGTTTTTTTAATATAATATAATAAAAAAATAAAAAAAATTATCAAAAGTATCTAAAGTTGATTAGTGGCAATGCATTTTTTTCTATACACGTAAGTCGCCTAATTAATTAACTTGTTGATCTATCTTTTTTTAAAATGAAAAGTAAATAGCATAGATGGCCAATGTGACTTGCTTTTCAAAAAATTAATGTGACTTGATTTTATTGTTTATTTCTTTTAAAAAAAATTCTCATTGCATGGCTAGTTGAGCAATTTTTTTCTCTTTTTTTCAACTCTTGGTGTGAAAAATTCAAATGTTTTTCCTGATCTTATTTATAAAGTGTTATTTATTAGTAGATGAATATTAAGAAAATTTAGTCATATTCTAAAATTTATAAAAAAATATAAACTTATAATTTTACCCCTTCTCCTCAGTCAAGTAATAATAATCATGTGGTAAAAGAGAATACGTTAAAATAAGGAATAATTTACAAGAAAATAAAGTTATTGAAAGTAAAGTAGGAAATTCATATGAAAATCTAACACTATAACTTATAAATAGGACTAAGTAAATATTTTAGATAACGTCTTATTTTAGATAACATCTTATTTTTGTTACAAATGAGACTGGAGGGCAATATAAATTACTAATAAATAGTATGTTATTAAAAAATAATTATTAGACAAGAAGTTTTATCAAATATTAAATAAAGAATATATTATCTTTATTTTTGTTAAATTATGGAAATAGACAATTTGGAACCCCATAAAAAGAATTCTCATACTTATATAAGCTTCCTACTATATTCAAAGGGATTTCATTCAAGCTTCTACCATTCCCAAATATGATTTTTCGTGAAAAATTTTTTTAGGGATTTCAAATTATCTTTTTCCCATTAAATAATCATTAAAAAGATATAAATTTAATTAAAAGTCTAATAAAAATTAATTAATAATTAACTATATTTATATAAGTGTTGTCTAAAATTTTTCCTGATACTTATATTGTATACACGTATTTTATTTTTTTGAATATTCAAACATCACATTGAAATTATATGCAAAGAATCTTTGGATGCAATGTCTGATCTATTTGACTGAAATTAAAAAAAAAAGACTAATGAAGAAATAAAATAGCTACCTATTTAATTTCTTCACTTTTTTAAAAACAGTAGACTATTAGTTAAAAAAAATTGTTGCCTTACTTTTTTCCAATATAAATAAAAATAAAAACCTTTTTCGCATGGCTTCTAAACAGCCATAGCAAACATAAGTACGTGATACTAAAGGAGTTGCTCTCTCCATTCTCCATTCTTCTTCTATTTAAAAAGTCCGCTCACTCATTCCTTGTTTGCTTCTTCAGTTGGTCAGCTCGTCATTTCTACGCTAATGCTACATTTCACATTGCTAACTTTTTTAGTTTTTCAGCTCTTGGCACACTTTCATCTTCATTATCTAGTCTTCGTTAACTTCTTGTGTTGTGTGGGTTTCATTACCACAAATTCATTTCACTTTGAAAATTTTCTTCTCACATTAGTACTTATTCTCTTTTTAATAAATTTTCATTAAGTTTTATATAAATAAATTTAATTGAATTGTACACTTGAATAATTATATAATTTAATTTGTGTAACATTACTTTATTTTTCTTCTACATGAGCTTTCCATTTAATTTTCATCTGAGGTGAAATATTAATTTAAATAAGTATATTTATTTTTTCATTAATACAATTTGTAATATGGTTTTTTTGTTTAGTATAATTTTTTATTGATATAACATTCTTTATCTAATATAATTTAATTAATCATAATTTATAGTTATTAATTTTCTTTTAATTATCTATTTAGTTTTCACTTAATTTATTAAGTTAATGCGTTAAAAAAAGTGGAAAAGCCGAATGGCTCACCATTTTACTTCTTTACTTTATGAGAAAGTGACTCCATTATGCAGTCACTTCTTCTCACAGAGTGGTATAATTTGTCTAATTTAATTAGGAATCCTGATAAAATTCTTGACTAAATTATTGGTTAATTTGACTAAATAAAATTAAGAAACAAATTTTTTAGGACACATTATTTTTGTATAATTGGATTTTAGGATTAGAAAATAAAAATATTTGATTTTTTGTATCAATGTTGACATTTTATGTGAAAATTGAATTTTTTGAGTGATTTCTTTTTTTGAAAAAATCTATGAAGTACCAAAAATCAAACATTTTCTCTATTTGGTTCCAAATCCAATTGTCCCCCATTTTTTTAATTTTTAAAAGAATGATGTATCAAATTTTAGGTGAGATTTTAATTTTAGTAAATATATTTATTTTTTTTATTAATGTACTTTGTAGTATATTTTTTTAATTATTTTTCCAGTTTTAACTTTTATATGTGTAATTTTTTTAATTAAAAAAATAGTGAAGAAGTCAAATGGGGAGCTATTTAACTTTTTCACTTTACGGAAAAGTGATTTTCCGTAACGGTTAGGAATCTTGACCATATTATTGACCAAATAAGTTTACAAATTTTTTAAGTATTTGTAGCTTTTTTTTTTTTAATTTTCAAAAGAATGATGTATCAAATTTTACTTATATCATATTTTTCCATTTTTATGCTAACATAGTGTACACGTCTGTAGTGGAAGAAATAGCAACACGGTTGTAATCTAATTTATTTTTTTAAATAATGTAGTTTATATAATTTAATAGATATTTTATTTGTTAATGATGTTTATAAAAATAATAATTGATAATTAATTTTTCCAACTCAAATGTACTTTGTTGAATATAAAATATTGTGTAATTATACAATTAATAATAGATTTTAAATTGATTATAAGACAATATTTTATTTTAAAATTAATATTTAATTTTGTTAATTATAATAATACACTTTTTTGTACATTAATAATATGAATGGAAAATAGAAAATACGAACATATATTTCACTATAACATTTATGATTTTTTTTAATGTCACTGTATTCATACAAATAAAAATAGGAAGTGAAGTAGACAGTAAATCAATGTTTATGTACATATATGCAAATAATCAAATTGTTGATGGTTCAAATGGCGTGACATTTGAGTCAGACAAGATGAGAATAATGAGTGTTGACCCAGACATTACTTTGGTTAGACTTAAGCAAGTTGCTAAACAAAATCTCAATTTTGACCTGATTCTAGATTATCGCTTGGAATCAAGTGGCATTTAGCGTGCTTCTATCCCCCTTATATACTTTTACATAGTAAAATGGCATCACCCTGATCGTGTTCTAAGGCAATTTGGTCTGTAGTAACCAATTCCAACGACCCTCATTAACTTGGGTGATTTTCACACGATACAGCTATGGGAAAACCTCAGAAAATTGAATGGAAGCTCACACAATCTTCATTGAAACATGATTTAATTGGTCTTATGCTACTACTGATGCTCCTCTAGCAAATGAGGTGTTTCATTGTCCTCTAGCAAATGAGGTGTTTCATTGTATACCTGAGTACATGCCATGGTATTAGAAACATAGTGCGATTGGTTATGTGGTAATTTTATTACTTTTCATTATCATTATATTTTTTCTTGATATGAACAATGTCATAACCTATTGCTTTATTATTAATTTCATACTGATATAGCAAAAGATTTGTATAGGTATGCCATTAATTACCTTCCAGAAATGTCAACTAATTTTCAAACGAGGGTTGCTCATGACCAACGTAACATATTAATTGTAATGAGAGAGCAACGTTTCAACATATAACTTGAGCCTATACCACCTACACAAAACCTACCACGTCCACAAATTCCTTAACATAAAAGATCAAGTAGGCGACGTGATGACTATTTATCAACCAGACTACCATTCGCTCCTCTAGAAGTAAATGAAGAGGAATAGGATCACGCCACTACTTCAGCCACATCCAATATATTTGTAGGGGTCGCTTCTTCTTCTTTCATGCCTCCATCCTCATTGCCCCCATTTAACTCTCCCATTATTGGTTAGTCTAGATTATTTATCTTTATTGGATGACCCAGCTTTATTTAATATTGAGCACAACATGTATTCCTTTTAACATGGTAAGTTATCAAATCAAACATTTGATACTCCTCGCCAGTCAATTTCTCTGGCCGACTCTATTTGATTTGATTTGAATACTATATAGACATCATTAAGAGTTGAGTCATCTGAATTATAGTATACACAAAAGGATATATGATCAAAATGACCACAAGGTAATAGAAGAAGAACAAGATGTGGCACCTGTACTCACTAAGTATAAGTGACCAAATTTTGATACTTAATAACTAATTATTACCAATTAATCATCTTTTTTATTTTATATTCAACTAATTTTATCAATTAATGATTAAATTTATATATTCATAATTAATACATATTTGTTACTTAATAATAGTGTTATTTTATTTCTA
Source organism: Adenanthera pavonina (assembly GCA_026686845.1). NCBI lineage: Eukaryota > Viridiplantae > Streptophyta > Magnoliopsida > Fabales > Fabaceae > Adenanthera > Adenanthera pavonina. The sequence goes on from JAIVEN010000009.1 coordinate 7,036,474, forward strand.
AGCATCATTATTTACTTATTATTAATTAATATTTGGGAGACTTTTAATTAAATTTATGTATTTTTAATGATTATTTAATGGGAAAAAGATAATTTGAGATCCTAAAAAAATATTTTTCGCAAAATAAAATTTTTTGGGAATGGTAGAAGTTTACTTGGATAGGGTATGAAATCTACTTGAGTATAGTAGGAAGCTTATTTGGGCATGAGAATTTTTTTGTATGGATCCTCAAATTGTCTTTTTCCATGATTTAACAAAAATAAAGATCAAATATTCTTTATTTAACATTTGTTAAAATTTGTTGACTAATAATTATTTTTTAACAATATACCATTTTTAATAATTTATACTTCCTCCAGTCTCATTTATAAGATGTTATAAAAAATATTTACTTGATCATATTTATAAGTTATAGTACCAAATTGGCATATGAATTCCTTACTTTACTCTCAATACTTTATTTTTTCGTAAATTGTTTCCTATTTTAATATGCTCTCTTTCTCTCACATAATTATTACTACTTGACTGAAGAATAGAGGTAAAATTAGAAGCTTATAATTTTTTTTTATATTTTGAAGTATAACTAAATTTCTTTAATACCCGTGCATTGGCAAATAACACTTTATAAATAGGATTAGAGGGAGCATTTTAATTTTCCATACCAAGAATTTAAAAAATAAAAAGAGAAAAACATTGCTTAAGTCCCTATGCCAGCAAGAATTTTTATTAAAAAAAATAAACAACAAGAACAAGTAGCATGGATAAGCTTTTTGAAAAGCAAGTCGCATGGCCATTCATGCGACTTGCTTTTCATTTAAAAAAAATAGATTAGCAAGTCGATTAATTAGGCAGTCGACTTACATGTACAATATAAAACACATTACCACCAATCAATTTCGGATATTGTATTTTGGTAAATAAAGTTTGACATGTCATGTTTGGTAATTTTTTTTCATATTATGCTAAAAAAACCTAATAGTATATGTCGCACCCAGAAAAATGCGACGAAAGGAAAAAGAGATACAAATCTGGTTTTCGAGTGAAAACCGACTTGTGAGGAGTCGCCACCAAAATTTTGAGGAAAATCTTGGGAAACCGAATTAAAGAGGAAAAGGATGGTCTACTTATCCAGAGTTGGATTCGGGAGTCGATTGTGCGTGGGGAAGGTGTTAGGCACCCCACAACACCCGTTCCTAGGAACAGTTACCTTACATTGATTGTGTAAATTAATATGGCTTAAAAATATATTTTGGTTTTCCTTTTATAAATCACATGCAAGAAAATGGGTAGAGAAAAAAGAAATTAAGAAAGTTCGAAAAATAGAATAAGGAAAATAAATTAACTTAGAAATTAAGGAGATTAAAAAATGAGGAAAAAGGAATTTAAGAAAATAAATTAAAAAATATTTATTAAATTAAGAAAACAAACACTATATAAACCAGAAAATATTTATTTATTTACAAAGGCGGACTTGACCCAGGATCAGAGCCTGGGGCCTATGTACCCTGCGATGGGGATCAAAGTCCACGTAGTTCGGGACTAGAAATGCGTGTCTGTTGGTTGATATTTTTTAATTATTGTAACAAGAGAAAGTTAATGGAAAATAATTTAACTTTTTGTAAACAAAACAATTTTCTGAGATTGAGTTGGTGTGTTTTAATTTGTAAAAGATAATTTAATTCCACTTACTTACTCTTATTTTATTTTGTTTTAAAAACATTTCTTTTATTTTTGGATTTTTGAAAAATGCTTTTATTTGATTTTTAACTTTTTAAAATAACATATTTTGTACTTTTGAGAATTTCTCTTTTAAAAAGAAAACAAATCCATCTATTGCAGACTCGCCGTCGTACCCGATAGATCGACTCCTTAATTACCTGCAGAAGTTCTGAACCTCGCGGTATAAAGGTTTTATTACACTTTAAAATGCCAGTAATACTTTTAGTAAATATATATTTTTTTAAAAAAATAAAATTTGAAAAAACTTGTCACATTATCTTATTTTAAAATATGATTATTTTCTTAAAAAACTTTGTTTAACTGATATATCTACGAGAATTCGCAATCTCACGTGACAACACAGTTGATCAGAATACCTGCGTGGATTCTAGAAACCTCACGTGATATGGTTATCATATTGGTTATTTTATTATTGCTATTATATTTTTTTATTTATTTTTTTATGAAAAAATAAAATTTCGGAGGGAAAGGTCATTGGAACCTATTATACGTATACATTTATAATACATTCGTACAGCCCCACAGGCTCACACGGTGCGATTATTTTAATGATTCACGAGAGCCCACAAGCCTTCGCGATGCACATAAAAAGGGAATTAAACTCAGCAATTTATGGAACCATTTACAAGCTCGTGTGACTGACTTAATTAGCCTCGCATCGCTTTATGTAATGCCTATGCCTCAACAAAAACCAAGATTTTGTGACCATTTAGAAATGAGTGGGCCTGAAAGGAAAGGCCCAAACCATACTCCCTCTTAATTTATTTCATTTAAGGCCTATAGTTGATAACAAAAGGAGCTTTTCTCTAAGTGGGCCTATTCCTCAACAAAAACAACTTTATAAATGTTTAGGAAATAAATGGGCCAAAATGAAAAACCCACACTATACCAACCATACCACATTATACACGAGGCCACAAAACAAAGAGGTATGGTGAGGTTGAGGGAGCTCTCATCCATTTCTTTTCAAAAACCATATTTCTGTTGCAAAAATCCAAACTCAAAATCAATCTAACTAATGACTCGAACACCACAAATTAACACACCAAATATTCAGAGATAAATGAGCAACTTATGGGGTTCTACTTGGAAGCATTTCCAATTAACAATCTGAACCACTAGACTCTGCCCAAAATCCTGTGTCCTAGAAATAGCATGCTAAATGAAGTCAACACCAGCACTAGGAAATCAATGACTGATAACAAAAATAATCATCCAAGCATGCATTCTTAAAAATCCTTCACCCAAATCAACTCAGTGTTCACAGGCCAGTCTCGGGATTTAGCAATTCATTAACAAAAATCTGAAATTGGAATAGCAAATTTTTTCTTACCGAAACCGGGTCTCTGCAACTCGGTGATCAGTAGCTCGCACTCGGTTTTTGGCTTCGTCTCCCGTGGATCCTCCAGTTCGGACTCCCTCTGACTTTTTCTCACCTCCGCCGGCGACCCCCTTAGTTTTTCGGTTCAGCCTCAGTTCTTCGCCTCCATCGTGCTCGGCCTTTGCTCTTAGTCTCCTCCCCTCCGTTTCGCGTCCCCTGTTTCGCCTCCGTCTCGCGGTCTCGCCTTTGAGTTTTCCAGCTTCAAACTCTCAGTCTTGGGTCCCTCGTGCTCGGCTTCTGCTTATAGTGTCTTTTCTTGGATCTCCTCAGCTCTCTCCTCACCCGTGGCTCCCTGCTTTTTCTTCTTTCCTGAAGACCCCTCAGGTTGCTCTCACCGTGGATCTGGCTCTCTCTGTTCTCCTCGGCTCTCGGTCTCTCGGTTTTTTCAGTGCTCCCTCGGTCTCCTGTGCCTTCGTGGGGTCTGCTCCCCCTTGAGCTCCTCTGTTTTTCCGGTCACCGGTGCTTCCTCTGTTTTAGGTTCCCCTCCGGTTACTCGTGCCTTCGGTCATTTTCCGGTGCACCCTCGGTCTCCCATGCCTTCGGTTCCTCAGTTCTTCGCCTCCCATGGATCATGGAGCCCCCCGAGTTCCAGCCTCGGCTCCCACTCGCTCGGACTGCCTTCTCCCTCGCTCGCTTTGCCCGTCGCTTCCTTGCTCTCTTCGGCCTTTTCCGCGGGACCAGCTCAGAGCTCCGTCACCGGAGCTCCCTCCAATTTCGCCTCTGTTTTTATGAGCTCCCGGTCCCTTCGGTCCGGACTCCCTGTGACTTTTCTTAGCTCCAGATCCTCTGCCCTTCGTCCCTTCTCGGTCTTTCTCCAGGGTCTCCGTCGCGGCTCCTTGCTCTCTTCGGCCTTAGCTTTTTGCTTCTGGAGCTCCGTGGCCGAGTCTTAAAGCCCCCCCTGTTTTTTTTCGGGTCCTCCATTTATCTCTCTCACGCTCAGCTTTCGTGCACGTCCCTCTGCCTCGTCTTCTTCTCTAGCCGCGTCAGGGTCTTGCGTGTTCAGTCCCTCTCAGATCTGCTTTCGGCTCACCCGCGGCTATTTCCCTTTCTTCTCTGCTTCTCACCTCTATTTTCCTCTGGCCTAGCTCACGCGTGCCTGACTCCCTCTCAGCTTTTCTCTTTTCTTTCTGTGCTCCTCCCTCTCTCGTGTGCCTCCTTTTTCTTTCCTTTCCGCGTCCTTTCTTTTCTGTGTCTTCAGTCTGCTCCTCCCCCCGTTGCTTTTCTCTGCCGCGTGGCCTGAGCCCTAAAAATTAGGGCTCAGGTATTTAGGGGCTGAAACGCTGAGTTTCAGCCCCCTCCCCCCCCCCCCCCCCGTTTTTTTTTTTAATCAATTTTTTTTATAAAATTTTTTTATATCATTTTATTAAAGTTTTTGAGTTTTGTTTTTAATTAGTTTTTTTTATTGTTCTATTTTCTCTCTCTTTTTTTTATTATTTATATTATTTTATTTTATTATTTTTTATAAAATGCCCGGACAAAATGGGGTGTTCACAGTATATCTTTGCGACTGATGTCACACCTTAAACTCCCAAGGTCTTAATATATATAACATAGCCAAAATAGAGAAGAAAAGGGAGAACAGAGGGGTGACATCGTGGCCATGTATGTGGCGCCGCGGCCTGATATGCTTCTGGACAAACCTGGGAAGAGACCCGAGACGGATGGCGCTGTGACCAAGATTATGGCGCCGCGATGCCAATATCAGATTCCATATCAACAGCTTACTAACTTTTTGACCAAACTTCCGACGAGTGTAACTTTGTGCTTCAACCTCCGATTAATTTGATTTCAACTCATACAGGTCACTCTATTTCCCCTCTAACCATAGACACCTACCATGTCTCAAAACACTGCTGTATAGAAATTCTGGACATCTGACACCTCTAATAGCCATCCATGAGTAATTGGCATGTGGAGACCATTTCTACAGGCCATAAGATACACAAGGAATATGCCCAAGAAGGTTCTTACCTAAAAAGGCCACTCCTTTAGGTTTTGATCCCCTAAACCCCAACTCAAACTAATGGACTATATGCCCATTTCACACACTAAAGGCCCAAAACCTACACTAGGCTCACAACCTAGACATATAAGTCTAAGGTGGGTTACAGACATTAATCTCAGGTCCAACACAAGCATACATTCGAGTGACATATATCACATAACATGTATAAGACATAGTCATTAATTAGTACACACTAACAAGGTTTTAGACCCATCAACACAAGGTAGGCTGTCCAATGCACACAAAGGTTCCACGATAAACATATAATGGTCATGCCTCAGATCACACAAGGTCACTAGACATTACACATTACTACAATGGCACTTTACTAGAAATAAATGAACAACAAGTACTTGGGGAGTACAATCCTTGGCACCCACAATAGTACTCTCAATCCTCTTTGTCCAAGCCTTTCTTGTCCTTGGATAGAGCTAGATTCTTCACTCGGAAATTGTTAGCCATAGGGTGAGACATGCGTCCCAGTAACCAGGAGTAAATAGATATATACACATAATCACACTTTCACGCCAATAACAAATATAACGCATCACCAATGCAACATAAATGATATGCAGACACTAATCCCATCAATACACTACTAGAACCATGAGTTAGTTACTATGACAAGGTAACCTCAACTAATGGCTCCCTTCCAATGACCCGTGAAGGCTGATTATGGGGCCACCACCCAGCTCTCCTCCCAATGGTCATGACTCGGCCAAGGGCCATTACACCAAATGTTAGCCCATGGCTCTTCTTCCCCTGAACCACCCGAATTGGTGGCTATTTAGAGATGTGCACTCCAATTCATAGCCACTTAAGTCTCCTGGCTATAGGACGATTATTTAGTGACTGGAATATACATATACAAGTTGCACCCCTTGAATACAAGGCCTCGTGTGCTATGTAGCGGATTGGCATGCCACGTGATACATAGAGTATCGTCACCCAGACTATATGTCCTAACAATGTACATAATATGACAATACCCAATGCATACTAACATGTCAACATATATCATTTTTTAATATGCTAGCATACCATATGAAGATATATAATACATGATGGGGTGCATAATCATCATTTTATATCAACAGTCATTACAATTTACATTTATCATAATCTCCAACATCATATTGTCATTTCATCATACAATGAGATAATGATAGATACTTACTAGCCGTATAGTTACACATATTATGATGAATATGATCTACCATAACCAAGCCATAAGATATATCGTGATATGAAAAGGTAAAACATATATACATCAAGCGTGCATATCACGATATGAAAATGAATAAACATATATATTGCAAACATAGAAAAAAAAACTCTGGTTACCTCAACCGTTAAACCCACTCGACACCTCAGTAGGCCAAATAGAGCAACCCCTACCAATCCAATGCTTCACAATTACAATCCGGAGTCAAGAGACTAGAATCAAACTATAGGATAACTTATATAACTTCAATTCCTCATTACCATCATAATTCCTCAACCTTAACATACACATTTATCAATTCAAACATATCTCGAATGAAAAATAGTGCTTCACTAAGCGAATCCAAGCATTAAAACACTCTAAACAACTGTTAGAATCATAATCATTCTTCCCCAAGTTCGGATTCCCATATATGTCAACATTTGAGGTTTAGGGTTTAGAAGACATACCACTTAAACATCATAAAACCAACACCCAATTCATAAAAATGTTCAACAATACCTTTAGATCACATTTATACACAATTTAATCTATGGAAACTTACCCAAATCGGAACCTGAACTAAATGCATGAAAAATCTTCGGTGAAACTTGAAGAAAAACGTAGAGGAAGGTTAAGAGATGACTTACCAATAAGATTTGAGCTCCTAATTGCCAGAAATCGAACCCCCAAGACCGAAAAAATCGAACCCTAGCAAAGCGCGTTGTCTTTCCTCTATTTTTCCTTTCTGTTTGCAACTAGTTCCGACATCTGATTTAACCAAATTTCGCAATTGGTGCCATGGCGCCAGGGCTCTCGAGTTCAGCCCAAACATGATATTCTACTATTCCTCATCGTGGCTTCATTGTTCACCGCTGTGGCGCCGAGGCTCTCTATTTTAATTCTCCAATTTGCTCTATTTTGATCATTTCTCAGGCCTTGATCCCTCCAGTCTTGTATCATTAAACAAATTACTTCTTAAAATGATGCACATGACCATTACAACTGATCACCTGCAAAAATTGAGCCAACAAGTCTCTAAAGATCTCCAAAAGGATTAGTTTAGATTGATGATATCAGTGCCAAGTTCATGCAAATTACACAAATAGAAGAACATACATATAATATACTTCATTTATTTCTTAATATATAAATTACTTTTAAATATCTTATAGAAACTAAGAAAAATTAGTTGTATCAATAAATGGTCTAAAAATTATTCTGGTTTTCTTCTTTATTTTTAATGAATACCATAGATTTAATATAATAATGTGCTCTTTAAAGCAATTAATACTCCATAAAGTATTTTATTGATTCTTATTATGAGTCATATTCTATAAAAATTAAAGCATAAGTTCTTTCTTAAGCATTAAATATTCATTTCCATTGTTGTCTTCATTAAATAATTATGGTAAAAAGAAAATAAGAAAAATATAATTAAAATGTTATAAATTAAATGATGGTAATATTGAAAAGTTATGATAAATTTTACCAAATTTAAGAATTTTAATTATTTTTAACTATTTTTTATTATATGTAAATCGGTTAAATGTAACTTAGAATAGAGAATAGATAGAGCAATTTTCAAAGAGGATATTTTTAAAATAAAATAATTAATATTTTATAAATTTTTATAAAAATAACTTTTATTTGGGGTCATAAAATTTTTTTAAAAAGTAACTTATATGATATGAATGATGGGAGGAAGTATCAATATAAAATATTAAATCCAAACTAGAATTAAGATTCTTGGCATGGATATACTCCCGTATGCATGTCGCCCTCAGCAAGAAGGGAAGATAGAAGAAAGCTGAGCGATGGATCAAAAAACTTACAAAAAAAATATTAAATTACTGAATAATAAATTACTGATGTGTAATTTACTCTGCCTCTGATGCGCAAGAAAAAGCGGAATCCAAATATTTTATGAATTTATTAAAATATTTTATGAATGTATTAAAGCTCTGCAGTATTAATATTTGTTCATGTTATGGTTCATCTCATAATAAATTATAGGAGAAATAACACTTGGAGACAAAAGGTTTAAATTAAATATAATAAAAAATTTTAAAATTTATTTAATAATAAATATAAAATAAAATAGTAGTAAATTCGTGATATTTAATAGTAAAAATAAACTATAAGATCTTTTACTATATTTAGTTAAAACTTTTGATCCTTAACTATCATTTTTTCTAAATTATAAGTAGTAATTATTTTCATTTTTTAGGGGTAAAATAATAATTATTTTATTACATGATCAAAAGGAAAATAGTAGATTTATTATAAAAAAAAAAATTTCTAGTTACATGCTAGTAATACTCTATTTCTTTTTAAACAATTAAACATTTAGCCTCAACAATTTTTAAACTTAAATGTGAAAATTTTTTGTAATGTATCAATAAAATAATAAACTAAATTAATTATTCTGTTTAAGTGTTTTATTTAATGTGATATGGATTATTATCTGATAAAATTTTAAAACTCTTTTATATTTTTTAAAGATTATCATAATTACTATGCACAATATAAAATTTATTTTTGCTATAATAGTTATTCTGGCTCTAATCCAAATTAATAAATATTTTATACAGTATTTTAAAACATGTTAATTGAGCAAATAAACAAAAGTTCCGTCGGAATTATAAATGCCTTACTTAGGGAGGCTGGGACTGCCAGGGTTGTTTGGGTCTTCTGATTTCTGGTTCGCGGCTCCCGTGTGGCAAATTTGAATTCAAGTGAAGTGAAGATGATGTTGTAGTCGACTTCTTGTGTAGAGTTTAAGGTATGGCTTCCCCAATTTCCTTTGTCTCTATACTCCTTCCTTTTCTTTCTCCCTGATGCCCTCTGTTTTCAGTCCCATAACTGTCTCTTCTTCCCATTCGTAGGCGCCTCCCACCCCTATTCAAATTAACAAGATTTTAGGATCTCTTGCAAAGATCAAACATCATCGAGCTGCTATCTCCCTTCTTGCACAAGCCAAATTCAAGGGATTTACGCCATCTTGGGTTACTCTAAGCTGGCTTTAGGGAAGATTCTCAAGATGGGCTGTAAGCCGAATGCGGTAACCATGACTACACTAAGAAAAGGTCTCTGTATTAACAATAACGTTGTGGGAGCACTTGAATTTCATGTGTAATGACCAAAGGATTTTAGTTAAATGAAGTTAGCTAGGGCACGCTGATTAATGTCCTATGTAAAAGAGGATAAATAAGAGCTGCCATCATTATAGCCTTCGTAAAGAAGGACTTATAAATGAGGCAAGACATTTATATTATCCTGATGTTTATACTTTTAACATACTGGTTGATGGCTAAGTAAAAGAGGAAATATCACAAAAGCTCAAACAGGATGATGAAGTATGGTGAGAAACCTGACGTTATTACCTACAGTTCCCTTGTTAATGGCTTGTGCAAATCTGGTAGAATTTCACATGCGCAAGATCTTATTTATGAGATGCTTGATAGTGGGCATGCCCTAGGTATAATAACTTATAATGCGTTGTTACATGGATTATTCAAAAGCCAGCGTCTTGACAAGGCAATCACACTAAACAAAATGTCCACCAAGGAATTGAACCTGATAGGTACATGTACGCCATACTTATTAATGGTTTGTGCAAAGGGGTAACTTAAATGTTGCATGACAATTTTTTCAGCATCTTTTTGTCAGTGGCCATCCTTTAAATGTCCATGCATATTCTGCTATGATCAATGGACGGGCTTGTTCAATGAGGCAAAGGCCTTACTTTATAAAATGAAGGAGAATGGATGCCTCCAAGATTTTGTAACTTCTAAAACTATTATTCGAGCTCATCTCGGCAGAAGTCAGAATTTTGAGGCAAAGGAGCTTCTTCAGGGAAAGATCAACAAAGGTCTATAAAATCATAGATGGAAGGTTAGATACTCTTGCTTTTAATATTCATTTATGTTATGCTTGTATCCATGTTTAAACTTGCTAAAAATAATTAGCAAATGCATGTTTTTCTAGGGTGAAGATTGTTGGATATTTAATGGTATGATTGCATTTGCAGAAATTTTGTTTTAGGCCGTATGTTGAATATATTATTATTTTGACTTTGTGCTGTTACTAGTGGTCAAAGGTGGTAGTCAATTTTATTTTCATGTTTTTGGAACTTGCCTATTGGGGAACTATATATGTGTCCCAAGTACTTGAAACAGTGACATAATCTTATGATATCATTACTGCTGTATAGCTGGAGTTGGTTGCATAAAATTTTAATCGAGGAAGATTTTTTCTTATGCTCAGTGGCTTTAGATCTAAAACTTATAACAGAAGCTTTTTATATCTGTGTTGTATGTCCATATTTTGCATTACGTTCTGTTATAGGTGTGGGAATATCCTCTGTTTTGGTATGTTTTCACTCATCAAAAAACTTTTTTTTTCCATACCAAAAAAATCATAATAATCTGCAAATATGTCTTTCTATTATTTATTTATTTTTCCAAATTCTTCTGTCAATGTAGTGAGATTTCATTAAAAGGCTAGGAAAGAAATCTAGAGGGAGGAGGTTGTGAACTTTCACATACTGGGATAATAGTTGTTAAGATCATGGTTGATGATTTTGTGAAGGATGCGGTGAGGGTTCGGTTATGTTCGTAGGAAGTTTTCAGAAAGCTGTGCTTACAGAATAGGTATTGAAAAAAGTACACGAGAGCTATGACATTGCTTATATTGGCATCAAAATGGCTGCTAGATTCTGGTTACAAACTGGATGGTATTATACCTTGTATACTCATACCGCAGGTTATATGTTGTTCATCTTGGTGTGTTAAAATTGCTTGATTTATACTTTCTCTAACTGGAAAGTACTTCTTTTTCGTTTCTTATTATCATACTTAAAAGATGTCAACATCATTTATGAAATATGATTTGTCCTTCATTGCTCCTAATTGCAAGGGCCAATGAAAAGTCCATTCCTTTTGTCTAGTGGAAAACTGATAGTTTTATCTTTTTTTTTTATATATGAAAAATAAAATTAATAATTTTGGTCTTGTGGATAAGGAAAACAGACTCATTTCATGTATCTTCTCGTTTCAAAATCAACAAACATTGTATAAACATATTGAAAATCAAATAAAACTCAAGTGGGTCATACTTACGTGGCACTAGCAAAAATGGTTCACAAATGCTTGCGTTTGTAAAGCTTGACTACACAATGGCTGGCTGGCTGGCTGGCTTTGCACTTTGCAAAAATATTTTATCCTTTAATTGTCATAGACATAATTTTTCTAAGTATGTTTGATATTAGAACAACTTGGAAAGTCAATGCCATTATGGCTTCTATGTATCTTTTAGCATGGTGGTATTTCCAAAATCATTGGATGATGATTTTGCATTATTGGAATTATGTTTTCAATAATACAACTAATTGTAAATTATTGTACGGTTATCATTTGCATATCTTTGATATTGTCAAGAAAATTTGAATGAATAGATGATTTATTTGTCTTGTTATCTGTGTTTACTTCTTGGGTGTTGTTTAGGTGATTTGAAAAAACTGACCCTTCAGGTGAGCTGGCATGTGGGGAATGGCAACTGTATCAATTTCTGGCTTCATAATTGGAGTGGCATGCCTGAACCTTTGATACACTTTGTGGATAAGAACATCGAGCACAGTAGTAAGCTTGCTGATTTCTGCACCAACTCAGGAGATTGGAATGTTCCTTCAATGCTTCTCGAAAGAATTGTGGGTAAGATTGCTTTCACACTTCTATTCACATGTATGAATCCATAGAAGACATCCCATTTTGGTCTGGTTCTAGTGACTGCAAATTCACTGTTAAATCTGCTTATGATTTAATCTGTAATGAAGCAGTGCATAATAGTGAAAGAATTTGGCAAGTGATCTGGAAGTGGAGATTTTCGGAGAAGTTCAAGTCCTTTTTGTGGCTTGCTGCCAAAGACTGACTGGTTACTAATGAACTGAGGTGCAACAGGGGCCTTTGTGTGCCCTTGTGAGTGCAAGGACTGGAGAAGACAATACATGCTCTTGGATGTATGGAAGAAACTGTTGCCTAGGAACCAATGGAACAGATTCTTTTCTATGAACCTGCATGAGGGGATCTTGTGGAACCATAGTACTAACACCAGAACGGTCAGATTTGGTAGAGCGTTGTGGAAGCATGTTCACTTGTTGGACAATTAGGCAAGCAAGATGTCTGAAAGCTTTTGAGAACAATGAGAGGTCATCTGAAGACATCATAAGAAGGAGCATGTATCAATACTATGAAGAGGACCAGCTTTTTGCGAGAAAATGGAAACTGATGGGAGACAAACAGGGAAGCAACGTGTACTGGCAGCCTCCTGACACGAGTGAGGTTAGTGTCAATGTGGATGCTGCTGTGATGATGAATAACTTTGCTGCGTGTGGGGGACTGGTACGTGATGAAGGTGGAAACTGGCTCTTTGGTTTCAATTGCAACCTGGACATTACCTGAATACTGTGGCAGAACTGTGGCGTATCTACTCCAGGCTGCAAGTTTGCCCGCATAAGGGATCCAGAAGAATCAGATTGAACTGTGATTCTATCACTGTCCTTGACCTCATCTGCAGAGAGAATGAAGTAAGCCATCCTTGTGGCGACTTAATTACTGGAATTAGAAATTGGCAGCTACAGGATTGGGAGGTCCATGTGTATCATGTCTACTACTGGGAAGCCAACATGTGTGCTTATTGGATTGCTACTGTTATCAGGGGCATGTCTTTTGCTGCTACTGTTTTTTAAACTCCCCCCTTCTGGATGTATGAAGTTGTACTTGGATGCACAAAACGTTGAGGAATGAACCCCTTTGACTTTGAGGCTCCTTCCCCACAGCCCCACGCAACCACACCCCACCCCCCCCCCCCCCTCTCCTCCCTTTCGTTGTATGGATTTGCCAAAAGTTTCTGCCACCTGGTGCTGCAAGGGAAGTGGGAAGATTGCTGGTATGGATATGCATGTCGGACTCGACTAGAAAAGATGAAAGAAGGCAGGGCAATGTATCAAGTAACCTGAATATTAAATTACTCCTACGTGTAATTTACTCTCTGATGTAGCCGAGAGAGGCGTAGAAATCTGTGATGAATGTGTATAAACTCTGTTGTAACTTCTAACAATATAGTATCTTATGTTTTGTTTAATCTCATACAAATTCGAATTTTTTTTATATTGGTTTTTTAGAAATTAGGATTCTGCAAATTGCGAAAAAGTTCAAAATAGGTTGATAAATGGTTTGTAACTTGTTTGATTTGCTAACCTTTTCTTATGAAAAATTTGATTCATTGAAATGTCTCAATCTTCTTCAACGCTTCATTTTTCCTTGATGTGTGTATAAATGTTTGATTGTTTTTGTTTCTTGATGTCGTCAATATAAAATATATTCCTGTAAATAAAAAAGGCTTGTTTCAAATTTTGTACAAATGCAAGAGACCCAATATGGTTTTTAAACATTAGTGAGAATTTGTAAATCAAAATTCGGTGCTCATCTAAAAAATATATTGTGCTAATATTTAAACTCAAATTTGGGCCATTTATAATTCATATTTTTATTTTAAAATTTATAATGTTATTAAAAAAATCGTAAGAATTTTTCTTTATTTTACATTTTTCTCCTATTGAAATAAAAAATTTAATTATCACATTAAAATAAATAAAATCCATATTATTCAATTTATTTTGGATTTGGGTGGTTCAAATGAGAGAAGACTATGACTCCATCATCACTGGGATGAACATCAAATTGAAGTAGAATTTCAAGCGTTTTTTTTTCCCCAATGATTCTAGGTACCACTTTCACAAGCCTCTCTAAGTGCGAGGCTTTTAGTGATGAAGGCTCCTCAATTCGTACAGGACTTTCGACGTAGCTGAAAATACTAGGATCATGATAGCAACATCTTTCGGTAGCAAACTTTCAAATTTATAGTTAGCTATGTTGGATTGAGGTAGAGCAAATGTTGGTCCATCTTTGTCCCATTCACCTTCAATATCAGTATAGCCATACCCATAAAAAACATAAGAAAGTATAATTAAGCAATCGTGTGAGTATAATCTGTTTGCAAATAAAGAATAAAGGTTCTCTAACACTGAAGGCCCTCCTAGTTCTTTATATGGCTTATTTTTATTTTTATCATATTTTAATCAAAACATCTTATTTTGTAACAATTGAATATCAATTTCAACACTTCCCACAGCTCAATCAATTGCTTGCGATACACACACATAGATATATGGGTAAATAAATGAATGTTTTAACATGTCAATATGTGTCTTTTGGTGATAGAAGAAATGAGAAGATGTCCTATACTTGAAGAACAAAGCACAACGGTTGATTTGAAAAAAACATTTGTGAAAGAGAAAAAGAACCGTATGAAAACTAAAAAGTTGATTGAAACCGAAGATGACAATGATATTTGTATAATACAATAGTATATTAGATGAAAAAAGATTTTATGACACAATATATAACTATACTTGATAAAGTATGGAATGTTTTAACATGCTAATATGGGCCTTATGGTGATAGCTGACAATTGATTATTTTCAAGTTTGATATGAATAATATTTTTGAATCGCATAGGGCATTGGACATATTTATTTTCTGACTTCAAAGACACCGTACTGAGTTTTGATATAGAGGCAAATGACCATATATATATATATATATAAATAAGAGAAGTTTATGCAAAGGAAAAAATTGAATGTATTAACCAAAAAGGATTGTGATTCCTTTTAGTCATCTTAAGATTAATACAAATAGTCATATTGAGATTAATACATCTTTTAAATTGTTATATTGAGATTAATACAAATAGTCATCTTGAGATTAATACATTGATTAAATAATAATATTGAGATTAATACAATTTTTTTTTAATTCTTTTAATGAATCGGAAAAAAAACATTTATAATAACTATTGATCTTGAAAAGCTTTAAAGTTCTAGTGAACATTTTGATATCCATATTTAAGAACTAAATGTATTGATTATGATAAAGATATTGAGAGAAATGTTAAGTGAAAAAATTGATACTTTAATTGAAATATTAAACTATATCAAAATATTTGATTCATATCTAAAAGCATATTACTTATAGAATATTATTAATAATACTTATAATGGTTGCTACTACTCATAAAAAATTTCAAAATTAATTACTTAAATAAGACTAGTTATATTACAAAATACATTGAATTGATTAATTAGCTTTATTATCTATTAAGAGCACAATGTTATGATGACTTAATTACAAAACTTTGGTAACCTTCACAAAACACAAATAAATCCACAACTGCAACAATACAACAAGAAATCTATCAACAAAAAAAATGTAGAAGAAGAAGAATGGAACATTGAGAAGCATACCTATTGAAGGATGAAAGCTTGCAACCCAGCAACCTTACAGCCATCGCACGAGAAAAGAAAAAAAAATGCAAAGGAAAAGCATGAAAACAAAGGGCAATGTGTTCTAGTTGTGACAGCTTCGTTTGGGCAGTCCACGAGCACGAGCACGAGCACGACACCATGAAGGTTACTACACTCTCAAACTTTTTTTATCATTAGTAACTACTATTTTATTATTTTCTTTTATTTTTTTCATACATCTATATGTGTTTATAAAGACATGCATAGCTGTTTATATTTTAATTTACATGAAAAAATATTTTTGATTAATAAAAAAATTATATGTGGGCAAAAACTATCAGTAAATAGTTATATATAAATATTATAAAAATGACATAATAAATATTTTGTACTTATAAATGATAATGTTATTATTATAAAAATAATTCAATTTTTAGTCTAATTTGAACTTACTAATTAAAATATTGTTGATATTTTGATGTCACTACTAATTGGTACATTTATAAGCATATCATTTAATTTATATTATTAATATTAATCCAAATGTGTAATGTGTATAATATTTAGAAGAAGTTAAATAATAAACGTCAGTATAAAATAAATCTCAAATTTAGGTGGAATTTTAAACACAATTAGAGTGTTTAATATTTATTATTTTCCTTTATTTTTTTAATAATTTTTTGGCTATCATTTTATTTTTTATGCATGTACATACATTATAATTTATATTGATAACACTAAGCCACCTATACATATCTATGATGCACAAATACGATATAAATATTAAATAGAATACGTATCCAATATGTCGATGCAGTTAAATCTAAAAATATAAGATATGATACTTTTAAGATATGTATATATAAAATACAACAAATATAATTGTGATAAAAAAATTAAAACTATGAACACACTATAGTTTTCTAATAATATTGAATACCAAAAGTATAATAGGAAACTAAAAATAGCCAAGGAAGGAAGCTATGATGTTAAACCCTATGGGAATACATAAAGTATAGGTAGATAAAAGATAAAACAAATCTATTTAGATTTTAGAAAAAAATATATTTTTATGATAAAATAATATAACATAATATTTTTTAATAGTTTTTATGATAAAAAATAATGTTTTAATTAATAAATAAATATAATATTTATTTTAATTTCTAAAAAATAAGTCATGAAGTATGTAAAAAGTATCAAACTATATCGATTTGAATTCCATATATATAAGATATGTATCAAAAATTAATTTTTTATTTTTAATAAAAATAATAAATAAAATACTTCATAGATAGTATCAAAAGACTATTGGTACGTATCGATATTAGAGAAATATCTTATACATACCAACCATGTATTTCTTTGTTTGGTGTTTCAGTGCTCAAAAGACTATTTTCTTGTTTTATTTTAGTATGGTCATTATTTATTTTTACATATAAACGTTTTTTCAATTAAGAACTTACTTTACAAGGTATTATTATTACTACTATTATTTTTTCTTATTATTATTTTTTTTGCAGGTGTTACATGTGAAATAAATAATGAATTAAATTTATGGGTTATTACATAAATGGATTGTGCTCATCACTAGTGTCAAATTTAAATGATTTTTTGTCGTGTTCAATACTAAAATATTTGATATACACTAATCAATATTAATATATAAATTGTTAATTATTAATATATAATAAAATTTATTATGAGCCATTTTTCTTAGTTGCAGAAAGCTGTGTCACTAATAAGCTTATCATGTTCGTGCCAAAAAAGAAAAGCTGATCATGGGGACTTTAGCAAATACAATACAATTTTCCCAATATATTTCTTTATTTTATCTTCAACATATTCCTTTTTTTTTTAAACTTACTGGGTCAGGCATAAACTATTTTTTCTACGCATATTTCTTTTTATTGCATGAATACATAATGCCTTTTCTTATTAATTATCCGTTGATTAGAACCAAAAACTTTTGGATATAAGTTTAACTTGTTCATTTGTTTGAGTTTTTTTACTCGTCATATACGAAGCCATTAATTTTCTTTCTTGGAAACCCAAAACCTCCAATCTCATTGACATTACATACTATATATTTACTTTTTCCTCGTTGCCATATATTAATTAGATTTGAATTTTTCTTCACTTCTCAAATGTTCTAATATCTCTTCACTTTTAAATAACAAAAAAAGATATTGTTGCTTTTGAAATGATTGGCTGCTTACATTGCTATATTTGAAATTTTTAAGCTCCTATTTTCTTCTGTCTGCAATTTGTAGGTCTCAACTTGATATGTCCACTTTAATTCTTCCTTCAGTTGTAGCACAGTTGAGCATTTGGGCCTCCTTATGCAAAAATGTTTTGTAAATAATTTCATATATAGGCCCAAGAACTAAACCCAAGAATGCATGCCATACTAGACAAAACTACCTTCAACATTATATATAGATGGTTTGGACAGATCATGTGAGTTGATTGTGATCCTTGGAATAATTCTATGTCCGTAGTTGGAGTAATTTTTTTTTTCTACATTTCAATTTTTGTTTGTAATATTGTGTTTAATTTTGACTTGCTATGCTGCAGAAGCGATATACCCACATTAATACTTGGGGGAATGATAGCCTTCTTACCTGAAAACAAATATTATAACGCATCAACCAAACATTGGCTTTAAAGCATATTTATAAGCTAGATAAATTAGTTATAAAAATTCGTAATTATTTAGTTGAGTAAATGATTAATTAATTAATTTAGTAAAAGTTAATAATTGATAGTTGATTACCTAAATAATTGATTAAATAAATGAATAATTAAATAAAATTCAATAATCAAATAATTCGATAAATCAATAAATAATGAAACATATCAATAAATCAATAAATGAAAAAATAAATTACATTATACACATTGGTAATTCTACAATTTCAATAAAAATTAGATTAAATGGTTCATATGCCTTACGCTTATCTCAATATTCGCATGCCAGAAATTATATCATCAAAATATTTACAAATTTGTATAGAAATTCTTGATTCCATGTTCTTGGGGAAACAAATCCTTGGTTTTCAAAACCTTGCTCAAATTACATATAAGCCCCTATGATGTATTTAAATAAAAGAAAAGGATGATTAAATTCAAATTGAAATTTGAATTAATGGATGACAAAAAATATGATCTAATAATTAATTAAATAAAATTCATGTTTATAAATTATATGTGATGGTTTCTTTATTCTAGGGGTGTTCACGGGCCAGGTATCCTTGCTTGATGTCTGGCCCCGAACACCCCGAGCCAAGGAAAAATGGCCCGTTGACCGGCCCAGCCCTGGTTGGCCCGGTTCTTCACCGAGCCAATATCAGGCTAGGTTTGACCCGGTATAAAAATATACAACAAAAAATATGTTAATTTAATTTTTTAATAAAAATATAATTGGTTTTATTTAAAATATATTTCTATAGGAAATAATATTAGGTTAAATAGTAATATTTATTAAAATTATAAATACTCAATAATTATACATTATTTATTTTTATATAATATTAAGCTAAGAAATGAATTTAAAAGTAAAAATTTAAGTAATAAAATATATCTACTATAATTATAAAATTAATTTATTATATGAAGTATATGAAGAAAAAATAATTATATAAAATTATTCAATATTTTTAATAAATAAAAAAAATGAGAAAATTGAGAAAAAAAGTTATACCAAGCTGGGCCAGAATGGGCTTGTGATGTGCCCGAGACCCGGCCTGATCTTCTTCTGGCCCGATTCCCCTCCATTTCATGATTTTTCTTTTTTTGGCCTGGCCCAAAATGACCAGGCCACACCGAGCCAACCAAGCTGCGAGCCCAATTGAGTAGCCCATTTTATTCTATTCCTTATTGTTTATATGTGTGGATGGTCTGGGCAAACCATGTAAGTTGATTGTGACACTACTCAGAACAATTCTGCATATGTCTGTATTTGAAATAATATTTTATGTCTACAATTCAGTATTTGATACAAGAAAGTTGCCAAATAACTTATTTTCTAAGTCCACACAAATAAGGAAGTTTGAGAGAACTATTAGCCTACTTTTAGTTTAAAGTTGGAATTGTTCACGACGTACGTGCTTCAAAATTGACTTGATACTGTTCTTTCATGATGAAACTATACTATGATTTGTGAGTCCCATTCTTCATATATAGTACGAAATGAATCACATTATATATGGTTAATGAATAATGTGACATGTCTGCCCTCCTCCTCCCCACCCCCCCCCCCCCGCGGAAAAAAAAAAGAACACACACACATACACACAAGAGTAATATGTCATGGTATATATATTTTATGTTACTGTATATTGATAGAAACAAAATAAATACTACCAAAAGGCAATAGAACAAAACATATTATGACATTTCTATGCATTTGTTATCATATTAATGTTGTATTTTTTCATTGACTTCAATTGTATGTTTTCATACCAATTTTTGCTTTCCGAAGTCGAACTTTTTCTTTGGTTATATTGCTCTTTTCAAGAAGTCACTTCTCTTCGTAATCAAGGTTAGTTTATATTTATATATGCAATATTTAATGTGCATATAAATTCATGAATGCAATATTTAATTGAAAACCTGCATTCATTACTTCTGTAAAACAGCTATCGAGAAAAGTGAAGAAAATATTAATGCATTCAAATACAAATAAATTTCGAATTATAAAATTAAATTTAAAAATAAAAGCATGATGTCAAGGCCCAAAATCTCAAGTTGTGACCAATGCAAAGACTTTTTTTTTTTGCCAGCAACGCAAAAACTAAAGGCACAGACTAAATTTTTAACCAAAAAAAAAAGGCACGGCTAAATCAGTAGTAAGCATGAAAACTTTTCTAAACTAAATTGCGCATGGACTTCCAAATAAAATAAAACAAATTATCTCAAACAACCCATGACATTCTCATACATGTCATTTCTAACCAAAATACGTACCTAAATTTGAGCAGTACATATAAGAGTCATAGGGCTCTTCAATTTACTATTAGATAATTTAGAAAGAGAAAACATAAATGAGTGGTGTAAGTTTATGATAAAGTAAACAAAAAGGGAAACAAGCATTCATGGAGTTTTTCGCAGACGAGTTTACGTCACATTGAATCAATATTTAGATTCATGAATAAAACGTGGACCAATAATTGAAAGCTCTATTTGGAGTTATCAAAGTGGGTAGTGGGTTATTGTGAAAGGAAACCCATTAGCCCCTATATTATTGGGGAAAAAGACACTTTAGTACTTTCAATTATAAATAATGATAAATTAGATCCATCAATTTAACTAATCATTAAGAAGTACCTAAGTGCTAAATTGGGACAAAAATAAAATGTTTTCCGAAGTGATGAAACCTAAATTTCCAAGTTCCTCTAACTATATTCCCAATTGGACGTTATTGAATTATCAAGTGGTGAAACTTAAATTCTCAAGTACTTCCAACTACATTCCCAAATTAGTATATTTCCATTCTTAAGTGGTAAAAAATAAATTCTCATATGCTTCCAAAGTAATTCTCAACTGGGTATAACTGAATTCCTAAGTGGTGAAATCTAAATTCTGAAGTTTTGACATTTTATTTTTATCTCAATTTAAAACCTAGGTACTTCTTGGTGATTGGTTAAATCGGGAAACCTAATTTATCATTATTTGTGGTTAGAGGTACTAAACTGCCTTTTTCCCTATTGTTGGGCTGCTGTCTTCTTGAGAGAGAAAAGAAGAGTAGGAAAGTGCAGTGGAAAAACTAAAGCAAGTTCCACACATTGACATTTTTAGTACTTGTTTGACAACACATTAGTAACCAAGTTTGGAGCAGTAAACTTGGTTTAATGTATTATAGATGTGTTTGGCTCATTTCTTGGCTTCTATTGAAGAATCATTTTCAACCCAAAACAAAATTTCAGCATAAGTAGATCAGGACATGCTTCATTGTTATGCTTCTTCGTTCACATATGCATGTATTTTAAAGTCAAATAAAAATGGATTAATAAAAATGAGAAAAAATGAATAAATTGAAAAAATAAAATTTTCATAAAATTTCTCCTATCTATTGACCAAAGTGCCCCTTCAAAATTTTAATTTCCATGAACCATGATTTATAAGAAAATGTTATACTATATTTCTTATTAAATAAATGCAAATTAAATTTTAGTCCAAGAAAATTAAATTAATCATGGGGATAGAGTTTAAGTTCAAGTTTGAGGAAAATTATAAGTAAAAATGATGGAAATAAAAAAAAATACTAGAATATAATTTTAAACTTTATTTTTTTAGAGAAACATATATACATTTATATATTAAATAGATATTAAAAAAATAAAATTTATTTATTAAAATTTGGGAAAAATTATTGCACTAAAAGCACTTTTGATTAAAATTATCCAAATATAATCACTTTTATCAAAATTAATTTTCAAATAAACCATCGAAACATAAATACGTTAGTTCAAAATCAATTTTTACCATAACCATGTTTTAAAACCAATTCTACCTAAAATCTATTTTAACTAACAGATAACCAAACATGCACTTAATGTGCTCAAACTGAGTTTTGATGGACTTGATGAGAACCAAAAGAATGTTTTTCTTGAGAGAAACAAGATTTCCTTGGACTTTATCATAGGTTTCTATGACACTTCTGCTTATATATTGACATAAGGGTTCTCAATAGATCTCTCATTTGGATTGATGAATTTGGTGGCATTGAGATGCAATGATCATGCATGTAAGAGAAATGGGCTACGAAATTTCCAAACAACAATTACTCACTAATCCTGAAAAACCCAGTTAATCACTGTGGAGGCACAAGGATATTTATTGTTATGAATTGTTATGATTCAATATCTAACATAACAAGGTACTAATTCATCAAAATTGTTATTATTTCTTATGTTATTTCCTCTGTCTTCTTTAATTATAATTATATTTATATTTATAATTTCTTCCTTAATTTGCTTATTAGGGGAGTGAGACAACTCGAAGCTTATCCTTGGACATGTGCGAGACAAAAAAAGTTAATATTGCCATCCAGTGCCTTTAGAAAAGATGTGTGATTTGAAATTCCCGAAATTTTACTTGTCAGATTTAAGACTGTATATTTTCGAAATTTCTTGTGGAACTTGGAATGCACCTTATAATAATAGTGTTTTTTTTTTAATGATGATGATGATAATAAATTTTGCTCCTTTTTCTTAATCTTTGACATTTTGAATTGGGTCAATATTATTTTTTCACTCTCTAAGTATTTTCTAGCTGGTATAATGAGATTTTTTTTTTAAAAAAAGTAATAAATAGTCAAAAGAAGTTGTAACGAAATTTAGATGATTTTTTTTTATTTACAATATATAGGTATTACAATAATCAAAATTTTTAATATGTTGGTCTAATGCATGTATCGTTTTATCAATATATATAATTAATTTAATAACAAATCGCACCATTTATAGGCCAATAAATAGTACAAACCACTTCTTAAACTTGGTGCAATTCATGGGGAAGACCAGTCTAGTTAAAATAAAAAATCGAGGAATTGATGTTTTAAATTGTAATATGTAATATTACTCTTACTATATGATCGTACACTTTGATCAGACTAATAATTGAATTGCACTCTGATTATAATATTTCTTATCATATTATTACCATTTTTCAATAAGTATACTTACAAGTTGCCCTTAAATTTTGACACTTTAAATTTACGTTATTATGTTCAAATTACCGCATATTTTCTTTAGAATAATTTTCATGTACCTTGTAGCATTAGTGCAAGAAAGTCTATTATCTCTGGTATTTCATTTTTGAGGCATATTAGCATACACAATATTCAATTGAGTGTTTTATGCAGACAAGTTTTCTCAATGTCTACAAAATTTTCTATATGAACTCTCTACTTTGTTATTTACAATATATAATAAAGCTAATATATTCAAACATACTTCAGAAAATTATGAAACAAATGGTAAGCAAGTATTCTTAATTTAAGATAATTTTTTGGAGATCGAAATCTTCAAAAGTACACACACACACATTTTCGTATACAGTAAGCTAAGCAAGGGAATTAGGACTAAAAGCAGGAATTTGCATCAATTTAAACACTTCCCTTGCTATGTGAAAGAAAACTATCTCAGAACACAACCACCATTTTCTTCTCTATCCTCCACATCCTTCTTTTGACCCAAACCAAGACATAGCTCCATTCACTATTTTGTAATCAATAACAATTGGACTGAACCCAAATCCTAAATAGCAATCTCCCTTAAAATCATCAATAATTCTGGGCACTTCGCTTACCTCTTTAGTTGCTGGATTCCACAGTAACAGGGAATTAAGAGACATCTCACAATCTTTGAGTTCAATACAGAGCAAGCCAATGCTGGAATTGATTTCTAACATGTGACAAGGAATTGATCAAAGGTGAAGGTGCATTGTGAACAAAGGGGAGTATCTGAAATATTGCCGATGGAGGAGATGAGAAGGGTTTCGATTACTGGAGAGAAGATCTATGATGACAGACAGAGTCTTGAAGAGATTTTTCCAATATTTACAAACACATAGAAACTGGATTAGGGACTTTACATGAAGTCTTTTGAAAATGTTAATGATGATATCTTCCGGAAGAAAGGCTTTGTCACCTTCCGTTACCGGCTCCTTCACAGTGCCCGCTATTGAAGTCTGAGAAGGAAGCATTCGCAATAAGAATTTGAGAACAAGAGAATTTGGGAGAGGATACGCGTAGCTCATTTATATTTCAATTTAAATGAAAAAGAATATTTTTAATCAATATTTTGTCTCTTCTAGGAACCTCCAGTGTTTTGTTTTGAATTCCTGGAAAAAGATATGCTATCTTATTGCCCCTTACGTACTTTGCTTTTTGCAATAGAATTTCCTTACCATTCAAAAAAATTCTGAGACCTTCAGTTTACATTATTCATTCAAAGTATCATATTCTCCATCTCATTTTTAATATAAAATCATTTTAACTAAGTCATGTGAATTAAGCATGTGAGTTAGAATTAGTTAACTATCTTAATCTTT
Source organism: Adenanthera pavonina (assembly GCA_026686845.1). NCBI lineage: Eukaryota > Viridiplantae > Streptophyta > Magnoliopsida > Fabales > Fabaceae > Adenanthera > Adenanthera pavonina. The sequence goes on from JAIVEN010000009.1 coordinate 7,061,225, forward strand.
TAAAAAGTCATATTACTTTTACAAAAGTACTCTTATTAAATTTCTTTCTCTTTCTCTCTTTCATAAATTAAATAAGAATACTTTGTGATAATGCATAATAAATATTATTTTATGTTCTAAAAAGAGTCATATATATATATATATATATATTCAAAATTAAGACAAACCTTATATTTATGAATAAAGAGAGTGCTTTATTTATAATTATACTAAAATAAGAAAGTTTATTGCCATAAGTCAAGGGCGAAGTGAAATATGGGCAATGTGCAATCATTCAAACTCTCTTAAAGAGAAAAATGTCTAATAATTCTGCATAACATCACTAGAGGACAAGAAACAAAATGAACAGCAAGTATAATTTGAAGGAACACAATCAATTAATGATGCTAGAATTGGAAGCTTTGATTGTTCATAATGAAACTCTTAAAATCTACTAAAAATTGACATCCTTAAATAAATAGCTCATGTTCAAACTAAAATCAATAAACAAATAATATATATATATATATATTCAAACACCATTTGAGTCCGGTGTGTCTTATGCATGATGACTTCCATCTTCCTCCAACACCCAAGTTTTGTCGTAGGGTTCTAAAACATATTTCTTAAACCAAATCCTCTCCCCACATGCACTTATACCCTCCTCCAACACCCAAAATTCAGTGAAACAAGGATGGGACTCGTCAATCCCAATGCGGGTACGGATAGCAATTTTTTTCCAATGCACAGTAAGCTTAGGACCTGAAATAAGGTATAAAGGACACACACAACTTGAAATAGGGTGTAAATCAGGCACTGTTATTAATGTAAATAATTCCCTTGCTGTATCAAATGAAACTATCATATCACAATCTTGCTTTGACCCAAACCAAAATACAGCTCCATTAACAGTGACAGCTTCAGAACCAAGACTTACACCCGCTAAGCTTTCAAATTCTATTTCCTTCCATGATCCCGTGCTTAACGAATATACCTCCACTCGATTAACCTCATTATTATTAAACTCAGGAATATAAATTCTCACTATTTTGTAATCATCACAAATTGGACTATACCCAAACCCTAAACAGCAATCTCCCTTAAAATCATCAACAGTTTTGGGCACTTGTCTCGCCTCCCAAATTATTGTATTCCACAATAAAAGGGGATTAGGGGATGTCTCACCACTGTGGAGTTCGAGACAGAACAAGCCTTTGCTGGGACCGATGATTCTGACATGGGAGAAGCAATTGATCATAGGTTGGTTGTAAACACCAATAACGTTGCGGAAAAGAGCATATCTAACAAATCGCCGAGTAAGGAGACGAGAAGACTCTCGATGACTGGAGCTTTGGAGGAGATCTGCGATAAAGGACGGAGTCTTGAAGAGATTTTGCCAATGTTTGCATACACATTGAAATAAAGATAGAGATTTTGCAGGGAGTCTTTTGAAAATATTGACCAAGATTTCATCCGGCAGAAATACTTCGTCACCTTCCCTTGCCGGATCCCTCACAGTGCTCGCCATCGCATAAAGAAAATTGGTGCAGGACACCCTTGGCCTTGCTTCACTCGTTCATATTTCAATTTAACTGAAAAGTATATCCTAATTGATAAATGGTTACATATATTAAAAGACAATATGATGCCATCATGATCAAAGTAATTTAATTTTTTATCAGATTTACGGTCACTATTCACTAATTTAAAAATCCATATTGGTGAGATTTGAATCACAGATATAATCTATATCTATATATTAAAATCTATAGCAAATCATAATATTTACAAACACAGGAAACACCATTTAGTTTGTTATTATCTCATTTTTTTAAAAGGAGTTAAATAATAACTATCAATATATTGATATTAAAAAAATATATATCAATATGAAATACGTCTTAAATTTAGGTAAAATTTTAAGCGAATTGAACTTTATTATAATAAAGTATTTTTTATAATTATAATAAAGTATGTTTTGTTCCTTTTTCTTAATATTTATTGTGAAGGATCATAAGAAAAATGTAATTATGCTAAAGGACCAAAGGAAAAAAAGATTATCAATTGACACAAATACCCTTCATCAAAGTGAAAAACATAAAAAGAAATAACAATAATGCTCATATATGTCCACGTTCTTATATTATTATCCTCTTCAATTAATACTTTTCATTTTGGTTTTACAAATTTAAACTCATTAATATATAATATATAGCAGAATGGATTCGTGCTGTTTATAAGATAAATAATGCGGTTTCATCTTGGGCTCCATATCCTTCTTTTCTTTTCTTGATGAGTCCCAATTTTTAGAAGTGGATGAATTACTGATGAGAATTGTTTTTAAAATTTAATATCTTTTAAAATTAAATAAATTATCTCCGCCCTCCGATATCGATGTATGGGGAGAAAAATTTAGATGGAGAAAAAGTACGAACAGCTCATGATGTGGATGGGGCACTAACACAAGCTGTTATCTTTTTTTTTTTTTTCCCTTTTGCTTTTCTTTATTTTTTGGGAATATCACAAAGCTTTTTCAATGTGAAGTTTTGATTTTGGACTACTTTTTTTTTTTTTTAATCTACCTGTGTCCCATGATATGGACTTGGGTGTCCGAGGATCAAAACGGCTTCCGAGATGCCAGCTACTCTGTGCCTTTGTGGTTCTTTGCCGCTTTCTAAACCATAGAGCCACGGGTTCGAAAGCTGATAGGCCAACATAAAAAAAAGAAATGAAAAAAAAAAAAGCTTCTAAGATTGGGATATGGTCATGTTTTGTTGCCTTTTCTTAATAGCATCTTTGGATTTTTTTTTATTGTGTAACTATATCTTTTTTTACAATCTCTAATTATTTTCTGACTACTTCATCACTAAGAAGAATATTTGTCTCAAAGTTTAACTCATTTAAGCCTTTTAGTTAAAAGAGCATTTAATTTATCTCAGGATAATTAACAAGCTGAATACTTTAAGGATAATATATAATAACTGTATCATAACTATCATGATATCTGTGAATCATCAAATTATCATATACTCCGCCAGAAATGGGGAGTGCTCATTCTCAGGTTGCTGCATGTGGGGGGTTAGCTAGAAATCATGAGGGTCAATTTGTTAGCTGGTTTCATGGCGAACTTGGGGCGGGGAAATAGCACGAGCGCTGAACTCTGGGCTGTTGTGTGGGGTCGACTTAAGTTTGCATGGGACTCTGGTTTTAGAAGTGTAGAGATTAAGAGTGACAATAGCGAGATTGTGGACTGGATCAGCCAAGGGACACAAATCAATACTTCGGACAGTAGTTTATTGAATGAAATAAAGGAAATGCTAAGTAGAGAGTGGTTTGTCATGGTCTCAACATGTGCACGTGAAGCTAATGGGGTTGCGGATCGTCTCGCGAAGGAAGCTCTTCAGTCAGTATTGGGTTTCACCGGATATTCCTTCCCACCTGACTTCGTTATGCATGGGTTTCACCGGATTTTCCTTCCCAGAGTTTGTTTGATTTTCAATTAGTTAAAAATAAGTTTTGGTAGAATTAATTTTATAATGTGATTTTGATAAAAATTGATTTTAAACTAACATGTTTATATTTGGATAATTTATTTAAAAATTAATTTTGACAAAAATAATTATATTTAGATGATTTTAATCAAAAGTACTTTTAAATAATGTAATTAATGAAAAAAATGAGTTTTATAATATAATATTAAATAACAAAATAAACGGTTGATGCTATATAATTTGTTCTATTTAAAAATATTTAAAATAGCATTGTTCCTTAAATAATAATTTTTATTTTTTTTACAAAATATTAATAATTTTTCAATTAAAATTTTAATTTATCAATAATATGAAAATAAGTAAAAAGAACTTTTAATTTTTAAACTAATTTAAATGATAAATTTTTTTATGTTTAATTTAGTATTTATTTTCCTTATTTTTTATTATTTTACCTCATAATTCTCCTCCAAATTGAGTTTAAACTTTATTTCATAATTAATTTAATTTTCTTATATCAAAATATAATCTGATAGATGTTAAATTTTATTTAAGTGGGTACATAATCTATTTGATGTAACAATTTTTTATAGATCATGATCCATGGAAGTTTAAATTTTCAAATGATATTTTGGTTATTAGAATGGAGAAATTTTATCAAAATTTTATTTTCCAGCTTTCCCATTCTTTTCTCATTTCTAGTTATCTATTTATATCGGTCTTTATTTTTAATTTATCTATGTATCTTTTCCCATAACTTATTATTGCAACCAAACAATGCCTTCATGTCCTCTGATTCGCTCCCTCGTGCAGAGCGGCCAGCCTCTGTCTCTCTCTCATCTTCATTCTCTTCACCATTTTTTCCTTTGAATCTTCACCATTTTCTTTCAATCTCTTCCATATCCAGCAAAATTTGGTCAGAATCAATGCTCAAACTTGGTTGGAGGCAACGGAGAAGCAGCATGAGAGCTCCTTCTCTTTCAACTCCGTTAAGCACAAAAATCACGGTCTCAAGGCAACGAGATTTGGATGCTCAAACAAGTTCCCGAAAGTTGCTAACTCAGTTTTGGGTGTAAACTCAATCTCAAACTTGGCCCATAGTTTTCTCATTGTTTTTTTTTGTCTTGTGCTATCAATAAAAAAAAAATCTTTTTTTTTTCTTTTTTTCCCCCTCTTTTGGGCCAGGGATATAGTAGTCTTTCATACATAGGACCTGAGGCCAGCAGGGTTTAATATATTTTTTTAGAAAATACTAAATAATTATATAAAAATTTTATATACACACACGACTAAATAAATTATATACCCTTTAATTCCAAAGATTTAATGATAAATCTTTTATATTTATCTTTTTGGCCTGAATTTTTACCTTTATCTCAATTTTTTATTGTTGGAGATTTTTCGGTCAAAATTATTATTAGAGATTTAATTTTGCTCCACGTCTAAGAATTTTCTAATTTCTCTTCACTTTTAAATTTAGAAAAAAATGAGAAAAAGATATTGTTGCTTTTGAAATGATTGGTTTATTGCATTGCTGTATTGAAATTTTTTAAGCTCCTATTTTTTTCCGCTTGCATGTTGAATGTCTCAACTTGATGTGACCTCTTTATTTCTTTCTTCTAGTGTATGAAAAATGGAACCATATCGCTCTAAAATTGGTCAACCCAGCTGCAAACTAATAATGAACCGGTTGAATTTGTTAGAATTTTTTTTACTTTTTTAAGTAAAAAAATTATTTTTAATACTAAATAGTATTATTTTTATACAAATATTTTTTCTTTCTATATTATAATATTATATAAGTATTATTATGATTACATAATTATGAATAATAATAATTTACTTAATAAATAATATAAAAATAGAATATTAATAGATTATTTTGAGTTTAAAATAATATTATGGATAAATATCAACTTATTTAAACTATCAATAATGATAAATTTACTTAATTTTATTATTACCAATTTAATTACGATTCAACTATGGTTAAACTATTAAATTTTAAATCATTGCCTTGACCAGCTTAATCATCAATCTGATTTTTAATACCTTACTCCCTTCAGTTATATATCACATCACCTGATTTCTTCCGGGCAACTTGTATGTTTTAATTTAAGAAATTTCAAGTCCGACAAATTTCCTAAATTTTACAAGTCTGATTTAAAAGAGCCTCCAGGAGTGTATATTTTTTTTGAAAGTCTTGATAATCTTCCAGAAGAGTTAAGGATTTTCTTTTGGGAAGAGTAAGATTATGTGTGTGTCATTTTCTCTCCATTTTTCTTTCGTCCACCCTTTTATATTGGTGTACATGCAGCCTTTTTTGTTTGACCTGACACATGTAACCTTTCAACATAGAGAAAATATACAAAAATATTTTTCAGCATCTTCCTCAACTTTTTCTGGGTTTTTTTGGGTTCAGATTTCAAGGAATTCATTCTTGGGTTTTAAAGATTTGGAGTTTTCTGCATCTTTATGACTCAAATTGTGTGTAAATTGTGCATAATTTACCCTTATTAAAAATATTTCTCCAAACATTTTTTTTGATAAAAATATTTCTCCAAACTTGGAACAAAAACAAAAGCTGTCAGAGCCTAGTATAGCGGCCCATAATTGTTTCGTCTATTTAGTATTGTTGGTGGTTGGGCTTCATCTATATGTCCGTGGTAGTTGGACGTCACTTGTTAGTCGCCATTAACTTGTGTTTGCTCTTTCTTGGATCCTCAACTTGTGTTTTGCAAAAAAATCTTTAATACTCCACGATTCTTTCTTCTTCACCACTTATTTTCCATCTTGTCTTAGCAGTTTAATTAGTTTATAAAGATTCTTTCTTCTTCACCACTCATTTTCCGTCTTGTCCCTGATGATGAGTAACTTTTTTCCCCAGTTTCAACATAATCCTATACTCCATTAGTTATTTTCCTTCCCATTTCTCATTAATCCAAAGCTAAATCGTATAATCTTCTCAGCAGGTAAAACTGAAATTGCCATCACATGGATTCAACAATTACTTTAATGCTCATAGAAGCTTTATTGATCATATTGGCTATAGCAGTCTCTAAAGCTATCAGATTCATCTCTCCACTTCATGTTATCCATCCTGTTGCTTTTGATGATAGGTAACTTCTAAATAACCTCACACTCTTCATTTTCTTGTTTGATTTTTGTTGCTGACTGACCCATATCTATTGATGATGTGTTTGTATCTATATACAGTTGTAAAGATGATGTCTCAACTTCAACGGTTTCTTCTCCTTCTCATATTACTGTTGCTTCTCCTGCCACAAAGTATGATGTGTTTCTTAGCTTTAGAGGGGAAGACACCCGTGACAATTTCACAAGTCATCTTTATGAAGCACTGACGTCGAAACTTTTATGGATCACATCGACAGAGGAGAACAAATCCCACCAAATCTTTTGAAAGCAATAAAGGAATCAGAGATTTCTGTAATTATTTTGTCTCCAGATTTTGCTTCTTCAACGTTTTGTATGGATGAACTTGTTCACATACTAGAATGCAAGGATCAATATGGAAGAGTTGCTATACCTATTTTCTACAAAGTAGATCCATCAAATGTCCGCAGACAAAGTGGGAGTTATGGAGATGCGTTTGGTAAATTGGAGAAGAGATTTAAAGACAACCAAGTCAAAGTGCGACAGTGGAGAAATGCTTTGATGCAATCAGCAAATCTCTCAGGATGGGATTCCAAGAGTATTAGGTACGTATCCTCCAATCATTCATTTTGTACATTTCATAAATATTTTCTTATAAGATCATTCCTATTTGTCATTCATTTTAATTTCATGGTTCCTCCAAATTATCATAGTTTTTTGTTTTTTATTTTTTTACCTATAAAATATAACTTTTCTTTTAATTTAATTATATTTGTGCTAGGCCTGAATCCAAACTTATCAAAAAGATTGTCAAAGACATTTTGAGCAAGTTGAGCCGTAAGTCATCACATCATATTGAAGGACTTGTTGGCATTGATCATCATATTGAAAAGATAATTGAACTACTATCTGGGACTCACATCGTGGGGATATGGGGCAAGGAAGGTATGGGCAAGACAACACTTGCAAGAGTTGTGTTTAACAAGTTGGAAGCACAATTTGAAGCTTTCTCCTTTGTTGAAAATGTGAGCAAACAACTAGCAAGAATTGGATTGATTAAGTTACAAGAAGAATGTCTCATAGAATTATTAAAAGACAAAAACATGGGCATCTGTGACATCAAATCCTCTTTTGTGAAAAGTAGGCTTCAGCGCAAAAGAATTCTTCTGATACTTGATGATGTGGACAATTCAATAACAATTGAAGATTTAACCAAAGTATGTGATTGGTTTGGGGAAGAAAGTAGAATTATTATCACAACAAAAGACATGCAAGTGCTTAAGAATGCTTCTGCATCTACAACGTATCCTGTTCCAGAATTGGATTTCCATCATGCCCTTCATCTCTTTAGTTTGAAAGCTTTTAAGCAAAATAAGCCATTTAAAAGCTACATGGAATTATCAAAGTGGGTAGTGAATTACTGTCAAGGAAATCCATTAGCCCTAATAGTGTTGGGTGGCTTTCTTCATGGTAGAGGAAAAGAAGAGTGGAAAAGTGCTTTGGAAAACTTGAAACAAGCTCCACATAGGGACATTTTTCATGTGTTAAAATTAAGTTTCGATGGACTTGATGACAAACTGAAGAATGTGTTTCTTGACCTAGCATATATTTTGACGGAAACAACTAAGGTTCCTTTGAACTTTATAAGACACTTATATGACTCTTCGGTATGTATTGAGATCAATGTTCTCAAAGAGAGATCCCTTATTTCGACTGATGAATTTGGTGATATTAAGATGCACAACCTTATACGGGAAACAGGGCTTGAAATTGCTAGACAACGATTGATCTCTAACCTTGAGAAACCCATTCAACAATGGAGGCACAAGGATATTTATCATTTTTGCATTAATAACAAGGTAATTTTTTCATTAATAACAATTGGATTATCTTATTATATTTATATTTCCTAGTGACATATTTTTGTCTAAAACAAGTAGTTTTAAAATCTTTGATCAGTGTCACTATTGATCTTGAAGTGGTTTAGGTTTTCATGTTATGATTCTTTTTTTACTAAATCTCTCATTAACGGAAACCTTTGTGATTTGAATGACTAAAATTGGCTGTATGGGACCAGCAGTGGTTGGCTCAAGTAGATAGAAAAAAATCATATTAGAAAAGCAACCCAATTGGGTGTAACAAATGAAATACAAGATAATTATATATATATATATATATTGTATGAGTGTTAATGCACATGTGCATGCGCTTATGCATGTGCGTAAGTGTTTGCATCTATATGCATGGTTTAATGTGCATACATATGTGCATATGCATTTGTATGTAAGTTTGCTTGTATGTGCAATCAAGTTGTGTATGTACTTGTGCATGCATGTACGTGCGTGTGTGTGAATTATGAACAATAAGCGTAATTTATTCATTCCATTTAGCATCATATATATATATATATAATAACCTTGATAATTTTGAGCCTATTTGAATGAGTTTCACTTACTTTCCCCATCTTATGCTCATAGATTGCCACCGATGCCAGAATGCAACAAAATGAGCAAGAAACAAACGAAAATGGAACAAATCGACGGCGGTACTTCCACACAAGCAACAGAAGATCAATGTCGTTCAAGCTCATGCAGGCCAACAGACACAATACAATAAGCTCTAGTGATGCTAAAACTGGCACTGGTTTTAGACAGTTAAAGAGAAGGCGGCTAGGAGGATAGATCAATAACGAAAGCACCAACCTTCACCCATTAATCCAAATATATATATATATATATATATTTCCTTCAATTTGATGTTTTAGAATTATGGCATGGTGTCTGTTTTCATTGCTCCTTCATATTAAATCACCGAGTAGAGATGTAGTGTAGTTTAGAATAAACTGACTTTAAACATTTTCATGACTTTCTAAGTTTTGACTTGTTTTATGAATATAAATTGAACTCTATATTTATTTTTCTCATCTTATTTGTTGAATATATGACAAGTCATCATATATAGTTTGATCTTAGGATGCATGTGGACATTCAGACAACTTTCTACAATTTTCTGTAGAAGGACATATACACATTAGTACAATGGAGAGAAGTTTAGGGTTAGTGGTTTGTTGTCGACAATTTTTTGGACCTCATTAGCTTGTCATTAATTCCATAAATTGAATGTGATGAAGCTCTTCGTCCCAAAACGAAGTATCATATGGAGGGGTGAACAGGCGATTTGTGTAAAATTATGCCGATTTTAATTAAATATAATTTAGGAATTTACTTATTAACCAGCTACCACAAAATGAGCATCCTCAAACCAGACAGACAGTAATATACATTCGACTCTGAATTTCTTTTGGTGAGTCCTGTATAGACTCTCAATTGAACACATTTATGTGTTAATTATTGCTTTTTATTCAATTAATAGTAGACCGAATATTGGGCTGGATATATGAAATGAAAGTAGACACCATATATATATATATTTACGCGCACACACACATAAATCCACAGAGAAATCAGGCAACTTTTTTTTCCTTGGGATAAAAATCATTGTAGAAGAAGGCAAACGACAAAGGCCCAAACTTGACCCAAGTGGGAGACAGAAAGGTCTTGGGAAAATTTCAGTCCTTTACTTCATACCTTTTGTCTTATTCCTCTCTCTCTCTCTCTCTATAACACTTTTTTAAAATATAAGATATTATTTATTATATATTATAAAAATATTCATATTTAATTAATAAAAAAGAAAAATAATATAGAAATTCAATGAGGATAGCTTTAGAAAGATAGGGTGATTTTTGAAAAAAAAAGTAATTAACTAATTTTATTTTTTATTCTTAATCTATTTGATTAAATTAAAAGTGTCTTATATTAAGAATAGAATAAAATACATTTTTAAAAATTAATAATAAACATTTTAAAAATTAAAATTAAAATTGTTGAAAAATAAAATTTGTCATCGGCATCTTCTAAAATTAATGATCATTTATATTTTTTTAAAGGTATAATTTTATCTTTTAGGAATATTCTGAATTTATAATTTTAGACAACATCATGAATAGTAATTTTAAAAGAAAGAAATATATTAATATAAATTTAAAAAGACGCAATAATGATTTTAGCATTTATTCCTAAATTTTTAATTTATACATTTTTTAATATCATTTTTATGAAGTTGGGATCTTTAAATAAACTAGATTTTTCTTCACCGCATGGATACGCGGGGGACACAAGAAACATTTTATTTAGTTTTCAAATATATTGAATTCAAAAAGAATCTCATCACTAACTCTTTCTTTTTCAAAAAAATTAATATCAAATTAAATTACTTAAAATTAACATAAATTTAAAAAATAAAATCAAAACTAATTAATTAGTGAAAAATTATAAAAAAGAATTTAGAATTAAAAAAGATTGAATTTAGAAAAAAAAAAGAAAGAACGCGGGCCCACCAGCCCACTTTAAAAAATGGAAAAAGATGGATCTCACATGTGAAAGAAAGGAGGGTATAAATGAAGAAAAATGGGACCATTTAAATAGAAAAGAAAACAAAAAATAGAAAAAACCGAAAAGAAAGGCACAGGGCTGTTGGGATGAAGTCACATTATTTACTAATGTATAGTGTGATCCTACTTTTAATTATATATTGATATTGATTTTTAATTTATATCTTTTTTTAATATCATTTTTATGAAGTTCAAATCCTTAAATAAATTAGATTTTTCTCTTTTGTATGGATATGGAGGGGACATAAGGAATATTTTATTTAAGTCTAAAATATATTGAATTAAAAAAAGAATCTTATCATTAATTCCCTCTATAAAAAAAATTGATATCAAATGATATTAATTAAAATTAATATAATTTTAGAAAATAAAATCAAAGCAAATTAATTAATGAAAAATGATAAAGAAGAATTTAAAATTAAAAAAGATTAACTTTGGCTAAAAAAAAAAAGGAAAGAATGTGGATTTCACCTAAAAGGTTGGGAAAAAATGAATCCTACTTGTAAAAGATGTTGGGAGTATCCTTAGTAGTTAAAGGAAAAAAAAAAGATGGGACTCATTAAAAAAAAAGATATGAAGCAGATAAGGCTATCAAATCAGGCCGGGTCTAAAAGCTTGATTTGACAAATGGGCTTGAAGCTTTAAGCCTAAGCCCGCAGGATCGGGCATACGGGCCGACCTGCGGCCTTTTTTTATTTTTAAAAGTTTTTGAAGTATTTTTATAAATTTTTTTCATATAATTATTTAAATTAATATAACTAATTATCATCATAATTTATGAAAGATTAACATAATATTTAAGTTTTATAATTATATATATCACTAATTAATAAAATAATATGTATTTTTTAATATTTAAACAAAAAAAAAAAGAAAAGGAACATGCTTTTGAGCGGCCCACCAGGTCAAGCCTAAACAGGCAGGATCTGAAAAGCTCAAATTGTATTTTAACATTAAAAATTGAAACTCAATCTACTCATTTTTTCGAGCTTATCGGATTGGCTCATCGAGTTTGGCATGTTTTATTAGCTTTAGAAATAGACACACAGTACATGATCCTACTTTTAATTATATATAGTTATTTTAATTATAAAAAATAATTTTAATCATAAAGAGATAAAGAATTTTTTTTGTGCCACAAATAAAGCAACAAAAAATTAATGAAGTAAAAACGGACTTATTAAAAGAAGAAAGAGACATGGAGTCCAAGGGTTAATACGCACTGGGACCTACTTATTTTAATTATATATTGATTTTTTCCTAAAGCCACCCAGTAACGAGGCAACACGGCAACACAACTATATATACTTTTTTTCCCCCTTTTCCATCAACTTGCTAGATCACATCCATCTCTTGATTTTCACTGTTCGTCTCGCCATTATTTCAACTTTCAAGCATTTTTGCAAGGAACTTTTGCTATTTTCTTCTTGCAGTGTTGAATCGCTACCTTAATATCATCTACTTTGATTCACAGATTAACCTATCTGAGAGGTAGTTTTGTAGAAATATCGAAGTACTGTTCGCTGGAATCAAACTCACATTTGACACTAAAATTGCTTATGTCCGTTAAAATTTGACTGTAAAACATGATCTGGATATTGAATGATTATTGAACAAATGATTCAGTTTAATGATAAGAGAAAATTTATTTAAGGTCAAACCACAAGAGTGCTATGCAGCACAACAATATACTTAGACTTAGGAAAAATAATCTTTTCTAGAAGAAGTCTCTTGCAAGCAAGCTATTTCATTGTGATTTGTGTTGAGTATTTTTTTTATTTTTTATAAATAATATTATATTAGTTGTGGGAGTAGACTTGACCTGTTGACTATGAAAGTCTTCATTATTTTATTTATTTTGTTGTTTTTTTATGAAGTTAAGTTTTTTATTTTTATTAATTCTTTCTTTTACATTAATCATTGCCCATTTCATTGATATGTATGCATGCATGGTTGTAAACGAAGCTTTAATGCTTAATTATATCAGCAATAGCAGTTTCGTCCATAATCTGCATTTCATTTTCACTCCCATTCATAGGATTTAAGTTTTTGCTTAAGTGCATCCTAATTTTAAAATTTTTGAAATCTTAAATTATAGAATAGTCGTCACTCCTATATTATTTAAAACATATAGAATACATAAAATTATTGGCTATATGCCATGTTTAACCTCTTGACCATCGGAAGGCATCTGTAAGGCATAAAACTATCGAATTTGTATTAAAAAAAAAACTGCCATTATGGTCTTAACTAATTTTAATTTTTAGTTCGAAACCTCAACTATTGTTTGCTCTTTCTATCACAATAATCAAAAGCCAAAACCATATCATCCCCTGAGAATTGTAAAGCCGAGAGGACAGGGCCTAGTTTCGCAGGTTGCTGAAAGTTGAAGGCTGAAGCAAGAAATTGCTGTCACATGGATGCAACCATTGCTTTAACGCTCATCGAAGCTTTATTGATCGCATTGGATATAGCAATTTACAAAGCTATCTGATTCTTCTCTCCTTTACTTGAACGTGTTATTCATCCTGTTGGTGTACTGTTCACGATAGGTAAATTCTTCTAAATAACCCCATGCTCTTTATTTTCTTGTTTGATTTGCTGCTAACTCAATTCTTATTGCTGATTTGTTTCTATCTATAGTTGTAAGGATGCTGTTGTTTCAATTTTCAACGGTTTCTTCTTCCTCTTCCTCTCATATTGCTGTTGCTTCTCCTGCTACCAAGTATGATGTGTTCCTTAGCTTTAGAGGGGAAGACACTCGTGACCATCTCGCAACTTATCTTTACGAAGCACTTAGCCATGCAAACATTGAAACTTTTATGGATCACAAACTCCACAAAGGAGAGCAGATCTCGCCAGTTCTTTTGAGAACAATAGAGGAATCAGAGATATCTGTGATTATTTTTTCTAAAGATTATGCTTCTTTGACGTGGTGTATGGATGAACTTGTTCACATATTAGAATGCAAAGATAACTATGGAAGGATCGTGATACCTGTTTTCTACAACGTAGAGCCATCAAATATATGTAAACAGAGTGGGACTTTTGTAGATGGATTTGCTAAACTAAAGCAAAGATTTAAAGACAACCAAGAAAAAGTGCAAAAGTGGAGAAATGCTTTGATCCAATCGACAAGTCTTTCTGGATGGGATTCCAAGGACATCAAGTACTGTCTAATCCTTCTTTAGTATATTTACAAATATTTTATTGGATTGTTGCTTTTGACCATACTTTGATTTGAACTTGAGCATTGTTGTAGCTATTTCTAGTTTTCCTTTTTCTGGCTATTAGGTATGCTTATTTTAATTTATATTTGTGCAAGGCCTGAGCCCAAGCTCGTTAAAAAAATTGGCGAAGATATACTGAGCAAATTGAATGGCATGCCATCATGTCATCTTGAAGGACTAGTTGGCGTTAATCATCAAATTGAGAAAATTGAAGAGTTTTTGATTGAGATTCGCATTGTGGGAATACGGGGCATGGATGGTATAGGTAAGACCACACTTGCTAAAGCTGTATTTCACAAGTTGCAAGCACAATTTGAAGCTTTCTCCTTTGTTGAAAATGTAAGGGAACAACTTGCAAGAATTGGATTGGAGAAGCTACAAGGAGAATGTCTCAAAGAATTACTAAAGGACAAAGAGATTGACATATACAACATAAATTCGAATTTTGTGAAAAGAAGGCTTCAAAGGAAAAAAATTCTTCTTGTACTTGATGATGTGGATAATTCAATAACAGTTGAAGATTTAACCAAATTGGCTTATTGGTTTGGAGAAGGAAGTAGAATTATTATCACATCAAGAGATATGCAAGTGCTTAAGAATGCTTCTACATCCACAACATATCATGTTCCAGAATTGGATTTCCATTATGCCTTGCATCTCTTCAGTTTGAAAGCATTTAAGCAAAATGAGCCATTTAGAAGTTATGTAACACCCTACCTCCAGACACCTCCAGACTTGACCAAAAACTTCAAAATTCAACCAAACATAACTCCGACATCTCAAAACAACTCTTCAAACTTCAAAACAGTGGAAACGAACCCAAAAACGCCAAAAAATGGGCTGGGGCCATAGCCGCTATAGTACCATCATGGCTTCGGCCTTCCCTGTTTTGTACCCGCTTCTGTCTCCACTGGTGTCGCGGCCTGAACATTAGCACCACGGTGCCCCCTGCTAGTTTCCACACTAGCAACTTTCATAGTCCGGGGCGAACTTCCGACGCGCATAACTTTATACTTCGACCTCTGATTGACTTGATTTCAACTCCTACAAGTCAATCTAGTCCCAATCTAACCATAGAGACCACTTTCACCTTAATCCAACTCCGTATGATGATTCTGGACCCTTGATATCATTTTGACCACTTATTGACCAAAACTCACCACTAACAACCTCCAATTACCACCAAAGGCAATTGGTCATTCAAAGACCATTCATACAGGTCCAAAATCCTCAAACTAACTTGCCCAAAAAGGTTTCACTCCAAAGGAACCACTCCTTTGAGATTTGACCCCTTGGAACCCCTACATGACAAATGGGCTACATGCCCTAAAACACACCAATCAGGTCTAATTCTAACTTTCATCATACATAACACATACACATAACATATAGCCATACATCCATCCATAACAATTCCTAATAATGTCATACATCCATTACAAACCATTCTATCCTACTTGGCATAAGATACATTATCCAATTTACAAATACTATATAGACTATTCCCACGCACGTAACTACTCCCACGTCTTCTCTGGACTAATGTCAGAACTATCATCTAAAAGGTTAGTTCATGGGAGAGGGGTATGAGACAATGTCTCAGTAACCGGGTACAACCACACACACACATATATATATATATCTTATGTAACTCATGAATGCAATGTGAATAAATGATATGCATGTCTTCCTCACACACAGCTAAAACCACGGGCTGTCGTCATAACAGGATATTTCATATAGGTAACTCTGTAACACTCCTCATGATGCTTGTCTTTGGCATTATGTGCAGGATCGAAGAAAACAGGATGGAGGAAGGTTCAAGTGGAGAAAAAATGAGCTCCACGCCATGACGAGAAGCAAGGTAGCCGCGGCGATGGCCACTTCTAGTGGCATTTTCCTGCTAAAACTGGTGGCACCGCGGCAGACTTATCTGGAGCCTCGGCAAGAGTCGTGAAACTAGTTTAAATCAGAATAATTTTGGACGAAAAGGAAAGAAAGAAACAGGGGGAGCAACGGGGAAGACGATATAAGCTCGGCTACGGTTCAAGTTTTCCGGCAAATGGGAGTGTTTTCCAGTATCCAAGAGTTTGGATCTTGGTTGGTAAGTGATCCCTACTCCTCCCTTTCCATTTTCTTCAGTTTAAACTTGGGATTTTTCAGGTATAAGTTGGGATCCGTGATTTTGGTCGAATCCTACTAATTGAAATGAATGAATTGGGGTTGAAGGAGTGTGATTTGGTATATATGTTGCTTGGGTATAAGTTTGGAAGGGATTATGCATGATTTGAGCTTAACCCTATGTTGTTTTTGGTTAGAGCTCTTGGGAATCCGAATTGTATGGGATTGATTGATGTTTGAATGGTTCCTTGGAGCTTAATGATGTATGAATATGGGGTTGAAACCTTGGGTTATGCCTAAATGGTTGAATTGTGGTTTTTGATCAAGTGGTATGTTGTGTTAATTGAGGTGTTATATTGTTGTAGTGGATTGATTGGCTAATTGGAAGCACATAGTTCATGATTGGGGTGCTCTGGATGCTTACTTAAGCCCCTATGTGCGAGGTGTTGACAACCTGAGGTAACCGGGTGTTTGTATTTGTGTTATATGTTGATAATATATATATATGCATGTCTCCATTCATACCACGATATCATTATGTGTATGTGTATGGCTTTTCTTATAGATCGTGGTATGCACACGGCTAGACGATATAATATATGATGATGATGTACATATGTGATGTGACATGATATGAATCTATGATGATGATGAGCATGATTTTGTATATGTGTATATGTGACTGTGGCATTCTCATACCATTGCATGCTAGCATGACCATGATGATGATATATATGTGTGTGTGTGTGATTTGAGGCATGTTAGCATGGCACGTACATCACCACCCTATGAGCATAGGGAAATATGGTGTATTGGGAGGTAGTTATAAGATGAGATATAATGATATACGATATGATGATGTGAAAAGATCCTTGCCACTAAATCCTCTCATTGGGAGAGTCAGGTGGCAGTGGACTATGATATGATATGATGATGATATGATTTGGTGATAGGATGGGATTCCTGTCGTTAAATCCTCTCCTATGGCCATAAGAGAGCTAGGCGACAATGGACTGCACCTTCCCTAATCACCACCAATTCGAGGTGGTCCAGGGGAAGGAGAGCCATGGTCCAATCATTAGTGTGACCTTTGGCCAGGTACACTAGTGTGAGGTGAGCTTGGTGATGTCTCAGAATCAGTCATCACCGACTGTTGGAAGGGAATTACCTATTAAAATGTCATATGATGACGTTAGCTCGTGGTTCTAGCCGTATTGAGGGAGACATGCACCGAGACATACATTGAGGCATGCATCTCATGACATTGGCATTGCACTGCATCATTTGCATATGTGTGTGGTATTGATGATATTATATTTATGTGTGTGGTTGTCCCCGGTTACTGAGACATTGTCTCACACCCCTCTCCCATGAACTAACCTTTTAGGTGAAGACTCTGGTGCTCGTTCAGAAAGGATCAAGGAGTTAGCGGTCTTTCCGTCCTTGGGAATTCCAAGTATATTTAGTGGTTATAATTTAGTTTATGTAATTCTATGCCTAGTAGGTTGATGTAATTGGTTGCCTGGATGAGAGTCCTGGGAGTATTATTTATATATTATGGGATGATAGTGATGTTGATGGATGTTATGCAAGATATGTATAGAGATGTATATGATGTAATGATATGTGAGGTTGATAGTGGACCCCGGTATGGGTCTTTATTGTATGAGCAAGTATTTGTATGCTCAGATGGTTGAATGCGAGCCCAAGGGTGGTTTTGGGCCATGTGTGCGAGTTGTGGGCATATAGCCCATTATGTGGTTTTGGGGTCAAGGGGGTTAATTCTCAAAGGAAAGGTTTCTTCTGGGTATAACCTTGTTGGACATGTGGATTTAGCCAAATATGACCTGTGTGAAGGGTCTTTGGGTGTCCATTTGCCTTTGGTGGCAATTGGAGGTGATAGGTTATGCGTTTTGGTCAAAAAGTGGCCATAATGGTATTGGGTGTTTAGAATTTACAAATGGAGTTGGATTCAAGTGAAATTAGTGTCCATGGGTAGATAATGATGAAAGTGACCTGTAGAAGTTGGAATCAGGTTAATCGGAGATCGGAACAAGAAGTTATACGCGTCAGAGGTTGGCCCCGCAAATCAGCAGTTTGCTAATACAAGTTCTGATGCTGGGGCCTCGGCGCCAGAAACCCAAGCCGAGGTGCCAGAAAATCAGTGGGTGTCGGTGAATCTGTAAAGGGTTGGAGCCGCGGCGCAGATGTCTCAAGCCGCGGCCTCATCCTATTCATGTGCCTTTCTGGTGTTTTTTTGCCGCTTTGAAGTTCTGGAAAGTTGTTTTGAGATCCCTAGGTTGTGTTTGATTGGTTTTTGAAGGTTTTAGGTCGAGCCTAGAGGTGTTTGAGTATAAGACATTACAAACTCCCTTCCAACAGTCGGTGAAGATCGATTCAGGGACATCACCAAGCTCACCTTACATTAATGCAACCCGACCAAAGGTTACACTAGTACTCGGACCGTGGGTCTCCTTCCTCTGGACCACCTCGAATTGGTGGTGACTTAGGGAAGGTGTAGTCCACTACTGCTTGACTCCCCTGGCCATAGGATAGGATTTAGCGATAAGGATCCCAACCTTATCCTCCCTAATCATATTTCATATCATCATATATCATATCATCATCACCACCCAATCCACCATATATCACAATCTCACAATATCCTGTGGTGATACTCATGTATCATCATATAATCATCATCATCATATCACAATGTCATGTATGCTATAATATCCCTATTTTTATGGGATGTTATAAAATGAATAAAAGATGAGAAACGAAGTGAGACGAAAATGCTGTATATAATCGGGTTTTAGAAGGAATTAATTTCTCATCTAATTTTCTAAAGAAGTTATGTTTGGTCCTTAATTGGAATTAATTTTCCATAAGGTCCTTAGCATAAATTAATTCCAGAACTCACCCCGGAAAATATGCAATATACCACTTGAATGAAAGCACGCTCCAAGCTGAGCGCAATGGTATAAGTATTGCGTACCCGGGAGGTCTAGGTTGAGAGATAGACCAATTTGAAAATTAAGATGAATAGTGAAAAAGAAATAAAAAAAAAGTTGGTCTTTGGATGAAATTACAAGAAAGTGCTCGAAAGAATGGATAATTATTTTTGACCCGGCTTAAGGGCAAAATAGTCATTTCCCAGATTAAAAGTAAAAGGTGAATAATGCATTTAAGGCCTAAAAATGAAAAAGTTGATATCATAAAATGCATAAGTAACTGGGAAAAATGGAGAGACACCGTTAAGCGTGATAAGGGGTAAAGATGTCATTTTTCCAGGCTAAGTGGAAAAATGAGAAAATTACATTTTGGCCTCAAGAATTAAGAATACTTGCAACTTAGTCCCTGAGGGAAGATTTTCACGTGTTGAGGACATGAAAAGAAGTTTGGGGAAAATTATAGCTAAGACCCGAAAGGTTTAAAAATTATAAAATTACCCTGGGTCAAGGGCATTTTTGTAAATATAAAAAATTATAGTCAAAATGAAGCTCTCAACGAGTTAAGCCCAATGGTATGTAGTATGAAATTTAATAAGATCAAAATAATATCTATTGGTTAATTAGGGTTTAATATTAATATTTTACCTAATAAAGGCTATTTGAACTGCAGAAAGAGACAATATTAATTCCAGAAAAGTGAAAGGGGCTTGCTAAAATATATTTTGGATCAAAACGATGATTTTGAACCAAAAGTAATTATTAGATAATCCCGTACTAATTTAGTGACAATTTTGGCAAAAATACTTGATCGGTACGGGTAAATTTAATCGGTAAAAGGTATTTTGATCCATTAAAATTTGAGAAGCATTTTTGGACAATTCTCCCTCAATATGGCGTGACCAAGGCTGCAAGGGACATGGAGGGAATTTATTTCATTGATTTTTGTCCAATACTTCTCAAATAAGATAAAGTTTTTTGGATAAAAAGGTAACCTTGATTAGTTAGATGATTAGCTAGCTAATTAAATCATTTAATCTCTCTCCCCTTCCATTTCAGACGTGGACAGCTGGCCATGTGGGAGAATTCATTATTTAAATGATTTTTGTAAATGCTTCTTGAAGAAGCATTTAAGAAAAAAAAAAAAGGTAAAGTAACTTTGTGAAATAAATATCTCTCCTCTCCTCACGTGTTGGCTGACCTTCACTCATTCAGAAAGAAAGGATAAGTGGTCTAAAAGCAAGAAAGAAAGGGAGCATGGCGTGAACAAGGGAAAGAGAGGAAGAGAAAGTAAAGACAAGTGAGCAAGGTTGGAAGTTCAAGCATTAAGGTAAGCTTTTATGCTATTAGCTTGTATTTTCAAGAAATTAGTGAAGCCTTCATGAAGTTGTCTTCTTCCTCTTTCCTCCATGAATTTCAGCCATGATAGGGCTTGAGGAAGAGATGAGTTTTTGGCCACATAAATAAAGGTGAAAGCTTAGATTAGTTGCTAGAAGTATGATTTCACAAGTGGTTTGCAAAATAGAATTTTAGGGGTTGGTTTGAGATTTTATGAACCAACACTGTGAGCCAATGATTTTTGTAGCTCTTTGATGTTATGGTTAGGTTCAAGAAGATTAAGTAAGTGTTTGGAAGAGGTATGCCAAAGGTGAAAAGCAAGGAAAGTCATTAAGGTAGCAATTTACCTATTCTTGCCTTATATTGTCATATGATTTTCAATGAGTTTGATGACTTGCCTATTGTTTGCTATGATCAATTGTGATGCTTTGAGAATGTTGGCTGAGTTAATTGAGGGTTTTGAGACCCTGGGATGTCCAAAATATAAAATGAAACTCTGTCAAAATTTTTGTAAAATATTATGGCATAAATGTTTAAAAGCATTCACTTGATGTTTTATGATGATTATATGCTTAATGTGATAATATAATTGCATGAATAGTGATTGCTACTGAGATTCTTTGAATCTCACCCCCCTTCAATGACTAACCATGCTAGGAAGAACCAATGCAAAAGAGCTAAGGAAGGAGCAAAAGACATGAAGAAGGAAATGATGTTGCAAGACATTGTGTTATAATGTGAATGGTTATTTGTGTCTTATTTTATATCAAATTGTAAAATAGTGATTTTTATGTTAATGTTGTGGAAAATACATGAGGATTTCCAGTTCTGGATATTGTGATGTTAGGTTATGTTCTACCAAGTTTCATGCCAAAATGAGTTCATTTACAAGGGTTTTGGTAAGCAAATGGCAATATAGACTGAAACAGGGCATTTTCCAGACATGTCTATATCATTTGCCCTTATTCTATATGTAATATGAGATTAGGTTTATGGTATTTTTATACCGGATAGAAGGCATCTCAACCTTTAATATGACACCCAATTCACCCCATTTGGAGTTGTGTACAATTAATGGTGAATTTTCTAATTCAGGGTTCAGAACAGGGCAAGAATGGGAAAACTGAAAACTGAAAAGTAAGTACTGGAAAATTCAAAAGCTAATATAAAATCGTGCAGAGCTCCAAAAATTTATTGGTTTGTATTTATGGAAATTTATATGTTTTAAGTTTCATATGCCACTGATTTGGAGGTAAATGGAGCCATATGATAGGAGATATGGAGGTTTTCCCAAAACTATTCCAGCAAAAGTGGAATTCTGACCCTTTATGATTTAAGTTAATATTATGCCCTGCACAAGTTGAATAAATGTACAAGAAAAATATTTATAGAAATTATATTCACAGAGCTTTCCAATGACATAAGGAATGCATAAATTGGCTCAGGGTAGAGTGAGATATGAATTTTTAAATATAAGGCCAAAATCCTGGGAAAGAGAAAATGACTAAATGTACAGTAAATGTTTGAGGAATAAACTGTATAAATTGGTCAAGAGAATACTCTGTTTTATATTTTTTTTCATGTATATAAGGTTTTTATCTATTGTTAAAGACTTGAATCACTATGAAATGATTTTTTTAGAATTAGTTATGAATTTTCAAAATTCAGTCAGCAAAGTGGAAACTACCAAATGAACAGTAACTGAAAATTTTGGAAATTCTGATTTCCATTCTTATGTGACTCAAACTTAGAATCAAGTATAATCAGACCTAAAAGGAGTCTAATTCATGGGAAATGATTCTAAAAGTAAGGTGTTACATATGCATCATGTCATGTCACATCAATATCATCATCTCATATGTAATCATCGTAGTCATCAAATCATCATCTAGCTGTACGCATACCACGATATATATAGAAAACAGCATATACACACATATCAATATCGTGGTATTAAAGAAACATACATATATATATACACAACTATACGTACTACCATACAATATCGACAATACAATATAAATAAACATCCAGTTACCTCAGATTATCAATACCACACACGTGAGTTTCACAAACTTCTCGAATTGTCCAATACGCTTAAACCTCTCTCGGTTAACCAAACAACCTTCACAATAACACAATTCTTCAATTAACACAATATACCAAATATCCAAATTCCACAATTCAACCACTTTAGCCTAACCCAAACTTCCAACACCCTTTTCATATATCATTGAACTCTTAGGAACCATTCAAACACCAAAGAATCCCTTACACTTCGGATTCCTCACACTCTCAACTAACAATAACCTAGGGTTAAGCTCAAATCATACATAAACCTTTCAAAACTCATACCCAAGCAACAAGAATACCAAAACACACTTCCTTAACCCCATTTCATCCATTTCAATCGGTGGATTTCAGCCAAAACCGAAGATCCAACCTCAAAACCGAAAACCACAAATTCCAACCGAAGAAAATGGAGAGGGAGGAGTAGAGAACACTTACCACTTGAATCCAAGCTCTTGATGTCCAAAAATCACTCCCAATGGCCGAGAACTCTAAACCCTAGCAAAGCTCCTCGACGCTCCCTCCGTTTTCCTTCTTTCCGATTGTCCAAAATGATCCGAATTTAAACAAAAATCCCAAATCTCACCGTGGCTCCATTAGTTTTAGCTGAAACAACGCCATTGGAATGGTTCTCGTCGCAGCGTGGAACTCTTCCAGACTCCACTTGAGCCTTCCTCCGTCCTGTTTTCTCTAGTCCTGAACACAAAGCCAAGAAAAATATCATGAGGGGTGTTACGAGTTATATGGAGTTATCTAAATCGATAGTGGATTATTGTCAAAGAAATCCATTAGCCTTGGTAGTGTTGGGTTGCTTTCTTCATGGTAGAGGAAAAGAAGAATGGGAAAGTGCTTTGAAAAAACTAAATCAAACTCCACACAAGGACATTTTTAATGTTCTGAAATTGAGTTTTGATGGACTAGATGATAATTAAAAGAATGTGCTTCTGGACCTTGCATTTCTAATCAGGAATGCGTATCGGATTTCTGTGAACCTATTAAGACACTTGTATGAGACTTCTGTAGATATTAAGATAAGTGTTCTTGAAGAGAGATCCCTCATTTCGGTTCATCGTATAAGTGGTATTGATATGCATGATCTTATAAGGAAAATGGGCCTTGAAATTGCTAGAAAGCAGTTATCCTTTGGTCCTGAGAACCATGTTCGACTATAGAGGCACGAGGACATTGATTATTATTTCATCAATAACAAGGTAAGAATTTATTTTGTTTATTATTTTATCCTGTTTTCTTTATCTTCTTAATTTTTAGATTCCTAGTGATATGTGTATCTCTACAACATTTTTTTCCGTTAAAATAGTTGGTAGATGTCAATATTTATCTTGAGGTTCTCCTATTTTCTTTTTATTTTATGAATCTTTTTTAGATAGATTTCTCCCAGCTATAAAAAAAATGCCATTATGGTCTTAACTAATTTTAATTTTATTTCGAAACCTCAACTATTGTTTGCTCTTTCTATCACAATAATCAAAAGCCAAAACCATATCATCCCCTGAGAATTGTAAAGCCGAGAGGACAGGGCTTAGTTTCTGCAGGTTGCTGAAAGTTGAAGGCTGAAGCAAGAAATTGCTGTCACATGGATGCAACCATTGCTTTAACGCTCATCGAAGCTTTATTGATTGCATTGGATATAGCAATTTACAAAGCTATCTGATTCTTCTCTCCTTTACTTGATCATGTTATTCATCCTGTTGGTGTACTGTTCACGATAGGTAAATTCTTCGAAATAACCCCATGCTTTTTATTTCTTGTTTGATTTGCTGCTAACTCAATTCTTATTGTTGATTTGTTTCTATCTATAGTTATAAGGATGCTGTTGTTTCAATTTCAACGGTTTCTTCTTCTTCTTCCTCTCATATTGCTGTTGCTTCTCCTGCTACCAAGTATGATGTATTCCTTAGCTTTAGAGGGGAAGACACTCGTGACCATCTCGCAACTTATCTTTACGAAGCACTTTGCCATGCAAACATTGAAACTTTTAGGGATCACAAACTCCACAAAGGAGAGCAGATCTCGCCAGTTCTTTTGAGAACAATAGAGGAATCAGAGATATCTGTGATTATTTTTTTCTAAAGATTATGCTTCTTTGATGTGGTGTATGTATAACACCCTACCTCCTTTCACCTCCTGACTTAACCCACAATCTTCAAAATTCAAGCAACTACAACACTGACATCCCAAAACATTCTCCAAAACCTCAACACAGCGGAAATGAAACTCAAAACACCAAAAACTGGGCTGGAGCCACAGCCGCTACAGCACCGCCGCGGCTTCGGCCTTCCTGTTTTTCTATTGCTTTTGTCTCTTATGGCGCCGCGGCCTGCCAGCACCCCCTGCTGATATGGTATATCAACAAATTCAACATTCTGGGGTGAACTTCCGACGCGCATAACTTTATGCTCCGACCTCAGATTTACTTGATTCCAATTCCTACAAGTCAATCTAGTCCCCATTTATCCATAGACATCACTTTTACCTCAATCCAATTCCATATGGAGATTCTGGTCCCATAACACTATTTTGGCCACTTATTGACCAAAGCTCACCACTAACAACCTCCAATTGCCACCAAAGGCAACTGGACACTCCCAGACCAATCATACAGGTCCAAAACCCCCAAACTAACTTATCCAAAGAGGTTTTACTTCAACAGAACCACTCTTCTGAGATTTGACCCCTTGGAACCCAATTCGACAATCTGGGCTACAAGCCCTCAAATAAACCAACAAGACCCAATACCGCTCTGAGCTCACCAACACTACCGTACAGACTTCACAACATCCAACACCATACAACCATGCATAGCCAGTTTCAACCATATCATTGATCCATACAAACCAATACTCTTAATATCATACATTCATTACAAACCATTCAATCTTACTTGGCACAAGATATATATACAGAATACACACACTACATAGACTATTCCCACATACACAGCTACTCCCGTGTCTTCTCCGGACTAGTGCCCAGAACCGTCACCTGAAAGATTAGTTTATGGGAGAAGGGGGGTGAGACAATGTCTCGGTAACCGGAAACAATCACACATAAACATATATGTATATATATATTCCATACAACTCATGAATGCAATATGCAATGAATGGTATGCATGTCTCCCTCGCACACAGCTGAAACCACGGGCTATTATCATAACAGGACATTTCGTATAAGTAACTTCCTTCCAACAGTCAGTGAAGACTGATTCCGGGATATCACCAAGCTCACCTCCCATTAGTGTACTCGGCCAAAGGTAACACTAATGTTCGGACCGTGGCTCTCCTTCCCCTTTCCCACCACGAATTGGCAGCAATTTAGGGAAGGTGCAGTCCACTGCGCGCCTTTCCCTCCTGGCCATAGGAGGCGATTTAGCCGCAGGGATCCCCATCCTTATCCTCCCTAAAATATATCATCATATCATATCGTTATTACGTCATCACCACCCAATCCGCCATATATCAAGGCCTTACAATGCCATGTGGTGATGCTCATGTACCATCATATACTTATCATCATCCTATCATGATCACATGTATACATCATGTCATGTCATGCCAAAATCATCATCATAAACATCATGGCTATCATCTAGCTGTGTACATACCACGATACATAGAAAATAGTACACACAATCACATCAATATCGTGGTATGATAGAAACATGCATATATACATATACTCAAATATACATACCAATATACAATACAATACAAATAAACAAACACCCGGTTACCTCAATTGTCGTTACCACACACACATGAGTTCCACAAGCTTCCTTGAACTGTCCAATACGCGTGAACCCCTCTCGATTAGCCAATAACCTTTACCATATCACAATTCTTCCATTAACACAATGTACCAAATATCACAATTCAACTACAATAACCTAACCCAAGGTTCCAACCCCTTTTACATACATCAATAAGCTCTTAGGAATCATTCAAACACCACACAACCTCATACATTTCGGATTCCCAAGAGCTCTAACCAGAAACAACAAAGGGTTAAGCTCAAATCATACATACACCCTTCAAAACTCACATCCAAGCAACAATAATACCAAAACACACTCCATTAATCTCAAATCATCCATTTCAATCAGTGGATTTCACCCCAAATCGGAAATCCAATCTTAACACCGAAAATCTCAAACTTTAACCGAAGGAAAATAGAGAGGGAGGAGTAGAGAATACTTACCAACTTAAATCCAAGCTCTTGAGGTCCGAAAATCACTCCTAGAAGCCGGAAATCTCGAACCCTAGCACTGCTCCTCGCGGTCTCCCTCGGTTTTCTCCGTTTCTTTCTTTCTTGTCCGACTGAACTGATCCGGTTTTAAACAAATTCGTCGACTCTCATTGTGGCCCCAGAGATACCACCGCGGCACCACCGGTTTCATCTAGAATAACGCCTCTAGAAAGCTTCTCGCCGTGGCGTGGAGCTCTTCCAGACTCCACTTGAGCCTTCCTCCGTCCTATTCTCTTCAGTCCTGAACACAAAGCCAAGAAAAATAACATGAGGGGTGTTATAGTATGGATGAACTTGTTCATATATTAGAATGCAAAGATAACTATGGAAGGATAGTGATACCTGTTTTCTACAACGTAGAGCCATCGAATATACGCAAACAGTGTGGGACTTTTGGAGATGGATTTGCTAAACTGAAGCAAAGACTTAAAGACAACCAAGAAAAAGTGCAAAAGTGGAGAAATGCCTTGATCCAATCAACAACACTTTCTGGATGGGATTCCAAGGACATCAAGTACCCTCTAATCCTTCTTTAGTATATTTACAAATATTTTATTGGATTGTTGCTTTTGACCATAATTTGATTTGAACTTGAGCATTGTTGTAGTTGTTTCTAGTTTTCCTTTTTCTGGCTATTAGGTATGCTTATTTTAATTTATATTTGTGCAAGGCCTGAGCCCAAGCTCATTAAAAAAATTGTCGAAGATATATTGAGCAAATTGAATGGCATGTCATCATGTCATCTTGAAGGACTAGTTGGCATTAATCATCAAATTGAGAAAATTGAAGAGTTTTTTATTGAGATTCGCATTGTGGGAATATGGGGCATGGGCAGTATAGGTAAGACCACACTTGCTAAAGTTGTATTTTACAAGTTGCAAGCACAATTTGAAGCTTTCTCCTTTGTTGAAAATGTAAGGGAACAACTTGCAAGAATTGGATTGGAGAAGCTACAAGGAGAATGTCTCAAAGAATTACTAAAGGACAAAGAGATTGACATATACAACTTAAATTTGAATTTTGTGAAAAAAAGGCTTCAAAAGGGGAAAAATTCCTCTTGTACTTGATGATGTGGATAATTCAATAACAGTTGAAGATTTAATCAAATTGTGTGATTGGTTTGGAGAAGGAAGTAGAATTGTTATCATATCAAGAGACATGCAAGTGCTTAAGAATGCTTCTACATCCACAACATATCATGTTCATGCCTTGCATCTCTTCAGTTTGAAAGCATTTAAGCAAAATGAGCCATTTAGATGTTATATGGAGTTATCTGAATCGGTAATGGATTATTGTCAAGGAAATCCATTAGCCTTGGTAGTGTTGGGTTGCTTTCTTCATGGTAGAGGAAAAGAAGAGTGGGAAAGTGCTTTGAAAAAACTAAATCAAACTCCACACAAGGACATTTTTAATGTTCTGAAATTAAGTTTTGATGGACTAGATGATAATCAAAAGAATGTGTTTCTAGACCTTGCATTTCTAATCAGGAATGTGTATAAGATTTCTATGAACCTATTAAGACACTTGTATGAGACTTCTGTAGATATTGAGATAAGTGTTCTTGAAGAGAGATCCCTCATTTCGGTTCATCGTATAAGTGGTATTGATATGCATGATCTTATAAGGTAAATGGGCCTTGAAATTGCTAGGAAGCAGTTATCCTTTGGTCCTGAGAACCACGTTCGACTATGGAGGCATGAGGACATTGATTATTATTTCATCAATATAACAAGGTAAGAATTTATTTTGTTTATTATTTTATCCTGTTTTCTTTATCTTCTTAATTTTTAGATTCCTAGTGATATGTGTATCTCTACAACATATTTTTTCTGATAAAATAGTTGGTAGATCTCAATATTTATCTTGAGGTTCTCCTATTTTCTTTTTATTTTATGAATCTTTTTCAGATAGATTTCTCCCAGCCATAAGAAAACCTTCCTCGATTTAAATGACTAAAATTGCATTATGCTTTAATTTATTTGTCTTTCTAAACTTTAAAATACATGTTAGGACTAGTGTTATTCTAAAATTATATTTTTAGTCGATAAAGGATTTTCAATAAGATATAAAATGAACCACAAGTTTGAGTTTTCTTTTACTAATTGATGCTATATATGTATGTGGGTATTTACAAGCACACACGTACATGTGCTTAATGTATTTAAGATTATAAGAAGTACAAATTTTATGTAATTTCAAAACGGAGAAACTATTAAAAAATTTTATGTTTGCGAAGTGTTTTAAATGAATATTATTTAAGATTATATTAAATATCTGCGTGTGCGTACGTACATGTGCTTGTATGCACTGTGCATATGAGTTTGCCTGCATGTGTATGTATTTTGAAAAATTCATTTATTAATAAAAAACGAATTGAAAGAATGTTTGAATAAAGTGTATAATAGCATTACTCATAGATTTTTCTGAAAGCAATATATTTCGTTGTTGATATCTATATTTTTTTTGGTCTTTTTTTACGTAATAATAACAATAATTTTCTTCCTTGATTTGCTTACTAGGGAATTGCGGCAATTCGATGCATATCTTGAGACATCAGCAAGATAAAAAGTAACACGTTGACAGCTGGTAATTTTCAGAAGATGTATAATTTAAGATTCCTTAAAGTTTACGAGTCTGATGGGAGAAAGCCATCAAAAGTGAAGATTTGTGAAGATTTGGATTATCTTCCTGAAGAATTGAGGTATTTTTCTTGGAATAACTTTCCGCTATTTTCTGTGTCATTAAGCTTCTGTGCAGAGAATCTTGTTCATCTTACAATGCCTAATAGTCATCTCCGACAACTTTGGAATGGTGATCAAGTATGTATTATTCTTCCTACGTCTAACCATAATCTTTTTTTTTTTTGTGACTCTAAGCACCTCAGTAAACTTAGACGTTTGACGCTACAAACATTGAACAAATAATTCATTTCACACTATTTTACTTTATTATCTTTAATTAAATAATGTTTAGATAGCTGTCGCAAGCCATAGGAGGTAGGGACTTTCATCACCAACTACCCGATTTCAAGCTTTTGGTCTCTTTTGTGCTTTAAATTCTGTTCTTCTTCTAAATGCATTGACTTATTTTCTTTACAATTTCTCATTTTTCTTTGTTGTGAGAGAAACTGATGATTAAATTGTTTTGTTACTAATTTAGTACCAATGTGTTTTTTAATCAGCATTTTCCAAATTTACAATTAATCAACCTACAGTTCTCAGAATATCTTAGTGGACTCTCAGATCTCTGTCAGACCCCAAATATTAAATACATATATTGTAACATCCTACTCTCAAACACTTCAAAACTTGATCAAAACCTTCAAAAACCAATCAAACATAACCCCAAACATCACAAGGGAACTTTCCAATTCTTTTGAGTAACAGAAACACACCAGAAAGGCACCGAACAGGCCGAGGCCGCGGCCTGATACAGTGACATCACAGCTCCAACCCTTCACAGACTCACTGGCGCCCACTGTCTTGCTGGCGCCGCGGCTTGGATTCTGGAGCCGCGGCCCCAGCATCAGAACTTGTATCAGCAAAAAGCTGATTTTCCGGGCCAACTTTAGACTCGCATAACTTCTTGCTCTGAACTCCGATTGACGTGATTCCAACTCCTACAGGTCTCTCTCGTCATTATCTAACCATGGATACCAATTTCAACCAAAACCAACTCCATTTGAAGATTCTAGACACCCAATACCGTTTTGACCACTTCTTAACCAAAACTTATAACCTACTACCTCCAATTGCCACCAAAGGCAACTGGACACCCTAAGACCCTTCATACAGGTCATATTTGGCTAGACTAACATGTCCAAGAGGGTTTTACCCTGAAGAAACCTTTCCTTCGAGGATTGATCCCGTTGAAACCCAAAACCACATAATGGGCTACATGCCCACAACTCACATACATAGCCCAAAACCACACTTGGGCTCGCATTCAACCATTATAACATACAAATACCTGCTCATACATTAAAAATTCCATACCAGGATCTACTGTCAACATCACACATCATTACATCACATGCATCTTTATACTCATCTTACGTAACATCCATCAACATTACTATCATCCCATAACATACAAATAGTACTCCCAGGACTCTCATCCAGGCAACCAACTACAACAACCTACTTGGCACGGAATTACATAAACTACATTATAACCACTGATATACTTGGAATTCCCGAGGATGGAAAGGCCGTTACTCCTTGATCCTTTCCGAATGAGCACCAGAGTCTTTACCTGAAAGGTTAGTCATGGAGGGAAGGGGTGTGAGACAATGTCTCAGTAACCGGGATCAACAACACATAAACATATATATATACAAATATGAATCATATAACATATAAATGTAATGTAAAATGCATGGTATGCATGTTGTCCTCTCCGGGACTTCCATCCTTATCCTCCCTGACACACATATAAATATAACCCATCCTTATTCTCCCTAACACACATATAAATATAACCCATCCTTATTCTCCCTAACACACATATACATATAACCCATCCTTGTTCTCCCTAACACACATATACAATCCACCCTTATCCTCCCTAACATATACATACATCACATACTCCAACCTTATTCTCCCTAACAATTTCATTTACCATTATATATCATACATCATCACATCATCACCACTTTATCCGTCATATATCTCGATTTAACAATAACATGTGGTGATGCTAATGTATCATCATCATCATCATATCATCTATACATCATATCATATCACATCTACTATACGCATACCACGATATATATAAAAACAACACACACACATATCATTATCGTGGTATGAAAAAGACATGCATATATACATAACTATACACACTATCGTATAGAACCACATAAACAAACACCCGGTTACCTCAGGTTATCAACACCTCGCACGTAGGGTTTAAGCAAGCCTCCAGAGCACCCTAATCACGAACTATGTGCCTCCAATAGCCGATCTACCATTATAATAACATAATACCTTTAGTTAACATAACTCCCATAACATTACAATCCACATTCTAGTCGTCCAAGCTTAACCCGGAGTTCTAACAATATCCACACATATCAATAAACCTTAAACAACCATTCAAACACACACCAACACATACCATTTCGGGTTTCCACTTCTTTTCTCAAATTTCAACCTAGGGTTTAACTCAAACTCATCATAACCTAACCAAAAATCATACCCAAACTTCAATAACACTAAATCATACTTCAATAATCCATGTAGGCACCATTTAATTGGTGGGAAATCAACCAAACATGGACTCCCACACAAACCCCCCGAAAATCAACTTCAAATCGAAAAGAAAAACGAAGAGGAAGAGAGTAGATCCACTTACCAACTGAGAAACAAGCTTCTATGGCCCAGAAAACATCCCCCCAGGTCGGATTTGGCATGCCCTAGCAGAGCTTCTCACTGCTTCTCCGTCGCTCCCTCCGTTTCTCTTTTTTTTTTTTCATCCGAAATGATTCTGATTTAAACTAGATTCGCGACTCTCGCCGCGGCTCCAGATAAGTCCGCCGCGGCGCCACCAATTTCAGCCGGGAAATGTCACTGGAATTGGCTCTCACCGCGGTGTGGAGCTCATTTCTTCTCCACTTGAACCTTCCTCCATCCTGTTTCCTTCGATCCTGCATACAATGCCAAAGACAAGCATCATGAGGGGTGTTACATATATCTTGGGGGTTGTGTAAATTTGGCTCATATTCATTCTTCAATTGCCTTGAGCAACCTGACCGTTTTATCGCTAGAGCATCGCAAAGAGGCAAGGCATATAAAAATTGGTAGCACTATTAAAGGTGGAAGTTCGGGGTTAGCAGCTGTCTCCAATTTTTTCTATCCTCACAATTTCGCGCTGAATAAAGTGACAATGAAGGTCTTTGTTTCTGACGACGGCAATATTATCTCTGGTATTGGATTTAATCATGTGTTGGTGCCATTATCAAAGTGTAGGGACAATATAGAGAGCGCAAAGTTAGAATTGGGGACACAAAATTTGACATCTTTACTTCCATTTGTTAGTAAAGTTTATTGGTCAGATAGTCCCATTGAGTTTGGGAATTTTAACCAACATTTTGACTATCGCCATTGTTGTTTTCCCTACTTGTTAAGGCATGAAATCGGTGTGGAGATAGTGAAACGGAGAGTACAAAATTGGGTGGTTGGGCCATTGAGAAGAGACGGGGTTGATGATAATGAAAAGGGAAGGACATTGCAAGTTGAAGAAGAAGAAGAAGAGCCAATGGGACAAGTGCTGGAACGTAGCAGTAACAGTAGCAGTAATATATTACAAGAGTTCCCGACATCATCACTCGCCGGTCATTGTTGATACAGCTGAAATTGGAGAAGAGTTATATTATTGGGAATGCAGGTGGGAGCATTCCTCAACTTTCAGTATTGAAATTAGTTGCAGAATATGATTGTTACAGCAAAAGGCTTCAACCTCTCAAAAGTGATTTGTGTATGGATATTTTTAATCCATAAGCGATTTTGAGAAAAGAAATGTGTTTGGATATTGGGGTTTAAGTGATTATTTGGTAGATAATGAGAAGAAAAAGTAAAATAAGTGATTATAAGAGAATAAATGATTATCATAAGCTAGAAAAAGTAGCTTATGGAAATAATCACTTAAATGGCTATAAGTGATTATTTTGATCTGGGTTGCATTTGGAAACTAGCAGCATAATCACTTTTCTCTGCTCTATAATCACTTATAATCTAATCCAAACAGGCTCTAAATGATTTAGATTTAAATATGGATTATCTAATCTTCATCTGGACGGTCTAAATCTAGGACATGTGCTCATCTGTGTTCTCCCTCATGCTATGCTTTGTTTGTTTAAGTTCAGTAGATTCTACGAGCTACAGTGTGCTTATTTTATTTTATTTTATATCTATCGAATATTTGTTGGTTTGAATTTAAATTATTTATATCAAATGCCGACAGTTTCAATTTAATGTTTTATTTTAATAAAAAAGGGGTTTTATCTTTGAATTTCTGCATGACAGATATGAATATGATTGTCTATTTAATAAAAATAAAAATAATTAAAAATTGAACCATCTCAATTAAGTAATGAACTAACTGAAAATTCCTTCAATGGAAAAGAATTCGATTATTCAAAAGTACACAATAATATTATATTAGTTGTGTGAGTGGATTTTTGAACAGTTGACTATATAATATTACTCATATGTCGATTTAATAAGTAAAACTTAACCACGTATGTATGGTTTTTAATACTTTATGTTTTGAAAATCAAATAAAATGACAAAACCTCTAAGAGTGAGGGTGGAAAATTGGCCGGTTGACTATAAAGTCTTCATTGTTTTTTTTTTTATGAATTTAGTGAACTACTTAATTTATTTTTATTTAAAACAATGACTTGCGTTAGGTCTTTCTTTAACATTAATCATTCCCCATTTCATTGGCATACAAGCATGGGTGCAAACAAAGCTATCATCTTCATTTCATTTTCAGCTTCGGCGGTCACTTCTTTTTTTTTCCCCCCATTTGGACTTATCCGGAGGGACAACTTCTTTTGTTAGTGTGCATACTAAATGAAAATAAAATAAAATAATATATTTTAAAACTTTTTATGTAAAAATAAAAAATATTAAATATTAAATAATATTAAAAATATAGTGAATAAAATATATATATATATGTATATTATTTTCTCTTATTTCTATAAGAATATTCATGCGAATTAAGTATATCGGTGCATCCTAATTTTCTTAAAATTTTAAAAACATATTATTGAAGAAGCTCATTCCTATACTATTTTAAACATTTTTTTTCACAAAAAAATCTTCTATTGAAGCCTAAACTAATTTAATGTGAAACGCTAACTTTTGTTTGCTCTTTCTATCAAATTATTCGAAAGCCATAGCATATAATATACTCAGCACTTGAAGTCGAGTAACCAGAGCTTAGTTTCAGGTTGCTGAAAGTTGAAGCAAGAAATTGCTGTCATATGGATGCAAACATTACTTTAATGCTCATAGAAGCTTTATTGATCGTACTGGATATAGCAATTTATAAAGCTATCAAATTATTCTCTCCTTTACTTGATCATGTTATTCATCCCAGTGGTGTTGACGATAGGTAACTTCTAAATAATCCCATACTACTCTTTATTTTCTTTTTTGATCTCCCTATTTATTTGTTGATTTGTTTATATCTATAGTTGTAAAGATGATGTTGTTTCAATTTCAACGGCTTCTTCCCCTTCTGCTCATACAACTGTTGCTCCTCCTGCTACCAAGTATGATGTATTCCTTAGCTTTAGAGGGGAAGACACTCGTGACCATTTCACAAGTTATCTGTACAAAGAACTTTGCAATGCAAACATCGAAACTTTTTTGGATCACAAACTCAGCAAAGGAGAGCAGATCTCAACAGTTCTTCTGAAAACAATAGAGGAATCAGAGATATCGGTGATAATTTTTTCTGAAGATTATGCCTCTTCAACGTGGTGTATGGATGAACTTGTTCACATATTAGAATGCGAGGATCACTATGGAAGGATTGTGATACCCGTTTTCTACAACGTAGAGCCATCAGATATACGCAAACAGAGGGGGAGTTTTGGAGATGGA
This sequence comes from Adenanthera pavonina, assembly GCA_026686845.1. Lineage (NCBI taxonomy): Eukaryota > Viridiplantae > Streptophyta > Magnoliopsida > Fabales > Fabaceae > Adenanthera > Adenanthera pavonina. Next base: position 7,096,859 of record JAIVEN010000009.1, read on the forward strand.
TTTGCTAAACTAAAGCAGAGATTTGAAGGCAACCAAGACAAAGTGCAAAAGTGGAGAAATGCTTTGAACCAATCAACAAGTCTTTCTGGATGGGATTCCAAGAACATCAAGTACCTTCTAATCCTTCTGTAGCACATTAACAAATAATTTAAAGGGTCGTTGTTTTTGACCATCCTTTAATTTCACAAGCATTGTCCTAGCTTTTTAGTTTTCCTTTTTCTGTCTATATTAAGTATGCTTATTGTAATTTATATTTGTGCAAGGCCTGAGCCCAAGCTCATTAAAAAAATTGTCGAAGATATATTGAGCAAATTGAATGGCAAGTCCTCATTTCATGTTGAAGGACTAGTTGGCATTAATCATCAAATTGAGAAAATTGAAGAGTTATTGAATGAGGTTCGCATTGTGGGAATATGGGGCATGGATGGTATAGGTAAGACCACACTTGCTAAAGCTGTATTTCGCAAGTTGAAAGCACAATTTGAATCTTTCTCCTTTATTGAAAATGTAAGGGAACGACTAGCAAGAATTGGATTGGAGAAGTTACAAGGAGAATGTCTCAATGAATTATTAACGGACAAAGAGATTGACAAATACAACATAAATTCGACTTTTATGAAAAGAAGGCTTCAAAGGAAAAAAATTCTTCTTGTATTTGATGATGTGGATAACTCAATAACGGTTGAACATTTAACCAAAGTGTGTGATTGGTTTGGGGAAGGAAGTAGAATTATTATGACATCAAGAGACATGCAAGTGCTTAAGAATGCTTCTGCATCCACAACATATCATGTTTTGAAATTGGAATTCCCTCATGCCTTGCATCTCTTTAGTTTGAAAGCTTTTAAGCAAAATAAGCCAATTGAAAGTTATATGGAGTTATCGAATTGGGTAGTGGATTATTGTCAAGGGAATCCATTAGCCCTGGTAGTGTTGGGTTGCTTTCTTCATAGGAGACGAAAAGAAGAGTGGGAAAGTGCTTTGGAAAAACTAAAACAAGCTCCGGACAAGGACATTTTTAATGTACTGAAATTGAGTTTTGATGGACTTGATGACAATCAGAAGAATGTGTTTCTTGACCTAGCTTTTGTGATCAAGGAAGTAGGTCATCAAATTTCTGTCGACCTAATAAGACACTTATATGATACTTCTGTACATATTCAGATAAGTGTTCTGGAAGAGAGATCCCTCATTTTGAGTTTTTATGGTGGCATTAAGATGCATGATCTTTTAAGGAAAATGGGCCTTGAAATTGCCAGACAACAGTTACACTTTGGTCCTGGAAACCCTGTTAGACTATGGAGGCATGAGGACATTGATTATTTTTTCATCAATAACAAGGTAACAATTTTATTTGTTTATTATTTTATCTTATTTTCTTTATCTTCTTAATTTTTAGATTCTTAGTTTTATGTGTTTGTCTGCATGTTTTTCATTCGTCAGTATCTTTGGTAAGTGGCAAAATTTATCTTGAAGCTAATCTGTTTTGTTTCTATGTTTTAAGCCTTTCCTTTTTTTAGTTAGATTACTCCCACAAAAACACCTTTCTCAATTTAAATGACTAAAATTGCATTAGAGCGTAATTAGTTTGTCTTCCTAAACTTTAAAAAACAAATTAGACGTATTATTCTGAAATGTAATTTTAGTACATAAAGGATTTTCAATTAGTTAAAAAATTATCTTCACAAAAAATCAGTAAAAAAAAAAGACCCAAAATGTTGTTTTTTCTTTCACTAATTGATTCTGTGCAAGTGTGTGTATATGTCTACACACAGTACATACGCGTCTACACAAACTTCATGAAATTTGAAAACAAAGAAACTACTAAAAAATTTATATATGCCAAGTATTTTAATAGAACATGAGTTGTTTAAGATTATATTAAATATCTGCACATGTGTCCACGTACATATTCATGCATGCGTGAATGCGTATGAGTTTCCCTGGGTGTGTATGAATTTTGAGAAATTTATTTATTAATAAAAAAAATTAATTGAAAGAATGTTTGAATAAAGTGCACAATAGCATTACTGATCATTTAGATTTTATTCCCCTTAAAAGCAACATATTCAATTGTCCAGTTGTGTTTTTGGTCATTTTTTACGTAATAATGATTTTGTTTTCCTTGATTTGCTTAATTAGCAGGGGATCGAGGCAATTCGATGCATATCTTTAGACATGAGCAAGGTGAAAAGGATTTCATTGCTAGTTGGGAATTTCCAAAAGATGTATAATTTAAGATACCTTAAATTTTATGGGAAAATGCTTCCAAAAGTGGATATTTGTGAAAATCTAGATCATCTTCCTAAAGATTTGAGGTTTTTGTATTGGGAAGAATATCCTCGACCATATGTGCCATTAAGCTTTTGTGCAGAGAATCTTGTTAATCTTGAAATGCGTTGTAGTTATCTCCAACAACTTTGGGAGGGTGATCAAGTAAGTGTTTTTTGTCCTATCCTACATCTAAGCTTTTTTTTTTTTTGGGTCATTGTAAGCACCCCATTAAACTTTTAGATGTCTCACGCACCAAACATTGAGCAAATAATTTCATTTCACGTTTGTTTTCTTTGCTTTACTATTTTTAAATAATGGTTAAATAGCTGTAGCAAGCCGTAGGAAGTAGGGATTTTCAACACCAACAACCCAATTTCAAGTTTTCTGGACCTTTTTTGTTCTTTAAATTCGCTTCATCTTCTAAATGCATTGACTTATATTTCTTTAATAATTTCTTATTTTTCTTTGTTATAAGAGAAACTCATGATTGAATTGTTTAGTCACTAATTTATTTTCAATGGTTTTTTTTTATCAGCATTTTCCAAATCTACAGTTTATCAACCTAAGCAACTCAGAACATCTCATTAGAATCCCAGATCTCTCTCAAGCCCCAAATGTTAAAAGCATAAATCTTTCGGGTCGTGTAAAATTGGTTCAAATTCATTCTTCAACTGTTCTGGGCAAGCTTAAACATTTATTGCTATTCTGGTGTGAAGAGATAAAATATATAAACATCGGTGGTACTATTAAATGGAGAAGTTCGGGGTTAGTGGTTGTCTACCAAACTTTGGATCTTAAGAAATTCTCATTGAAGAAAGTGACGGTGAAGCTCTTTGTGTCTGACGACGGCAATATTATCTCTGGCATTCGGTTTAAACAAGAGTTGGTGCCATTCAAACGGATATCAAACTTAAAATTGAGGACACAAAGGTTGGCGTCTTTGCTTCCATTTGTTTGTAAAGTTGGTTGGTTTGATAATGTAGAGTTTGGGAATTTCAACCAACATTTTGACTATGATCAGTTTGGTAATTTTGTTGCCTCCATCCGGCCTAGAAGGAAGGGATTGGTAGTGGAACGGATAGTACCAATCGGTATGGTTGGGGCATTGAGAAGAGAACGGGTTCATGCTGATGATAAAGAAGAGGGGAGGACATTGGAAGTTGAAGAAGAGGATAAGGAGGAGGAGTTAGCTGACGATAAAGAAGAGGGGAGGACATTGGAAGTTGAAGAAGAGGAGGAGGAGGAGGAGTTAGCTGACGATAAAGAAGAGGGGAGGACATTGGAAGTTGAGGAGGAGGAGGAGGAGGAGTTAATGGGACGAGTATTGGAATGTTGTTGTAGTGACAGTAGTAGTAATACACTATTAACAAGATCAGTTCCCAACAACATCACTCGCTGGTCATTGTTGACAGAATTAACATTAAAGAAGTGTGATATTATTGGGAATGCAGGTTGCAGCCTTCCTCAAGTTTCAGTTTTGAAAATAGTAGCCCAATCTGGTTATTGCAAAAGGCAGCTTCAACCTCTCATAGATGCAACGCTCTCTTTGGATACTGCAGTTGCATGTGGGTTTTGTCCTACTGTTAAGATCCATAATTTTTATGGATGCCCTCTGTCACTCCGTACGGTTTGGGGACTTATTTGGTTTTTCATAAAATTGTAATTTTTTTTTCGGATCCAATAGTAGTGTTTTTTTTGTATTGTTGTCCCTTTTTGTCTTTGTGCTTTTGGACACGTGGATGTTTCCGTTGCGGGTGCATGTGACGTACATGCTTAGCCGGTTATATGGCTGCCTCTTGTATGCCACAACAAATTATGACAGAAGTGGAATCTTGTCTCTTCTTCTCTCTGCTCCTCTGTTTCTTTTCCCCCTTCCCTCTGCAACTTTCTCTTTTCAATCATTATTGTAGCATTTTCATAAGCACGATTGTATCAATTTTTACTTTAAATAATGTGGTTCACGGAGTCCTTTCTTTCAACTTTATGGAATATAACAATTGTTAATTTTAATATTGCATCCAAGCTAAAAACAAGTGAATAAATTTAGTGAACAAAGAAGAGTGATATTGTTGGGCATGCGCACCGGTGGGAGCATTATCCAACTTTCAATTTTGAAATCACTTGCTTATAGCCTGTTTGAATTTGAAAAAATAAGCACTTATGGGCTCCATAAGTGCTTATGTGGTGGAGTTGCCAAACAGAAACAGCTTTTCAATAAGCACTTATGCCTCAAATAAGTGCTTATGGAAGAAGCTGATTTTTTCAGCTTATGATAATCACTTATCCTCCCATAATCACTTATTTCATTTTTCCTTCTCAATATCCACCCAATAATCACTTAAACCCCAATATCCAAACACACTTCTTTTCTCAAAATCACTTATGAGGTAAAAATATCCAAACAGAAATCACTTTTGACATAATCACTTATTCTCATAATCACTTATAAATAATCACTTATCCTCATAATCACTTATTCATAATCTAATCCAAACACACCCTTAATCTGATTACGCTCTCTCTGGATGTTCCTGCTGGCGATTGTCGTTTTTCTCTTTCATATTCACCATCACTACAAAGGGGCGTATTTACATATTTTTGTAATGTTTTGGACATTTCTTTTTGTGATGGTCATTTAGGGTCATATTATTGGTAGTGTGCTTGGGCATAACATTCAAGGGATTTCATCATATTATTAGAACGAGCATCATTTATTTTTATTGCGCATTTTCTTTTTTGGTGTTAAGCCATCGAGTATTCGGTAGGTACGTTGGAGTTTAACTACATATGCTCATGGATTCTGTATTCCGCATTAATATTATGTGGAGAGAACACAAAATGAAAGTAAATTATAATATATTTGCTTTGGAAAAAATTTAGATTCTAAAAATTAAAGTATATTATTTATATTTATAACTTGTAGTTAACAAAAGAAAAACGCATCTTATTTATAACCTTGAATATGGAATCATGTGACATTCATTTAGTGTAACTTTGAATATTTTCATAGTCGTAAACTTTTAATGATATTTATCAAACATTAATTTTAGTTTTTAAAATGTAATTCAGAGAGGCCTTCTCACAACTTCATATATAAAATATAATTGTTAATATCAATGTTGCTTTACGATAACTGCTCTATTATATGTTACGAGCTGTATGTGTATATATGTAGAGACATGTAGATAGAGAAACAATCTTCCATTGTTAAAGCAATTTTTGTGGGGAATAGCATGAACATTTAGGTCCCGTTTGGTACGTAAAATGATTTTTAATGGAATTGAAATGAGATTGTGATTGAGAATGGAATTGGAGAAGAGAAAGAATTTTAAATGTATGTTTGGTATGTTAAGAAAATATGATGGGAATTAAAAAAAGAAAGATAAAAAAATTACAAAAATGACTAAAATGCCCTCAAATTAAAAAAAATCCCTTTATTTCTCTTTCTTTATCTGTCACGGGTGACTACAGTCACCACCTCTCCTCCTTCCTCCATCCATCGCTAGTGACTACCATCACCACCATCTTCTTTAGCCACCCTCCTTTCTCCGTCCATACAGCAAACAAACCAATCAAAGAAGAAAGGGAAAAAAATAGATATGATCTATAGAAATTAAGGTGAAAACTGCGATTCGATTTTGTCGGAGAAGGCAGTGGAAGAGCTTGGTGGAGGTGAAGGAGAAGCTCGATGATGATAGATTTATAGAAATCAAAGGCAGTTGTCGACCAAGGTTTAGAACTAGATGTGGGTGCTCGACAACAGAGAGTGCTCAACAGTGGTTGGGAAGCTCAATGATGAAGAAGAAGAAGGTGGGTGCTCGATGGCAGTGGAGCTTGAGCATGGAGCACAGTCATTGTTGATGTTATCATGACCATCGCCATTGCAGTTGCTATCATCATCACCGTCATTGAGAGGAGCTTGGGGTGACTTGGTTTTAGTGTTGTATGGAGAGGAAGAAGTCAGGGGCAATGGACTAGGGGAATTTGGTGTTCAAGTTAAGGGTATTTTTATCCAAAAATTTTGATCCCCATTCCCAGCTTCTCATTCTCTAGGTCACTAGTGAATTTATTGATTCCCTTGTATATGATTCCCTTATACAAGGGAATCAGCCATTCCCATGCCATTTTAATCATTCATATTAAACACACATCATCCCATAATCTCTCCCATTCTCATTCTAGAGTTTTCATTCCAAGGTACCAAACATGGCCTTAGTGTTTGCCGTATAATATTCTGTATCTATTGAGAATGTTTTTGGAGATTGTTGTGGTTATAAAGATCTCTTTTGATTTAAAAATTTTACAAGCAAATGAAATAACAGTAGTCGTACATCGTTCAACTTTTCTATAATCCCTCTTTCTGAATATCTTTCTCACTTTCTTACTATCTGTTCTTATTGGTTAAGACAGTGTATATAATCGTAGGGAATATTTTTGGAGACAATGGTGGGTATAAAAAAAGAAAGCAACTCTCTAATTTAAAAATGTACAAGAATTCATTCCTTTCCATGATCATATCTGCCACTTGAGGACTGGAGGCTTTTCTTTCACGACTCCAATCTATTGTCTATTACCCCAACTTTAAGAATTACAGTTCATTATATGCTTGCTCATTTTATAGTAGTGAGAAGTATCCAATATTTGGTTTTATACATGGATTAATTTACATTTCATATATATCAGATTTCAAATGAAACAGTATTCTTTTCGCATGATTTTTTTATTCTTATTTATAGGACTCAGATTTTTAAATCTTGTTGAAGAGATATCAAATCTCTTTTACCCACCATAATTGTCATTAGTTGCATTTCGGTGGACATGAGCAAGATAGAAAGGATTATATTGCCGATTAGTAATTTTCAAAAGATGTATAGTCTATAATTCCTTAAATTATACAGATCTAATTGGAGACAGCCTTCAACAGAAGATGCACAAGTAGAAGAGAAGGAGAATCAATTTTCATTTCACAAAAACAAAAATTAAGAGAAACTTGAAGAAAAATAAAAAACAAGAAACAACAAAAAAAAAGCTTGGATCACCATTTGGTTTTAACTGCGATATAACTTTGGATCGCCAACTTCCAATACTCATGACTCAGGGAGAAAGTGAGATTGAGAGACTATTGAAGCTCGCAGAACCCAAATGAAAATGAAGCCAGGGAGAAGATTTTGAAAGGGGGCAGCTGTGCTTAATGAGAGAGTGAGAGAGAATATAGAAGGATTTATTTTTTGGCCAAAACAACATAGAGAAGGATATAAGCGGGAAATAGAAATACAGATGCCTCGATAAAAGCTGACAACTTTTTGAATACGTTCCCTGAAGATCTCTCACTATCTTTTTCATTTCCCCATGTCTAGGAACTTAAACAGTGTTGCAAGTTTCAATGTTCAGCTAATATCAGATCATGTGGTAGTTGACAGAAAAGAAAACTAATATCATATCATAAATAACATTTTATTATTATTGTAATATTAATGCTTTTTTTTGGTGAATTATTTATTTTATTATAATGCTTTAAATTCATCTTCCTTATATTTTTTTAAGTAATATCGTTTTTGTTTTAAACTTAATTTTTACATTTATTGATACAGCTTAAAAGTTAATTTAAAATCTATTCTTTTTATTTGTACTCTTTTTTAATAATTAATTTTTTATCTAAAATAACTTAATCCTTTAAGTTTAACTTTAATATAAGTCTCAAATAATAATATAGATTTAAATGAAAATTCAATTGCTTTGTAATTATAGTCTGAGATATCATTTTTCCATGTTGCCTTCTTTTAAGAGATGAGTTTTTTTAGAATTAAATCTTGGAAAAATTAAACATTCAGTCCCTATACTTTTATGTAGATCAGCTTTTTTTAAACCACTCCCTATAATTTCCTATGTTATAGTCGTTACTCCATTCATTCTTCAAGAGTGGCAACAGTCCCTAAACACTGTTAAATTTCGCACATTTGGCAAACAGGTTGGGTCTGAGGTGACATGACACATGTGATTACTGAATGCTTTTGTGGATGCTGACTGCTTTTTAGCCGAAGGATGACTGGGCATTACATCTTAATAACTCATTGCCGATTCCTCAGCTCTCGTGGAGCTTCAACTCGAGAACTAGGGCTAAACAAGTTGGTTCGGTATCCGATTGGTTCGGTCCAGCTAGACCATATCAGGCCAATCAGGTCGGGCCAAGGTTAGGGCCAGACACTCTAACCCCGACCCGGCCCGGCCTGACCCAACATATATATATTTTTTAATTTTTTTCAATTATTTTATATATCTTAATTGATTTTGTAGAATTTTTATTCTTCATGTATCTAATATAATACATTTACTATGTAAATATTATAAAAACATTTTAAGATTTTAATGTTTCAAATTTTTTTAAATTTTGAATTAATTTTATACCTTAATATTTATGTAAAAATAATGTATAATTGTTAAATATTCATAAATTTTGAAAATTTTTACTTTTTTCTAAAATTATTTTTTAAGAAAATATATTTTTAAATATAAATAAGTATATTTTTTATTACTAAATAATTTTTTTTATTTTTTAATTTTTTAAAAATATATATATAGTATTGGGTCAGCCCGGTACTTGGCCCGAAAAATATCCAGCCGGGTATCGGGCAGGGGTCAAACCCGACCTGACCCAACCCATATTCACCCCTAGAACAATAAGTGGTAGCCTCCTGAGTTTGAGCAAAATACTGTTGGTGGAATTCAGCATATCTAACAACAAAGTGGATTTTCAAAATTTAGCATGAACAGAACATTGTCAAACACAATACCCTGATAAGCATATTCAATGAGAGAGATGCAAACTTCCTTGCACAACACTTATTATAACCACTCACAAATTCAACCCAAGTTATTTCCCCTATAGTAGGCATAAAAAAACTGGTCGACTGTGGCTAAACCCAAGTTATGTAGTACTGGGAACAATTTGGTGTTGTGACCTTCATAAACTAAATTTAAGCATTGCTATAAATTTTCATGAGAGGGAATGATATTATTTTTGGGATTAGCAAGCTTGGAGAAGGATTTCTGAAGCTAGGAAGAGCACCCGTGCAAGCTGCTTTGTTTTCTACTTCCCATTATTCCGTCAAAACGCACTGTCTGCATCCGATTTTGAAGTTTGAGAAAAAGATTTTGAAAAACTTAAAAAGAATAGAAAATGATGGTCTATAAACAAACAGAATTAGGTTCGAGATATGTAGAGATGGTGTTAGTCACGCTACGAACACTTGTTTAAAAGAACATTTATTGTGCTCTATTAAATGTATTCTATTAATAGACCTAAACAATTATTTTAAGTTATCCTTATTAATTACATGTGAATAGTTAATTTAAGGTGAGAAAATATTATATTTTTATTAAGGCAAACTTGACCTACAATTGGAGTTTAGGGCTAGTCCAGAGTATAAGTGCACATCATTTGGCTAGTGTCTTTTGCATTTAATTTATAAGGATTGTTTTATTTTATTTTATTTTGAAAATGATATATTTTTAAAAGGGGTTTAAGAAAGATTTTACTTTTAAAATTGATTTTTGACTTACGATGGAGAAAATATCTCTTTTTTAAAAAATATATTAAAAAAACTATTGAATTACATCCTTTTTAAAATAGGAAAAATTATTTAGATCTATGGTGAAACTGTTACTCGCAACTTTTTTAGAATATGAAAAATTATTTAAATCTATGGCAGCATCCACAATAAAATTGTTATTTGCAATTCACTAATTTATATGCTTATGGAGGTATTAGAATCTCTCAGGACAAAAATTAATTAGCTCAACATTAATTTTACTTTTTCTCTTATTTTTTCTTTTTAAAACACCATCATCATTTTTTAATAAACAACAAAGCATGTAAAAGAGTAAAAGAAAGAAGAGGAAACGAAAAATAATTGGAGAAGCACAATATTCCTAATTGGTCATGTTTATTTTGACAAAATATTTAAATATTGGTCAAATATCAATTTGTAAGTACTATTTTGATTCTTTTATCCTCTCTTTCTCTAATCAGGTAGATAGGGAGGTTAACAAAATTTTAAACAATAATCTTTAGATTTTCTTTTATTTTTTTCTTTTTGTTTTATATATATTTTAATCAGCAAAAAATTTTCAAAATTTATGCCAAAATCTTTAAAAAAAACTCAAAAACATTTTATATTTAATCTCTTTCATATTTTTTAATTTTCTAGGGAATAATCTTCTAGAAGATCAGATTTTATCTTCATTAATTGTTTTTGGATTTGATCTCATTATCCCTTCATGGAAAACCCCTAAAGGGGCATTTTTATTTTTAATGTATTTATTATTTCCCTTAAATGAACCAGACAAAATATTGTATTCACCCGCTCAATCAGATCCTTCCATCATTTGGAATCTACTGGCTCTACGTACTATTTTGTTATTTCTCTGGGGCCGTATTTAGGAGTTCAAGCCCCTGTTTTGATAAAGAAAAACAGAGCTGCGTGGGGGCATTTTTCCTGATACAATCACATGCTTGCTTTCTCCTAGAGCTTCCCAAGAATTGCCTTTATATTGGTTATCGCATTGATAAATATTGTATTGCTTTCTCCTAGTAGTGCTAATGTGAATATTCTAGAAACTGTGCTTTAGTTTTCCTCTATTGTTGTTTCGTTCTTGCTTATTGGAATGATGTTTTTTTTTTGTTATTGTGACAAAAAAAAATCTTTTTGAATTTTTATATTATACATAATTTATTATTTTAAAAAATTATTGATCATAAATATTAAAAATTAAAATTAACAATATATATTCCTTTAAAAAGATTTGCCCCCCTCAAGTGGCATTCTGAATCCATCCCTGTAAGCATATCCAGAAAATCAAGCCGTAATGGTTCTAGTAGAAAGGGGACCGGTAAGGGTGATTGCTGTAGTGTTAGAGAGTTTGTGACAGTGAAAAGCGGGTGCAAGTTCTGGGGAATCAAGCATTTGGTATGCCAGATTTGATGAAGTTCCCAAGGATGGAGGGTTTGGATCTTCCTGTAAAGCAGTGATGACTGATGGGAGTGGGATTGCAGTTATGGTGAAGAGGATGAGCTAAATGAACTAGTTGGGGATGATGTGTTATTAATCTTCCTATGTCTCTTTTCAATTGTCCTCATCAGCATCTATGTGTCCAAATTGATAGCCACATCAGCATAATTGACGGTGTTAGCGCCACACATGAGTCCTCCTATTAATTTATGAAATTATTGGGAGTAACTTATTGGATAGTGCAAACTTTAAGGAGTTCTTTAAAAAAATTTCAAAGCTTAGGAACTGATTTTAAAACTCAATGAAATTATGAGGCTAAGAGATTAATTTTTCTTCAAACCTTTCTTTTCTTGGCTTTGTATGATTAATTTTTAATCATTTAAATATACATTACTTAAAATATTGGCTCATCAATTCAATTTTCATTCGCGGTTTTTATAACATTAATTGAAAAAATATATATCATCAATATCAATCAATATAAAATTAAAATATATAGAAGTGCGCTATCAATGAATAGTGTAGCTCCTCTTAGGCTTTATATATATTTTTTATTTTTTAAAATCATTTTTTACATTTTTTTAGACTTCATGTAATTTTATTTTTATTTTTTCAATTTTCTCAACATAAGAAAGATGGGTATAATATTTAAGAAACTTTTAAGTTAATTTTAGGATGAATTTCTATTTTATATAATATAATTAGACGGATGCCATACATCTACATAATTATTTGCAACTTATAAATGGTATAATTTCTTACCGAATTTCAAATTTACAAATGGGAATGGGAGGTATAGAATTTTGATTAAGATGGGTGTGCTATTGAGAATAGGAGGGCTTGGTCTCTTATAATATTTTTTAAAAAGAAAAAAGAAAATTGCACCAATAAAATTATAAAAAAATTAGAGAAAGAAAAGAAAATAGACCCAATGAGTCGGCCCATAACACACGTAGGCTTGTCAATGCAGGCCATGGGCTTTATAGGCTCAGGTATACAAAGCTAGGTTTCTATTCAAATTTCAATTTTTTAAAATCCAAATCACAATTTTTATCGTTCTAAATATACCAATCGATCAAGCTTGGTTCATATTGCCAGCTCTATCAATTGGAGCAAGATAAATAATATTGCTAACAAATGACACTACAGTTCTCTATAAAAAAAAATGACACTACAACTTTCTTGTGAAATTTGTGCGATTTCATGGTAATGGATATATATATATATTTTTTGGGTATATTTTCCATAGATGCAAGGAAAATCTGATCATATGTAAAATTACAAAAAGCGTCACAAACCCAACCCAAGGACAAGGAGCAATATAAATAATATTTATAAAAAATGACACACTATAGTCAAAAGAACCAAATGAAGCTTCATCCTCATACTGGTTGAATTTCATTTTTCAGGACAACATTATATTTCTTTAGTTTCTTCGTGTAAAGAGCAATATTAGTTAATTTGTTTGAAAGACAACAGATTTATTCCTTTTATAATCAAAATAATACTACTATCACTCCAATTAATCAATATATTAATGTTAATATATAAAATATTTATTTGGAAATTGATTTCTTAGTTTAGGAGGGTTTGCTTTTATGAAAATGAATCTTCTTAAAAAGGCCATTAAGATTTGATTTATTTTCTATACAAAAATTTTAAGATGGCTTGATTCATAGAAACAGAGGAGATTCTAAACCTCACATGCTAACTATAAATTTGAAAAAATTACTGTTTAGTATTATTAAAGGTCATCGGAACCCCCCTTTTTTTTATTTAACTTTTAAAGAAAATTTTGAGGAAAGAAAATCAAATTGGCTTCGAGTATAATCAGGGGAGACATCTTAATCTCACAAGCCTCTCGATAACTCTAAATTTTTCTTTTTAAATAATTGTTTAATATCATTAAAATCCGTTGAAACCTTTTTTTTTATTTTAATTTCTTTGAAAACAATTTGGGAAAAGGACCAAACTCGTTTTGAGTATAATTGAGGAGACATTTTAGTCTCACACTGCCTTGACCAATGACTTCCTATACCGAAGGAGCTTTTAGACCCACACGGTAACTCTAAAATGTAAGAAGAGATAAAAATTAAATTATAAATAAATAATATTTGCAAAGCATTCAACATTTGTGATGATAGTGTGTGCTTGTGTGTATAATCAATACTCTGGGTAAATCACAAAGCAGTACCACACATAACAATCTTAGCTATATGACATACCAGCAAGCTCTTTCATTGGTATCTCCCTCGGCATGCACGTTGATCACCGACTCCTTTTTCATTCTCCATTGAGTTCCCATGTGGTGAAGATACAACAAACAATAAGGAATAAGGAAGTTAGCAATGCGTTTTCATGTCTGGACGCAAAAAGTTAGCAATAGGAATAGGGGAAAAATCATCAAAGAAGTTTTTTGAAAATCTCAATTCAACCCATTTACTTTTGCATAACCTGAAGGAGATATATAAGAGCTAAAGACAAGACCCTAGCAGCCTTTCAAGTCATTCGTTTGATCTCCTCTAAGCTAAAGAATCTAACCTTTATAACCAGATTAAGCACTCAGGAAATATCCATATTCCTAGCCGAGAATCACAACAAAATGGAACATCCAAAGACCCTCGGATACGTCTTCACAACATTAGATTTTGTGATCAAAATGACAATAAGCAAACAGATCAACCCAGGTTCTACTAGACTCTCATGCCTAGAAAAAGAACCCCCACCGTAGTTAATGTACTCCCTTTCCAGCATTTGATCGAACACGTGGCAGGCATACTATCAGAAGGTGTAAAGAGTATGGAGCTGTCTTATTTTTTCTCCATCATTAATGGCATCTATAAAACTATGCGCAACCTAAAGCAGCGGCCAGCATTACACATCAAAATTAAATATTATAGGTCAAACATTTCAAGCTCTAAAAGCATCAAAGCCCAACGAGTTACAGAGGAGAATACTAGTAATCAAGTGCAGATTCATTCAATAATATCTGAAAGGATTAAGAAAGGGAAAACATCACCAGTTTGCGTGCTCTAATAGCCGAACGCACAAATAGTTTCTTGGTCTCACTCCTCAGCTCCTTTCCTTCTCTTCATCTCTCTCAGAACGTTCCTCCTTCTTTCTCTTCCGCAATCGGTCGCACTCCTTCACTCTTCTCCCTTCTCCCTAGTCCATTGCTTCCTCCTCTGTAGTTTCGCTCAGACCAACCTCCACCTCTGCTCTATATACACCAAACTCGTTGACTGAGGTGGGGGTTTGGTCATCAGAGAATCAAAACAGATCTTTCCATTTGCCGCCCTCAATTGACCGCTCGAACCTCAAGCTCTGGGCCCTTGTTCGTTTTCGAGTCTCTGCCTTGCTTCGTTCCTCTGCATATCTGCCATGCTCCTCCTTCAGGACCGATGGTGACAATAATCTGCCATGCTCCTCCTTCAGGACCGATGGTGACAATAGATGTTAGAGATTGTTTGAAAACTAGAGTTTCATTGGAATAAGACTTATAAAGTGAATATAAGAGAGAAAAAACAAAACATATTAAAAATAATTATTGAGAGAAAAATATCAAGTAGATTTAAATATTATTTATTTAATATTTAAAGTACTTAGCACTTGGCGCTTAATCATTTTTTTTCTTTTTAAAAACAGAATTTCAAATAATAACGTTATGAAACGGTACATTCTGAAACAAAATGTTATTTGATATTCTGTTTCAATTTGATAACAACTTTTCAAATACAATGTTCAGAAATGAACATATTCATTAACAACGTTTCAATTTTCTATTTTCCAATATTATAAAAGGATCAGATTAGAGACTAAAAA
Source organism: Adenanthera pavonina (assembly GCA_026686845.1). Classification (NCBI taxonomy): domain Eukaryota; kingdom Viridiplantae; phylum Streptophyta; class Magnoliopsida; order Fabales; family Fabaceae; genus Adenanthera; species Adenanthera pavonina. The sequence goes on from JAIVEN010000009.1 coordinate 7,111,963, forward strand.
ATCTCTCACATTCTCTTCTCTTACTTATAATCTCTCTATTTCGTTCTGTGTTTCGAGATATCTGAAGTTGCTGTCAGATATCTTTGGTGCTTAGAATAACTCCTAGGGGTGATTCATCGGATTCCTGCAGCAAACCTAGTGGAGGCGAAAAACACCTTAAGGACAGTGTGTTATCATACGTTTCTGGACACCGATTATTTTCATATACTGTTTCTAACAATAGAGGGGTCAGATGAGATGAGCCGGCTGATCACTTTCCCCTTCTCCCTCCTCAGTCATTTTAGGGAAGAAGACAACTGGGCAGCTAAGAGAAAAAAGATTTTTAAATTAGAATTATTACTTGAAAATCTAATTTACATTATATTTAAAAGTTTTTAAATGGAATCTTAATTGAAAAATATTTTTTTAAAAATCCTCACTTATATTTTTCCCCATTCTACCTAGTTTATGGATCCTTTTATGTCAAAATTTCTTAAACTATCTTTTTAACAAAGTCTCAATTCTTCATGTAATCTAAATGCTGTCATGTTTATTTAAAGAAAAAAGCTATAAAGGAGTGGAATAAGTAGTGAGAAGAATGTAGTAGAGGAAAATAATAGTGAGATCAGTACTGAGATAGATTTAGATCATATGGAGGGTAGAAATTTGGTTAGAAATATGACTTGAGAAATTTTGACGGAAGATGATCTAAACTCATTTCTAAATACTAAAGAGGAAAGGGATATGGCAGTTTCCTTTTTTAAGGTTTTAATTAATTAATAAGATTTTTTAGCAAGTCACATAACCTTATTTAAAATTTAAACATAGAAAAGCAAATCTACTAAATTAAAAAAGTTAAAGGAAAATTTTTTTTTCTTCTTTTCTCTTTTTTTAATTTTAAAATTAAATTGAGATAAAATCATACTTAAATTTGAGAAATAGAAAATTTCAAAAAAATAAACATATTTTAATCCAACCTTACATTTAAAATAAATGATGAATTTATTTGACATTGAACTAAAGGATTTTTTTTGCTTTTTTTTTTCAATTTTTTGATTTATTTTTTTAAAAAATACTCTGACAAAATATAGTGTATACAAATATAATATTTATAATATATTAAAAAAAACCCTATTTAACTCATTTCATGTTTCAGAAAATAGAGTTCACCCACTCATATATTATCTACCATTATAATGATTGACTTTCAATAAGAGAGTTTTAAAAAGACGTTGTGTTTTTCGTAAAGAAAAATTAAGATTGATACCTAATGGTAACCCTATACTTTTTTGGTCACATGTTAACCCTCTTATTTAATTTATAGTTCAATTAAAAAGACTTATATTAAAGGGATCAAGAGACCATAAGGTGAGCTAGTACCCAATATTATATAAAGTATTAAAAACTAAATTGGTCATTACACTTATTAGGACACTAGTTTAAAGTTCAATAGTTTAACTATCGTTAAACTATAATTAAACTTGTAGTAATAAAATTAATTTTTTTAATTTTATATGTTATATATTATTAAAAAATATTATTTATAAGTTTCATAATCTAATATTAAAATCTAAATAAATTAATATTCATCTATAATCATATTTTGAATCTAAAATAATTAACTAATATTATATTTTCATATTATTTATTAATAAATTGATCATTATTAATAATTACGTATTATAATAGTACTTATATAATATTATAATATGAAAAAAATTTATAAAAAAATGCTATTTAATACAAAAATAATGTTATTTTATTTTAAAAATTAAAAAATTTAAAAAAATAAAAAATTCATAGCGGTACAAGGCCAGTTTGAACTTGGTTCAATCAATTTTTATCGAATCTCACTAATGCAATAATCTTCCGAAGATGCTATTCTTGGAAACCAAATTTAACACTAATTTTTGGCTCGATTTTTAATATATTAATATTATGACTTCTAGGCTTTTTAGTGGGAAATGTACTGGATGGAGGAAGACTTACAAGGGTGCACTGGTCAAGAAAATGATGGAGTTGGTGTTGTAGGGCTAGGAGAAGAAGTCAACGAATCATATTACTTGTATTCATAATTTTCTGATAATGTGATTTTAAAATTTTTATATGAGTATCGCCGGACTAAAATATAGATCATATTTTATAAAGAGATTTTGATATAAAATATACATTATTTTGAGAGACATTTATTGTGTGAATTATTTTCTTTTATTTATACTCCTGCTAGGTAAGAGGAGCATGTATAGGGATATTTAATATGAAGTTGAAATGTTTATATATTTTGGACCAAGGTGATAAATTCATATCAGCATCCATAAAATTATTTTTTTATTCTATTTTATTCGGCTATGAAGGAAGTTGATCTTATTGGAAAGAAGTTATATATTTGAGTTGGAATAGAAAATGCAATTATTCATTACTCTTTGCCTTATGGAGTTTTCACTTTTTCTTCAGCTGATCCTTTTCTTAATGGTAAAGACAACTTAATCATTGGGAATATTTTCGGAGATTATGGTGGGGAAGAAGAACGCCACTCTCTGATTTAAAAAATGTAAAAGACCTCTATATTCCTTTCAAACTTCAAAGATGATGTCTGCCACTACAGTGAAGATGGGAAAATTCTTGTAAAAAGCAAAGGGTTTCATATCCATTTTTCTACTATTAAATCCCTATAATTCAACTACCTTCCTGTCTTTCACACTGTTGGCTCTACTGATCTGTTTTTCGATTGCTCATTAGGTTCGCATCCGAGTGGGATCGAGTTTGATTGGTGGGAGAGGATCACACTGTATCGCTGGACCAACATCGGGAGAGGAGAAAAAGGGCAAAAGAAGAAGCTATTAATGTCTGGAATGAAGGTGAGCGAATAGATTCGATCTAGTAGGACTAGAAGCGCATTGTGTTTTTTGAACAACAAACAGTTGAAAGAAGGTCTTTTTCTACTCGTTTCCTCAGTGAATCACTTGACTAACAGTGAGGGGCTCCACTGACTGACATCACTTTTAACCGTACCCAACTATAGCCTTTTTCCAGAAAGAGACAGATGAAACTAAAGCCGGTAAACTTCATTGCTATACATGCTTCCATTTTTTTTAGTTATTACAAATTGATTTCATTGCTATGCTATGCTTGCATTTTCATAGTACGAAGTATCCAGTATCTGATATTACATATTAATACTTTCAATTGTTATCCTTGCACTTTGATTGCCAATGAAGAATTTTAAATTAAATATACGTAAGGTGTCAAATTTAATTAAAATCTTAGGTATCAGGTCTTTTTTCCTTTTTTAAAATCCAACTACCATTTATATGTTGTTTGGTTGAAGAGATTTGGAATCTGAAACATATCATTTGAGTTTATAATTATTATAGCTAAATCTTTTGGAATACTATTAATCATAACTAGTTTTTTTTAGCATATTTGAAGTTTAAGCAATTTTAAATTTTTCAAAAATAATTTATAATTAAATATAAGGGATCAATAAAAAAAATTGAACTGTAAAAATCTTCTTTCTTATTATAATTTACCTTAAATTAGTTGGATATCAAATATCGTTTGAACTTTGATAAATAAGATTTATTCTTTCATGTTACACAGTTATGATTTTCTATTAAAATATTTTGAATAACTTTAATGAAAATATATGAAATTGATCAACTTTTAATAATTAATAACATATTATTTGAAATCTAGTTGTGAAAGTTCTTATTTATTTATATAATTCAAAATAACAAAGAAATGCATGAATTTACTAGCTACAAAATCATCAATTAGCTAGCTAGGCTACGTTATCATCTTCTCCCACAATTTTCTTTAATCAATTCATGTATCAGTTGCCAATGCCCTTGTGGCATAGTGGCATACAGGTCTCCGCTAGTGGAGAGGTTGCAATATCAAGCTATTACTTGCCCTTTATTTGTTAATAAAAAAAATCATGTATTAATTTAATATAATAAAAAACTCAAAATTAAAAGGAACCTTCTATAAATAGCTTCGTGATCTATGATCATTTGAATATTTGTATTTTTTTTCCCACTGCTCTTTATTTTACATCGACAATTTTCATGTATTCATTTGTCTAATGATTTTTGCTCATTACTAATTCTTATTATGCATTATTGATGTTTTAGATCTTCTGGATTTCCTCCCTCAGTAATCTCAGAACCACTATAATCTTTGGCATTGAACAACTCGCATTGCTCACCCAGGTGACACTTCTTTCATATTAAAAGCATCATATCCACTATTTTACTTTGCTATCAGTCTCTCTCCCCTCTTGCTCTCTAGCTAGTTTGAATTAGATTGATGAACGGTATGTTTGGTTCTGTAAGAGACATTCATATCAACCTTTAAAAAATAAACATTCAAATCATCAATATGCTGTAGCAAAATAGGATAAAAATCACTTTAGAATCGATATATATGATATTTGAGTAACCATTCTGTGTGTGTGTATATATATATATATTTATTTATGCTATGTATAAATTAATCATCACACAAATAATAATTATAAATGATTAATTATTTTTTTTAAAAAAATTACCCATGTTGGAGTTGGATGTTTATGAAATAATGAACCAATCCATCAGTCATATATATATATATATACATATATTTAGCAGTACTTATTTTAACTTCTATATTCTCATTTTTTTCTCATTTTCTTAATATAATTTTTGAATGACTAATTAATCATGAATTTGTCTTTACATATGAATGTTTTGAAGCTATAGACACAAATGTTCATTAGTGTCAAACTCACAAATTAACTTGCTGAATTGACCAAGGTTGATATTCTACTTCAAGAAAATGAGCTACTCCCTTTGTCCCATTCTATCGATCATTTAACATTTCGACACATGAATTAAGAAAGATAATAAATAATATAATAAATTATGTAAATTTAATAAATTATCTTTAATTATTATTCTTTTATGGAGAGTATTAAATGACAATAAAAAATGCATATTATTAAGTGTTTAAGAGTATAGTTAGAAAAAAATTAATTCTTCATTAGTGTTTTAAAATGATAGATAAAATGAAATATTTAAAATTTTTAAAATAACACGTAAAATGGAATAGAGGAGTAACTCGTTTATAGAAATGGATCCCATTTGAACTTGGTAAAAAATGCTTTTGACTCGAAATGACTCGCACAAAACCGGTGAGATTTGGGCAAACTAAATGACCTTAGGGCTCCTTGAGTTTGAAAGGAACATGAGGGTCAACTGGAAACCTGCAAGGGCTACAACATGAGCCCTGGAACCCAATGGTGGACACACATTATTTGTTAGGGTGCTATAGCCCCCAAATTTTTTTTAATAAAAATGTAATTATTCTTTTCAATTTAAAATATAAGTTTTTTTATAAATTTTTTTGTTTAAAATATAAGTCTCATTTAGTAATTTCTAAAATATTAAATATTATTATTCTTATTTTACTCTTATCTATAATTAAATGTAAGAAATATAGCAAATTTTAAATGTAATGCATTAAATATGGGTATTATGGGAAAATAATATATTTATTTGATAGTTTTAATGAGTAAAAGTAACTTTATTGGTTCCTATGCAATAATCCAAATAGAACTTATATTTTGGATCGCAAGGAATAATTATTAGCTAGGGATGGATTTAGAATTTAGCATATGGGAAGGCTAAAAATAGAAATTGTGTGAAGAGTGGGGTACTAAAATTATTTTTCACATTTTCTTGCAAACAAAAAACAAATAAATTATAATGCTCGCCTCCTCTGTACCCGTCCATCCTTATGACATATATTCAGCAATATTTTAAAAATCAGACCAGATTATGAATCAGAAACTTCACCAGGTCACGGTTTTTATGGTTCAACCGGTTGGACCAGCTGGTCGAACCGGTGACATAATAATTAAGTAAAAATAATATTATATATAATAATATATGTATAAAAATAAAATATTAAATTGTTAAGAGAATAAATTTAAGTAGTTTAAGTTCATAATAAATTAATAATATATATTAAATCATTGAAAGTAATGTTAAAACACTTTAACATGATAATATTATATGACTATAATATTATAAAATGACTATACTCTCTTCGTCTCCAATTATAAAAAATAAATAATTACTTCATCTGTATCAAGGAAAAAATAATTTTAGTAGTTAAATTCATTAATTGTATTACAATTTCAATTTTATTTCCAAAATTGCACACATTAAAAGTCTGAAGTAAGACTAATTCATTATTAGTAATTATCAATACAATCTTAATTACTCAAGGGTGTAAAAGAAAAATGATATTAATTACTCCACAAATTTTATCCATGTCTCTTATATTTTAGGATAAAAGAGAGTCTCAAAATTCTCTTATAATTTGCGACGAAGAGAGTATAATACAATAAAACTTTTTATTTTTATAATTAGTAATTTTAAAATAAAATGAAAAATAGTGTTTTACTCTCTAATAATTTTTATAATTAATAATTTTGGTAAAAAAATTAAATTTAAGTTAAATTTTACCTAATTTAAAAAATCATCTGGTTCTCTAAAAATCATTCCGGTTCCCGACTCAACTCCGATTTCATGCTCAAAAGTCGGTTCAAAACGGTCCAATCCAGTTCAACCCCTGAAACGGTCCAAAGCTGAAACCGAGCCGTTCTTTACATCGGGTGACGGTCCAACCGATCCGACCATCCGGTCCAATCCGATTTTCAAATCATTGATATTCAGCCTAGCTCCCCTCAAATTTTATGTTTTGATAGACAACGCTCATAGTCTCTTCTCATTGTACAGTTTTACTACAATATAAATGTAATAAATTTTATTTGAGTTTAGAAAGTATGTTAATTTATCTATCATCCATTTATAAATGAAATGTAACATTCATGATAAATACCTAAATTGATGAAAATTAGTGCAAAAATATAGGAAATTCTTCACATTTTTGTCTTGTTTTTGCCTCCCTTCTTTATTTATCAAGATTATTATTTACCTATTTTTAATATTTTTTATCAATGTTAAAAAATAAAAATTATTCCTGATTTCAGTAACATATGTAATATAATATTAAAAATATTAATTTAAATAATATAATTCTTCATTTTTTATTGTCTTTAGAGGTATAATATAAATCTCTAAAAATGTAATTCTAAATTAATATAATTCTTAATAATTATTCTTTATTGCTTAAGGGTATAATTTAATATTAAAAATATAATTCTTCATTAGTCACATATGTAATATAATATTTATCCTTGTAATTTTTTTCTGCAATTCTTCTTTACTCATTTACAATGTAACAAGAAATATTTGGAATATTACAAAAGGGATTTAACAAATTGAATGGTTGAAGGGTAACTCATCACAAATTATTGGAATTTTCAGTGAAATGAGCCCACCCATTATGTGAAAATAATAATTTTGTAAAGTGACTACTTCAACAAGTTATTGGAATTACCATAGTTTAATTAATAAATTAATAAATAAATACGAAAATTTTAAAGTATGTTATGATACTTTTCTTTTAGTTATATATATATCAATACATTGAAATTATGGTTTATTATTTAAATATTGAACCTATCTTTTTATAAAATTTACTAGAATATTCTTGTGCATCACATGAGATGCAATGCTAGGAGGAACTCAAGAGGACATAATTTTTTATAACTGTTTATTCTTTTTTTTTTTTTGATAAACAGAAGGAGACAAAAGTCTCACATCAACTTCCCAGTATTAATGGGTCTAATACAATCGTTCTTAATCAACACACAAAGAATGTCATCCAGGTCCCCCACAGCATGAAACCTAGGCATGACACTCAGGGCTTGCTTTGCCAAATGATCAGCAACTGCATTAGCAGTACGAGGAATATGATTCACTTCCACCCCCCACTCACGTGCAAGGAAGCCACGAGCTTCCATAATCATACCACAGTTCGGATGCATACTTACGTCTCCTTCATGCAGCAATCTCACGACCTCAGCCGCATCAGATTTAATAATCAGCTTTTGAATCCCTTTATCCCAAGCCATTTTAAATCCCAGCAATAGTGCCCACAGTTCTGCAGCTAGACTATCTCCCCCCATAGCATGGTGCATGAAACCCGCCATAAATCTACCAGTAGCATCTCTCATGACAGCCCCCCATCCCATACCTGCAGTCAAAGAGAAAGCCCTATCTACATTCATTTTCACCCACTCATCATTTGGTGGATCCCATCGAACGTCTCTTTCTCTTACCAACTGGCCATTCAGATTCGTTACTTTCAATCTGTGTCTTGCAAGGTTCAGGCTTGAAAGGATAGACACGGCTTTATTCTTGAGACATTCATTGCTCATCAGTTTATTCTCAAAAATGCGCTGGTTCCTTCATTTCCATAAGAGCCAGCAAATGGTGGAAAACAGCTCACCCCACCCTTCTGTCCTCATCAGTCCTCTATTCTGAATATTCACCTTTAGTCATTCATTCACATGCATGTTAAAGAACCTCCTATGGGTAGATATCCCCACCATGCCCTACCACAGCTTCTTTGTCTATGGGCAGTCACGAAGAACATGTATCAAGCTCTCCAGGCCATTCTTGCACCAAGAGCAAGTCACAACAGAACCCATCCTTCTTCGAGTTCGTTCCTCATTAGTAAGTAACTTGCTGTGCAGAGCAAGCCAAATAAATGCTTTACATCGTTGTATGGTATTTAACTTCCACACCTTCTGCCAGATAGAGTCATTTTCAACTTGCTCCTTCACGATCGCTCCATACGCAGACCTTACTGAGAAGGAGCCATTTCTATCATGTCTCCACCTCACTTTTTGCCGACAATGATCTATGTCAATACCATCAGTAACGTATTTCCTCTCTTGTCATTAATTTGGATGCCACTTTTATCTCCAGATAAGGTAAATATTGTATTATTATGTTTACATAAGTTTACTTCATCCAAACTTCCAATTTTGACACCTAATCTTTGAAATAGTGTCATGCATGGTGGTTAACTCTTCTCCACTCCTTTTCCTTTTTATTTGCATGAAATTTTGAGTGATAATTCGGCCCAAGATGATGCCTTTAATTATTTGGACTCAAACCATTTAATTCTAGGCCCAATTTCAACATATATCGGGTTTTCGGGCTCTGAGTATGTAAATTTTGTCTGGTAAAATTTTTCATGCATAAATATATTTAAAATATAAATTTCAAACTCATTATGACCTTAATTAATCATTTCTAAGCCCATATAATTTATTTTAAAAGATATTTTACCTTATTGAGCTCCAACCAAAAACACCAATAAAATTAGTCTTAGTTAGTTTTTCCTGTAACCTCTTTACATAGAGGATTATTATAAACCTTCTAATATTATTTGGGACTTATTCTTGATTATTTCATGGTCTACTGTATCACCTATAATTAAATCAATTTAGAAATCGAGTGGATTAGGCTTATTGAACCATTTATCCTTTTTTGACCTAGTTTAAACTATTCTTGTCAATAATACTTTTGGGGCTCCAAAATTCATCCTTGGCCTATTAGGATTTTCTATACCCTTATTGGGCCTCTATGAATAGTACTCTTGGACCATTAAGAAACTAGTGCAGTCTTACTGGCTCGGACTCCGATTTTGGCCCAATATCCATTAGACTGAGTCTATGGCTATTTAAGCCTTAGAAAAATCTAGTATCTCTTTTTATGCCCTAATATATTTGAGTTTCCTGATCCAGACTTATTTTCTAATTTTTATTAATTTACAGATTATGAAACTTTGGATCAATTTTCTACCCAATATATTTGTTTTCTGGTTTTGCTTATTAGAGTATAATTTATTACGATAATTTTCCAAAATCGTCTCCTATAACCAGTCTTAGCAAATACTGGACAAATAATTTATTTGAGAAAATGACATCTATGTCCCTTTTTTTTGTCTTTTTGCTAATAATTTTCAATTATGCCATCCAACTTTCTTTGCAATTTGGTCCCCGATTATCCTTTGCAATTTAGTCCCTGATTTGATTTACATAAGATATTTAAGTTCTTTTAATTCTAATTATGCAGTAATTCTCTAAACCAGAATTCAAACAAAATCATAAAAGTTTTGATGTTACATTAACGATGGGTAAATTCTTCTAAATAATCCTATGCTCTTTATTTTCTTGTTGGATTTGCTGCATGCTAATTCAATTCTTATAGTTGATTTGTTTCTACCTATAGTTGTAAGGATGCTGTTGTTTCAATTTCAACGGTTTCTTCTACTTCTTCCTCTCATATTACTGTTGCTCCTCCTGCTACCAAGTATGATGTGTTCCTTAGCTTTAGAGGGGAAGACACTCGTGACCATTTCACAAGTTATCTTTACGAAGCACTTTGCAATGCAAACATTGAAACTTTTATGGATCACAAACTCCACGAAGGAGAGCAGATCTTGCCAGTTCTTCTGAGAACAATAGAGGAATCGGAGATATCTGTGATAATTTTTTCTAAGGATTATGCTTCTTCAACATGGTGTATGGAGGAACTTGTTCACATACTAGAATGCAAAGATAACTATGGAAGGATCGTGATACCTATTTTCTACAACGTAGAGCCATCAAATATACACAAACAAAGTGGGCCTTTTGGAGATGGATTTGCTAAACTGAAACAAAGATTTAAAGACAACCAAGACAAAGTGCAAAAGTGGAGAAATGCTTTGATCCAATCAACAAGTCTTTCTGGATGGGATTCCAAGAACATCAAGTACTATCTAATCCTTCTTTAGTATATTTGCAAATATTTTATTGGATCGTTGCTTTTGACCATCCTTTGATTTGATCATGAGCATTGTCGTAGCTATTTTTAGTTTTCCTTTTTCTGTCTATTAAGTATGCTTATTTTAATTTATATTTGTGCAAGGCCTGAGCCCAAGCTCATTAAAAAAATTGTCGAAGATATACTGAGCAAATTGATTGGCAGGTCATCATGTCATATTGAAGGACTAGTTGGCATTAATCATCAAATTGAGAAAATTGAAGAGTCGTTGATTGAGGTTCGCATTGTAGGAATATGGGGTATGGGTGGTATAGGTAAGACCACACTTGCTAAAGCTGTATTTCACAAGTTGAAAGCACAATTTGAAGCTTTCTCCTTTATTGAAAATGTAAGGGTAGCAACTTGCAAGAATTGGATTGGAGAAGTTACAAGGAGAATGTCTCAAAGAATTATTAAAGGACAAAGAGATTGACATATACAACATAAATTCAAATTTTGTGAAAAGAAGGATTCAAAGGAAAAAAATTCTTCTTGTACTTGATGATGTGGATAATTCAATAACAGTTGAAGATTTAACCAAAGTGTGTGATTGGTTTGGGGAAGGAAGTATAATTATTATCACATCAAGAGACATGCAAGTGCTTAAGAATGCTTCTACATCCACAACATATCATGTTCCGGAATTGGATTTCCATCATGCCTTGCATCTCTTCAGTTTGAAAGCATTTAAGCAAAATGAACCATTTAAAAGTTATATGGAGTTATCTGAATCGGTAGTGGATTATTGTCAAGGAAATCTATTAGCCCTGACAGTGTTGGGTTGCTTTCTTCATGGGAGAGGAAAAGAAGAGTGGGAAAGTGCTTTGAAAAAACTAAATCAAACTCCACACAAGGACATTTTTAATGTTTTGAAATTGAGTTTTGATGGACTAGATAATGATCAGAAAAATGTGTTTCTTGACCTAGCATTTCAAATCAGGAATGGATATCGGATTTCTGTGAACCTATTAATACACTTATATGACTCTTCTATAGATATTGAGGTAAGTGTTTTTGAGAAGAGATCCCTCATTTCGGTTCATCGTTTAAGTGGTATTGAGATGCATGACCTTATAAGAAAAATGGGCCATGAAATTTCTTGGAAGCAGTTATCCTTTGGTGCAGAAAACCATGTTCGACTATGGAGGCATGAGGACATTGATTATTATTTCATTAATAACAAGGTAAGAATTTATTTTTTTTATTATTTTTTCTTGTTTTCTTTATCTTCTTAATTTTTAGATTCCTGGTGGTATGTGTATGTCTACAACATTTTTTTCCGTTAAAATCGTTGGTAAATGTTAATATTTATCTTGAGGTTCTTCAATTTTCTTTTTATTTTATGAATCTTTTTAAAGATAGATTTCTCCTAGCTATAAGAAAACCTTCCTCGATTTAAATGACTAAAATTGCATTATGGTGTAATTTATTTGTCTTTCTAAACTTTAAAATACATATTAGGACTAGTGTTATTCTAAAATATAATTTTAGTCAATAAAGGATTTTCAATGAGTTATAAAATGAACCACAAGTTTGATTTTTCTTTTATTTATTGATGCTATATATATGTATGTGGGTATTTGCATGCACACATGTACATGTGCTTAATATATTTTTGATTATAAGAAGTACTGATTTTATGTAATTTGAAAACGAAGAAACTATTAAAAAAATTTATATTTGCGAAGTGTTTTAAATGAATATTATTTAAGATTATATTAAATATCTGCTTGTGTGTGCGTATATGTGCTTGTATGCACTGTGTATATGAGTTTGCCTGCGTGTGTATGTATTTTAAAAAATTCATTTATTAATAAAAAACGAATTGAAATAATGTTTGAATAAAGTGTATAATAGCATTACTCATATATTTTTTTGAAAGCAATATATTTAGTACTCCCTCTGATCCTTAATATCAGACCCTTTTAACCAAATCACGTGGATTAAGAATTGGAATTAAAATTAATTAACTACCTCGATTTCTCCAAAAATCCCAACATTTTTTCAAAACTACCCTTATTTAATCTCTTTCTCTTTCTCTTTAGATATATTAAATATGAGTATTTTTTGAAAATGTATAATAAATAGTAACTCGTATATTGTAAAGGGTCTTATATTTAGAATCAGCATAAAAGATCCTATATATATAGGACCGGAGGGAGTAGTTGATATCTGTATTGTTTTTGGTCTTTTTTTTTTTACTTAATAATGACAATAATTTTCTTCCTTGATTTGCTTAATAGGGAATTGAGGCAATTCGATGCATATCTTTAGACATCAGCAAGATAAAAAGTAACACGTTGACAGCTGGTAATTTTCAGAAGATGTATAATTTAAGATTCCTTAAAGTTCACAAGTCTGATGGGAGAAAGCCGCCAAAAGTGAAGATTTGTGAAGATTTGGATTATCTTGGAGGTTGTATAAATGTGGCTCATGTTCATTCTTCAACTGCCCTGAGCAACCTGACCGTTTTATCTCTAGAGCATCACAAAGAGGCAAGGCATATAAAAATTGGTAGCACTATTAAAGGTGGAAGTTCGGGGTTATTAACTGTCTCCAATTTTTTCTATCCTCACAATTTCTCATTGAATAAAGTGACAATGAAGGTCTTTGTTTCTGACGATGGCAATATTATCTCTGGTATTCGATTTAAACATGTGTTGGCGCCATTATCAAAGTGCAGGGACAATATAGAGAGCGCAAAGTTAAAATTGGGGACACAAAATTTGACGTCTTTACTTCCGTTTGTTAGTAAAGTTTATTGGTCAGATAGTCCCATTGAGTTTGGGAATTTTAACCAACATTTTGACTATCTTCATGCTTGTTTTTGCCACTTGCTATGGAAAGAATTCGGTGTAAAGATAGTGAAACGGAGAGTACAGAATTGGGTGGTTGGGCCATTGAGAAGAGAAGGGGTTTATGACAATGAAAAGGAGAGGACATTGGAAGTTTAAGAAGAAGAAGAGCTAATGGGACAAGTACTGGAATGTTGTAGTAGTGACAGTAGTAGTAATACACTATTAACAAGAGTTCCCAACATCATCACTCGCTGGTCAATGTTGACACAACTGAAATTGGACAAGAGTCATATTATTGGGAATGCAGGTGGGAGCATTCCTCAACTTTCAGTTTTGAAATCACTTGCAGAATATGATTGTTATCGCAAAAGGCTTCAACCTCTCATAGATGTCACGCTCTCTTTGGATATTCCAGCTGCAGATTGGGATAGCGGGGGTGTTCTTTTCTCATATCCCGCAGATGTGGCTGAAGGTCCGGATAGATTCCTTCTATCTTGTGCAAACAAGCTTATTAACATACCCTTTTATATATCTGGTCACACGATCCGTTAAACAACGGCCGCCTCTTTTTTCCTGTGGTCTGCGCTTCTCTGTTCCTTGCCTTTGATCCTTTCAAAGTATTTATCACTTGTAATTATGTTGTTATTAGAATCAGGATCATGTTTTCTTTTTTCTTTTTATTTGTTTTTTTTTCTTACCTGTTTGGTTACGAAGAAAACAGGGGAAGAAAAAGGTAAACAACAGTTTTGCCTTGTTTGTCTCATTTTCTCTTGCTTATATTGATATATTGAGACCGGGTCCAGCTTCTCCAAGACTTGAGAAAGCAATTGTTGGCTTACTGTCAAATGGTACTTTCTGTTCTTCACTGTGTAAATTTTAATGAAGTGACTCTATCAAGCATTTTTACAATGTAACAGAATGGAAACCCACCTAGAAAGAAAGGCTTGGATGAATCAACTGATTTGTTGTCATCTTATTCCTCTTGGAAATCTTGTAGCAAACTACAGTTGGTGCTGGGTAGAAGAGATTATATGAAAGCAGCAATTGGTAGTGTCTTCTTATGCCTCTTGGAAATCTTGTAGCAAACTATGTGTATGCTATATTATGTTTGGTGGCTTTAGTTACAAGATACAGGGCTGGGAAATGTTAGATTGAACTTGCAAACTGTATTTTCAATTTTGAAAATTTTCATTATTGGTGGAAGCAGTTGTTAGAAAGTTAGCGTTCAGTAATTTATTTTATTAGATCTATACTATTAGCTGAATAACGTAGTGACCACTTGTTCTTATTTATCCAGTAACTTTAACCATTGATCAGTAAAGTCCTTAGCATAAAGATTTTGATCACTCTCCCACATAACAGTATTGATTGGAAGTTCTGATTGGATTGGCCAGCACAAGTAGTTGAAATTGAAAAGGAAAATTTGTTTACCATCCCCAATTTTCCATTTCAAATTACTTGCAATTTAGGAAATAGCCCTTAATATGTCCTTGCGTGCCATCACAATGAAGTTATGTGCTTAAAGATTAGAAGCATCCTCAAAAAGATGAGTTGAGACCCCAATATACTTTATAAGGAAAACACCTTCTGTCACCAATGTGCGCCTAGTCAAGTGGTAAGTGGTTTGGTCAGTATTTCTTGGGGTCGAGATTTTCGGTTCTCGAGGGATGCAGCATCATTAAAAAATTAAGATTTTAAATAGATCTTCCCATCGATACCCATGAGCTGCCCTATTAGTACCCCATGAGCTACCGTAAAGTTATACACAGCGGGATCCGGATTAGTTTGAGGCGAGTAATAAACCTAGGATACCTCATGACACCGGGTGATAAAGTATAAAAAAAAAACACCTTCTATCAATTAATGTTAGTAACCTCCCTGTATATTTTGCTAATAAGTCTCCATTAACCTCCCTGTATATGTCGCTAATTAATAATTATTGCACGAAGTTGCAGTATGCACTATAGTTTTAAATAGTATGATTTATTTCACTACGCCAGATTCAGGATTTATTGGTGCTGAATAGTTGGCGTTTATTTAGAAAAACGCCAATAAAAATCAAACCAAGCGTATTAGTTTGCGTTTACAAAATAAACGCCAACTAAAGTTCAGTTTTAGATGGCGTGTAAAAAATAAACGCCATCTATTTTTGGAACTTTAGATGGCGTTTAAAAATAAACGTCATCTAAAGTCATAATGGAAAACTAAAGTTGGCGTTTTATGATAAACGCTAACTAATTTCAGACTTTATATGGCGTTTATAAGAAAAACGCCATCTAAATTAATAAAATAATATAAATTATTAGATGGTGTTTATTTCATAAACACCAACTAAGGTCCACCGAAAATTTTTTTTAATTTATTTTTAAACTTTAGTTGGCGTTTAATATTGAAACACCATCTAAGTATAAATTTCAAATGGCGTTTATGTGATAAACGCCATCTAAGTTATGAATATTAGATGGCGTTTACATAATAAACGCCATGTATATTATATTTAGTTAGCGTTTAATTGTTAAATGCTAACTAAGTTGTTTTAAATCTCTTCTCAGAACCCTATATCGCATTTTCTCAGAATTGTGCCGTCTTCATTCCCACCATGCTCTGAAGCTGTTCCTTTGCCATAGCTCTGTTCTGGCACAGCTCTTCGGCCACCACGCGTCGAAAGTTTACACTCTTTCCTCTTCCACCACGGCATTGTTCCTCCGAAATCCCCTTCAACCTGAAATCGCTTGATCTCGTAGCGTCTCTCCCTGTCAACGGTCACGGTGAATGGAGTGAAAGAGGCCCAGTTCCATTCTCTCAGAGGAACTCGAAATCCCTCCCAGACCCAACAGCGAACGGCGGCCAGCTTTGAGGTAACCCCATATTGTCCCACTGACGCTCTAATATTCATGGCTGTTTCTGTCAAATTCATATATGAGTCATTGCCCATATTGTAATTTGTTTTCCTTTTCAATGCTTGATGGCAAAGACTTCATTAGTTCATTGAAGAAATGTCGAAACCTGGATCCCCAAATATACTATACAATCAACCACCATATTATCTTGCTTTTTTTTTAATACAATCCATATATCTTGATTTTGTTTGTTGACCATTATGTCTATTCTGTATCAAACTGTTCCTAATTGGGCTAAAAGAAATTGAACCACCGAGAGCATCTCCATGAGTGGTAATTTGATTATGTATGAGTACCCAATACTCATCATTTTGGGTGAATTTGGACCGTTTAATTTTAATTTACATGTTTTAGATTTATAGTTTTTATTTTAATTTTTTTCTATAATAATAGTGTTATTTTACTATATATATATATATATCTTTCCTTACTCATACATGCATATGTGGACGCACCACCAAACTACTTTGTGGTTGACCTTCATTTAACTTGTTGCTTCACTTGTATGAAGGTGTCATTGGTGCGCTTGTTTCATATTGACAGAATTTGTAGTGCTAGCCCATCAGATATCTACTTTGTCTGAGGTATGCTTCCTGATTATGTTTATGTAAAAGTTTTGTATTAGTTAGCTACGTTAGGTGATTTTTGCTAAGTGGTTAATGCTATGGTTCTTTAGTTGTTATGCTGCCGGTTTGTCTTTCAAAGTTATAATTTAGTAAATGAAAAGCTATGGATAGTTAATTTGGATGGTTGGCAACATATAATTGGAACTCTTTTTTTGTCTATGTTGTTGAATATTTTTGCTAGTTAAGGACTTGAAAAGTAACATATGCTTTAATAAATCAAAAAGTAAAGTTAGGAAAAACAAATAATTGTAGTACAATTAATGAATCTAGTTTTTTTTATGTAGCAAGAATATTAATGTATTAATCATGGGGTTATGATATTTAATCCATATGAAATAACGTAGCCTGTAAGTTGGTGTTGTATTGTAGAATTATTGGGAGGCTCAACTTGGGAAGATCACTGCCAAAATTTATACAAAAGTTATAAAAGGTTACACAACTTAATAAAAGTATGGATCGGAAATGGATGTCTGCGAATCGTTTGACTCAGGAATATTGGGATGGAGTGAAAGAGTTTGTTAGGTTTGCAGTTGAGCATGCTGATAACCCCGAAAAAATTATATGCCCTTGCTTGAAGTGTTGCTATGGGAGGCTAGTTAGTGCAACTGACTTTGAATCACATTTAATTTGTAATGGAATTGATTGAAGTTACACACGATGGACAAGGCATGGTGAGATGAATAATGATTATAGCAGTAATACGTATAGTGGGAGCTATAGATCGAATGATTTCGACACAAGCACACTTGAGGCCGATCGTCTTGAAGAGATGACCAATGTGATTGAGGATGAACTTAAGGATTGTCCAGGGATGTTTGATAAGTTGAAGAGGGATGCAGAAAATCCATTGTACTCTGGATGCATTAAGTTCACGAAATTGTCAGCTGTGTTGAAGCTATACAACTTGAAAGCAGGCAATGGATGGAGTGATAAGAGCTTCACAGAATTGCTTGCACTTTTGAAGGATATGCTGCCAAAGGATAATGAGCTTCCTAGCCGAACATATGAGGCTAAACGAATGTTAAGCTCTATAGGGATGAGCTATGAGAGGATACATGCTTGTCCTAACGATTGCATCTTATTTCGGAAGGAATTTGCATCATTAGACAAGTGTCCTAAATGTAATGCCCAACGTTATAAGAAGAAAGAATCGAGTCCAGTGACGCATGTACAACAGTGTGGAGAATGCGAAGCTCTTGACATGGCATGCAGATGATAGAATTAAAGATGGGAAACTTAGACATCCTGCAGATTCTCCACAATGGAAATTAATTGATCGTGACTATGAAGATTTCGGGGCAGAAGCTAGAAACCTACGTCTTGCATTATCTACTGATGGAATGAACCCGCATGGTATGCAAAGTAGTACACACAGTACATGGCCCGTGATTTTGGTGATTTATAACTTGCCTCCGTGGCTATGCATGAAGCGAAAATTCATGATGTTGTCTTTGTTAATTTTTGGACCTAAACAACCCGGAAATGATATAGATGTATACTTGGCTCCACTAATTGATGACTTGAAGCTATTATGGGAGAGTGGTGTAGAGGTGTATGATGGGTATAGGAAGCAAGCATTCAATTTGAGAGCTATGCTATTTGGTACAATTAATGATTTTCCAGCGTATGGGAATTTGTCTGGATATAGTATCAAAGGAGAATTTGGTTGCCCTATATGTGAAGAAGGCACACAATCGATTCGGTTGGAGCATGGTGGGAAATTTGTCTTTCTCGGGCATCGGAGATTTTTGCATCAAGGACATCGTTATAGAGGGTTGAGAAAAGCATTTGATGGGAATATAGAAGATGGAAGAGAACCTGTTCCGTTAAGCGGTGAGGACCTGTTTCGAAAGGTACAACATTTGACTAACAACTTTGGGAAACCTTTTGCCAAACACCTTAGGACAAGTGGGTGGAAGAAAAGGTCAATTTTCTTTGATTTGCCATATTGGAAGTCCTTGTATGTGAGGCACTTCCTTGATGTGATGCACATAGAAAAAAATATATGTGATAGCATTATTGGTACGTTACTCAATGTGAAGGGAAAGACCAAAGATGGTAAGAAGGAGAGACTGGATTTGGTTGCTATGGGAATTAGAGGAGAATTGGCACCGATCAAGGACAAACGGCGTACTTATCTTCCACCAGCTGCTTATACTTTATCTAGAAAAGAAAAAGTATCTCTTTGTGAATTCCTTGATGGAGTTAAAGTTCCGGAGGGGTACTCATCAAATATCAAGAACCTTGTATCTATGAAAGACTTGAAGTTGAAGGGTCTAAAGTCTCATGATTGTCATGTTTTGATGGAGCATATGATGCCGATGGGTATACGATCCATATTGCCGAGAAAGGTGCGAGGGACAATCACGAAACTATGTTTCTTTTTCAAGGCTATTAGCAGCAAAGTCATTGACCCTAGGAAGTTGCCCACATTGCAAAGACAAATTGTTGTCACTTTGTGTGAGCTTGAGATATATTTCCCGCCTTCATTCTTTGACATGATGGTTCACCTAACAGTACACCTAGTTAGGGAAACACAAATGTGTGGCCCAACGTATATGAGATGGATGTACCCGATTGAGCGTTACATGAAGATATTGAAAGGGTATGTGAAAAATCAAAGTAGACCAGAGGGATGTATTGTTGAAAGGTACATAGCCGAAGAAGCTGTTGAATTTTGTACTGAATACTTATTGAGTGTTGATAACATTGGGCTTCCAAGGTCTCGTCACTTGGGTAGAACAAGTGGTGAAGGGATTCGGGGAAGTGAAATAGTTAGTATCTCTAGGATACAGTGGGAGCAAGCTCACCTGTATGTCTTGCACAACTCGGATGAGGTTGATGAATATGTGGAAATGCACAAGGAGAGAATTAGAACCTTGAACCCTAATAAGAATGAGAGTTGGATATCAAAAGAACATAATCGACTTTTTATACATTGGTTGCGTGATCACATCCTCACAGAGTTGGAGAGGACTTCTAGTTCAGTTTCGGTCAGGTTGAAACAGTTAGCTATGGGTCCAAGCATGTATGTACGATCTTACACTGGTTATCTTATCAATGGGTACACGTTCTATACAAAAGAGCAAGATGATAAGAGTATAATGCAAAATAGTGGGATAACCCTTATAGCTTAATCAATGCATATATCTAGTGTTAAAGACAAAAACCCCATTTTTGCACCCATGTCATACTTTGGGGTAATTGAGCACATATGGGAATTGGACTACATCTCATTCCGGGTACCTGTCTTCAGTTGTAAATGGGTTGACAACAACAACGGCCTCCGAGTTGATGATTCAGAGTTCATTCAAGTGGATCTTAATAGGGTGGGGTATAAAGATGAACCTTTTATTTTAGCATCCCAAGCCCAACAAGTGTTTTTTGTCACTGATCCTGCTAATAAGAAGTGGTCAATTGTTATGCTAACGAACAAAATAATTGACACCTTTGATGATGGTCAAGACTATCAAGGTGCATGCATTGAGGATGATCCTTTCCATGAGACATCACTTGATACTGATCCTGGTAGAGATGATACCCTTTATGTGAGAGATGACCATTAAGAAGGTACTTGGATTTGGAAGAGGTGACGGATTAGTGAACATCTGAAAAGAAAGAGGAAAAGGTTTGAATTATCGAATATTTTTTATTGTTTGCCTTAGTTTGAATTTTATTTCCTTCGACATGTACAATTTGCTTTACAGTTTTATTGTTTGCCTTACGGTTTTATTAGTTTTTTTTATGTGTTGTATTTGCTTTAAATTTTTTTTCCTTCTTTGATATCTTACATGTTTGTTGGAATTTTATTGTAGGTAAATGGCATCCCCTTCTGCTCATGATTATGATCGTGGTGCTGATAATGGTCAAGAAGAGCTACAGAAATATATCAAACAGCACCGGCGTGGCTTGACTGTGTTGAAAGAGGTGATACACGCCCGACACACTGGCCAAAAGATTCATGTTGAATGGAATCGCAAAGGCAATCCAATACAAAAGGATGGACAAAAATTGAGCAGTTATATTGGGGTCGCTGCGAAGTTGAAGGTTCCAATCTCCCATCCTCACAGGGATTGGAGGAAAGTCCCTGATCCTGTGAAGAATAGTATTTTCGAAGATATAGAGGTAATAATATAGTATGTCATTTGATTATAATGTGTGTACATATATACAGATAATAATTCTTTTTGGTAATGCATGTTGCAGTCTGCTTTTGACATCAATAATAGTCACAGGAGACACATATATATGAAGGCTGGTGTCGCACTCCGAAATTTTCGATCCATTCTCACTAGATTCTTCTTGAGAGATGCAGCTGGCAACTTTGCTGTTCATCCGCTTCGGTTGTTTGAGTTGTACATTACACAGGAACACTGGAATGCTTTTGTTGCTAGGCGTCGTGAAGAATCTTTTCAGGTAAACCATTTCTGTCATTGTTGGTCTTAAATTAATTATAGTACATATATTTAGTCATTGAATAAAAGTTTGCTTTGTTGTGTGCATTATTAACATAGTATGTCATATCATTGAATATTCTTATTGCGACTTTTTTGGTGGACATAAACCTAATCATATTTACTTTATCTTAGTTTTTGTTACACTAAAACTAATATTCTGCATAACTTTTCAGAAATTAAGCCAAGTCAATAGTGACAGAGCCAAGAAGCAGCAATACCCATATAGAGGGGGTCGTTAATGATACCATGGTATAGAGGTTAAGATGGTACGTGGTTTGATAGTTGATTGTTCTATGAATGACACTTATGTTCAAATACTGACACATTTGCCTATTTATGATCAAACAAGCAATCAAAGGAGGGGTCAGAAGGGAGGGAAATCGAACGCCATGAGCTATGGATAGAATCTCGCAAGAACAAGGATGGGATAATTGACAATGACAACGTTCGGAAAGTTGCCGAGTCAATAGTTAGTATTATTGTATTATATATTTTATTTACATATATATTTTCAAATACTTAATATTTAGTTGCAAAATTTATATTTTGTTTCTCTTTCTTCCACAGAATGAACTCTCTAATTCGATGCCTCAAGCTAGTGAGCAGGAGAGCGTTGGGCAGGACATACTTGGTAAGGCACTGGGGGTCCCTGAGTATCCTGGTCGTGTTAGGGGTACAGGGTTTGGTGTGACACACAAAGCCTTTTTTGGGCCTCGATCATCATCAGATGTTGCAAAGGTTGCCCGATTGGAGGCTATTGCTCAGGAACAACATCAGACTCAATCTCAGATGCAGCTCCGATTAGCTGAATTGACGAACATGGTGCTTCAACTACAGGGAACGCAAGGGACACCACCAGTGTCGGCTAGTGCCAAAGATAGTTGCACTGTTACCCCTCACGATCTCCCTCAGGTAATTGCTATCATGAACAAGTTAAAAGATAACTTTTTTTTTACCCCTAATAAATGGTTGATTTCTAATGCATTGATTGGAACAGGGTCAATCATATTGCCAGCTATGGTTAGAAACACCTAATCGATGTGTGGTTGCGGAGGGGTATGTGCATAATAGCCCTGAAGAGATGCTTCACAATGCACCCGTACCTGCAAATCATCTACAAGTGTCGATTGAGGTAGTTAGGGAGGAGGGTACCAGGTTGCCTGTTCCTGCGGGGGATATGGAAACAATAGGAATGGCATTGGACAGCTTCGTAGCATGGCCCGCACACCTCATCACTGCTGCTCCATTAGTAAAGGTATGTTACTTGACAGTATACTAACTTGATACTAGATGTCTTGAATGAGCCACTACATTCAAAGGTTCATATTAGAGGACCTATAGACATATACTATTGTTATGTGTATATTAAGGTGGTTAATCTCAAAATTTCCCACTTTGTTGCTTAGTTGAAGGGGAAGAGTAAGGTCGGAGTGTCAGGACATTCGAAGGAATCAGTAGCTCCACCACTCATGCAGCCGCCCAGGCATCCAGTTCCAGACACCTTTCGAAGGATGATTGTCAAGTTTCTACCACATTCGCTTAAGGGCAAAGTCGAAAAACGTGTGAAATTTGCCAAGAACATTTATAATAAGGTAATATTTGAAAGTATCAACACTGAAATTGTTGATTACATCATCCATCGGAAGTGGATTGGGGTTGCGAATGTTAACTTGTACATAAGGTACTTGATATTAATCTATTTGTTTTAATTTTTTTCAATTTAGGCCTTCATATTAACCTATGTTGCTTTTTTTTGTTTCTAAACTTTAGATACCTCTACGAGACATTTTTGGAGCCTTGCAATCTTACAAACAAATTTATATTCATCCATCCTGAAGAGGTTGCTGCTTATGCTTCAAAATTGCCGGACAGTAAGATTACTGAACAGCAGCAGTTAATTGCGAATGCATTCACTGCAAGGGCTGACAAAGATGTCTTATTCTTGGTTTCGTATCATAATGTGTAAGTAAATTCTCAGGATTTAATGTATTTGACTTCATCTGCTGAATTATAATTTCCTAATGACACTGGTTATTTTTTCATAGTGGACACTGGATGTTAATTGCAATCAATCCATTGGAGCCAACTCTCTATTTTTTGGATCCTTTGAATTATGATCCGGAACTTCGCGAACAAATGATGGGGATAATTAATAAGTAAGGAACCTAGATTTATTTTTCATGTTTTTAATGATTCATACTTATATGTAATAATTCAAATTAGCTAGGTTTTGCTTAGTCTAACATTTTTTATATTTTATGGTTAAACAGTGCTGTGTCAATATTTCGAGCGGGCCGGGGTTGTAGAGATAATCATAAGGGCAAAATGGTAAAATCCGTACCTTCCTCGTTATATAAGTGGCAGAAGATACGGGTATGTATAAATTTATATTTAATCAACAATTGTTGAGATTAATATTTCTGTATTGTATAATTAATATAAGTTTCCTCTTTAGTGTCCAAAACAACCAAATGATAATGACTGTGGATACTATGTGATGTTATTCATGAAGGATATCATCACACATGGTCATAGCATAATCCCAGACACGGTATGTAATTTTATATTTACATTAAGGCTTATAAAATTTTTCCATTTTCGCTTATTTATAATTTTTTAATTTACAGTACTTCCCTGACACCTCTTATTCTGAGTACTCTGATACGCAAATGGAGGAACTCATCGAAGAGTGGTGTAACTTCGTCCTTGATAAGTGCCTATGAATAGAGAGGTAAATTTAACCATGCTGCAATTTAAAATTCTATAGTTGCTTTCTTAATTTGATTATTTCTACTGTGTGGCATCTGTGAGAATTATATCAATATTAGTCATGGAATTTGTCAACAGGGTTACTGATGACATAGGATTGGTAAATAGTTTATCGTTGGCTATTTTGCTGAAATGTGTGATTTTGCCATGGTTACCACAGGATTCTGGCAAGTTTATACTCAGGAACTGTCTATATTTGGAACTCCCAATCTTAGGTACCTGAAAATTTTTTAATTGAAATCCTGTGTATTGTTATAACTTGTTAGTGCGTTTTAGCCAATGGAGGGTTGTAATAATTATGGTGGATATATTGCAGTGGAATAAATTTTCTTGTGTGCCTTTTGCATTCTTCTATTCAAACTGACAGATTAGAATTGTGAAATTCATAACTATGGCTCTGGATACCCCATGTTTGTTTTCACCATTTCCTTGGCCAAGTCTTTTGAGGTTACTGAGTTACCAGGTACATGATCCTTGTTTTTTCTTTAGCAAACAAATTTTTACCTGTACTGCCAAAATTGTTTGAAAGTGTATCTTTTCTCACTATTATTATAACTCAAAATACCACAATGGAGCTCAAGTACAGCATGCATGATTTTGCAGTTAGGTCGCCAAATTTGTTGCACGCAAACAGTGGGTGGTTGCTGGAGCAAATGATATGTTCATTCATGTATATAATTACAACACAATGGATAAAGTTAAAGTTTTCGAGGCACATACAGATTACATTAGGTGTGTGGCAGTTCATCCTACCCTTCCTTACGTGCTGTCATCATCTGCTGATATATGCTCAAAAAGCTTTGGGATTGGGAGAAAGGCTGGGTTTGTACTCAGATATTTGAGGGGCACTCTCATTATGTGATGCAAGTGACATTTAATCCTAAAGATACTAACACCTTTGCTTGTATTCTTGGCTTCTTCCTGCACATTCTGTTGTCAATAACTGAAATTTATTCATGGTTTTCTTTTTTCTTTTTTTAATTAGTTTGCTTCTTAATTGATCACTGGAATTTCCACTGGCCGGTACTATAAATATAATAATATATGTTACTCCATCTTGTTATGTTTTACTCCAATTTCTGGGTTCACTGGATCTGGTTGATAATGAATAACTGTAGGTTGTGTAGCGTAACAGTAAAATATAAAAAAAAAATAATGATAAAAAACGTTGGCGTTTAATGGTAAACGCTATGTAAGATCATAAAAAACATTGGCGTTTATTGATAAACGCCAACTAAAGTTAGACTTTAGTTGGCGTTTTTGTTCCAAACGCCAAATAAAACCTTAATAAAAATTGGCGTTTATTGATAAATGCTAACTAAAGTGAGACTTTAGTTGGCGTTTTATTTATAAACGCCAACGTTTCTTCAGTATTTAGTTGGCGTTTGAAACAAAAACGCCAACTAAAGTCTCACTTTAGTTGGCGTTTATCAATAAACGCCAACTAAATACTGAAGAAACGTTGGCGTTTTTCAAACGCCATTATATTTTAAAGACTTTCATCAGCGCATTATTAGATGACATTTTTAAAACGTCAATAAATTTGAAAAAAAAACGCCAACTATTCCCAAATTTGTAGTAGTGTTTCAAATTCCGTGTAAATGTAAGAGCCTAATATAATAACTCCCTCAATTTTTAAATAAATAATTGGCATAATAAATTTATATACATAGATTAAAAAAACTAATAAATAACTTAAAAATTGATAAAATGTGATATATTTAATAATAATATCCTTATTAATTATATTTGTAAGAATTTTATTCTTTAATATCTCATTTTTTTTCATTATTATTTAAGGCTAAAATTATAAAAAATTAATTAATATTATATTAAAATTTTAAAATGAAAATTATTTGGGAATGAAATAAAATGTCTAAATTGTGAGGAAGGAAAAACCGGATTAGATTGGCCGGTTTGACCTGGAACCAGTGTCAAGTTTAGTCTGGTTACAGATGAAGATGGGCCATTTCAATACTAGTGCAAACTGATACAAAATCGGTCACAAACGAGTCAAAAATCAGTACAAAACCGGTTTGACATTTATTTTTATTTTTTTAAAAAAATTTTAAAGCATTTTTAAGATAAAATAATATTATTTTTAGTACTAAGTAGCATTATTTTGTGTATAAATTTTTTTCTATATTATAATATTTTATAAGTATTATTATGATATATAATTATTAATGATGATAAATTTATTTAATAAATAATATGAAATTAAAATATCGATTGACTATTTTGATTTCAAAATAGAATTAAAGATAAATATTAACTTGTAAAACTTATTAATAATATTTTTAATTTTTTATATGATATATAAAATTTAAAAATTATTAAATTTATTTTTTATTTTAGATTGAATATTAATTTTATATAATTCTGAATAAATATCTTTTTTATATTTTATTTTTATTATTTAAAATATATTAATTTATTCATAATTGATCCGACCATTGAATCTTGGATTGATGTCTTAACCAATTCAATTGACTCCAAAGGAAAAATGTAAAGAAAAATAAAAGATGGAAAAGAGAAGACGGGGGAACCAATTGTTTATATCGCTTTGATGGACTTGAAGTGAAGACCATAAAAACCACTAAACATAATATTTTTTTTTAACTAGATTTCAAGTATTTAAAAGAATAAATCCCCCACACTATTTATAGCCCCCTTCACTTGGCATTTAGGGTCCGTTTGGTTCTCTGTTTTGTAAAATTAAGTTAAGATAAATGAAGTTTGTAAAAATGAAGTTTAGATAAAGTAAGTTTGTTGGAAGTTGTTATGTTTGGATATTCTTTTTGTAAAAGTAAGTTTGACAAAAATTCTGTTTGGATGATAAGGGTTAAAAGTACTTTTAGATGTATAATATAGAGTAAATTTATTTCTCCTTTTTCAAAACCCACGTTTTGTTAACTGAAAAGTAACTTTTCCCCTCCTTTTCCAAAACCACAGTTTAACCCACTTTTCATTTTTCAAAAAGTCAGTTTGCAAAACGTGGGTATTTGGCCAAACACATCTTTTAAAAAATCATGGTTGGAAACCATGGTTACGTTTACAAAACGTGGAACCAAACATGCTCTTAATCATTCCAAAAGTGGCTGGGGAAACGTGACATTAATACTTTAACTTTTGAAAATGCAAAGTAACAAAACCTCATTAGTTGTGAGTTCGACATGACCATTTGACCATAAAATTGTTCATTTATTTTGTTTGTTCTCTTCCCAAAGTAAACTAATTTATTTATTATTATTTTCATTTGAAACACCAACTTGTGTTTTAAAAAAAATTGAAAAGCGACAATAATAAACTAAACATCTTTGAAATTTTACTTATAAAATTTTTAATATCATTTTCTGAGTTTGGGTCTCTCCCTCTGTTGTTTTTTTGATAAACAGTTTGGGTCTCTTGTAAAACTAAACAGGTGTGTCGACAGTGTATAGGGATCGATCTTAATAACGATTGTATAAAGATTGATATATATAATTTTATCTTCTCAATGTTACAGGAATATTTTGAATTTATAATTGTATACAATATAAATAGTGATTTAAAAAATGAATATAAATTTAAAAAGAAATAAATAATTTTACCATTAAAAATTAATTAATAAAATTTTAATATTATTTTATTAAGTTTTGCTAAACAAATTATCAATGTTAATGAAAATCTTCAATCTAAAAATATAGAGTCACATCATATCATGCTATTTATTATTTTTAGACTGTATAGTGCCACTACAAATCATCAACATATGGGGCAACTGAAGCAACATGGCAACGTGTTTTAAAAAACGTGTTTCTCTGAAGTTGTGCGTCGACGTGACCTGTTGTACTGTGAAATTCACAGTTTACTTTATTTAGTTTTCTTTACTATGTAGACTAATTCATCTATTATTTTTTTATTTTAAACATCAATTTGTGTTCTAAATAAACGAAGAGTAACAATATTAAATTTTAACATCTTAAAATATTTAATTTATAAAATTTTTAATATCATAATTATTTTATATTAATTTTGGGTGATTGAAGGAAATCATTTTCTAGACTGAAGCGCAGTACAATGAGGCAACTGTACAACCCGGCATCACAGACACGCTTTCTTCAATGATAAAAGGAAAAAAAAAAAAGAAATAAAAAGTGAAAGTGAAGGGCAAGTTCAGAAGTTGCCACTTTGGAGATCTTGTGAGCTATTTCTTTCTTTCGCTTCAAACTCCTCCCGATCCATCCAGTTGAATATATATGCTTTTCATTCTTCTCTTTTTTCATCCTCTTCTTCACCCCATCCATCTTTAAATTTTCACTGTTTAAATTTTAGTTTTTTTTTTCTTTACCAGGGAAGCTACTGCTAAAATTTTTCCAGTTTATTTACTTCTACTGTTGAATCGCTTCCTTACTGTTATCTTCTTTCACTTGTAGATTAAGCCATCGACAAGTAGTGATCTCTTAAAAAATTGCGTGTGCTGAAAAAAATAATCTTTTATGTAAGAAGTCTCTTGCTATTTCATTCTGATCTGTTGAGTATTTTCTATTTTGTATAAAAGAAAAAAATTCTGAAAAGAAATTTATATCCTAAAAGAGACACGGAAGCAAACAAGCACCTAATGCTAAATCTTCATTCCATGCTCATCACAGGAGTGATCTGGATTGTATAGTTTCAATCTAAATGATTTACATTTAAATATAAATTATTTAATTTTAATCGGTCCAGATTTAGGATATGTGCTCATCTGTCTCCCTAATGCTATGCTTTGTCTGTTTAAGTTCAGTAGATTCTACAAGCTACAGTATACTTATTTTATTTTATATCTATGGAATATTTGTTGGTTTGAATTTAAATTATTTATATCAAATGCAGACAGTTTCAATTTTATTTTTTTTATTTTAATGCCTTATGAAGAATATTCATGCGAATTAAGTATATCGGTACATCCTAATTTTCTTAAAATTTTAAAAACATATTATTGACGAAGCTCATTCCTATACTATTTTAAACATTTTTTTTTTAGAAAAAATCTTCTATGAAGCCTAAACTAATTTAATGTGAAACGCTAACTTTTCTTTTTTGCTCTTTCTATCAAATTATTCAAAAGCCAAAGCATATAATGTACTCAACACTTGAAGTCGAGTGACCAGAGCCCAATTTCACGTTGCTGAAAGTTGAAGCAAGAAATTGGTGTCACATGGATGCAACCATTACTTTAATGCTCATAGAAGCTTTATTGATCTTATTGGATATAGAAATTTATAAACCTAACAAATTATTCTCTCCTTTACTTGATCATGTTATTCATCCTCATGGTGTTGACGATAGGTGACTTCTAAATAACCCCATACTACTCTATATTTTCTTTTTTGATCTCCCTATTTATTTATTGATTTGTTTCTACCTATAGTTGTAAGGATGTTGTTGTTTCAATTTCAACGGTTTCTTCTACTTCTTCCTATCATATTGCTGTTGCTCCTCCTGCTACCAAGTATGATGTATTCCTTAGCTTTAGAGGGGAGGACACTCGTGAGCATTTCGCAACTTATCCTTACAAAGTGCTTTGCAATGCAAACATTGAAACTTTTATGGATCACAAACTCCACAAAGGAGAGCAGGTCTCGCCAGTTCTTCTGAGAACAATAGAGGAATCAGAGATATCTGTGATAATTTTTTCTAAGGATTATGCTTCTTCAACATGGTGTATGGATGAACTTGTTCACATACTAGAATGCAAAGATAACTATGGAAGGATTGTGATACCTGTTTTCTACAACGTAGAGCCATCAAATATATGCAAACAGAGTGGGACTTTTGGAGATGGATTTGCTAAACTGAAGCAAAGATTTAAAGACAACCAAGTAAAAGTGCAAAAGTGGAGAAATGCTTTGATCCAATCAACAAGTCTTTCTGGATGGGATTCCAAGAACATCAAGTACTCCCTAATCCTTCTTTAGTATATTTACAAATGTTTTATTGAATCGTTGCTTTTGACCATACTTTGATTTGATCATGAGCATTGTCGTAGTTGTTTCTAGTTTTCCTTTTTTTGGCTATTAAGTATGCTTATTTTAATTTATATTTGAGCAAGGCCTGAGCCCAAATGTCGAAGATATATTGAGCAAATTGAATGGCAGGTCATCATGTCATGTTGAAGGATTAGTTGGCATTAATCATCAAATTGAGAAAATTGAAGAGTTATCGATTGAGGTTCGCATTGTGGGAATATGGGGCATGGGTGGTATGGGTAAGACCACACTTGCTAAAGCTGTATTTCACAAGTTGAAAGCACAATTTGAAGCTTTCTTCTTTGTTGAAAATGTAGGGGAACGACTAGCAAGAATTGGATTGGACAAGTTACAAGGTGAATGTCTCAAAGAATTATTGAAGGACCAAGCGATTGACAAGTACAACATAAATTCGACTTTTGTGAAAAGAAGGCTTCAAAGGAAAAAAAATTCTTTTGATACTTGATGATGTGGATAACTCAATAACGGTTGAAGATTTAACCAAAATGTGTGATTGGATTGGGGAAGGAAGTAGAATTATTATCATATCAAGAGACATGCAAGTGCTTAAGAATGCTTCTGTATGCACGACATATCATGTTCCGGAATTGGATTTCCATCATGCCTTGCATCTCTTCAGTTTGAAAGCGTTTAAGCAAAATGAGCCATTTAAAAGTTTTATGGAGTTATCGAATTGGGTAGTGAATTATTATCAAGGGAATCCATTAGCCCTGGTAGTGTTTGGTAGCTTTCTTCATAGGAGAGGAAAAGAAGAGTGGGAAAGTGGAAAACCTAAATCAAGCTCCGGACAAGGACATTTTTAATGTGCTGAAATTGAGTTTTGATGGACTTGATGATAATCAGAATAATGTGTTTTTTGACCTAGCTTTTTTGACCAAGGAGTATTTCGTTGGATTACTGTCGACCTAATAAGGCATTTATATGATACTTCTGTACATATTGAGATAAGTGTTCTGAAAGAGAGATCCCTCATTTTGGATTTTTCTGATGGCATTGAGATGCATGATCTTTTAAGGGAAATGGGCATTGAAATTGCCAGACAACAGTTACACTCTGGTCCTGGAAACCCTGTTAGACTATGGAGGCATGAGGACATTGATTATTTTTTCCATCAATAACAAGGTAACAATTTTATTTGTTTATTATTTTATCTTATTTTCTTTATCTTCTTACTTTTTAGATTCTTAGTTTTATGTGTTTGTCTGCATGTTTTTCATTCGTCTGTATCTTTGGTAAGTGGCAAAATTTATCTTCAAGTTAATCTGTTTTGTTTCTATGTTTTGAGCTTTTCCTTTTTTTAGTTAGATTACTCCCACAAGAACACCTTTCTCGATTTAAATGACTAAAATTGCATTAGAGTGTAATTAGTTTGTCTTCCTAAACTTTAAAAAACAAATTAGCCTGGTGTTATTCTGAAATGTAATTTTAGTACGTAAAGGATTTTCAATTAGTTAAAAAATTATCTTCTGACAAAAAAACAGTAAAAAAAAAGACCCAAAATGTTGTTTTTTCTTTTACTAATTGATTCTGTGCAAGTGTGTATAAGTGTATACACAGTACGTACGCGTCTACCCAAATTTCATGAAATTTGAAAACAAAGAAACTATTAAAAAATTTATATATGCCAAGGATTTTAAGAGAACATGAGTTGTTTAAGATTATATTAAATATCTGCGCATGTGTACACTTGCATATTCATGCATGCATGCATGTGTATGAGTTTGCTTGCGTGTGTATGAATTTTGAGAAATTCATTTATTAATAAAAAAAATTAATTGAAAGAATGTTTGAATAAAGTGCACAATAACATTACTCATTTAGATTTTTTTTTTCTAAAAGCAACATATTCAATTGTTCAATTATGTTTCTTGTCATTTTTTGCATAATAATAATTATGTTTTTCTTGATTTGCTTACCGGGGGATTGAGGCAATTCGATGCATATCTTTAGACATGAGCAAGTTGAAAAGGATTACATTGATAGTTGGTAATTTCCAAAAGATGTCTAATTTAAGATACCTAAAATTTTATGGGAAAATGCTTCCAAAAGTGGATATTTGTGAAAATCTAGATCATCTTCCTCAAGATTTGAGGTTTTTGTATTGGGAAGAATATCCTCGACCATCAGTGCCATTAAGCTTCTGTGCAGAGAATCTTGTTAATCTTGAAAGGCGTCGTAGTGGTCTCCGACAACTTTGGGATGGTGATCAAGTAAGTGTTATTTGTCCTATGCTACATCTAAGCTTTTGTTTTTTTGGTCATTGTAAGCACCCATTAAACTTTTAGATGTCTCACGCACCAAACATTGAACAAATAATTTCATGTCACGCTTGTTTGCTTTGCTTTACTATTTTTAAATAATGGTTAAATAGCTGTAGCAAGCCGTAGGAAGTAGGGATTTTCAACACCAACAACCGAATTTCAAGCTTTCTGGACCTTTTTGTTCTTTAAATTCGGTTCATCTTCAAAATGCATTGACTTATATTTCTTTAATAATTTCTTATTTTTCTTTGTTGTAAGAGAAACTCATCATTGAATTGTTTAGTTACTAATTTATTTTCAATGGTTTTTTTTTATCAATATTATCCAAATCTACAGTTTATCGACTTAAGCTTCTCAGAACATCTCATTAGAATCCCAGATCTCTCTCAAGCCCCACATGTTAAATGGATATATCTTATGGGTTATGTAAATTTGGCTCAAATTCATTCTTCAACTGTTCTAGGCAAGCTTAACTGTTTATATCTAGAATATTGCAAAGAGCGAAAATATATAAACATCAGTGGCGCTATTAAATGGGGAAGTTCGGGGTTAGTGGCTGTCTGCAAATTTTTGGACATAATAAATTCAAATTCCATAAAGTGACAATGAAGCTGTGTCTGACGACGGCAATATTATCTCTGGCACTGGATTTAAACATGAGTTGATGCCATTCGAAAAGATATCAAACTTAAAATTGGGGACACTAAGGCTATGTTTGGATTTGCTTCTCAAACTCAGTTTCAGTCCAAAACCAATTCTTTCATCTTTTTGTTGATGTTTGGTTGTTAAAATCAACCACATTGCAGCCGTGAATTTTGGTGAAAACGGGGTTGAATGAGAAGCAATCTATTTGTTGCTTTTCAGTTTGATTCTTTATTTTTGCCTACATTTATTTTCAAGTCAGATAAAAATAGATCAATAAAAATGAGAAAAAATAAAAAAATTAGGAAAATAAAATTTCCATAAAATTTTTCCTATCCATTGACTAAAATGTCCCTTCAAAATTTTAATTTTTATAGATCCTGACCTGTAAAAAAATATTATATCAGATATATTATGTTCTCAATTAAATAAATGCAGATTAAATTTTAGTCCAAGTAAATTAAATTAATCATGAGATAGAGTTTAAGCTCAATTTAGAGGAAAATTATGAGTTTTGTGAAAACCAATTTTCAAATAAATCATCCAAACATAAACACATTAGTCCAAAACCAATTTTTATCATAACTACGTTACAAAACCAATTCTACCAAAATTCATTTTTAACTAACTGAAAACCAAACAGGCCCTAAGTTTGGCGTCTTTACTCACAATTGTTACTAGTCTCTCATATTCTTAATATAACATCCTTTTAATTGAATTATGTGAATTAAGAATTGAAATTAAAACTAATTAATTATCTTGATTTCTCAAAAAATTTCAATATTTTTCTAAAACTATTTTTATTTATTCTCTCTCTTTCTCTTCATATATATTAAATAGGGATATTTTTTTTAAAATATATAATAATTACTATCTCGTATATTATAAAGACTCTTATATTCAATATCAGCAAAAAAGTATAGGACCAAAAGAACTAAAGTTAAATGGTTAGATAGTGTAATTGAGGTTGGGAATTTCCACCAACATTTTGACTATCATCATGATTGTGTTGGCTCCTCGGTTAGATGGAATGAGTTGACAATGGAACAGAGAGTACAAATCGGTGCGGTTGGGGCATTGAGAAGAGGATGGGTTCATGCTGATGATAAAGAAGAGGGAAGGACATTGGAAGTTGAAGAAGAAGAAGAAGAAGAGGAGGAGGAGTTAATGGGACGGGTACCGGAATGTTGTAATAGTGACAGTTGTTGTAATACACTATTAACAAGATCAGTTCCCAACATCATCACCCGCTGGTCATTGTTGACAGAATTAGCAGTAAAGAAGAGTCATGCTATTGGGAATGCAGGTTGCAGCCTTTCTCAAGTTTCAGTTTTGAAATTAGTAGCCCAATCTGGTTATTGCAAATGGCGGCTTGAACCTCTCTTAGATCTTACGCACTCTTCGGATATTCCAACTGCAGATTGGCATTACCCTGGTGTTTCTATCTCTTATTCATATGGATGCTTTCCATCACTCCGTAAGTCTGGCACAACTACTTACTTGACTCTTTTTAGGGAGACATTTGATGATGTTCTTTTAGAATTCAAGGAATATACCATTAATTTTACTTTTTAAAATGTCGTTCACGGAGGCCTTTCTTTCAACTTTATGGAATCTAACAATTGTTAATGTCAATATTGCATCCACACTAAAAACAAGTGAATAAATTTAGTGAATAAAGAAGAGTGATATTATTGGGAATTAGCAGGGGTGGAAGCATTATTCAACTTTCAGTTTTGAAATCACTTGCAAAATCTGATTACGCTCTCTTTGGATATTCCAGCTGGCGATTGTTGTTTTTCTCTCATATTCACCATCACTACAAAGGGGTGTATTTCCATATTTTTGTAATGCTCTGGACATTTCTTTTTGTGATGGTCGTGCAGGGCCATAGTATTTGTAGTGTGCTTGGGCATAACATTCGAGGGATTTCATCATATTAATTATTTGACTGAGCATCATTTATTTTTATTGCTCATTTTCTTTTTGGTGTTAAATCACTGAGTATTCAGTAGGCACATTGGACTCTAACTACACACGCTCATAAGTTTTATATTTTGCATTAACATTATGTGGAGAGAACAAAAAATGAAAGTAAATTAAAATATATTTGCTTTGGAAAAAATTTAGATTCTAAAAATTAAAGTATATTGTTTATATTTATAACTTTTAATTAACGAAAAAAACGCATATTATCTGTAACTTAAATATGAAATCATCTGACATTCATTTAGTGTAACTTGGAATATTTTCGTAATCATACAATTTTAATGATATTTATCAAACATTAATTTTAGTTTTTAAAATGTAATTCTCAGAGGCCTTTCTCACAACTTCATATATAAAATATAATTGTTAATATCAATGTTGCTTTACACTAACTGCTCCATTATGTGTTACTATCTTTTTTTTTTTGGCCAGTATCTATTATGTGTTGCTATCTGTATGTGTGTTATGAAGATCTCTTTTGATTAAAAATTTTTAAAAGCAAATGAAATAAGTACATTAGTCGTTGTTCAACTTTTCTATAATCCCTCTTTCTGAATATCTTTCTTACTTTCTTCCTTTCTGTTCTTAATGGTTAAGACAACATATATAATCGTAAGGAATATTTTGCAGATAATGGTAGTACAAGTAAACAACGCAACTCTATGATTTAAAAATGTACAAGAACTCATTCCTTTCTAAGATCATATCTGCCACTACAGTATAGGAATTAAGCTTTACTCTCCTTCACAACTCCTTTGATTCCAATAATCTATTAACTATTAATTACCCCAACTTTAAGAATTAAATTTCATTATGCTTGCTCATTTTATAGTAGTGAGAAGTATCCAATATTTGGTATTATACATGAATTAATTTAAATTCCATACACATCGCATTTCAAATGAAAAGGTGTTCTTTTCACATGATTTTTTTTTCTTATTTATAGGACTCAGATTTTGAAATCTTGTTTAAGAAATATCAAATCTCTTTTATCCACCCTAATTGTCATTAGTTGCATTATTTCGGTGGACATGAGCAAGACAGAAAGGATTATATTGCCGACTAGTAATTTATAAGTGAATGGACTTATCTGAATATAATTATTAAATCCTCTTTATGCAGAAATAATATTGACTGCATGAATTTTAGCAGTAGGACTAATTTGTTTTACTGCTGTAAATTGGATGGTATTGCCATCTGTTTTCTTGCCTTTTAACCAAACATTAAGAACATGACAAAATCTCAGGGAGCATTCAATACAGAAAATTTTCTCGGAATAAAAATGAAAAAGAAAAGTTTGCAAATTTTATGAACTGACTGCATCATGGGTTTTCTGGTCTGATTTTTATATGTGATAAATGACTTGGATGAGGGCCTGCACTGGAAACATAATGGTTTTAGCAACAACAGTAGTAGACTTAAGATCAGGGCAAGGTTGATAGGAGCTGACAGAACCATTTTGTCTAGTTGTACTTAGCTTACTCCAAGCACTCACAATACAAAAGTTGATATGAGATTTTCTGTAAAAATACGTCAATAACTTGCCTGAGAAAACTTCCTTATCTGCAAAACTTGTCTTTTAGGAGAGTTAATACCTAAATTATTATGTGTCAATTGTTTGGTTCATGCAATTTAGAGGATGAAGGTAGTGTCAGCACAATTGAAGTTCTACCAGATGTTGGGCCTACTATTTGAGCGAACGCTATTTCACAGATGGAGGCAGCGATTAATGGCTGCGTTATCAACTGAACTAAACAAGCTGCGCACTGGAAGCGCATCTCCAGGTATATTTCAGGGTGTCATGAGCCATTACTGTTTGGTTTATGTGATTGTTAATGATCGGCTTACTTGTAGATGCATGATGAATTGTCTCTACAAGAATGCTTGACCATATGATTGTAGAAACTGGAGGAGTAAAGAAACTTTGAACCTAATTTTAGGAAGTCATCTCTGCACTTCTCAACGTTAGAGACAGAAACTGCTGGCTAGAATTTTGGAAACCCAGTGGAGGATGGAGAGCTGGACTTAATGCTGTTCAAAATGATGAGGTGGAAGTTGATGGAACATGTAGATGACTTGTCAAACTGCTGGAGCACATGGATAAAAAGAGCAAAGTAGAGGGCTGAGGGTTCAAAAACTTAAAACTCGGTATTCATTAGCTCGAGACTATGCCAGAAAAGGGTTTTGTAGGCGGTTATTTTTAGCTATTATTGGCGGTTATAAACCGCTTACTATGCGAGTGCCAACGTAAAGTGGACACTTTTGTGGGCGGTTAAAACCGCCAACAAAGGTTGGATTTCGTAGGCGGTTATATAGATAACCGCCTACGAAAGTCCACCTTTGTATGCGGTTATATAAGTGACCGCATACAAAAGTGGATTTTTGTTGTAGGCGGTTAACTTAACAACCGCCTACAAAATGAATTTTGTAGGCGGTTATAACAAATAACCGCCTACAAAAGTACCCTTTGTAGGCGGTTATCCAGATAACCGTCTACTAAATTTATATCTGGATAACCGCCTACTAAATTTATATATTTTTTAAAAAAAAATTTGAAAGTAGTTCAGTCTCGTATCAAAATATATGCAACCTGTTAAATCCATTAACAAAAAATAAAATGTATTACATTAAAAAGTATTTACAAATTAATATCAATTTACATATCATACATAAACAATACATTGACACTACAAAACGATAAAATAAGAAAAAACAACATCTAAACAATGCTTCAAACACCATAAATAAAATGTCATATTGCAATACATGAAAATTATCTAGATAGAAGGTTAGGCTGTCGAGCTTCATACAATCCCAAATCTGCTATCCTAGAGCCTCCACCAAAGTCATCCTTCCAAATTTACTCTTAGACGAGCTCCAATCAACTCCCATGAAGAAATTTAAGCTCTTAATAATGGCCCTTCCCTCTAACTAACCAAATACCTACAACACAAAAACGATTCACATTTATGTTTTAACCAATGTAATGGCATGGGAATAAATATATATAGTTAAGAAAGAATAAGATGTTGAACCAAGATATGCAAATTACCAATTATTTTCTCAATTGAGAATTTTCATTTCAATGAAAATATCAATTAGTATATTGCACTTATTTTCTCATAGGAACCTTGCTATATGTTGCTAGCATAATACTAATAACACTGCACTAATGTGGAAACAGAAAATAGACTCCTTAGACAGGAGGTTACATCAAATATAATCACAACAATATCTCACACTAGTGCCAATAAGACTCACTCAAAAGTTAACAAACAAACTTCATAGTAATACACCCACTGTGACACAAGAATGACTCACCAAAATTTATTGGTAACAACACTCTGATTGAGATGAGTTTGATACTAAAGTTCTATGTATTGATCAAAGAAGAGAGAGAGAGAAAGAGAGATACCAAGAACAAAAACTGCAACTCTCATTCCGCCATGCTTCTGAGGGTTTAAAGGTATGCCTCTCCAACAACAGTGATATATCTTCATTTCTTTCGGATACTCCTTTCTTCCCTCCATTCTCTCTCTCTTTCTCTCAATATAATCCTGGGCCTCTTATTAAGAAGAAAGAGACAGATCACACAACTGAGACTTTGGCTATAAAGAAGGCTTCTTGTCTTACTCTAACGCTTAATTGTCAGGGAAAGATGATGTTTGTTTTTGAATTTA
Source organism: Adenanthera pavonina (assembly GCA_026686845.1). Classification (NCBI taxonomy): domain Eukaryota; kingdom Viridiplantae; phylum Streptophyta; class Magnoliopsida; order Fabales; family Fabaceae; genus Adenanthera; species Adenanthera pavonina. The sequence continues at coordinate 7,150,847 of JAIVEN010000009.1, forward strand.
TAGTGCCAACCTAAGCACTAGTCTCCCCTTAGACTCTAACAGAGAAAATAATAATAATAATAATAATAACAACAACAGAAGGAAAGAAAGAAAGAACGGGCCATGTGAATATAGTCCATCACCAATAGTTATCCACTTCTGTGTGGAGAAACCTAGCAGCTTCATGAACAATGATACAACAACAACCCATACAGCAGTACATACATAGCTTTCCCAGCAAAATCAAAGCCCATCCATCATTTGAAGTACAATTTGTTCTTAAATTATACTTTATATTACACTTTAGCAATGCTCTTAAGAGCCCCAAATGGAAATTAAGAACATTGGGAGTTGGGACTTCCTCACCAAATGATCCAAAACAGAAAAAGTATGATATAATCTTATAACATATTATAAAACTATATACTTTAAAAGTTTAAAAAGAAATCATAAAATACCAGATTTTTCTCAACAGACTCTAGCAACAACAAACTAATCAATTACTCCGATCCCTCCTCATCCTCCTCTCTAGTTAGGTAGATTTCAGCCACATAATCACTCCACTCTGCGATGACTTCATTGATTTGATTTTTGGAGTACTCATCACAGTAGGTATCCGGGAAGTACTATACAAGTTAAAATATCATGAAGAAATTAATAAAATGACATTACTAAAAAATGGTCAAAAGTTATAAGCATTAATGTAATTGCATGAAATGGAATTACATACCGTGACCGGGATAGAGCTTTGGCCATGCATTACGATATCTTTCATGAATTTCAGTACATAATATGCACAATCGATACCATTAGCTTGCTTCGGACACTAAACAAAAATATATACATACATATTATATATGAAGATTAATGTCAATTACAATAAATAATTGCTTAAATATTATTCTATAAATACCTTTATTGATGTCCATTTATATGATTGTTGCTTCTTGTCATTAAGCTCTCGGTCTGCTCGAAACATCTTCACAGCACTGTTAACCATGAGAAAAGAACATTAATATAAGCATAACTTTGAATTACCATGGAGACATATACAAAAGTTAAACAAAAAACTTATTCTTACTTGTTGAACATTTCCATCATTTGGATGCGGTTCTCTGGCCCTGTTTGTTTTCCGGAGTCTAAATAATATATTTTTGGCTTTACTGAGTTGATGACAATCAACATCCAATGTTCTCTGACGGAAAAATAATTAACATCAACAAATTATAACTGGGCAGTTCACAACAACTAAAGTCATCATTTAATATTTTAGCAACAAGTTACTCACCCTTGATGAAAAGGTGCCAAAAATAATACTTCCTTATCGGCTCTTGCCTTGAACACATCCGCAATTTCTTGAGATTGTTCTGTGATCTTCTTCTGGGGCATCAAACCTCTACAAAAAGATGATATATCTTGGGGATGGAGGAACACAAATTTGCTAGTAAGATTGGCAGGGACCAAAAATTTTTCATACAAGTACCTAAAATGAAAAAAAAATTGTGTATTAATATCACACTCAAATGAAAGGTTAGTTGGAAAGTAGTTCATTTATGTTAGTTTGAGTACCTAATGTATATGTTAATATTCGCAGCCTCAAGCCATTGATGATCCACCATGAATAGGATAACTTCTTCGGTGATCATTTCAGTTATCCTTTTATTATAGATCCCTATATCATACTCAATTTCTATAATCTCCCATTGCCCTATGCTCACTAATCCTTTCAAGTACTTGCGGCTTTTCCTTAAATTAACATTAGGTCCGGGTAGTCTCTTCATCGGTGCAATGATTGACTCTTTGGATTGCCCGGACCCTAGAACACGCTTTCCTTTTGCCTATGCAACAAAGTTGGTCAATTTGGGATGAACTAGTGATTACACAGTAGCAAATTATAATAAAGTGTCAATTGACATACCTGTACAGATGGAGCAAGGGTAATGAGGTTCATTGGCCATGCTACATAACTACCCACTGCTTGTCCTACCTTATCCGCATCTTGGGTAGGAATTGGCAATACAGCATTCTCCTCTTTGGGGACATCAATCGATACTCTCACATGGCCTTCAGGTAGGGCTTGATTGTGAATAACGCCTCCTGTGTTTTCCACATGCCCCTCTGCAACCACACGTCTAGTAGGGCGATCCAACCATAATTGACAGTATGATACGCCCTATACCAATAGCAAAAAATAAGTTTAACATGTCGAAAAAAACTATGAACTTGATTGGAAAAGCAATTACCTCAGGGAGATGCTCAAATGGAAGAGGGCAGCTATCCTTGACACTAGGGCTTGTTGATGCGACCTGTGACGACTGTATTTGCTTCAGCACTGCAGCTTGTGTTTGCACCAAATCTGTCAACATGGCTAATTTTCTCTCCATCTCAAATTGAGTTGCCTCTAATTGAGCAACCTTAGTTGCAGAGTATGACGATGAGCGGCGTTGAGTCCCAAAATATGCTTTCTTAGAAATGCCAAATCCGGCACCTCTAACACGACCAGGGTGCTCAGAGAGCCCTAATGCCTTGCCTAGCACATCAAGCCCTGTGTCTTCCTCAATGCCTTCAGGCATGGACTCTACAAGGGTAGCCTGTGAAAGCAAAAAAATAATAAGAAATATATTATTTTATAGAAATATATTATAAATGATTGAAAATGCAAATAATAATGTAAGACTTACAATTTTATCACAAACTTGTTTGACGTTTTCATTGTCAATAATCCCTTCCTTGTTCTTTCTTGATTCTGCCCATAGCACATGACGCTTGGTTAAAGGGCCACCTTCAGATCCCTCTTGAGAATGCTATGTAATAACATAAATAACTTATTTGTAAGTATTTATAAGGAAAATATATTCATATAAATAAGATCTATAGACACGTACCATCTTATCCTCTATACCCGAGTATCCAAGACGGCCAGCTCTATAAGGGTATTGTTGACACTTGGCCCTTTCACTATTTTGCTGACTTAATATCTGTAAAAAACAAAAATCTTAAATGAAATAGCTAGACACATATAGCATTAGCATAGAATTAACAACTAACATGTAAAAAAGGATTACTTTGAAAGATTGCTCACGGCGGATACCCGTAAAAACATCCCAGTCTTCTTGCTTTATGTAGACTTCAAATAATGGAGGTGGATGCTCAAGGATGTTACCATCTGGATCTCTCAAAAATCTTTTTGTAAGGATATATCGAAAAGCTCGCATCGATACTCCAGCCTTCTTATATATGAAATCTCTATGGCACTCATCGATGTCAAATCCCAACTGCAAAACAAAGTACCAAGATTAATTTTAATAAGTATAACCACATAGGAAAAAAACATTATAAGATAATTATAATAAGCTGTTTACCGCTATATCCTTGAAAATCAAGTCTTTCATAGCCTCAGGGACTTTCCTCCAGTCCTTCCATTGGCTACTTGCTATAGGCACATTCATCTTCGCAGCTATCCCAATATAGCTACTTAATTTTTTTCCACCATCTTTTATTGGGTGGCCTCTACGATTCCACACCACATGGATCTTCTGACCACTATCTCTTGCCCGTGAGACCTCTTTCAAGACGGTCAACCCACGATGATGCTTCTCTAACTCTTTCTCAACCCGTTTGTTAACATTACTGGGATCCACATTCGTCGAATCACTATCATAATCAGAAGAGGAAGACATTTACCTGTAATATCAATCAAACAAACAAGACATTAATACATAGAAAGGAAAATAACAAGATTTAGGCAAAAGTTCACATAAATAAGATGAATAACACAACTAGTAAAAAATTCAAACACACAAAATTCAAACTCAAACCTTTTCCTCTTTCTGGTTTGTCTTCTCTTTATGATCCAAATACCCTCTTGATGATCATCTCTCATATACAAGGCATCATCTCCAGTATAATCAGTATCAATTGATGTCCCTACAAAAAGATCATCCTCAATATCTGCATCTTGATGACTTTCAATATCTTTTTGGTTGTCAATTATTTTATTTGTTAACATAACAATAGACAACTTCTTATTAGCAGGATCGGAGACAAAAAACACCTGTTGAGCTTGGGATGCTAAAATAAAAGGTTCATCTCTATACCTCACCTTGTTAAGATCCACTTGAATGAACCCTGTTTGATCAATTCGAAGATCATTTTTGTTGTCAACCCACTTACAACTAAAGACTGGTACCCGAAACAAGATATAATCCAATTCCCATATGCGATCAATTACCCCAAAGTATGTCATATTTGCAAAAATAGGGTTTTTGTCTTTGACACTAGAAATATGCATTGATTGAGCTATAAGAGTTACCCCACTATTTTGCATTGTGCTCCGATCATCCTGCTCTTTCGTATAGAATGTGTAGCCGTTAATAAGATAACTGTTGTAAGATATGACACGCATGCTTGGACCGTTAGCTAACCATCGTAACCTTTCTGAAACTGAACCAGGATTTCTCTCCACCTCCAAAATAATGTGATGTCTCAACCAATTTATAAAAACCCGATTGTGTTCCTTTGATATCCAACTCTCATTCTTGTAGGGGTTTAAACTTCTAAGTTTCTCCTTGTGCATTTCCACATATAGCTCAACCTCATCGGAGTTATGCAGAACATACAAATGAGCTTGCTCCCACTGTGTCCTGGAGATGCTAACTATATCATTTCCAAGGATCCCTTCCCCATCTGTTCTCCCAATGTGACGAGACTTTGGAAGCCCAATATGATCAACATTGGATAAGTATTCAGTACAGAATTCAACAGCTTCTTCAGCTATGTACCGTTCAACAATACAACCCTCTGGTCTACTTCGGTTTTTCACATATCCTTTTAATACCTTCATGTAACGCTCAATAGGGTACATCCATCTCATATAAGCTGGGCCACACAATTGTGTCTCTCTAACCAAGTGAACTGTTAGGTGAATCATCATGTCAAAAAACGAAGGCGGGAAATACATCTCAAGTTCGTACAAAGTCACAACAATTTGTCTTTGCAACCTTGGCAACTTAACGGGGTCAATCACTTTGCTACAAATGGATTTGAAGAATAAACATAATTTTGTGATTGTGCCTCGAACCTTTTTGGGCAAAATAGATCGGATATCGACTGGCATCAAATTCTCCAATAGAACATGGCAATCATGAGACTTTAAGCCCTTCAACTTCAAGTCTTTCATAGATACAAGGTTCCTAATGTTTGAGGAGTATCCCTCTGGGACCTTAACTCCATTAAGAAACTCACAAAAAGTGATTTTCTCCTTTCTAGAGAGAGTATATGCTGCAGGAGGTAGATAAGTACGGCATTTCCCCTTCACCGGTGCCAATTCTCCTCTTATTCCCATTGCAACCAAGTCCAACCTTGCCTTAACGCCATCTTTGGTCTTTCCCGGCACATTAAGCAACGTACCAATGATGCTATCACATACATTTTTCTCCATATGCATGACATCAAGGAAGTGTCTCACATATAAAGACTTCCAATATGGCAATTCAAAGAAAATTGACTTTTTCTTCCACCCACTAGTCCCAAGGTGTTTTGCAAAAGGCTTCCCAAAATTGTTATTCAAATCCTTCACCTTGGCAAACATATCCTCACCACTTAATGGCAAAGGTTCACTCCCTTCTTCTGTACTCCCATTGAAGGCTTTTTTCCACCACCTGTAACGATGTCCCAGAGGCAAAAATCTGCGATGTCCTAGGAAGACAAATTTCCCACCATGTTCCAACCGTATGGTATGTATGCCTTCTTCGCATATAGGACATCCAAACACTCCTTTGATACTGTAACCTGATAAATTACCATATGCCGGAAAATCATTAATTGTACCAAACAGCATAGCTCTCAACTTAAATGTTTCTTCCCTATATTTGTCATACATCTCCACACCCTTCTCCCACAATAGTTTCAAATCTTCAATTAATGGAGCCAAATATACGTCTATATCATTTCCAGGTTGTTTGGGTCCGGAAATTAAGATAGACAACATCATAAACTTCCGCTTCATGCATAGCCATGGTGGGAGGTTATAAATCAACAAAATAACGGGCCATGTACTGTGGGTACTACTTTGCATGCCATGCGGATTCATTCCATCAGTAGATAAAGCAAGGCGCAAGTTTCTATCTTCTTCCCCGAAATCTTCATATTCACGATCAATTCTTTTCCATTGTGGAGAATCTGCAGGATGTCGAAGTTTTCCATCTTGAATTCTTTCATCTGCATGCCATGTCAAGAGCTTTGCAATTTCTGCGCTACTGTACATGCGTCTAAATCTAGGTATGATGGGAAAATACCATACCACCTTCGTTGGACTCGATTCTTTTTTTTTGTATCGTGGGGCATTGCATTTAGGACACTTGTTTAATGATGCATATTCTTTTCGGAATAAAACACAGTCATTAGGACAAGCATGTATCCTCTCATAGCTCATTCCAATAGAACATAACATTCGTTTAGCCTCATATGTTCGGCTTGGAAGCTCATTATGTTGTGGCAGCATATCTTTCAAACATGCAAGTAATTCTGTGAAGCTTTTATCACTCCATCCATTCCCTGCTTTCAAGTTGTATAACTTTAACACAACTGATAATATCGTGAATTTAGTACAACTAGGATATAATGGTTTTTCTGCATCGGCTTTCAACCTCTCAAACATCTCAGGACAATCCTGAAGCTCATCTTCAATCGCATTTGTCATCTCTTGAAGACGGTCATCATCAAATGTACTTGTATAAAAATCATTAGATCCAAAGCTCCTACTTGTCCCCAAATCACTATACCCATCATTTGTCTCACCATGTTTTGTCCAATGGATATAACTTCGATCGATTCCATTACACACTAAATGTTCTTCCAACTTATCTGAACTAACTAGCCTTCCAAAACAACACTTTAAGCAGGGGCATATAATTTTGTCGGGGTTATTAGCATGCTCAACTGCAAACCTAACAAACTCTTTCACTCCATCCTAATATTTCTTACTCAAACGATTTGCATGCATCCAATTCCGATCCATAATGTGTACAAATTTCGGCAGAGCCTCCCCTAGAAGTTGATGGTTCCAATAATTCTACAGCAACAACTCACAAAAAGTTAGACTCATCAATTATAAGCACTAGCATCTTCCAACCAATCCCAGATAAACTAAGCTATCTTCAAACATAAGGACTGTCTTTATTCTAGGAGATTAAAGTAATACATGATTCAACCATGGACTATTTCTGGCAACCATAAACTAATTTTTAAAGAAAATTCAGTAGCATAACAACATAGAAATGAGAGTTTCCCAAGCCTTAAGCCCTTTATTCATACAAAAAGTAGTAAATTTCAACCAATCATAGCAGCAACCATGTACCCAATCATTTCCAATCATCAAATTACTTCTAATTAATAAAGTAATTATATTTCATCTATTAGATATTCATACATGGCATTATAATGATATAGTTCAAAAGGAAATCGGCAACATAACGACTTGGAAAAGAAAGTTTCCTGGGCTTGTTGAAATTTGATCAAACTATAACTATCAAATTTCATTCAATCATTTCCAATCAAAACTTAACCATATGACTTCCTTTGAAGATATTAACATGCAAATCAAACATTGGTCAATTAGTATAACAATCATTCAACACCACCATTTTCAACAACTTTGAAAGCAAGAATAACGTACCTTATAACCTTGTACTATACTATCCCCTTTAGTTTAGCCCCTTATTTTGCTGCCTCAAAGCTTCTAAATTAAAAAGCTAATTGAAATAGCTAATATGTAATAACCACAATGACATGTTCAACCTGCATTACATAAGAGTATAAAGTTAAGAAAAATTTCTAAACTAGTTTAATATATGAAAGTGTTAAAATTTGACTCAATAAAGATTTAGGGGGCTAAGGGAAGTTTAAATCATGACATGAATATGATGAATTCAATGAGTTAATAATGGTTCTATATGCTTGATGACGTCTTAGAAATGACATTAAGATGATGAGAATGTAAGAACACAAGTTATATAGTAAAGTAGTAAATTGAAACCTAAAATGGCCAAGGCCCACCCATGTTGATTTAAATAAGTCGAGAAGTCAATTTAAGATTTAAACCATATTATATTTGTTAAACTAGGTGTATATGCTATATGAATAAGAAGAAATATGTCCGTGATGAGAAATCTCAATGAAATGCAAGTTTGGACGCTAAAAAATTTAAAACAGGACATAAATGAACAGTAAAGTGAATGTCTTACTATAAGAGTTAAGTTAGTTTAAAATTTTTTAGAAGAAAATATTAAGAATCTATATATGATATAAATATTATATTTAATATATATCAAATACATGCATGTCTTCTTATATTATCAATGTTTTATAGCTTATTATTATCAATTATCATTATCATTATCGTATCAATTTATAAAAATCTTACATTTATTTATAATTATAATTATAATATTTTACTAAACTAAAATATTAAGTAATTAAATAAATTATTAATTATACTAATGTTAATTAATAAATTAAAATACTTATTATTTTTCTTTTTTTAAATTTAAATTTCAGTAATTAAAATTAGGGTGGGTAAGTTTTAAAAATTTTGCACTTATTATACATTATAAATAATATAATTTAATATGTAAGAATAGTTTATTTGTTGGCCAAAAAAAAGTTGCACAATTTATTTATTTATTTAATGTTTTTGCCCACGGAGTTTTAAATCTGGAGTAGAAGAAAGGTGCTTTAGAAGCCACGAATTAAAAATAAAATAAAGAAAGAAAGAGAGAGAAATCCTAATCACATGAACAAAGTTTAAGGTTTTGAAATTAAAGAGGTTTTTCCGTTGGTGATGAAATTAAAAAGGATTTTGACAATCATTAATATGAAGAAAAATATGATAACAGCTAAGCAAAATTTTCAGGAAAAAATAAAAAGAACCGCAGCACACATATTACAAGTTAATTTAGAAGCAGAATATGTGGAAAGAAGAACCTATCTAAAGAAGCTTCAGAATGCTTACTGATAGCACTTCCAATGGCACAAACCCAGAGAACTCTCATGGACCACTTATCACTGATTATTCCTCTGGTTCCCATGGCTTAATGAAAGAGAGAACTATAAAACTAAGTATTTCAGATGATCACTTTAACAGTGGTGCAGACTAAAGGGTAGAAATTTAGATACTACTCAAGTTATTAATAGCATACTTAAAATACAGTTCATATGCTACATACAAGCATAACCAGAGATAAAGAACAGAATTTGTTGAACCCTTAATTTTACACCTCATTAATTCAACAAATGAAAAAGGTTTAGCCAAAGAAAAAAAACATGCATTAGATTTCATGCTTACTTTGGAAACTACCTAGTGATATAACAAACAGCATATTAACAGCAGAAAAAACATTTAACACTTAGCTTTAATCATCTTAGTCCCCCAGCCCTGGAATAGTTTGTGAAACTTCATGAATTTGTATTGCTAAGCAACATGTCTAACAGAGCATTTGAAACAAATAGAAAATAAATTAGTTCTCGAAGAAAAAATGACATTCTTCATGCATCCATTTCAACAAGAAATTGGATCATCTACATACTCTCTCAATACTTTTCTCCATAGGCGATCTAGAGCATCGGTTCAATCTAAGTAAAAGAAAGATTATAACCAACATAAAAAAAAAAATCAAAGAAAAAATTTGCTATTGGTGCTGCTATAACTCATTTTATGTTCATGAGACCTAGTTTTATGTTTCCTCACTTAGTGGAATAAGGTGATTGAGTCACTTGGAGAGGTGTTGGAGAAGGCTGAAAAGCTGGAAAATTCGAAGTTGAATGGCAAAAGAAAAAATGGACCAGCAAATAAACCAACAAAATCTAACACAGTCACTACTCCGAAGACTGAATAATGGTTCTAAAAGTGAGAACATTCCTGCCACTATATATTTCCAGCTTAGAATATAACCCTTTCAACAGAGAAGCTACGAATCCTAAGCAATAATAATGATTTGGATTTACGAAGAACAAAGCAGTTACAAGAAATTTAGGAACACATCTCATATAGGCATTTTAGCAAACACCTAGAAGGCATACGTTGAATCATGAGCAGGGATGACGAATGGAAGGAGAAATTGATGGGAAACAGAAAAGTGGAGGTGAGGTGCTGACCTGTAGGAATTCAAAATAGTTGGGTTCTCTGGTAACCAGAGATTGCAAGCACGAACGAACTTGGACTACCCATCGACATAGCGCACGGAAGCCACAAAACTCGAACAAGTACACGGACACAAACACGAACACGAACACGAAGATGGAGAGCACGAACACGAAGCTTGACAAGCCACCAACGCAGAATGCTGCAGGAGACAGAGCAAGCAAGCAAGCACAGAACCTCAAGATGGAGGTTGGAGACAGAGCGAATATGGACACGAACTCTTGAAGAAGCCGCAGAATGCTGATGCGAACTTGAAGAAGCCACAAAATGCTGACACGAACTTGAAGAAGCCGTAGAATGCCAAAGGGAGAGAACTTCTGTGGAGTCAGTAACGAGACCGATGGGAATAGCTGAAAAGTGATGTAATAGGGCAGAGTGCAACAAAAGTAGGCGGTTATAACAAATAACCGCATACTTTTGGTTTTATTATTTTAATTAATATTATTATAATTAAAATAAAAGTAGGCGGTTATTCAAATAACCGCCTACTATGTTAGTAATTTTTTTTTTGTTATTTGATAATAAATTTGTAGGCGGTTATGTAATAAACCGCCTACAAATATTAACTTTTTGTAGGCGGTTATTTAAATAACCGCCTACAAATCCCCCAGGCATATTTTTTTAAACGTTTTTTAATATAACCGCCTACTATTAGGCGTCTATTATTTTCAACTCTGGCGTAGTGTTCAAAAACTCATTCCTCTGGTGGTTTTCTTGAGGCGGTGAAGATAAGTTGTTAGGGTTTGCTCGACATAGAGAGAGGTGACCGCCAATGTCGACAATCAGTGTCTCTGTGCAAGACTCTTTGAAGTTGTAAGATATTTTCTTGTAGTTAGTTACTTGTGCTTGGTTGTGCCTCTTGAATCGAAATCAATTTGGTGTTGCTGCTCTAAATCATTAATTTCATTATATTGGTTTCCATTTGGTTCAATGCTTACAGTGGTTTCCTTCTAATGCATGTTGAATCATCCATTTTGTTATGCTTCATGGTGAACAGAGCATGAATCATAGTCGTGTTAAATTACTATCCCATTTATAAATTACGATATCAATTTATAATATATATATATTATTTCATTGATATATATATACACACATATAAAATTATATATATATATATATTCTAAACCGATGGGCCATATTTTGTCTATCTATATACATGCACTTTTTTCAAACGATGTGGGAACTAAACCCCATCATTAATGAGGACTACTGTTGATCACCTTGAAGGACTGGATTTGTCCACCATCAAATTCATTAATTCTTTATTTAGATGAAGTGAAAATAAAAAAAAATTAAAAAAAATTTAAACACCTTCTTATTTAGATTTATTTTTATTTTTAGTATTCTTTTTTTTCTATTTTTTTTTATTTAAAAAAAAATCTAAATGTAAATATTTTTGTTGGTCCACTAGTTGTGGTGGACAGTTAAGGAATAATGATTGATCATGTTAATTTGTTCATGTCTTCTGCGTCTGTGTTTTAATGTCTTTTACTGTGTCGTTTTATCATCCTTATCCTTTATTTGTCCTTGTGTCATCGTGGCTTGTATCTATTGGTTCTTTGTCCCTGTACACACCTGTACACAGTGCTAAAGGCGAGCCTACGTCATTGTTTAGACAGTTGAGCATATTTCTTTGAAACCTTTTTCCAGCCATCTCTCCCTTAAAACTCTTTTTGGACTTGACCAGCAGACTTTGAAGTCTTCGTTTATTTTAAATTTTAACTAAGTTCTAAGTCCTACTTTCAGGGATTAGTTAAAATTACTTACATAAGTTTTTTAAAAATTATTATAATTTTTTAAAATTATTCTCATTAAATTATTATATCTGATTTATTATTATATTTTTTTCAATCTTTTTCTACTATAAAAACAAAGTTAAATATCGACTCAATTAAGATCTACACAAATGAAAAAAATATTAAATAGATGTTAATTTTTATAAAATAACTTATATTTTAAAATTATATTTTTTATTTGATGATTTAGTATATATTTTAAGATGGAGGGAGTATTATTATAAGTATTTTTTTCATAATTATTTAGGTTTTTTTTTTTCCTTTTAGTGGAAAAGTTCCACAAAAACTTTGCTATTTTCTTCTTAGTGTTGATTGGTGCCATACCCATTGTCTACTTTGACTCGCAGATCTATCTAATCTAATGAAACTTTAAAACGCGTGAGACTTTTAATAACACGTCACCTTCGTAAAAAACAAATTGACAAAACCTTATAAAGTTGTGGCTGGACTTGATCTGTTGACTATATAAGTCTTCATTATTTTATTTAATTCTTAATGAAGAAAATTAACTAATTTATTTGTTTTTATCTAAAAGAAGTGTTTGTTCTTTCTTTCCCATTTATTATTCCCCATTTCATTGGTGTACCTACATGGTATATGCAGTTTCGTTCATAACGCTATCATCTTCATTTCATTTACACTCCTTTCTTTCCGTTTCTGTTCAGGCTCCAGCTTCAGCGCGGCTACTTTTCATTTTTAAACAAATATAGTTTAGTGTGCAGACTGCAGACTAAAACAAAACGTAATAATATAAAAATAATTTAATAGAGAAAATATTTTTATACATTTGTAAAGCCATCAGTATTTTTTTAACTTTAATATAAAAATAAAAATAATTAATATAAATAAAAGTACAAATTATAAAAATATAGTAAATATTAAATATCTCATTTTTTTAATGATAGAAAAATAATTCTTTTTCCTACCCTCTTACCAAACAACCTATAAATTTGACCAAAAAAAAAACAAGCTATAAATATTTTGTTATCATTCTTCTACGTTTTCAAATCTGGATCCTCTACGGTGCTAATATGAATCTCAACAAATTAAGTTAAGATTGAATAGTTCAAATTTTAGTTCGTTCTATTTTCATAATTTTATAATTTCAATATTTTATTTGTTTCAATAACAATATATAATATGGTATAAAAATAAACTTTTAATTATCACATTTTCAAATATGATGCTTTAATATTTAAAAAATCAAAAAGGAATAAAATTCAAAATCTTCGACATCTAATTTTTTTTGGGCCAACAGAACCATCTATATATTAAATTTTGAGTGATTTAGATAAGATTAGCATTCTCTACCTAGCCTTGCAATGAGTGGTGGAGGATCCGAATTTCAGTTTTCCTAGCTCTAAATATTTTTTGCTTCTTTGATTAGCCACTATTTCAAACTCAACACTATTATTGATGATTTGTTTCTTGTTGTCACGATTAGTGATCCAACTAACCCTATATCACATGAATGCAAAATGCTCATAGCTTTACTGATAGGATTGGCGATATCAATTTGCAAAGCTATCAGATGAACATCACTCCGTCACTTCATACTATCTAATCCGTTGCTGTTGATGATAGGTAACTTCTTCAAATAACCCCATAATTTGATTCGCTGATAATCCAGTATTTATTCATGATTTGTTTATCTCTTTAGTAATAGATAAAGATGATGTTTCAATTCCAACGGCTTTCTCCTTCTCATATTATTGTTGCTCCTCTCGCAACCAAGTACGATGTCTTTCTTAGCTTCAGAGGGAAAGACACTCATGACAATTTCTCAAGTTATCTTTATGAAGCACTTTCCAATGCAAACATCTACACTTTTATGGATCACAAACTCCATAAAGGAGAACAAATATCACCACTTCTTCTAAGAACAATAGAGGAATCGGAAATATCTGTGATTATTTTCTCTGAAGATTATGCTTCTTCAACGTGGTGTATGGATGAGCTCATTCAAATATTAGAATGCAAGGATAAATACGGAAAGGCTGTGATACCAATTTTCTACAACGTAGATCCATCAAATGTACGCAAACAAAATGGGAACTTTGGATAAGTGAAGCAAAACTGAAGAAAGACACCCCACGATCTTGATTGAAAAAAGAAAAAGGAAAAGAAAAAGAAAAGTACAATGTGTGTGGTGATACGTTAAGATGAAATGAAATTTTTGATATATGTAGTGGATCCCACACATTAATGGATCAAACTTGTTACCACATTTTTGGCCAAAAAAAATGTTACCAGCTCAATGTGAAAGGGATCCTTGTCTTCCAATTTTGGGCTCTTATATATGGAATAAACTTAATTATGAAATATTTTACTTTTTATTTTTTATATATAAAGAGATTAGTTCTTACTCCTAGTTACCAAAATAAAAAGATAAAACTCGTAAAAAAAGTGAATTATTCAACAAAATAAATATGTAGGATCAGATAGTGATTCAATTATGTTGACTAATTTTATTTAGTATACTTAGTTTCATATTTTTGTTTGGAAAAATTATTTCACCAAAAATGAATATTAAATGTAAAATCATGCTACTCACAAGTCACAACATAAGTGATGAACATTATGACTTTTCTTTTAGAGTCACAACATAATTGATGAACATTATGACTTATTTTATAGAGTCTAAGCAATGCATGGAGCATGAAATTGTTATTTTTAAAGATAAAATTTTTATATCAATTCATATTTAAATTTTATTTTTGAAAGAGGATATTTTATATATTGTTATAATACATGTTCATATTTAAAAAAAGCCTAATCAAACTCAGCCAGCTAGCCTGACCCCGATTAAGCCGGGCGCTAGGCCATAAAAATTTGCTTATTGCTAAACTACTGAGATGGCACCACGCCACCAAATTAGGTCAAACTCCAGCTTGTATGCCTCCCTAATTAATAAAAACTCAATTTATACATTTTTCTAAGAAAAAATAAACGTACTATTTTGTATTTTCATTATTAGATTTTTTAGTCAAAACATAATAAACACATAATTTTATAATTTAATGTATATTTTTTTATTGAAAAATATATTTTATACTAAAATTGACGACAAAGACGTAAATAATCATATCTAAATTTGCTAAATTGAAGCTAAGATTTGAACACAACCATGACAGAGTGCAGAAGTGAAGGAATGCTTTGATCCATTCAACAAGTCTAGCAGGATGGGATTCTAAGAAAATCAGATACCTTTTCCTTTTGACGTTACTGTTGGTGATTCATTTTTATTTCTATGATTTTATCAAATCGTTGTAGTTGATCTTACATATTTTTTATTTCTTATCTATTACTAAGTATAATTTTTCTTTTAATTTAATTTCGTGCTAGGCCTGAATCTAAATTTATTAAAAAGATTGTCAAAGACATTTTAGGCAAGTTGAATCATAAGACATCATGTCATTTGAAGGACTAGTTGGAATTAAACATCATATTGAAAATATAGAAGAACTTCTATCTGTGGCTCACATTGTGGAACTATGGGGCATGGGTGGTATAAGTAAAAACACACTTGCTAAAGCTATATTTCATAAGTTGAAAGCAATTTAAAGCTTTCTCATTTATTAAAAATGTAAGAGAACAAGTGGCAAAATTTGGATTGGACAAGTTACAAGGAGAATATATCAGAGAATTATTAAAGGACAAAGAGATTGACATCTACAATATAAAATCAACTTTTGTGAAAAGCAGGCTTCATGTTGTGGACAACTCAAAAATAGCTGACGATTTAACAAAAGTATATGATTGGTTTGGATAATGAAGTAGAATTATTATCACATCAAGGAACATGAAGTGCTAAAGAATGTTTCTAATTATTGTAAAAGGCTTCAACGTCTCAAAAATTTTCACTTACACAATTTCGTAATATCATTTTTAGTAAGCTTGGGCCTTTAAGAGAAATTCTTTCCTAAAGCCAAGTAGTGTAATTAATGAAGCAACACGGCAACACCACTGACACGGTAGTTTCAAAGAAAGCTCCTAATTTGAAAATTTCAAAGAAAGCAACCAACAAAATTTAGAAAACCAAAAAAAAAAAAAGAAATTCAAAGAAGAAAGAAGAAAAGAAGAGATAAGATGTGAGAACCAACTGTTAATCTCTGTCAAGAACAAGTTTGAATAGGAAGCCTTCAAATCCAGAAACTGCACTTTTGCGATCTTGAGATCCAGGTGAATACTATATACACTTAACTTTTTTTTCCTTCTACTTGCTTGAGCACATCCATTTCTTAATTTTGACTGTTCATCTTTCCATTATTTCAAGCACTTTTCCCAGATCTTTTGCTATTTTCTTCTTCGAGTGTTGAATCGCTACCTTAGTATTTTCTAGTTTGATTCACAGATTAAGCTATTGAAAGCTAGTTTTGTAGAAATATCAAAGTACTCTTCGCTCGAATCAAACTCAGTTTATACTAAAATTGCTTGTATTCGTTAAAATTTGACTGTTAAACATGATCTGGATATTAAATGATGATTGAAAAAATGATTCAGTTTAATCATAGAGAAAAATTATTTAAGGTCAAACCACATGAGTGCTATGCAGCACAACAATATACTTGAATGCTGAAAAAATAATCTTTGATTTTTATGGAAAAAGTCTCTTGCAAGCTATATCATTCTGATCTGTGTTGAGTATTTTTTTTTCCTTTTGTATAAAATAAAAATTCAAAAAAATAAATTGATATCCTAAATAATTTGATAGCGATTAGGGAAGCAAACAAGCATATATGCTGGTTCAGAAAACGAAAAACTGTAAAGGAACTCTGTTTTTCTGCAATTTTTCTTCTGTGTCAATACAAGGGAAAGTGGCCTCCTTTTTATACTAGTTTCCAGAGGCACAAAACGCTGCAGAGTTTAATGGAGTTTGATGGCAATTATTGAGGGGGGTTATGGGAGAGGGAGTTACATGGATGGAGGTTACAGAGGTTACACGGCGGAGGGGTTACATGGTGACATAATTTGGATCTGTTTCATTCTCCCTAGATTGGACGAAACTCGCCCTCAAGTCCAAGTCAGCATCATCATCCAAATATGGTGACAAGTCAGCAACATTGAAAGTGGCAGAAACTCCATAAGCACCAGGCAATTCAACCTTATAAGCATTATTGTTAATCTTTTGTACAATCTTGAAAGGACCATCAGCTCTAGGAGACAACTTGGCATTGAGTTGTTTAGGAAAACGCTCCTTTCTTAGATGTATCCAAACCAAGTCCCCCACATTAAAGATTTGTTGCTTTCGATGCTTGTCTCGCTGTGTCTTGATTTTGAAATTCTGCTTCTGGATTCTTTCGCGAACTTGTTCATGCAACTTCTTGATTTCCTTAGCCCTTTGATCTGCATCAAAACTATACTCTTGCTTATCAAGTGACGGGGTCAAGTCTAATGGACTAAGGGGACGAGTGCCGTAAACAACTTCAAACGGACACTTCCCAGTTGCTTGATTAATAGAATTATTATAGGCAAATTCAACTTGGGCAAGAATGAGGTCCCACTGCTTCAGATTCTTCCCCATGAAACTTCGAAGAAGATTTCCCAAAACTCTATTAATAGCTTCAGTTTGACCTTCCGTCTGTGGATGACCAGTGCTGCTAAATTGTAGCTTAGTTCCCTTCTTCTTCCATAATGTCCGCCAAAAATGGCTGAGAAACTTGACATCATGATCAGAGGTGATAGTCTTAGGAATGCCATGGATACGGACAATCTCTTTGAAGTACAAATCTGCAACTTGAACTGCATCATTAGTTTTCTGGCATGGAATAAAATGGGCCATCTTCGAAAATCGATCTACAACAACCATGATGGAATCTTTTTGCCTCTGTGTTCGGGGTAAACCAAGAACAAAATCCATGCTCACATCTTCCCACGGTGCTTCTGGAACCGGCAGTGACATGTATAATCCTATATTTTGCCCTTTCGTCTTAGCCAAATGACATATTCGGCATCGCTGTATATGCCGGTTGACATCTCGTTCAAGTCTTGGCCAATAGAAATTCTCTTTGACCAGATCAACTGTCTTATCCCTGCCAAAATGACCAGCTAACCCTCCATCGTGAACTTCCCAAATTATGGCCTCCCTCAAAGAACCTTGAGGAATGCATAGGGTTTTACCTCGGAATAGAAACCCTTCATGTCGGTAATACTGGTGGAATGATTGATCAGCTGTAGCTTCCCATACTTCACGGAAATCAGGGTCATCCTGGTACAGCTCCTTGACAAGATCAAAACCAATAACTTTGGCCTGTATTGTTGTTAGCAACACTTGTCGACGGCTAAGAGCATCAGCTATAGAATTTAAAATCCCAGCCTTATGCTTAATGAGGAAGGGATAAGACTGCAAGATTTCACTCCAATGGGTATGTTTGCGACTGATCTTTTGTTGAGAGTTCAAATACTTTAGGACTTCATGATCCGAAAAAAGTATGAACTCTTTGTTCAGGAGATAGTGATTCCAATGTTGCAAAGCTCGAACAATGGCATAGAATTCTTTATCATAAGTAGAATACCTGAGTTTCGCATCATTGAGTTTCTCACTGAAAAAGGCAATGGGATGACTTTCTTGGCTTAAAACAGCGCTAATTCTAGTATTGGAGGCATCACAGCTAACCTCGAACACCTGGTCAAAATTTGGAAGCACTAGGACAGGAGCTTCAATCAACCGCTTCTTTAGCTCCTCAAAACTCCTCTGAGCTCGTTCCGTCCACTGAAATTTGTCTCCCTTGGTGCAATCTGTGAGGGGTGCGGCAATCGAGCTAAAATTGCGAATGAACCTCCTGTAGAAAGAAGCTAATCCGTGGAAGCTTCGAACTTCCTGGAGAGATTTTGGAACTGGCCAGCTATTAATGGCTTCAACTTTACTTGGATCAACTTTAACACCTTCTGCGGTGATGATGTACCCCAAGAAAACAACTTCATTGGTGAGAAAGGTACACTTCTTTAGATTGGCAAAAAGCTTTTGGTCTCGCAGTGCTTGCAAAACTTGCCGTAAATGATCAAAGTGTACTTCCTAACTCTTGTTGTAAATAAGAATGTCGTCAAAGTAAACAACAACAAATTTGTCAGTGAAGGGTCACAATACCTGATTCATCAAGCACATGAATGTGCTAGGGGCATTGGTTAGTCCAAAAGGCATCACATTCCACTCATATAAGCCATCTCTTATTTTGAAGGCGGTCTTCCATTCATCTCCTGGTCGAATCCGAATTTGGTGATACCCACTACGAAGGTCAATCTTGGAAAAAATAGTGGCACCATACAGCTGATCTAAAATGTCGTCAAGCCGGGGAATCGAAAACCGATACTTAATAGTAATTTTGTTAATAGCTCGACAATCGATGCACATTCTCCAGCTCCCATCTTTCTTGGGTACTAGCAGAACAGGTACAGCACAGGGGCTAACACTTTCCCGAACCAGCCTTTTCTTTAGCAGCTCTTCAACTTGTCGCTGGACTTCGGCATGTTCCTGAGGACTCATCCTATAAGCAGGCTTGTTAGGAATGACTGCTCCTGGAACAAAATCAATGGCGTGCTGTATGTCTAGCATGGGTGGCAACCCGGGTGGTATCTCATCAGCTATCACATCTGGAAACTCGGATAATAAAGGCATAACTGCTGGTGAGATGGTGGACTCACTGTTTTCCTCGAGTACCAGTATGAAACTCATTGTCTGGGTTTCAGATTTCGTCACCTTGAATCTCTTCTTTCGTCATTAAAGTCACCAATGGCTTAGCTTCTGTTGAGGCTTTGCTAAACTCACTAGGCGGTAAAGGCGCTAGCTTGATCTTGACACCGTCTTTAATGAAATAGTAGGTGTTTGTACGTCCATCATGTAGAGTATATCGATCATATTGCCATGGTCTCCCCAAAAGAAGGTGGCATGCATTTATAGGAACAACATCACACAAAACATCGTCACAATATCTGTTCCCAATAGAGAAAGTAACAAGGCATTGCTTAGAAACTTTTACCTCGCTTCCAGTATTAAGCCAGTGAAGCTTGTAAGGATGTGGGTGGTCATGTGTTGGTAGCTTCAACTTCTGCACCATGTAGTCAGACACTACATTTTTACAGCTCCCACTGTCAATAATGACATTACAAACTTTGCCCTGGGCGGTGCAACGGGTGTGAAAAATATTGCGTCGTAGCCATGGTTCTTCCTTAACTATAGTTGCGTGTAGACTTTGTCTGATAACCAAAGCCTCTCCCTGATCTGCAAGCGTAATCTCCTAATCATATACTGGTTCGGCTTCATAAAATATAGTCTCCTCTTCATCTTCCTCAGGTGCTTCATAAACTTGCCATTCCCTAATGGTGATAACCCTTTGAGTAGGACAGTCTGAGGCGATGTGACCAAATCCTTGACATTTAAAGTATCAGGGTGCTTTAGAGCCAGATTCCTTGACATTATTTGATGGAGACTTGCGCATAGTGCTAGGCTGCGGCTTGCCTGATGAAGCAGGCTGCTAAAATTCTGCCTTTCGACCATCAAAATAACCCTTAGAGGAAGAAGGTTGATAAGAAGACCTCTTAGGTATTTGCTTCTCCACATGGATGGCTAGCCGAATCACATCATCCAAAGTCCAATACTGCTGAAGCTGGACTGGATGACTGATGTCAGCGTTTAACCTTGCAAGATAATGAGCTATCGTTTGCTCCTCCTTCTCCTGTATGTCACACTTCATTATAAGTTTTTCAAATTATCTGGTGTATTCTTCTACAGATAAGGACCTCTGTCGAAGATTCTGTAATTGGATAAAATTATCCTGGTGGTAATGCTCCGGTAGGAACTTCCTGGTGAGCTGTCGTCTCATTTTCTCCCAAGTCTCAATTTTGCGCTTTCCCTCCCGTACTCGCTTCCGTTTGAGATTCTCCCACCATATGGAAGCATGCTTCTTGAGTTTAAGAGCGACTATCTTGACTTTCTGTCTGTCTGGAATCTCCTTGTATTCAAATACTCGCTCAACAGTTTAAAGCCAATCTACAAACTCATCTGGCTGGAGTCTTCCCTCAAATTCAGGAATGTCTACTTTGATGTCACTAGAGCGGAATGATTGTTGTTGAGGTCGGCGGTGGTTGTCAGTGGATGACGAACTACTGCTATCCGAATCACCTTCTGGATTTCCTCTACGAGTTTCTAGCAAAGCTCGCTGTAATTCAACGGTAGCTTCCAATTCTTGTATTCGACGTCTCATCTAGTCCATTGCAACGTCTTGTACATTACTGCGTCTTGGAGGCATTTTTTTTTTCCTTTTCTGAAAGGTTAGGACTTACGCAAAAACAATTAAAAATATAGGGGTGAAAAAGGTAATTTGTTGGGGTGTAGGGGTGGAAAAGGAATTTTAAGAAAATGTGAGGCAGAATTGTAATTTTAGAAAAATATGGGGAAAAATTGCAATTTCAAAAAGTTTAGATGCACAATGGCAATTTCTAGGCAGTGAAGGGGTAAAAATGAAATTTCAGAAAGTTTAGGGGCAAAATGTAAATATCAAAAGTATATGGGCAAAAATATAAATATGAAAAATTTTAGGGGTCAAACTATAAATATGAGAAGTTTGGCTGACTGAGCAGCGTGACGTGGCAAGGGTGACACGTGGCAGACACTGGGTGGCTGATTTGTCACTGACTAGATAGGTCAGGATGACGTGGCAGATGACGTTATCATCTTCAACCTCAGAAGCGCGGTCGGCTCATGTGAAGTCTGGACGGCACGTGGTATTCCGTGGGAGGCGCGTGAGGGCGCGTGTGGTGTCAGACGGCTGCGAAACTCTCCAGTCCGAGGTTTTTTGGCCTTTCGAGCTTGATGGCGAGGTCCGTTTCCCTGAAAAGTGACCGAAACTGGATTCCGATGGTGGCAGTGGTGGCGGTTGCTCACTTTTAGGTGACTCTTTGACGGCTCTCTCACTCTACAAAGCTCCTGGACACTCTCTCACCTGCGCTGATACCAAAAATTGGTTCAGAAAATGAAAACTGTAAAGGAACTCTGTTTTTCTGCAATTTTTCTTCTGTGTCAATACAAGGGAAAGTGGCCTCCTTTTTATACTAGTTTCCAGAGGCACAAAACGTTGCAGAGTTTAATGGAGTTTGATGGCAATTATTGAGGGGGGTTATGGGAGAGGGAGTTACATGGATGGAGGTTACAGAGGTTACACGGCGGAGGGGTTACATGGTGACATAATTTTGATTCGTTTCATATGCTTTTTTTGCCGAAATTTTTAGTAAATTCTACAAGCTAGAGTATCGCATTTTTTTGGAATATTCATGGTTTTGAACAATAAGTAATTGATTTAGAATATTTATATTAAATTTAGTCAGTTTTAATTTCAATTTTTAATTTTAATAAATAAAAAAATGTTATCATTGAATTTCAATAAGACAAATGGTCCATTTAATGAAAGTAAAAATAATTAAAAAATTGAACAATCTAAATTAACTAACTAAAAATTCCTTCCATTGAAAAGAATTTGATTATTCAAAAATAAAAATAATGTTACACTTCCTCCGGTCCTATATATAAGGCTTTTTGTCTTGGTCCTGAATATAAGATCCTTTACAATATATGAGGTGCTATTTATTATACATTTCCAAAAAATACCCCTATTTAATGTATCCAAAGGGAAAAAGAGAGAGATTAAATAAATGTAGTTTTGGAAAAATATTGAGATTTTCTGAAAAATTGAGGTAGTTAATTAGTTTTAACTCCCCTTCTTAATTTACGTGATTCAGTTAAAATAATCTTATATTAAGGATCAGAGGGAGTATTAGCTATCGGAGTACACTTGACCTATTGACTATAAAAGTCTTCCTTATTTTATTCATTTGTTTTTTTTTATGAAGTTAATTTTTTTAATTTATTTTTTAATTCTTTCTTTTACATTAATTATTGCCCATTTCACTGATATGCGTGCATCGTGGTCGCAAACAAAGCTTTAAATGCTCAAATATATCAGCAATAGCAGTTTCGCCCGAAATCTTCATTTCATTTTCACTCCCATTCATAGGATTTAAG
Organism: Adenanthera pavonina; assembly: GCA_026686845.1. Taxonomy (NCBI): domain Eukaryota; kingdom Viridiplantae; phylum Streptophyta; class Magnoliopsida; order Fabales; family Fabaceae; genus Adenanthera; species Adenanthera pavonina. The sequence continues at coordinate 7,173,837 of JAIVEN010000009.1, forward strand.
TATATTGCTTAAGTGCACCCCAATTTTTCAAATTTTAAAAACTTAAATTATAAAATAGTCGTCACTCCTATGATATTTAAAACATATAGAAAACATAAAATTATAGGCTAGACGCCATGGTTAACCTGTTGACCATCGCAGGCATCTCTGAGGAATAAAAGTATTGAATTTATATTTTAAAAAAAACCGCCATTATGGCCTTAACTAATTTTAATTTTTTATTCGAAACACCAACTACTGTTTGCTCTTTCTATGACAATCATCAAAACTCAAAAGCCAAACCATATCATCCCCTGAGAATGGTCAAGCCGAGAGAACAGAGCTTAGTTTCCGTATGTTGCTGAAAGTTGAAGGTTTAAGAAAGAAATTGGTGTCACATGGATGCAACCATTGCTTTAATGTTCATACAAGCTTTATTGATCGTGTTGGGTATTGCTATCAGATTCATCTCTCCTCCACTTGATCATGTTATTCATCCTGTTGGTATTGAGAATAGGTAACTTCTTCTAATTAACCCCATACTCTTCATTTTCTTGTTTGATTTGCTGCTAACTCAATACTTATTGTTGATTTGTCTCTATCTATAGTTATAAGGATGCTGTTGTTTCAATTTCAACGGTTTCTTCTCCTTCCCCTCACATTGCTATTTCAGCTCCTGCTACAAAGTATGACGTATTCCTTAGCTTTAGAGGGGAAGATGCTCGTGACCACTTCGCAAGTTATCTTTACGAAGCACTTTGCAATGCAAACATTGAAACTTTTATGGATCACAAACTCCACAAAGGAGACCAGATCTCACCAGTTCTCCTGAGAACAATAGAGGAATCAGAGATATCTGTGATAATTTTTTCTAAAGATTATGCTTCTTCAACGTGGTGTATGGATGAACTCGTTCACATATTAGAATGCTGGGATCACTATGGAAGGATTGTGATACCCATTTTCTACAACGTAGTGCCATCAGATATACGCAAACAGAGGGGGAGTTTTGGAGATGGATTTGCTAAACTTAAGCAGAGATTTGAAGACAACCAAGACAAAGTGCAAAAGTGGAGAAATGCTTTGATCCAATCAACAAGTCTTTCTGGATGGGATTCCAAGAACATCAAGTACCTTCTAATCCTTCTTTAATATATTAACAAATAATTTGAAGGGTCGTTGTTTTTGACCATCCTTTAATTTCACAAGCATTGTCCTAGTTGTTTTTAGTTTTCCTTTTTCTATCTATTAAGTATGCTTATTTTAATTTATATTTGTGCCAGGCCTGAGCCCAAGCTCATTAAAGAAATTGTTGAAGATATATTGAGCAAATTGAATGGCAGGTCATCATGTCATGTTGAAGGACTAGTTGGCATTAATCATCAAATTGAGAAAATTGAAGAGTTATTCATTGAGGTTCACATTGTGGGAATATGGGGTATGGGTGGTATAGGTAAGACCACACTTGCTAAAGCTGTATTTCACAAGTTGAAAGCACAATTTGAAGCTTTCTCCTTTGTTGAAAATGTAAGGGAACGACTAGCAAGAATTGGATTGGAGAAGTTACAAGGAGAATGTCTCAATGAATTATTAAAGGACAAAGAGATTGACAAATACAACATAAATTCGACTTTTGTGAAAAGAAGGCTTCAAAGGAAAAAAATTCTTCTTGTACTTGATGATGTGGATAACTCAATAACAGTTGAAGATTTAACCAAAGTGTGTGATAGGTTTGGGGAAGGAAGTAGAATTATTATCACATCAAGAGACATGCAAGTGCTTAAGAATGCTTCTGCAGCTTCTTCAACATATCATGTTCCGAGAATGAATTTTCAACATGCTTTTCATCTCTTTAGTTTGAAAGCATTTAAGCAAAATAAGCCAATTGAAAGTTATATGGGGTTATCGAATAGGGTAGTGGATTATTGCCAAGGGAATCCATTAGCCCTGGTAGTGTTGGGTTGCTTTCTTCATGGCAGAGGAAAAGAAGAGTGGGAAAGTGCTTTGGAAAAACTAAATCAAGCTCCAGACAAGGACATTTTTAATGTGCTGAAATTGAGTTTTGATGGACTTGATGACAATCAGAAGAATGTATTTCTTGACCTCGCATTTCTTATCAAGGAAGTAGGTCGTCACATTTCTATCGACCTAATGAGACACTTACATGATACTTCTATACATATTGAGATAAGTGTTCTGAAAGAGAGATCCCTCATTTTGGTTGACAAATCTGGTGGCATTGAGATGCATGATCTTTTAAGGAAAATGGGCCTTGAAATTGCCAGACAACAGTTACACTCTGGTCCTGGAAACCCTGTTCGACTATGGAGGCATGAGGACATTGATTATTTTTTCATCAATATCAAGGTAACAATTTTATTTGTTTGTTATTTTATCTGATTTTCTTTATCTTCTTAATTTTTAGATTCTTAGTTTTATGTGTTTGTCAACATGATTTTCATTCGTCAATATCTTTGGTAAGTGGCAAAATTTATCTTGAAGTTGATCTGTTTTGTTTCTATGTTTTGAGTTTTTCTATTTTTTATTTAGATTACTCCCATAAGAAAACCTTTCTCGATTTAAATGACTAAAATTGCATTAGGGTATAATTTATTCATCTTCCTAGTCTTTAAAAAACAAATTAGACAAGTGTCATTCTGAAATATAATTTTTGTACATAAAGGATTTTCAGTTGGTTAAAAAATTATCTCATGATAAAAAAACAGTTAAAAAATGACCCACAAGGTTGTTTTTTCTTTTACTAATTGATTCCGTGTAAGTGTATGTATATGTCTACACAAAGAGTACATATGCGTTTACATGAATTTCAAGAAATTTGCAAACAAAGGAACTATTAAAAAATTTATATATGCCAAGTATTTTAATAGAACATGAATTGTTAAAGATTATATTAAATATCTGCACATGTGTACACTTACATATTCATGCATGCATGAATGTGTATGAGTTCGCCTGCGTGTGTATGTATTTTGAGAAACTCATTGATTAATAAAAAAAATTAATTGAAAGAATGTTTGAATAAAGTTCACAATAGTATTACTCATTTAGATTTTTCTTTTTCGAAAGCAAAATATTCAATTGTTCAATTATGTTTCTGGTCATTTTTTACGTAATAACAATTTTGTTTTCCTTGATTTACTTACTAGGGGATTGAGGCTATTCGATGCATATCTTTAGACATGAGCAAGGTGAAAAGGATTACATTGATAGTTGGTAATTTCCAAAAGATGTATAATTTAAGATTCCTTAAATTTTATGGGAAAATGCTTCCAAAAGTGGATATTTGTGAAAATCTAGATCATCTTCCTCAAGATTTGAGGTTTTTGTATTGGGAAGAATATCCTCGACCATCTGTGCCATTAAGCTTTTGTGCAGAAAATCTTGTTAATCTTGAAATGCCTAGTAGTCGTCTTCAACAACTTTGGGATGGTGATCAAGTAAGTGTTATTTGTCCTATCCTACATCTAAGCTTTTTTTTTTTTGGTCATTGTAAGCACCCCATTAAACTTTTAGATGTCTCAGGCACCAAACATTGAACAAATAAATTCATGTCACGCTTGTTTGCTTTGCTTTGCTATTTTTAAATAATGGTTAAATAGCTGTAGCAAGCCGTAGGAAGTAGGGACTTTCAACACGAACAACCGAATTTCAAGCTTTCTGGACCTTTTTTGTTCTTTAAATTCGGTTCATCTTCAAAATGCATTGACTTATATTTCTTTAATAATTGCTTATTTTTCTTTGTTGTAAGAGAAACTCATCATTGAATTGCTTGGTTACTAATTTATTTTTGATGATTTTTTTTATCAGCATTTTCCAAATCTACAGTTTATCGACCTAAGCTTCTCAGAACATCTCATTAGACTTCCAAATCTTTCTCAAGCCCCAAATGTTAAATGGATATATCTTATGGGTTGTGTAAATTTGGCTCAAATTCATTCTTCAACTGTTCTAGGCAAGCTTAACTGTTTATATCTAGAATATTGCAAAGAGCCAAAATATATAGACATCAGTGGCACTATTAAATGGGGAAGTTCGGGGTTAGTGGTTGTCTACAAAACTTTGGATCTTAAGAAATTCTCATTGAATAAAGTGACAAGGAAGCTCTTTGTATCTGACGACGGCAATATTATCTCTGGCATTCAATTTAAACATGAGTTGATGCCATTCGAACAGATATCAAACTTAAAATTGGGGACACAAAGGTTGGCGTCTTTGCTTCCGTTTGTTAGTAAAGTTGATTGGTCAGACAGTGTAGAGTTTGGGAATTTCAACCAACATTTTGACTATGATCATGATGATTGTGTTGGCTTCTTGTTCGGAGGGAAGGGGTTGATGGTGAAACGGAGAGTACAAATCGGTGTGGTTGGGGCATTGAGAAGAGAAGGGGTTCTTGCTTATGATAAAGAAAAGGGGAGGACATTGGAAGTTGAAGAAGAAGAGGAGCAGGAGCAGGAGTTAATGGGGCAGGTACTGGATTGTTGTAGTAGTGACAGTAGAAATAATACACAATTAACAAGATCAGTTCCCAACATCACTCGCTGGTCATTGTTGACAGAATTAGCATTAAAGAAGAGTGATATTATTGCGAATGCAGGTTGCAGTCTTCCTCAAGTTTCAGTTTTGAAATTAGGAGCCCAATCTGGTTATTGCAAAAGGCAGCTTCAACCTCTCATTGATGTTACGCTCTCTCTGGATATTCCAGTTGCAAATTGGTATCGCCCTGATGTTTTTGTCTCTTATTCATATGGATGCTTATCACTCTATAAGTCTGGCACAACTACTTACATGACTTTTTACATGGGACACATTTGACGACTAATGTTCTTTTAGAATTTAAGGAATAAACCATTGATTTTACTTTTTAAAATGTCGTTCACGGAGGCCTTTCTTTCAACTTTATGGAATCTAACAATTGTTAATGTCAATATTGCATCCACACTAAAAACAAGTGAATAAATTTAGTGAATAAAGAAGACTGACATTACTGGGAATGCGGGTGGGTGGGATCATTATTCAACTTTCAGTTTTGAAATCACTTGCAAAATCTGATTACGCTCTCTTTGGATATTCCTGCTGACGATGTTGGTTTTCTCTCATATTCACCATCACTACAAAGGGGTGTATTTCCATATTTTTGTAATGCTCTGGACATTTCCTTTTGTGATGGTCGTGTAGGGTAGTAGTATTGGTACTGTGCTTGGGCATAACATTCAAGGGATTTCATCGTATTAATTATTAGAATGGGCATAATTTATTTTTATCGCATATTTTCTTTTTGGTATTAAATCACTGAGTATTCAGTATTTAGTAAGCACATTGGAATCTAACTACACACGCTCATGGGTTTTATATTCTGCATTAACATTATGAGGAGAGAAAAAAAAAGAAAGTAAATTAAAATATATTTGCTTTGGAAAAAATTTAGATTCTAAAAATTAAAGTATATTATTTTTATTTATATCTTGTAATTAACCAAAAAACAAGGCATATTATCTATAACTTAAATATGGAATCATGTGACATTTTTAGTGTAACTTTGAATATTTTCGTAATCATACAATGTTAATGATATTCATCAAACATTAATTTTAGTTTTTAAAATGTAATTCACAGAGGCCTTTCTCACAACTTCATATATAAAATATAATTGTTAATATCAATGTTACTTTACAATAGCTGCTCGATTATGTGTTACTATCATTTTTTTTTTGGCCAATATATATTATGTGTTACTATCTGTATTATAATCACCATATTTTGTTTGAGTTTTAATATAAAATAATAAATCTTTTTGTTTGAGTCTAATTTGATGAAGGTGAAAATAAAAAAAAATGTTTCCATTAGAGTTAATTCTGATAAAGAAAAAATATAAAAAAGTAATAATGGAAAAATCCTAAAAAATTAATAATAATCATATTTTAAGGATAAATAAGATTTTCAAATCTGTTGAGATTTGGATTTACAAAGAAAAGTAATAATAAAAGTCAAATAAAAATGTACATCACAAAAGATTTGGATTTAATTGTAATATTATTGGATAAAAAATAATAATGATAAAGATCAAATAAAAAGCAAATAATTTGATTTGATTACGCATTAATAATTATTTGCATTAGGTTTTCCTTCCTTTGTATATATAAAGGAAAAGTAGGTCATGGATCAAAGAAAAAAGAAGAAATTGAGGGAGGAAGAAGGAACAAGAGAGTGATTGAGAAAATAAGAAAAAGGAATTGTAGAGGAAGGAGGAGACGTTGGAAAAGAAAGAAGAAAGTTTGGATATTAATCCTCCATTGGTTAATTGTCATCAATAAATAATAACTAAAAAATAAAACTAAATCACCTTGGCAATTTTCCATCAAATCTTATGGATAAAGATCTTAAGATATTAATCACGTTTAGATATTGATCCTCCATTAGTTAATTATCACTAATATATAATAATAGAAAAAAACTAAATCACCTTGGCAATCTTCCATCAAATTTTAGGGATAAAGATCTTAAGATATTAATTACATTTGGATGTTAATCTTCTGTTAGTTAATTATCATTAATATATAATAACAAAAAAAAAATAAATTACCTTGGCAATTTTCCATCAAATTTTAGGGATAAGATTTTTTTTAAGGTATTAATCACATTTGGATGATGATCCTTCATTAGTTAATTATCAATAAAAATAATAAATAAAAGTAAACTAAATCACCATTGATAATCTTCTATCAAATTTTAGGAATAAGATCTTAAGGCATTAAACATGTTGGGATGTTGATCATTCGTTAATTAAGTCTAATTAATAAATAATAACTCAAAATCAAATTAAATCACCATTGACAATCTTCCATCAAATTTTAGGGATAAGATCTTAAGGTATTAATCATGTTTAGATGTTGATCCTTCGGTAGTTAATTATCATTAAAAATAATAAATAAAAGTAAACTAAATTGCCATTGACAATCTTCTATAAAATTTTAGGGATAAGATCTTAATGCATTATCACGTTTGGATATTAATCTTTAGTAGGTTAAGTGTCATTTCTATTTCCTTATGATGCAATAAACACCTAGCTAAGGTGAGAAATTCCCTTCCAATTTTTTCAAAGGAAGTCTTGACTAGCAAGTAAATATACATGATAAAAGATACAATTTTGTTGACATTAATTGTATAGAAATTTTGATCATTCACTAATTATTTGCCTCCCCACCATAATACAAATAAAATTCTAGAAGAAAGTGAGTTCTTGCTCTTCTCCTAAAGGCATAAATTAGCTTGATAACATGCTAAAAGTGGCATGCTCTATATGGCATAAGCATGATTAATGATATTAGCTACTTAATTTTCAAAAGGTATTAATAAAACAAAATCATAATTCCCCTTCTTAAGAATAATAGATAACAAGAAGAAGTGATCTTCCATATGCACTTGGTGTCAAATTGATAAAAATAAAAATAAAGCAAAACAAAACAAAAAACCAAAATCTGATTGGTTAACATATTAGTAGGTTTACAAAAGTCATTACCTGAATCTGGAGAGATTTGGTCTTCCATGAATTAATTAAGTGTAAGAATGATCCAAAAGTAACCTACTAATATTTTAACTAATCAAGCTTGTAACTAAAACAACTAAAGCTTCATATTTAATTATCTATTGTCATGAGAAGCAATAGGAGTTCTGATGAAAACAAAAGTTCATGTAGTCCTAGACCTATCCAATAAACATACCACCTTGCCACCTATCATTCAAAAGTCCAATCTTGAAACACATCTAAATAAAGGCTCATGATTCTCATAATTCCTTTATGATAATGACCCATTGCAACAGAATCAATGCACAAGTCAATTCATCAGTTGTATAACAAAATATGCATGCATTCACATGCATAATCATTTTGTATATTATGATAAAGATTGTAAAATTTGCAGAATATACGATTATTGGTTCCTTAAAATGGGAAGTCAACATGAGCGTTTGGGTCAAAAGGTTGTATCTAAGCTTCTCCATGACCATAAAAAAAATTATTCATCACTCATATGAGTATGGAAAGAACAATTTTCCTTGAGGGTTGAGGGATTTGCTCTTCTAAGACACTCACAGAAAATTACCCCAAAATAATATTTTCAATTCCAATCATACTCTTCACCAATAAGACCATTCTTCAAAAGAAGTGAGCCTCTAATGTGTCATATCTTCATCAAAATATGTGAAGATCTAGTACTGAGACTGACTTTACCGATGTTATGGTCATGTATTTCCATATTTCCTCCTATTAGTCCGTTCATCTTATCAATTTCTTAGCAAGCATTCATCCGTTGTAATATTTTGTTCTTCAATTTATGGATATGCTATCCAGATTGGAAAAAAAAGAGATCTAATTGAACGTCCTACAAACAAATTGAGTCAATGACATGGGGTTTTTTTTTTCCACAATATGGAAGACACCCAACTACCCCAATTAGGCTAGAAATAGTGGTTATTTTAATTAATCTATGATTAAATAATTACCTTGGAATGGAAAGTATCTAACATATTTTTATGCTAAAATATTCAAATGTCAAGAGATGATCAATTTTCCGTTTTTACCTACCCTAAACATTATCTAACCATTTCCAGCCACTTTTTGCTTTTGAAAATCTCTTTTTATCCCTTAATATTGATAAACAAAAAAAGATTAATTACAAAATAGCAATCTTGATGTTATAATAGGTAAAAGCAATAATAAAAGTCAAGCAGAAAGTATTGGAAAAGTAACCAACAGAGAGAGAATAGCAAAGTAAAATTCTCCCAAAAAAAAACAGAAGATATTATGAAGAAAAGGAAAAAGAAAAAAGAAAAATCTTTAAGCAAGTGACTCTCATTGAATAAGAAATGAAAATAGAATAAAAGATTTTTGCTGAAGAAAAAGTTCTCCCAACTGAGGTTTTAGTGTAACATCCATAAATTTCCATCTATGATTAATATGGTTTCAATAAGTTACATTGAATTATGATGAGCATACATTAAATGAAAGTATACAATGAATTGTGATTTCAATAAATTACATTGAATTATGATGAACATACACTGAATGAAGGTATACAATGAATTGTTATTTCAATAAGTTACATTGAATGAAGGTATACAATGAATTGTGATTTAAATAAGTTATATTGAATGAAGGTATACAATGAATTATGATTTAAATAAGTTACATTGAATTATGATGAACATACATTGAATAAAAGTATACAATGAATTACATGGAATTATGATGAGCATACACTGAATGAAGTTATCCAATGGATTGATGTCACTTGCTGGCCAAGACATCAACACTATAAATACCCCTCTCATTTTTTCATTTCAACACACCACCAGTTGTGAGTGAAAGAAAGAGAGAGCCAAGGGAGAGAAAGAGAGTGTGAGTAAAAGATAAGGAAAAGAAAGGAAGGCTAGCTTCAAGTATGGTATGGAGATATTTTTCTAGAGTTTATTTTTAGAGTATAATTTTTATTCCTATATAGATTGTTGATTAAGTTAGGAATATATAATGAGAATTTGACATTAGAAATGAGAATAATAAAGATACAAATGGTTAGAAATTAAGCTTAAATATTTTAGATTTATGCTCATGAGATAATTCCATTAGTACTTATGTGAATATTAGATACTTAAAAAAATTCAAGAAGGAAGGCAAGCTGTTTAGCTCAGAATATTTTTCGGTGGAGGTAGTATATTATTTATTTCATGCATTTCCTATAAATTAATTATGGATGTTATGTGATATTATTGAATGAGTTGTTTCAATATAAATGTTTTGAAATGTTATTGATGTCTAGTCTTAAGAGGAAACTCTGTTGAAATTTATATAGATGCTTGAAATATGAGTTATTTGGTTGTTTGCATAAATACCTGATTATGAACATGATTTGTATGAATGAATATATATACTACTGAGATTTCCCCAAATCTCACAACCAATGACTAACAATGTTAAGGCCAAGTACAAGTAAAGGCAAAGGCAAGGAGGTGGTTAAGTAAAAGAAAGCAGACTGGAAGATATTATTTAATATTAAAATAAATGTAATTAAATTATGGTGATGTGTTTTAGTTATGATTTCTACTTGCTAGCTTTACTTTAGATGTTCTGGAATAATAGTTAGATAATTACAGTATGGTTGGTTTGATTATTATTAATTAAAGTAAACTTTTAGTTAAGTTATTGTCTTTTGAGCAACTTAATTTTGAAAAATTTAATTGTTCTAGATTTTTAATTCTTTCCGCTAGACATATAAGATATGATTAAAAACCTAGTAAACTAAAGTGCTACATTTAGGGAGGCATCAAGTTTTGCAAGATTATCAGTTTTCTAAAGTAAATTTCTCATCGTAGTCCTACAAAAATATTCAAGCCTTTGTAATCATTTTCATTGTACTACCACCTTAATTTTAGTCCCACATGAACATTTGAGCCTTTGTAACACTTCTCATTGTAATAAGCCTTTAATATCCTACTCATTGTAATCCCATCTTAATATTTGAACCTTTGAAATCCTTATGTTCTGAACCTGCAACTCTCTTCTTCGTATCCATATTACAAACCTAAAATATCCTCTCTTGGTAAGTGAGTTTTAGTATAAAATCTTATTAGAGAAGCATGTGAAAGTGGTTAGTGGAAGGATTGATAAGGGTGGGGTGTTTTTGAACCCAATATCCCCTTTATTTTCAAAAACGCATTCACTTATACCAAGTTACCAATCCCAAAAGCCCTCATTGAGATTTAACTTGTTTAAAATTAATTGGGGCATTTTTCTTGTGAAAATTAAATGGTTTCAAGTCCAAGGTAACTTAAACTGCTGCAAAGAGGTAAAGCTCAGAGTAAAAATCTTTTGCTCACATCAATTATACTACCCTAAAAGCGAATATTCTAGCCAAGAAACGTGCTTCTCCCCATTTTCCCATTGTTAAATAATTTTTTTTATTGCAGAATTTAGGGCATATCCCTAATTCCATCACTTTGTCTCCATTTCACACTTTCATTATTCAAATAAAATACTCCGAGTATAGGATTAGGGCATCTTTTCAGTTGCATTTCTTTGCATATCACATGTCCACTTTCAGAAAAGTGGACATCAATATAGAATATAAACATTTTACAATTCTATCACTTCATTTCCCATTCTTTTTTCTTTTTCCAAGAAATCTGCATAGTAGAATTTGGGCATTTTCCAGCTCTATCACTTCATATCTATTCATCCAAAATCTCCTTTATGCAAATGACCATATGTTTCATCATTCTTAACATTCCATTAAATTCAACTTCATGTATGACTACATTGACATTGTTTAATAAAGTAAGAGTAGGTCTTGATCATTAACTTCTCAAGAATTAGAGATAAAAATTGATCAAAAAGGATGGCATGAAATTGGGGTAAAGAAATTGTCTTGAGAAATGACTAAATGAGTTCATCTCGGTTATGCAAATTAAAATTATAGCCTTCTCGTGTTGGTAATATCCATTTAGCTGAAGTACATTCAAAAACCATTCGTTTGGATGAATTTCCTCATAAGGGTAAGTATTGACTTTCCTATTTTCATGTGATCAAGAATCCTATATTTTTGTGAATCAATTGCATCAAACATGACATGCATAAGCAGACACATTTTCCTTCTCCCCTCTATATGCATCGAGTGAATCATGTGAGTGTACTTTACACAAAATGATGAAGGTTTTTTTTATTAAAAGTAGAATATTTGTATCCATTTCATGCATTACATAAGAATAAACTCTCATCCATAACTAGGGTAGATAGGGAATCAAATTTGCACAACTTATACATCCTCCACTGCATTAAAATAAGCCTCCATCTATATAGGGGCAAACAAAAAAAATAAATCTTACATCTTCCACTAATCATTCAATGAGCCTCCATATAGATTGGAGAAAACAAAAAATAAATCTTGCATCATGCTTTTATCATTAATTGCATACATTGCATCAAAATAAGTTTCCATTTAGATTAGGAAAAACAAAAATCAAAAGATAAATCTTTTATCTTTTACTAATCATTCAATGAGTCTCATTTTTAGATTGGGGAAAATTATGCATTTTTTTCGTTCTTTATCCAATGACTCTTTATTTGGACTAGGACAAATAAAAGCAAAAGAAAATCTTACCTTATATATAAGCTTCCACCTAGATTGGGACAAAAGAACAAAATCCATATAATATGCATGATATACATACATGCATAGCACAAGATTAGGGCAAAATAAAATGTCAAACTCTTCCCCCTTCCATTCATCATTCATAGTATACAGTGCATTTATCCCCACTTGAATAGAGACATGTCTATTGTGTTTCCAAATTAAAAGAGAAACTTTACATCCTTCACTCATCTTTCATATTTAGAGAAAATAAAGCAAGAGTATCTAGCTTTGAAGGTGTGAGATAAAAGTAATAAGACACGAATAAGGAGTGGCTTCCACTACTAGAAAATGGCATTTAGCGAGGGACAAATCCCTCACTAAATGCCATTTTTCCCTCATTAAATTGAAAATAGCAAGGAATTTTATCCCTCGCTAATTTGGTCGCTAAAAATGGCGTCGCTAATTTTAGTGAGGAATGAGTTGATTCCCTCGCTAAATTAGCGAGGGATTTAATCCCTCTCTAAATTTAGTGAGGAACTCATTCCTCGCTATTTCCTTGCTAAACTATAAAAAAATTTAAAATTGTCATGTCACCACCAAGACCACGCCATGTCACATCATTACCATGTCACCCGCCACCCATGCCACATCACTGCCACACCACATCACCGTGATAGCGACACGTCACTGCCATGTCATATAATGATTTCAAATATGTATTTACTTAGGTTCGAACCCGTGATCTCCTGCTCTTAGTGCCTTTATATTTAAACTTTTGCCAATTGAACTGTAATGTATTTGCAGTCTTTATATGAAATATTAAATATATATTATTTATTTACACATATATTTATAAATTAATATATTGTTAAAAATAAAAATATATTATAATTTTAGTTATTAATATCATAAAATATTTTATATTTTGAATTTTGTAATAAATCAATTTTCATTTTCATTTTTTGCCAACAAGTTATAAAAATTAATCTAACTATTTTTATTAATTTAAAATAATCAACTGATAAAAATAATTTTATAACATAATTATTAAAAAAATTTTAATTCATTAAAATTAAATTTTTAATAAAATAATTTTAATCTATTAAAATTAATTTTAAAAAATTTAGCGAGGGACAAATCCTTCGCTAGATTCCTCGCTATTCATAATTATTTAGCGATGAATAAAAAATTCCTCGCTAATTTAGCGAGGGAAAGGATATTCCTCGCTAATTCTCTCGCTAAATTTAATTCGTCGCTAATTTCTTGCTATTTAGATCATTTAGCTAGGGATGAGTGATCCCTCACTAAATTTCCTCGCTAAATTACATTTTTCTAGTAGTGATATGGCAGGCTTCTAAGCGGAAGGGGCATATGAATGAATCAAATGCATACCGGAATGAGAGAAATCCAGAGACTGTATAGGTATGGGACTATACGATTAAGGATAGTTTAAAGAAATTGATAAGTACTACATATACCAACAAGGTGCACCTACCTTTTTGGTAACATATCCCTTAAGAACTCCTCAGTTAAGCATACTTGACTTGGAGCAAATATGGAATGGGTAACCTCCTAAAAAGGAGGTGTGTGTAAGTGAGGACAAAACACATCGAAAGGGCTTGTGTTGGTTTGTGGGGACATTCGTCAATCCCAAAGAAGCGGCTGGATGGTTCGAGAACAAACCACATGGAAGCTGGTGGGCATGTGACATCCGGGTGCTGATGAGAGTAGGGAGTGATCGTCGGTACAAGAAAGGGGGTGTGAGATAAAAGTGATAAGGCACAGAAAAGGAGTGGCTCCTGGTAGGCTTCTAAGGGGGAGGGGCATATGAATGAATCGAATGCACACCGGAATGAGAGGGATTTAGAGAATGTAAAGGAATTGATAGACATTTTTTTGGTAGCCTACTCCTTAAGAACTCCTCAGTTAAGCGTGCTTGACTTAGAGCAATTCTGGGATGGGTGACCTCCTGGGAAGAAGGTGTGTGTGAGTGAGGACAAAGCACACTGAAAGGGTTTGTGTTGGTTTATGGGGATAGTCATCAATTCCAAAGAAGTGGCTAGACATTACAGAAACTCCATATCATTTTGTATATACCCTACACTTAATTCACATTCATTATTAATTTTGATAATGTCAAGCCCCCTTAAAGCCCAGTTCCGGGTGGCTCCTCTTTTTCAAAGCCCTATAACGGCAAGGCCCTCAAAGCTCAGTTCTGACTGGCACCTCTTTTTCAAAACCCTATAATGGTAGGCCCCCTAAAGCCCAGTTCTGGTTGGCCCTTCTTTTTCAAAGCCATGTAATGACAAGCCCCTCAAAGTCCAATTCCGGCTGACTCCTCTTTTTTAAAGCCCTGTAATGGCAGGCCCCACAAAGCTCAATTATGGCTGGCCCCTCTTTTTCAAATCCCTATAACGATAGGCACCCTAAAGCCCAGTTTCAGTTGGCCCCTCTTTTTCAAAGCCCTGTGATGGCAGGTGTAGCACCTAGAAAAACGCAACGAAAGGAGAAAAGAGAACAAATAGGATTTTCTGACAAAAACCGACTTGTGAGGAGTCGCCACCAAAATTTTGAGGGAAAATCTTGGGAAACCAAATTAGGAAACAACGGTCTACGTAATCAGAGTCAGATTCGGGAGTCGATTGTGTGTGGGGAAGGTGTTAGGCACCCCACGATACCCGTTCCTAGGAATGGTTACCTTACGTTGATTGTGCAAATTAATATGACTTCAAAAGTATTTTAGTTTTCCTTTTATCATTCACATACGAGAATAAGGGTAAAGAAGAATTTGAGAAATTTGGAAAAGAAAATAAATTAAATTATAAATTAAGGAGATTTAAAAATGAGGAAAAGGAATTGGGAAAATAAATTATAAAATATTTATTTATTTACAAAAGATGGACTTGACCTAGGATCAGAGCCTGGGGCCTACGTACCCTACGGTAGGGATCAAAGTCCATGTAGTTCGGGACTAAAAATGCGTGTTTGTTGATAGGTATTTTTTATAATTTTTGTAATAAGATAAAACTAAATGACAATAATTTACTTTTTGCAAACGAAACAATTTTCTGGGATTGAGTTTGAGTGTTTTAATTTGTAAAAGATAATTTAATTCCACTTACTCACTCTTATTTATTTGTTTGAAAATATTTTTTCTTTTACTTGATTTTTGACTTTTGAAAAACCATTATATATATATTTTTTAAATTTTTTATTTTTAATGGACAAAACCGATCTACTTGTTACAAACTCACTGTCATACCCAATGGATCGATTCCTTAATTACCTGCAGAAGTTCTAAACCTCATGGTACAAAGGTTTTATTATATAAGTAAAGCAACAATTTAGAAAATACTATTATTCTTCCATTTTGAAATAATGACTTTATCCTACGTTTAAAATAAAATTGGAAAAACTTGTTATATCATCATTATGAAATACCATTATTTTCTTCAAAGACAGTTCAACCAGTACGCCTGCGTGAATTCGCAATCTTACGTGACAACACAGTTAACCAGAATACCTGCATAGGTTCTGGAAACCTCACGTGGTGTGGTTACTAAGTCAGTTATTCTGTTATTATTATATTTATCTTTTAAGTAAAATCGCTAAATATTATTATTTGTTTAAAGTATTTTGAAATATATAAAAGTTTGTATGACAAAGCATTATTCATTTACTCAAAATAATATCATTACATAGTTCTTCTTAAAACGTGTAATTAGGGAAACTATTTTTGTTCACATCATGTATCATAAATTATTTTTTTATATTATTACTTTCAACATATATTTCCTCATTAAAAGTAGACCTTATTTTAAAATGGGTTACCTAACTAACTAATATCTGCGTGGACTCGTAGTCTCACGTGATAATTAGTAAATTCAAATACTTGCAAAAATTCCAAAATTTTTGGTGTATAGTGATCTTGAATAAGAATGAACTTTTGTAAAAGAATTTTACCATGAAAGCTCACAAAACATGAGGGTAGGTATTTTTTAGAAACACAAGTTTCACATCCAACTCTTGCGACTTCGTGCATGAGTTTAAAAACTTCATTAGTTTTTTTTGTAGGGCCATTGCCATTTTTGCTATCGTTGTTTTTAACTACATGTATAAAAAAAATTAGTTCTCGACACCCCCTTTGACATTTACATGTTGTATTAATTTAGTACCAGGAGATAAATTAGTGAACAAAAGAATAAAACTCATAGACCCCAGAATTTTCCTAAACTCATAAGCCAAAGACTTTCCTTCCCCAAAATCTTTCTGAACTTGTAGGCCCAAGACTTTTCTCTTCCCTCGAATTCCACTTCATCAAGATCAAATGCTATTATCAAAATAAAGAACCCATGCCCAGTGCATAACCAAAAATTTCATTGAACCCAGAGCCCAGGATTGAAATAAACACTCCCCGTATTGCCAAGTTCATAGGGTGACCAAAATTATCAAAAACAGAGCAACTAAAAATTCCAGTTTTGAGTTAGATTCCTATACTTAGTATCACCCAGATCTAATCAATTTCTTTTACTAATGTCATTGGGCACATGTTTACCACTGGTACCGAATGTGTAACACCCCTCACGATTTCTTCCTTGGCATTGTATTCAGGACCGGAGGAAACAGCACGGAGGAAGGCTCAAGTGGAGTCTGGAAGAGCTCCACGCCACGGCGAGAACCATTCCAGTGGCATTGTTCCGGATGAACTGGTGGAGCCGCGGTGGGGTGTGCTGGAGCCGCGGCGAGAGTCGGGAAATTTGTTTAAATCCTGATCATTTCGGATGAACGGAAAAGAAAGAAGCAGTGCTAGGGTTCGAGACTTCCAGTGTCTAGAAGTGATTTTCGGATCTTGAAAGCTTGGATTCAAGTTGGTAAGTATTCTCTACTCCTCCCTCTCCATTTTCTTCGGTTGAAGTTTGGGATTTTCAGTGGTCAGGTTGGATCTTCGGTTTTGGCCGAAATCCATTAATTGAAATGGATGATTTGAGGTTAATGGAGTGTGTTTTGGTATTTTTGTTGCTTGGATGTGAGTTTTGAAGGGTGTATTTATGATTTGAGCTTAACCCTAGGTTGTTCTTGGTTAGGGCTCTTGGGAATCCGAAGTGTATAAGGTTGTGTAGTGTTTGAATGATCCCTAAGAGCTTATTGATGCATGAAAAGGGTGTTGGAACCTTGGGTTAGGTTAATGTGGTTGAATTGTGATGTTTGGTTTATTGGTATATTGTGTTAATGGAGGAATTGTGGTTTTATGAAGGTTGTTTGGGTAATCGAGAGGGGATCACGCGTATTGGATAGTTCAAGGAGGCTTGTGGAACACGTGTGTGTGTGGTAACGACAATTGAGGTAACCGGGTGTTTGTTTATTTGTATTCTATTGTATATTGGTATGTATATATTTGTGTATGTATATGTATATGCATGTTTCTTCCATACCACGATACTGATGTGTTGTGTGCACTATTTTCTATATATTGTGGTATACACATAGCTAGATGATAACCATGATGTTTATGATGATGATGATTATATGATGATACATGAGCATCACCACATGGCATTGTGAGGCCTTGATATATGGCGGATTGGGTGGTGGTGATGTGATGACGATATGATATGATGATATATTTTAGGGAGGATAAGGATGGATTATATATTTTAGGGAGGATAAGAATGGAATCCCTGCGGCTAAATTGCCTCCGATGGCCAGGAGGGAAAGGCGCGCAGTGGACTGCACCTTCCCTAAATCGCTGCCAATTCGTGGTGGGAAAGGGGAAGGAGAGCCACGGTCCGAACATTAGTGTTACCTTTTGCTGGGTGCACTAGTGGGAGGTGAGCTTGATGATATCCCGGAATCAATCTTCACTGACTGTTGGAAGGGAGTTACCTATACGAAATGTCCTGTCATGACGATAGCCCGTGGTTCTAGCTGTGTGCAAGGGAGACATGCATACCATTCATTACACATTGCATTCATGAGTTGTATGGAATATATGTACATATATATTTATATGTGATTGTTCCCAGTTACTGAGATATTGTCTCACCCCCTTTCCCATTAACTAACCTTTCAGGTGATGGTTCTGGTACTAGTCCGGAAAAGACGCGGGAGTAGCCGTGTACGTGGGAATAGTCTATGTAGTGTGTGTATTTTGGGATAATGTATCTTGTGCCAAGTAGGATAGAGAATGGTTTGTAGTGAACTTATGATTGTATGGTATAGCTGTGTATGTTGTATGTTCGTGTATGTGGTATGTATGGTTGCAGGGCCTTGGATGTCGAGAAGTCTGTATGTTGGTATTGGTGAGCTCAGAGTGGTTTTACGGGCCTGTAGCCCGTTTGGTTAAGTTGGGTTCCAAGGGGTCAAATCTCAGAGGAGTGGTTCCTTTGAGGTGAAGCCTCTTTGGACAAGTTGGTTTGGGAGTTTTGGACCTGTATGATTGGTCTATGAGTGTCCATTTGCCTTCGGTGGCAATTGGTGGTTGTTAGTGGTGAGTTTTGGTCAATAAGTGGCCAAAATGGTATTAAGGGTCTAGAATCTCCAAATGGAGTTGGATTGAGGTAAAAGTGGTGTTTATGGATAGATGGGGACTAGATTGACTTGTAGGAGTTGAAATCAAGTCAATCGGAGGTTGAAGCATAAAGTTATTCACGTCGGAAGTTCGCCCCGGAGTGTAGAAGTTTCTGATATGGGATATCAACAGGGGGCGCTGCGGCGCAGGAAAGCAGGCCGCGACGCCAGTTAATCCAGAAGCAATGGAGAAACAGGAGAGGCCGGAGCCGCGGCGGTATTGTAGCGGCCACGGACCCCAGCCCTATTTTGGTATTTTAGGAGTCGTTTCCGCTGTTTGAAGTTTTGGAGAGTTGTTTCGAGGTATCGGGGTTGTGTTTGGTTAAATTTTGAAGTTTTTTTTTTGGTCAAGTATGGAGGTAGGATGTTACAGAATGCAACCCTATATGGATGGGGTGAAAACTCAAAAACTTAAGCCCCACGGCATTCTCTTTTTTTTTTATTATTTTTTTAGATTATTTTTGTTTTTATTATTATATTTATGATTATCATTTTTCTGTTTTGGCTATTTTTTCTTCTTCTCCTTTTCTAAAATCCCATTAAAGGATTTATAATTAATTTACCAGAATTTTAATTGACTAAAATTTTCATTATTATTTTTATTATTTTATTTATCCATTATTATTATATATATTTTTTTTAAAATAGGACAAAATAGGCCCTTCAAAGCCCAGTTCTGCTGGCTTCTCTTTTTCAAAGCCCTATAACGGTAGGCCCTTCAAAGCCCAGTTCCGCTGGCTTCTCTTTTTTAAAGCCCTATAACAGCAGGCCCCCTGAAAGCCTAGTTCCGGCTAGTCCCTCTTTTCTAAAGCCCTGTAACGCAGGCATCCACCAAAGTCTTATGAAAATAGGCACTTCACTACCGCTAAAGATCAGTTTCGACTAGCACCCAAAGCACTGTAATGGCAGGCCTCCTTTAAAGCCCTGTAATGGCAGGCCTCCACTAAAGTCATATTAAAATATGCATTTCACTACCGCAAAAGTCCAGTTTCGACTGGCACCCAAAGCCCTGTAACAACAGTCCTCCACCTAAGTCATATAAAAATAGGCACTTCACTACCTTAAAAGTCTAGTTTCACCTAGCACCTAAAGCTCTGTAATGGCAGGCATTCACCAAAGTCCTATAAAAATATGCACTTCACTACCACTAAAGTCTAGTTTCAGCTGGCATTCAAAGGCCTATAACGGCAGGCCTCCACCAAAGTCCTATAAAAATAGGTACTTCACTATCGCCAAAGTCCAATTTCAGCTGGCACTCAAAGCCCTGTAACGCCAGGCCTCCACTAAAGTCTTATAAAAATAAGCACCTCATTACCGCTAAAGTCCAGTTTCAGTTGGCACCCAAAGCCCTATAACAGAAGGTATCCACTAAAGTCCTATAAAAATAGGCACTTCACTACCGCTAAAGTCCAGTTTCGGCTGGTGCCTAAAGCCCTGTAACGGAAAGCCACCATCAAAATCCTATAAAAATAGGTACTTCACTATTGCCAAAGTCTGGTCATGGTTGGCACCAAAAGCCCTATAACAGCAAGCATCTACCAAAGTCCTATGAAAATAGGTACTTCATTATTGCCAAAGTCCAATCTTGGCTGTCAACAAAAGCCCTGTAATGACAGGCATCCACCAAAGTCATATGGAAATAGGCACTTAACTACTACCAAAGTCTAGGTTTGGCTGGCACCAAAAATCCTGTAATGGCAAGCATTCACCAAAGTCTTATAAAAATAGGTACTTTACTTCCATCTAACATTGCACTTGATTTTTTTTTTATATATCCAAACATAATACATGTTTCATCTTCACTTACTCCTAAGTTGTGAATGCCATACGACTTAGTCTTTTGATATTCTCGCTTAGTCACTAAGTAAAGAAGGGCATATCATTAACTTGACATTTTGTTTAGTCACTCCATTAGATTGAGCCAAATAGTCCTCATTTGATTGTCCATCTTAGGTCTATATAGTTTAGTTATAGTAAGAGTCTACTTTTCATTGCATTACAAGCATAGATGTTCATCCTTGTCCTTGTTGTTTTGGTCCGCAGTTTTAAATGCACATTTTGAAAACCACAAAGGCATTGCTTTGGTTATCTCTTTAATATTGGGACAATGAAGTAAGTTAGAAGTCATATGCAAACTTTTTTTTTGAACTCCATAACCCAGCTTGTGGGAAATGGGAATAGTTGGCCAAGCGAACAAAATAGTATTTCTAGAAAAAACTCCATTGGTTATCGTATGAACTCAATGAGACGTAAGTCAGGAGGATTTGAAAATAAAATATAAAGAACATAACAACCAAGAAAGGACGTAGAGAATATACTGTCACTATTAGTCAAATAAAGTGGAGATCCTTTATATGGTTAAAGATTGTAGTTGATTTCAGTGTGCTAAAATAATTCAAGGACTCCTAAACATAATTGAGCATAATCAAATCCATAGGGGTTAACCAACAAGTTTCAACATAGTTGGCAGATAGCTGGGTCCCTTAAGTATGCTATCTAGGGCTCGATTCTTGGCCGTGTGTATGGAAAAGATCTTGTTGGGAGAGGCAAAGCCCACTTCGGTTATCTCAACACCTCGAAAAACCTATAAGAGCTAGGGAAAAGAGGGTGGAATTTTATATACCCATGTTAAAGCTATGGTAGAATTCCCTCTATGGATCCATAAAAATCTACCTTGAGGAAAATGAATCAGGTTGGAAAAATCCAAAAGAGAAATAAATGCATAAAAATATCTACTCCATTTGCTCAAGTTGTGCTTAGTAACTGGGGGTTTTCACCAAAAAGTGTTTTCCTTCACATCAAATGATGCAGTATGAGCTATGAGTGTGCTAATAGCATCTTGGTGCAATGGGTTATGTAAGCTTGAGTAACCGGGGGTCTGCATCACCAATATGTTTGATCTTCGCATCAAAAGAGCGTATAACGGACCAAGAAAGAAAATATCCCCTATAAAAGTGAAGCACAAAAAGTGCATGGAAACTAAGAGAATCCCTGATGATTCCATTGCACTAGAATATGGTCTAGATAAGGTGGAATTTACTTGTTGCTCTAGGTGGGTATGCATTATTCTATTCTTACTATCGAATTCTAAAACAATTAAGGACATACAAATAAGCAGTTGAGTTCCTGATTTATTTGGGTATATTGGAGATACTAGAAAATCATTCAATAATGTTAAGGATCCACGGCCTCAGGTAAGTGATGGGAAATTCTGGATTCAGGTTCAATTTGATAACCAAGAGGGTTAATCTCAAGTAATTTAAAAAAAAAAGGACTCTTGATGTCTGTAAATGGTTCATACATGGCCAATGGGAATGCCTTTTGATATTAAAATTTTTAATTCACTTGACTAGCTATTTTCGATTACCATATACTAGGTACTCACACATGCCATGGTTTATTTGAATAGTATGTATGACAAAATGACTAGATTCCAAATCTCAAATGGTTCTATGGCTCTTCAATGTAATGGCAAACACCTGTATGGTTAAAAAGGAATAAAGTGAAGCCTAAAGTGGTTCTTTTTACTTAAAAAATTGAATGGACCAAACTAGTAAGCATATAGGTTGATCATGATAGTTTAGTCAAGTCAAAGGCAATCTAGTCGTCTCACTACATTGCATGCATGGTAGCTTTAATTCATACTAAGGCTAAGTTTAGTGGAGTCTAGTGTCATCCTTGCATTGCATGGACGGACAAAATACGTGTCCTTATCTTTACTTATTCCTTATGCGAAAACTTCAAAACTCACACTTTTTCTCTTTCTTACCTAAGAAACAAATAAAGAGGGGCAACTATGAACACCGTATTTTGTTCAAGTTTTAATATAAAATAATAAAATTTTTTATTTAAGTCTAATTTGATGAAGGTGAAAATAAAAAAAAATGTGTTTCCATTAAAGTTAATTTTGATAAAGAAAAAAATATAAAAAAAGCAATAATGGAAAAATCCTAAAAAATTAATAATAATCATATCTTAAGGATAATGATTCTCCTTTATGAGATTTTCAAATCCGTTGAGATTTGAATTTACAAAGAAAAAAATAATAATAAAAGCCAATTAAAAATGTACATCACAAAAGATTTGGATTTGATTGCAATATTATTGCATAAAAAATAATAATGATAAAGATCAAATAAAAAGTAAATATTTTGATTTGATTACGCATTAATGATGATTTACATTAGATTTTCCTTCCTTTGTCTATATAAAGGAAAGGTAGGTCATAGATCAAAGAAAAAAGTAGAAATTGAGGGAGGAAGAAGGAACATGAGAGTGATTGAAAGAAGAAGAAAAAGGAATTGGAGAGGAAGTAGGAGACGTTGAAAAGAAATAAGAAAGTTTGAGAGAAAGAGCAAATGAGTTGCAAAGATTGAGAATGAAGAGAGAATTGAGAAGAAGAAGAAAAAGAGAAACGTGAGAGGCATTGAAAAAAAAAAGAGAGAAATTGTGTAGAAAATGGAGAAAAGTATAAAATTTCTTTCCTTTTCTTTTCAATTTCATAAATTTAGGAATGTGTTGCATCCTTTTCAATTGGATGTAATTCATTATCTTCTTCTCCTCTTAATTATATTTCTATGGATCCCAAATTCTAATATTTTGGTGAGGTTCATGAAATAAATTACTCACACCAATGAACATCTTACAAGAGATAGAGGTGTGTTTGTAATGTATATATTTTATCTTTATATATGTTTCCATTGATCTCAAAGTATGATATTTTGGTGAGGTCTTAAAGGAAAATTGCCTGTGCCCATGAATTTCTTGGTGAAATTTTCTAAGTTGCTGAATCCTTACATGTATTCATGAAAAAACTTCCAAAGGACGCCGATTGCATACGGCCTTGTAAGTGGATTCATATTTTGTGACTAACTTTGGCAAGAATGTGGCATACGTGGCAGTGCTTCATTTGCAATTTTTTTTATTTTATCATTTAATCTTGGCATAATAACGTTAACTATCTTGCTTCTTTCTCTCCCCCCTAAGCATGGCGTATTATGAGGATTACAGAGATTATGATACTAGGTAATTATATCTTCTCTTGTAAGACTATTGAATTTGGTTGAAATATCTATTCTCCAAAAGTTGTGGTAGAAGACATATATAACTCTTAAAAGAGGTAACTTTTATGTGCTTTATAATTATGATAGTTAGGTGATTGATTACATTATTTTTATTCTCTTGGGTGATTATGATAATATAATATTATTATTTTTATTCTCTTGGGTGATTATGATAATATAATATTTTTCTCATTAAATATATATATTTTAAAATTTTTCTCAGGTGGGGTTTTTGGAATCTCCGTAGGTATTTAGATTAATAAATTTATTGCATGTTGTGATGTGCCTCCACAAGTATACTAATCAAATTATGCATTTTCTGTTTGGAAAGTATTTTTGAAATCAAAATAATAATGATTTTATCAAATTTGATAAAGTTTTGTATCTAATTTTATTATATTGAGTCATCATGTGTGAGGTTTTAGGAACTTTCATGGGTATATAAATTGAATGATTACTGAGTGAGATTTTGGAATCCCCATAGTGTTACCAATAAGAATAATAAAAATAAAATAATTTTCTTAAATAAATATAATTCGCTTTTCACAAATTAAAAAATATAAATATATTTCAAAAACTATATATTTTAAATATAATTTTTCTCCTAAAAACAATACCAACTAAATGACAAGAATTTTTATTCTCCAAACTACGTAGACTTTGATCCCTATATTAAGGTACATGGACCCTAGATTCTTATTCTAGGTCAAATTTGTCTTTGTAAATAAATCCATTTTATTTATTTATTTTTTATTTTTTATTTTTTTGTGAGTTTTATAAAGGTAATTAAAATAATTTTAAGGCCACATCTATTTTGTATAATCAATGTCTAACACCTTTCCCATGACGCAATCGACTCCCAAACCCTTTATATTTTGCAGAAAATGGTGGTATAAATAAAGAACGCAACTTCTGACTTAAAAATGTACAAGAACTCATTGCTTTCTAAGATCATATCTGCCACTACAGTATAGGAAGCTTTTTCTATCTTTCACTACTCCTTTGAATTCACTAATCTATTAACTATTAATTACCCCAACTTTAAGAATTACATTTCATTAATATGCTTGCTCATTTTATAGTAGTGAGAAGTATCCAATATTTGGTATTATATATATGGATTAATTTAAATTCCATACACGCGCGTCACATTTCAAATGAAAAGGTGTTCTTTTCGCATGATTTTTTTTTATTTATAGGCCTCAGATTTTGAAATCTTGTTTAACAAATATCAAATCTCTTTTATCCACCCTAATTGTCATTAGTTGAATTATTACATGAGCAAGACAGAAAGGATTATAGTGCCGACTAGTAATTTTCAAAAGATACATAGTTTGAAATTCCTTAAATTGAAAGATCTAATTGGAAACAACCTTAAAAAATGAATATTATTAGAGATCTGAATAATCTTCCTGCAAAATTGAACTTCACCTATTGGGAAGAATATCCTCAACCATCTGTAGCATTAAAATCATCTTCAACAATTTGGGAGGGAGATCAAGTATGTATTATAGTTTGTAGGGAAAGTTACATATAAATACCAAGATAGAGAGTTATTTCCAAAATAGTACCTAAATTTGGTCTAATTCCATAAATTGACTGTGTAGCTCTTCATCTCAAACGACGGCGATATTGTCTCTGGGTTTTGGCTGAAACTTGTGTCAGTATTATTCTCAGAGATATAATCTCAGATGACTGCCAGAAAAGTATTGAGTGCAAAGTTGAAATTGTCGTCTTTACTTCCATCTGTTACTACACTTCGTTGGTTAGATGTTCCTATTGAGTCTGCCAACATCAACAAACATTTTTACTGTCTTCCTCATCATGAAGAGACCACAATTGAGCAATCTAAAGATGTAATTAATGAAAACTGACCGTGATAGCAAGAGAGCCAATGGTGCTTGAAGAGAAGATAGCAACAGAAGAGGTTAGAGATCATAGTTCTGATTATGAAAATGGAAGGCCATTGAAGGTTGAAGAGGAGATAATCCCAGAAGTGGAGTGTTCTAGCAATACAAGTCATAGATTAATATTTTTTGGTCTCAAAGAAGAAGAATCAGGAGCCTATCCCAGAATAGTTTCGGTTTCTCTTCCTCGTCGCTTCTCATCTAGATCATTGATGAAATTTTGACTGTTCAGGTTTAATATTTTACAAAAGTGTTTTTGTTTTTTGTTTTTTTTTAAGCTTTCCTTCTATCATAGTTCTGAACTTTTTAGATAAAATTTCAATAATTTATGATTATTCATTTTTTTTTTCGGATAGTTCAGATCGTTTCTTTCAATTTTCCAAGTTTTCCGATGTATTAATTTGTTTGTTTTCATGGATATATATGCCTTTTCTTTGGTTGTAAGGTTTAGTTAAATTTCCCATATCAATCTGTTGGTGCAAGGGAAATGTGATCGTGTTTGTTTAATTAATTCTTCGTATACAGAGCTATACATAGTTTGATTGAGGAACTTTTCTTATTTCTTTCAATTATAATCAAACTAATAATGTTATTTACTCCAATGTTATTGAAAACGCGTTGTTCACATTATATTGTACAAATAATAATTAAAAAAAAACTAGAACTATAATGAATAATGATAACGAGTTTATATGGAATGTTGATTTGTGCGCTGAATTAACCTAGTTTCTGGTGGAACACGCCATAGGAAAGATTGTTACTTAAAAAATAAAAAATAAAAATGATGATGATTACAAGATGCCAACATTAATTTGGGATTTTAATGGCCATTTTTTCTCTCATTGTAATAAATGTGCTTAAACTAGTGGCCTAAACTTCCTTGAACATTCTTTTTTGAGTATTAGGCTATCAATATATTTGAATAGTTTCATGATCATGTGCTCATGCAGAATAAAACCTTGTGAATTGAAGAACTTCAGTTCTCAAGAGTAGGAAGAAAGAAGGAGGAAGACTGACGTCTACCTTCATTAGACGTGCATTCTCTTACAGAAACATTCCTCTCCTTCGATGCTCTGCCCTCTACAGTCACAATCCCTCATGCATTATTGAGACTCCCATCAACATTTGTAACCCTAATGTTGATAGGATATTCAGTCTCCCAGCATCTAATTTTATCATAGAAAGTCGCAGAGGCTTTGCCAAAGGACAAAAGTCAAGTACGCATTTTTATAGTCTCTTCTCCAACATGAACATCTGGATAGACCATTCCTTCTACAGCTCAGTTCATTTTGGG
Source organism: Adenanthera pavonina (assembly GCA_026686845.1). Lineage (NCBI taxonomy): Eukaryota > Viridiplantae > Streptophyta > Magnoliopsida > Fabales > Fabaceae > Adenanthera > Adenanthera pavonina. The sequence goes on from JAIVEN010000009.1 coordinate 7,200,790, forward strand.
ATAGAATTTTTGTTGATATAAGTAGAGAAATTAAATATACTCACTCCTTTGGTTATTGTTGTTTTTTTAATTCTAAGTGAATGGACTTATCTGAATATAATTATTAAATCCTATGTATTTATGCAGAAATAATATTGACTGCATGAATTTTAGCAGTAGGACTAATTTGTTTTACTGCTGTAAATTTGATGGTATTGCTATTTGCTTTCTTGCCTTTTAACCAAACATTAAGAACATGACAAAATCTCAGGGAGCATTCAATATAGAAAATTTTCTCAGAATAAAAATGAAAAATAGAAGTTTGCAAATTTTATGAACTGACTGCATCAGCGGTTATCTGGTCTGATTGTTATATCTGATAAATGACTTGGATGAGGGCCTGCACTGGAAACATAATGGTTTTAGCAGCAAAAGTAGTACACTTAAGATCAGAGCAAGGTTCATGCGAGCAGATAGATTTTCTCTAGCTGTAATCAGCTAACTTCGAGCACTCACAATATAAAGTTGATATGAGATTATCTATAAAAATACATCAATAACTTGCCTTAGCAAACTTCCTATTCTGCAAAACATGTCCTTTAGGAAAGTTAATACCTAAATTACTTTGTGCTAATTGTTTGGTTCATACAATTTCGAGGATGAAGCTGGTGTCAGTACAATTGTAGTTCCACCAGATGTTGGGCGTACTATTAAGGCGAACGCTATTTCACAGATGGAGGCAGCAATGGCTGCATTATCAGCTGAACGAAACAAGCTGCGCACAGGAAGGGCATCTCTACGAATATTTCAGGGTGTCATGGGCCATTACTGTTTGGTTTCTGTAATTGTTAATAATCGGCTTACTTGTAAATGCATGATGAATTGTCTCTACGGGAATGCTTGACCATATTATTGTGGAAACAGGCGGAGTAAAGATGCCTTTAAGCCAAATTGCTGTTCATAGATCCAATGACCTTGTCTGTAAATCCGTATGATCCGTAGGTATTTTCCAGAAACAGATATACATCATTTGTCTCCATGCTAAATTTTTGTTTGAATCAGTTCTTCTTCTAGCTTTCTCTGTTTACCTCTAGCAGCTTGGATCTTATTCAAAGTTTAATTGCTTAGATTTGTTGATCTACTTCTAAAAATCAGGTTTTTCATCATGGGCTTCAAGGCAACAAATACTGTTTATAAAATTTCTATAACATTTTGTTTAGCAATCCCTCCAATTGCTTAAGGAATAAATTTATTGTTACCTATAATCCTCAGCTGTAGGACATCAAGTTTACCTTTTTGTTGGGGTTTAATTACTAAACAAGTGTTACAGTTAAGTCTCACTTCGACAGGCACTTAAACAATTAGAGAATGCCATTGTTTACTCTCCATTGGGGTTAAATCCTAAGATGGATGGTGAGAGATTGATTGCTGTTATTCCACCGTAAGCATTGAATTTATACATTCCCACTCTTGTCTGTCAAAATGAAGTTCATTTGGATATTTTGGCTACTAAAGAACTATAACTTGTTTGCTCATTGTAACTGACTAATTTACCTCACCATGTAATGACTAACGATCAGATTGACCAAAGAGCATATGCAGGTAAGCTAATAATACCTTTGCAATTTATTCATCGTTTCAACCTTTTTATTGCCAGAATTTATGGTTTGCATTCATAGTTGCTGCTATATCTCTGTGTTGAACATTCATTCAGGCGATGAGTAAGTTGGTTGCCAAGTCTTGGGGAGATGCCCGGCAAAAGATATAGTGTAAAGTAGTGTCATTTTTTTTAAAAGAAATTTCATAGAAGAAAGAAAAAAAAGAAGAGAGAAGATGTGAGAGGCAAGTGTTCACCTCTTACCAGAATATAGGGGGTAGTCTGCAAATCCTGAAGCAGCCGTTTTGGCGATCTTGTTATCCAGGTTAATATATATATTTCTCTTTTTCATTAACTTTCTTGATCACATCTAATTTTCACTGTTCGTCTTCCCATTATTTCGAGCATTTTGTGCTATTTTCTTCTTCAAGTGTTGAATCGCTACGTTAACATTATCTACTTTAATTCATAGATTGAGCTATCCAGATCGAGGTAGTTCTGTAGAACCATCACCTGGTTGTTGACTGATGATTGACCAAATGATTCACTTTAAATGGAGAAAATTATAGGTCAAACCACAAGAGTGCAATGCAGCACAAGAATATACCTGGGCCAAAAGAATAATCTTTTGGAAGAAGTCTTGCTATTTCATTCTGATCTGTTGAGTATTTTCTATATTGCATAAAGGAAAAAAATTTCATAAAAATAAATTGATATTAAATAATAGATCGCAATTAGGGAAGCCAACAAGCATATATGCTTTGTCTGACTAAATTTTTAGTAAATTCTACAAGCTATACGGTTTCAATATTAATTTTTTTATTAAAACATAAAAGCATGTTATCTTTGAATTTCTACTAGATGGTCTATTTGATAAAAGAATAATTAAAAAATTGAACAGTCTAAATTAACTAACTAAAATTTTCCTCAATTGAAAAGAATTTGATTATTCAAAAATAAAATTAACTATCTTAGTTGTGATAAGAGACTTGACCTGTTGACTATAAAAGTCCACTAGCTTGTATGTCTAATAAAAGTTAAACGCGTGATTTTTAATAATACTTTAAAATTGTATGTAGACTTGACCTGTTGACCATAAAAGTATCATTATTCTATTTTTTTCATGAAGTTAAGTAGTTTATTTATTTTTATTTCAAATACCAACTTGTGTTTATTCTTTCGTTCACATTAATCATTCCCCATTTCATTGGTATACTGCATGGTTGCAAACAAACCTATAATTGAAGCTGTCATCTTCATTTCATTTTCAGCTTCAGCAGTTACTTCTTTTCATTTTTGAATAAATTTTCTAGTGTTAAGATTAAAATAAAATAAAATAATAAAATACTCTTAAACATTTAATATAAAAATAAGAAATAAGTAATAATCAATAATAATTGAAAAATAATAAATATTACATATCTCATTTTTATGGTGAAAAAAAAATTCTGTTTACCATGCGATTTCTAATTACCGAACAGCTATAAATATTTTGTTGACATTCTTCTAGTTTTTCTTACTCTAAATATTTATGGCTTCTTTGATTTGCCGCTATCAATTCCAACTCAGTATTTATTAATGATTTGCTTCTTGTTAATGGTCCAACTAACCCAATATATATCTATTCCTTTTGGGGGTTTTTTTCTTGAGGATAAATTACAATTCATCTTTTTACGATTAGCTTGAAATTATAGTACCGCCTCTATGAGTTAAACATGCCTCGTTCAACTATTTTTATTTCTAGATCCATAAAAAAAATTATTTATACATAATCCCTATGTCAATGAGTAACGAAATGCACATGACCAAGAAAAATGAATAACGGAATGCAAGCTGCATTTTATATAACAAAAATAAAATGAATAAAAATATAATTACATATGAGAAATTACATATAGTTTTTCTCAATAAAAAAATGTCTCAAATAACAATTAATATAATTCAAATAAAAGAGAATACTTTTTAGATTTTTCTTACCATATTAAATTGATTTATGGCCTACTTAAATTGTCTAATTTCTGGATCTAGATTCAAATTGATAAATTTTAAGAATATCGTAGGATTTAAATATATTACTTAAATGCATCCTAATTTTTAAAACATATACAATTGGCTATTTGCGATGCTTAACCTCTTGACCATCGGCAGGTATCTCTAAGGCGTAAAGCCATCGACTCGTTCTTTTTTTGTCACTTTTTTTTACGTAATAATAATTGTTTTATCCCCATGATTTGCTTACTTGGGGATTGAGGCAATTCAATGCATATTGTTGGACATGAGCAAGATAAAAAATATTACATTGACGACCAGTGATTTTCGAAAGATATATAACTTAAGATTTCTTGAATTTTACACGTCCGATTGGAAATAAACATATGCTGAACATTTATAGAGCTTTTTCAAAATATATTTAAATATCAATTGCAAACGTAGCGTCAACAATTTTTATATAAAAAAAAATAGATACTCACATACTTAAGCTCCTTTTCTTTTGATATAATTATATGATTAGGTGAAATTCAAGTATTATCAAACTTAAATAGGAGTAACTCTCTCAATATAATTTTTTTTTTATTTATATGACTTAAATTCAAGATCTTACCTAAGAGATATTGAGTCATTTACTACTTAATCTAATTACTATTAGTCATACTTAAGCTACTTTCTCTCAATTGAATTAAAATAAGTGGGTTTTAAATTTAAAATAAATTAAAATGTTAATTAACAGCAAAAGTTAGTGACAAGGTAACTGATGCAAATGAAAAGTCTACCTATGCTAACTTGAATGAAAAAAAAATTCTTAAATATAGAAGTACCTAAAAATCAAATATCTTGTTCAGCAAAAAGAACTCAAATTTCTCTTCTGCTATCAAATATGTGAAACAAAAAACTCATCCATCATTGCTTGATTGGACGTGTTTAATTTAGATTATGAGGATTGCATCATTGCTCAAATCTTATGATCCCCTTCACTCTCGAAAAGCTATATGATGGAGATTACATAGCTGTAATCAATTATAAAAAGACTAAACTATTCTTACCAAAACCAAAAATACATATCCCTCACCTGTTGCCACAATCTCCAGTTGACAGTTACTGCCATCGGTCGCTGGCTGCTACTGTCACTGGATGTCAAGGGCAAAAATATAAATAAAATATAGAGGAGTTTATTTGGTAAGATATTAGGAGGTATGAAATGAATTTATTTTTTATATTTCTTCATAAAGAATATTTTAGTATTGTTATTTTATTTACAGGCATGTAATCTGAATTATATAAGTTTTTAGAGGTGAAACCATTTGCATGTTAGACTGTAATTAGTTTCACATATGTAATTCAGAAATTACATGTGTTTTGGTGAATCAAATGCAGCAACTCTCATTATATAAATCTATTTATATTCCTTGATATGACATGTAAACAAATCAAATGGTAGAAGTGTCAGATCGAGTTGACTCTAAAAGCTGATTTGACATACGGGTTTGAAAATATAAGCTCAAGCCCATGGGTCGAGCCTATAAGTCGACTTGTAAGTTTTTTTTATTTTTTAATATTTTTTATTCTTTTTTTAAATTTTTTTATATAATTATTTAAATTAATATAATTAACTATCATCATAATTAATCAAAAGTTAATATAATATTTAAATTTTATAATTTATATATTAATAATTAATAAAATAATATATATTTTTTAATATTTTAAATAAAAAATAAAAAAAATTGAACTTTCAGACTAATCTGTAACCCACTTGAACCAGCCCATCATGAGTAGGGTCAAATTTAAAAAATTTAAATTATATTTTAATACTAAAAATTAAAATATAACCCACTCATTCTTTTAGATTTTTAAACCCATCATCTGACAACTCTACCAAATGTTGTGTAAGAGTGGTACAGGCAACACGGCTAAAGTCTTCGTTTACTTTATTTAATTTTTTACGAAGTAAACTAATTTATTTAAAATACCAACTTGTTTTTTGTTTTAAGAAATGAAAAGCAGCAATAATAATTTTAATGGCAGGGCTTCGGAAGGTGCGAGTTGACTTGACCTTTCAGGGCGGTTTGATTTTTTATTTTATAAAATTAAATTAAGATAAATAAAATTAATAAAAATAAAATTTAAATAAAATAAATTTATTAGAAATTATTATAATTAGATATTTTTTTTATAAAATTAAATTTGATAAAAAATATATTTAAATAATAAAAATTAAAAATACTTTTAAATATATAATATAAAATAAATTTATTTCTCTTTTTTCAGAATCACAATATAACCCACTTTTTATATTTTAAAAATTCAGTTTATGGCAACTCAACATGCACTAATTCTAGAAGTTTTCGTTCACCCTTTTTTTCTTAGGTGAAAAGTCTTCATCTTCTCTTTATTTGAATTTTTACAAAGTGAAATAATTTATTTATTTATTTAAAACACCAATTTGTATTTTAAAAAAATGAAAAAGTAAAAAATAATATTAAATTTAGAAAATTTTTTATATCATATTTATTAATTTTGGGTCCTTCAAGGAAATCCTTCTCCAATCAGTACAAATGTACAATGAAGCGACCGGGCAACGCGGCAACACCTCCACGCTTTCTTCAATGATAACAGGTAAAAAAAAAAAAAAGAGGAAGAAATAAAAAGTGGAAGCCAACTGTAGATCTCTTTTATTTAGGGAGGAGTTCGCAAGGGAGGAAGTTGTGCGAGTCCAGAAGCTGCCATTTTTTGAGATCTTGTGAGCTATTTCTTTCTTTTGCTGCAAACTCCTCCAGATCCATCCAGGTGAATATGAATATATGCCGAGTATTTGCTGTGTATTATTGAAATTTCGAAGAACATTGAAGAAAGTCATTAATAAAAATATATCTGTATATTTTTTATATATGGACAATAGACCATCAAAAAATTCCAATGCCCACCAAATACCCAACAAATTTTACATATGATCTCCGAAAATAATTCAAAGCAATGAAAATGAAAAAGAAAAGTGATATTGATTTTGGCAGACTGAATGGCGCCAATCTTTAGCAAAATCGATATTGATTTTGGCCTTAAATCTCTCAGCTGTTAGATGCATCCAAGGGCCATCACTTATTTTAACTATGGCTTTTTAACATTTTGTAAGCTTAGCTTTTATCAACCATTAGATTGATTGTAACGGTAGAGATGCTGCTGGAGAGAGGACTGACAGGCAGCATGCGGGAGAGGATCTGATTCCCGTCCAACCAACCTGTTTGCTCCTTAAAATTAACTTAAAATAAATAAAATTTAAATAAAATAAATTTGTTAGAAGTGGTTTATATTTGAATTTTTTTTTATAAAAGTAAGTTTGATAAAAAATATATTTAGATGATAAAAGTTAAAAGTATTTTTAAATATATAATATAGAATAATTTTACTTCTCCTTTTCTAAAATCTACATTTTATTAAAGAAAATACATTTTTTTCTTATTTTTTAAAATTAAAATTTAACCCACTTTTTATTTTTTATAAAGATAATTTATGTTTGACCAAACATATCTTCTTAAAAAATCATGACTAAAAATTATGATTTTCTTTAAAAAAAAAGAAAAAAAGAGTACCAAACATGCTATTAGTGGAAGTCTCGCCGCTACCCATTTTCCCTAGTTTCGGATTATAAAAGTCACGGGTTAAATTATAAAAGGAATTAAGTAAATCTTCACTCAATTTTTAAGTACAAGACAAATTTTTTATTCATTTGGCCAAAAAAAATTCACTAAAATTTAAAAAAATTGTTAAAATCACACTAATTATATTTCTATTTTAAAATTTACCCAATTTTGTAGAAAAATTAAATTATGCAAAATTTTATAAATTTTATTAAATTTCTCAACATATGAGAGTTTTTTTTTATATTTTTTTCATTTTTTGAGAAAACATATGTTGGACAGTCATGATCATGGAAATGTGAATGGAGTGGGTGCGAATTCCACAAGGTGGTCCCGTCAAGTTGAGATTAGTAAATCAGTGTGGACTTATGTGAAACATAACATCGGATCAAAATGTTGACCAGTTAGCCAAGTACTTGCCAAAATAAAATAATACTCCACTAGTCAATTCTAAATATGGAACTTCTTTTAGAATGTCAAGCAATATTTATTATATATTATTAAAAATATTTATATTTAATTTATGAAAAAATAAATGATAGTTTTAAAAAGACATTATAAATTTTGAAAAAATTAAAATAATTAATTAATTTTAACTTTCATTTATATTTTACATAATTCGATTAAAAGAATTTTCATAAGAATAGTTAGCAAGAAAATGCCTGGTGATGATAGATTGACTAGATGCAACCAAAAGGATAAAGTTTGGTTTTTTAAGCTACAAGGTCTTATTATAGTTGTAAATATTTTATTATGTGTACAATTGTTTTAACAATCATTTAGTATCTTATATTAACTACGAGTTTAAATTGTAGCTTAATATGTCCCAAGTGTGGATAACTCTCTTGGCATGATTTATGCAATTCTTTTGTATACATTTTTTTCATAATTTACAATAAACAAAATACATTTGACTTAATGTATTAAATGTAAATTTGGATGAATGTGAGAAAAAAAATAAAAAAAGAATAAAAAGATAAAAGAGAAAAATAATTATTTTTACTTTTAAAGAAATATTTATATATAATAAAAATTATTTATATCATTTTTATAATATATTACTTCATCCGGTTTGAAGTTATTTTAGAATCTAGGTTGTCTTAAAATTTAATAATATTTTATGTCTTCAAATTATATATTCTCCTAAATGTTTTATTTCATACTAATAGAGGGTAAAACAATAAAAATAAAGGTAAAATTGTAAAAGTAATAATAAATATTTTATTAAAATTCTAAAATAATAAATATATAAATTTTTTTTAAGTGGCAATTTTTATGAATAGGAAAAATTAGTAGACTGAGTTAAAATATATGATTTTAATTTTAATCTTAATTTATAATTATTAAAATTATTTCGGTAGATTCTACTAGCCAGAGTACACCTTTGAACCATACTCAATTGATTTAAATTATTTATATTAAATGTAGATAGTTTCATTTTTTTGTTTTAACAGAAATAAAATAATTAAAAAAATTGAACAATCAAAGTTAACTAACTGGAAATTCCTTCAATTGACAAGAATTTGATTGTTCAACAGGTAAAAGTAATACTACTTCCGGTCCTATATATAGGATCTTTTATTCTGATCCTAAATATAAGACCCTTTACAGTATACGAGGTAGTATTTATTATACATTTTCAGAAAAATGTCCCTATTTAATGTATCTAAAGAAAAAAAGAGAGAGATTTAATAAGGGTAATTTTAAAAAAATATTAGAATTTTCGGAGAAATCGAGATAATTAATTAGCTTTAATTTTAATTTTTAATCCACTTAATTTAGTTAAAAAGTTCTTATATTAAGGATCAAGAATAAGAGGGAGTATTTATTAGTTTAGGGAGTGGAATTGACCAGTCTGACTATAAAAACCACAAACATGTGATCTAATTAATAAAACTTAACCACGTGTGATATTTAATATTTTATCTTTTGAAAAATAAAGTGACAAAACCTCTAAATTTAGGGGTGGAGTTGACCTGTTGACTATAAAAGACATCATTATTTTATTTGTTTTTTTATGTATTTAGTCAACTAATTAATTTATCTTTGTTTAAAACACTGACTTGTGTTAGGTCTTTCTTTCACAATAACCATTCCCCCTTTCATTGCTATACATGCATAGTTGCAACAAAGCTCTCATCTTCATTTCATTTTCAGCTTCTGCGGTCTCTTCTTTTTATTTTTGAACAAATTGTTTAGTGTGCAGACTAAAATAAAATAAAATATCAAAAATTTTTATATAAAAATATTAAATATTAAATAAGAATAAAAATATAATGAATATTATATATATGGGTGCATCCCAATTTTCTTAAAATTTTTAAAACATATTATTGTAAAAGCTCATTCCTATACTATTTAAAACATTTTTTAAGAAAATAAAAAAACAATCTTCCACTGAAGTCTACACCAATTTACTGTGGAACGCTCTTCCTATCACATTATTCAAAAGCCAAAGCATATAATATCCTCTGCAGTTGCCGAGAAAGCAGGGCTTAGTTTGAGGTTGCTGAAAGCTGAAGCTAAGGTTAAAGCAAGAAATTGCGGTCACATGGGTGCATCCATTGCTTCGATGCTCATAGGAGCTTTAGCAATTTATAAAGCTATCAGATTCATCTCAGCTTCACCTGATCATGTTATCCATCCTGTTGCTGTTGATGATAGGTAACTTTTTAATTCTAAATAACCCCATAATACTCTTTATTTTGTAGTTTGGTTTGCTGCTAACCCAACATTCATGGATCATTTGTTTCTCTCTGTAGTTGTAAAGATGATGTCGTTTCAAATCCAACGGTTTCTTCCCCTTCTGCTCATATTAGTGTTGTTCCTCCTGCCACCAAGTATGATGTATTCCTTAGCTTCAGAGGGGAAGACACTCGTGACGGTTTCTCAAGTTATCTTTATGACGCATTGTGCAAAGCAAACATTCAAACTTTTATGGATCACAAGCTCCACAAAGGAGAAGATATCTCCCCAGTTCTTCTGAAAACAATAGAGGAATCAGAGATATCTGTGATTATTTTCTCTAAAGATTATGCTTCTTCAACATGGTGTATGGATGAGCTCGTTCACATTTTGGAATGCAAGGTTAAATATGGAAGGGTTGTCATCCCTATTTTCTACAACGTAGATCCCTCAAATGTTCGCAAACAAAATGGGAGTTTTGGAGATGGGTTTACTAAACTGAAGGTGAGATTTAAACAAAATAAAGACAAACTGCAGGAGTGGAGAGATGCTTTGATCCAATCAACAAGTCTCTCTGGATGGGATTCAAAGAATATTAGGTAGGTTAAAAAATGTTTCCTTTTCGGTCATTCAATTTAACTTCTATGATTCAACCAAATTGTTGTGGCTGCTTTTATTTCTTCTTTTTCTACCCTCTAAATGTTTGTTTTCTTTTGTTTTATATTTGTGCTAGGCCTGAATGCAAACTTATTGAAAAGATTGTCACAGATATCTTGAGCAAGCTGAACCATAAGTCATTGTGTCCTTTTGAAGGACTTGTTGGCATTGATCATCATATTGAAAATATTGAAAAACTTCTATCTGAGGCTCGCATTGTGGGAATATGGGGCATGGGTGGTGCAGGTAAGACCACACTTGCTAAGGCTGTATTTCAAAAGTTGAATGCACAATTTGAAGCTTTCTCCTTTGTTGAAAATGTAAGGGAACAACTTGTAAGAAATGGATTGGACAAGTTACAAGGAGAATGTCTTAAAGAATTATTAAAGGACAAAGAGATTGACATATACAACATGAAGTCAACTTTTGTGAAAAGAAGGCTTCAAAACGAAAAAATTCTTCTGATACTTGATGATGTGGATACCTCAATAACAGCTAAAGATTTAACCAAATTGTGTGATTGGTTTGGGGAAGGAAGTAGAATTATTATCACATCAAGAGACATGCAAGTGCTTAAGAATGCTTCTGCATCCACAACATATCATGTTCCGAAATTGGAATTCCCTCATGCCTTGCATCTCTTTAGTTTGAAAGCTTTTAAGCAAAATAAGCCAATTGAAAGTTATAGGGAGTTATCAAATTGGGTAGTGGATTATTGTCAAGGGAATCCATTAGCTCTGGTAGTGTTGGGTTGCTTTCTTCATGGGAGAGGAAAAGAAGGGTGGGAAAGTGCTTTGGAAAAACTAAATCAAGCTCCAGACAAGGACATTTTTTATGTGCTGAAATTGAGTTTTGATGGACTTGATGACAATCAGAAGAATGTGTTTCTTGACCTCGCATTTCTCATCGAAGTAGGTGAGATTTCTGTCGACCTAATAAGACACTTATCTGACACTTCTGTATGTATTGAGATAAGTGTTCTTGAAGAGGGATCCCTCATTTTGGTTGATGAATATGGTGGTATTGAGATGCACCATCTTGTAAGGATAATGGGCCTTGAAATTGCAAGAAAACAGTTATCCATTCATTCTAGAAACCCTGTTCGACTGTGGAGGCATGAGGACATTGATTATTTTTTCATTAATAACAAGGTAATAATTTTATTTGTTTATTATTTTATCTTACTTTCTTTATCTTCTTAACTTTTAGATTCTTAATGTTATGTGTTTGTCTACAACATGTTTTTCATTCGTTAAAATCTTTGCTAAGTGGCAAAAATTATCTTGAAGTTAATCTGTTTTGTTTCTATGTTTTGAGTTTTTCTTTTTCTAGTTAGATTACTCTTATAAGAAAACCTTTCTTAATTTAAATGACTAAAACTGCATTAGGTTGTAATTTTTTCCTCTTCCTAAACTTTAAAATACAAATTAGACTAGTGTTATTGTGAAATATAATTTTAGTACATAAAGAATTTTCAATTAGTTCAAAAATTATCTTCACAAAAAAATAGTAAAAAAAAGACCCAAAATGTTGTTTTTTCTTTTACTAATTGACTCTGTGCAAGTTGTTAGATTAGCTAGCTTCCCAAGAGGAGGGTGAATTAGGAAGATTAAAAATTTTCTGCAAAATATCAAGAAGGTGAAGAAAGCAATATATGATGGTAAAACAGAGTATAAACAAATAGCTGTAGAAAAAGTAGTAAAGGGAAGAAGACTCAGTAATTTATCCTGGTTCGGTCTCTCCACTTGACCTACGTCCAGTCCTCAAGTCACCACTTGAGATTTTTCACTATACTGCAAGAATTCCGTGGGCTTCTTGCAAATGCCACAGTACAAAAATAATGCTCTGTTTCTAGAGCTTCTCTCAATCTCTCTATGCACTCTTACCAAGTGCTTCCCAATCCCTTGTGATATCCCCTCACAAGAAAATCTATCTTCCAGATGAAGATTAGATTGTTTACAAAGAATAAACTCTCTTAATTAGAGTGAATATGAAAGTTTAAAGTACAAATATTGAAGTATGAGAGTATAGAGCTTTGAGTAAATGATTTGGCAGAGTTTCAGTATATACAAAGTTCAAATCGTTACCCACAACTTCAAATGATGTTATATTTATAGATTTAGGTCTCAAATATCCGTTAGAGACAAAATCTATCCGTTGGAGAAGTTATCCAACGGTTACTCTGAAAAACTATCCGTTAACCAACCGCATTTAATGCTTCTGACATACTGAAATTCAAATTTCGGTTGGTCAATAGACGAATTTCACAGAAACCGAAGGTTAACAACTTCAACGTTGAAAGCCCAAAGTTCGTCTGTCATGAGGTGAAATTCAAATTTTGATATTTTGAAAATGTTTTTATGTAGTGACATACGAATTTTCAAGTGGAAAGTTTTTCTGTTAAGTGTGAACAGTATTTTCAATTTGCTACAGTGCTTTCGAAATTAGAATTTTGGAACCCCAAAATTCGTCTGTCCGTAGCTGATTTACAAGGCTCAGTAGTTCACATAGTTCAAAATTCAAATTTTCACATATCAAAAATTCGTCTGTCAGAGAGACCTCTTTTCAGACTAATTTCAAAATTCGAATTTATAAAAATTGTCATTCGTATGTCAACATATCACTGCAACAGACTCAAAAGCTTAGTTTCTGAAATTCGAATTTTCATGTTCAAAGTTCGTCTGTCAGTGGGTAATTTTGACATTCAATCCAAACTTAGTTTCAGATGAACTTTGACATAATTTCAGACGAATTTCTATAGTTTTCATAAGTTTCATTTTGTCTGAAATTCGAATTTTCAAAACCGAAAGTTCGTTTGTTGCTTAAAGCTTCTTTCAGACATTTATCAAAATTCGAATTTTATAAGACAAAATTCGTCTGTTAGAGAGGCATCTCTTCAGACTTGTTCAGTTTTAGTGTGAAATTCGAATTTCCAAAGGCCAAAGTTCGAACTTTCACTTAGACAGATTGGTATTAACCTTTTAAACTTCGTCTGTTGGTGGGTGTTTTTCAAATATTCCATGATTTAACACAGAATCAAGGTTTTAAAACTTCTTTTCACCAAATCAAAGCCTTTTACTCAAAATAAAATAAACTAAACATCCTACAACAAACTTTGCACAGATTTCTCCAAGATTTCTTCACTTGAACTCTTTGAGCACCCTTGATATCTTTATTCCAAGCTCTTGAGAGTTGATTTGGAATCATCAAAACTTCTTGATTCAACATTCTCCCCCTTTTTGATGATGACAAAACAACTTACAAACTGGATTAGTACTTGGGTTTACTTTAACAAACTCCCCCTCAACATATGCATTATATATCAAAAGATATCATATATAGTAAACCATGTGAAGAGATTCAAAGAGCAAATCATTGCAACCAAGAAATTCTTTCATTTAATCAAATGTTGCTTTACTGAGACAAAATTTAAGCAAAGTTCTTCTAAAAACACAAATCAAATACAAAATACAAAAAATCAAAACAGACAACAAAGACACAGTACAGCACTACACGAAGACTCAAGCCTAAATTCTAATCACTTCTTCTTCTTTGGCTTGGTCTTCTTGCTGTAAGTCTTTCCAGATGGCTCAGCAGCAGACTTGCTAATTTGCTTACTCTTCTCCCCCTTTTTGGCATCATCAGGAAGGTGAACAAAATCAGCCGAAGGAGGGATCTGAGAAACTGGAATAGCTTGGAGGGGCACAGGGTCAAAAGGTAGATTAGGCTCAGAAGGCTCAGAATCCTCAGAGACTTCAAGCAGCTCTTGCATCTCTTGTCTGGAAAGAGCCAATTGAGCCCTTTGTTCTTCTGAGAGACCATATGCTGAAAGAGATGAAGGAGCAGGGTCATCAGAATGAAACATTTCCTCAAGCCTTCTTTGAGCTTGCAAGAGAGCATTGCGAGCAATAGCTTTAAAATCAACAACAGGTACAATGCTTCTCTCTTCATTGCTGCCACCCTCCTGTATTGAAGAAGTGGAAATGGCTGCCACTAGTCTTTCAACTTGCTCAGACTCTTGAGTGGAAAGAATTGAATCCTGAGCATCTTCTTGAATGGGCTCATGAGGGCCTATTTCCTGAGGTCCTTCTTCTTCCAGACCATAGTCCAAGGGTGGACCAGGACTAGGTGTCCTTATTGCACCAGTAGGCTCAGCACCATCTACATCATCATGCTCAGAGGAGGCTATCTCGAAGGGACTTGGAGGCTCAGGAGTTGGAGACTGAACAGGCACAGAGAACCCTGCTGATGTGGTAGGAATTGCACTTCAAATTTCTTCATAGGCATCAGCAACCACTTTCATGTTCTTTGCCAACGGATGAATCTGATCTTGCAGATGAGCAAATTTGGCATTTTGCTCATCCCTAATGCTAAGAATGAGTGTAGACAGGTTGTCATACAACTCAGTGATCTTGGTTGGCTTGGCACGAGAGAAGGGAGTAGATGGAATGTGAGTAGGCTTGGAGGGAGATGGGATAGGCAGAGAGGGCTGAGGAGTAGGTTTGGTAGGAGCCTCAGAAGTACCTTCTTGCTGTTGGGAGGCACCTTCAACAAAGAAAAGATCTTCAATTTTTCCTGCTCCCTTCCCAATCCATCTTCCTTTACTTCTTTCAATCGCCATCCTTTGAAGTTTTTCCTCCTTGAAGATCTCAGTGGGTTTCCCTTTCCCCTTCTCAAGATGCTGAATTCTAGCATATTGTAGAATTCTGGAAATGATAGCTGCATAGGGGAGTGTGGAGTCCTTCCTCTGATCCCTTGCCTTGATCATGCGTTGGAGTATGATATGTCCCATGTTAATCAGCTTTCCACGCATGATTGCTGCCATGACATGTGCCTCTGCCCTTGTTATCAAATTGAAGCTGGCTCCTTTGTTGAATATGATCCTAGATACTATATAGTATAGGATCCTTACTTGGGGACTGAGGTCTGTGGGCTTCAGCAGGTTTATGGTTGGCCAGTTTTCCTTTCTTCTGAACAATGTGCTCAGAATTGTGCTCTCCTTGTAGTTCAGAAAGGGGCCACCTTTTTCATCACTAGTTTCTGCCTCATCCATGTATCCAGAGGCGGTGATGTCAATTTTGAGGCCATCTTGCCCTGGGATCTTTAATACTTCATTAAAAGTCTCATCTGAGAGTCAGATGGTCCTTGATCTCAGATTCACCTCCCATTTCTTCTTCTTGCTGTTGTACTTCAAGGAGGCATACCATGTCTTTATCACTTCATCATCATACCTCTCCAGTATCTCTAACAGATTCTTATATCTTAGTTGCCATATCCCAGCATCAAAACTATTAGAGACCAAGAAATCCTCCAAGTTCACACAATGTGGCTTGATTACCTTTTTGTTTGCAAACTTGGTCAAATATTCTTCCTGAATTTGTGGAGTACTCCATAATGGCAGTGTAGTAAGTTGATATTCTCCAGATTCAGTACTTGAGGAGGAAGTGGAAGCAATATTCTCAGCAGCAGTAGGAACAGGGATTGAAGGTTCTGCTATCTTCGAGGAAGAGGGTCCAGCTTTCTTTGATTCTCCCATTGGTGTAGTTTTCTGGTGTTTGGAAGGAGTTCCCTTGCTGGATTCGGCCTTTCTCTTTGGTTTTTCTCCTTCCTTGGAAGCATATTGTGATTTTACCGATCTCTTTAGGCGAGACTCTCCTTTGCCAGCTTCAGGATTCTTTACTCTTGCCATTTTCGTGGATGAATGATTCAGAATGAAGCCGAGATTGGGTTTATAGGGTGCAAAAAATAGTTTAAACAGTGGGAGATAAGGATTTTCGGTTAGAATTTAAGAGCATTGAAGAGAGAATTTAAACAGACCCAGAGAGGAAGAGAGTAGGGTTGCGTCTGTTCAGTGAAAAATCGTCGGTTTTAACGTAAGTAATCGCCTGACAGACGAATTTTGAGGGATCAAAATTTGAACTTCGAGTGGTTAAGAGTTAAACCGTTCAGCAAAGCTTACTGATAGACGAATTTTCTTTTGAAAGTTCATCTGACAGAGGCTTGGTTCAAGCAACACAAGATGAACAGACGAATTTTGTTCCAACAAAGTTTGAATGTTGAGGTGCAAACATCAAACAGCAATCAAATTTCCAAACAACAGACGAATTATGCATATAAAACTTCATCTTTCAAAGATTCAACATTGAGTAGCATGTTTCAACAGACGAATTTTAAGTCAGAAATTCGAATCTCTTTACTTTGTAAAAATTTTCCAACATTCGTATGTTAAGAGATAAATATTAGTATAATCATCATGTTGGACAAACATAACTTTGAAATTTTTTATTCTTGAAAATTTGAACTTTGAAGATCCAACAGACAAATTTCGAGGCAGCATCAAGAACTGTTCCTACTAATAACAGGCCGAAGTTCATCTGTTGGGTATCTAAATTCGAATGTTGACGATGCTGACTTCTTCAGAAACTTAGTTTTTCAAGAAAATTCGTCTAACACACAATCAATATACGAATTTCAACTTTAAAAACTTACAGAATGGATCCAGAAACTCAGAATTTCTGCCATTTTCTTCACTTTTTGATTGTTCCATTCTGGTGTGCTCCATTTTTCAGATTTATTGCCAATGAATCTCATGAGGAGCACCTACAACTTAAATTAAATACACTTCGATGCTAAAGTTAGAATTAATTTAAAGTTGGAAAATCTAAAAACAGAATTACACACGGATTTACTTACAGTTCATTGGGATTTACCATACTCAATTCTCTTCTTATTTTGCAATGTCTATCTTCTGATAGAGGCTTTGTCAAGATATCTGCAACTTGATCTTCAGTTGGGATGTACTCTAGTCTGATTTCTCCTTTCAAAACATAATCCTTTATGAAGTGGTGCGTAACTTCAATATGTTTTGTCCTTGAATGCATGACAGGATTCTTTGTGATGTTAATGGCACTTTAATTGTCCTTGATTTACAGCAAACAGATTCAGTAATAGGTAGAGAAGCAGTTTCAGAAATGTTGTGTTGAGATTCTAGTTTGTTAATCTTTTTCTTAGCCTGCTTCAATTCTTTAGCAATTTTAACAAACTCATCATGCAACTCATGAAATGCATCCAGTAATTCAGAATAGGAAGGTTTAGATTCATATACCCAATCTTCTTGATCACTGCTGCATGGGATTTCAGCTTCTTCAGAGGCAAGTGCCATAAGACAGATGTTGGCAATTTCATCTTCATCATCTTCTTCTTCATCTGAGCTGTTGCCCCATATTGATGAGATGTAAGCTCTCTTCTTCTTGCCTTTATCTGCAACTTTCTTTTCTTTCTCTTGCTTCTTGAGGAACTGTGGACAATCCCATTTGATATGTCCTTGCTTTTTGCACCTATAGCAAGTCACAGGCTCTTTTGTTTCCCTCTTGCTATCTCTAGCAATTCCTTTCTTGAAGATTTTCTTGTTTCTCTTCTTGCTGTAGAATCTTCCAAATTTTCTGACCATCATAGCCAGAGTTTCTTCATCTAGCTCCTCTCTATCGTTAGATTCTTCCTCTTTTTCTTCAGCACCTTTGAGAGCAAGGCCTTTCTTCTTTCTGTCTTGTCCAGCTTCCTTGAGAGCTTTCATTTTTCCTTCATACTCCTCAAGGCTGCCAAAGAGAGCTGTGACAGAGGCCATTGATTCTCCTCTGGCTTCCTCTATTGCTGTTACTTTGGGTTGCCATTCCAGAGGGAGAGCTCTGAGGATCTTTTTGACTTTCTCTGTTTCAGTGTACTCTTTTCCCAAGCTCTTTAGTTGATTCACAACGAGGATGAATCTCTTCTGTAGGTCTTTTATACTCTCTCCTTCAGCCATTCTGAAGCTTTCATATTCACCTATGCATGTATTAAATTTGTTTTCTCTGATTCCAGTTGTTCCTTCATGAGCAATTTGCAGGGTGTCCCACATTTCCTTAGCAGTGGAGCATTGGGAGACGCTGTAGAATTCGTCTTGATTCAAAGCACTGACCAAACAGTGTTTTGCTTTGAAGTTCAGCAAGACTCTTCTTCTGTCTTTCTCATTCCATTCAGCTTCTAGCTTTTCTCTGTATTTTCCATCATCTTCCAAAGCCATTGGGACAAAATCTCCCTTCTGAATGACTGACCAGATGTCCAGATCAATTGACTGGAGATAGATTTGCATCCTCATCTTCCAGTACCCATAGTGTTCTCCACTGAAGCCAGGTGGTCCATTTGTGTTATTGCCTTCTGGTAATATACTTTCTCCAAAGCCAGCCATTGCAATTCCCAGACTGTGAGATCCTTTGATTGGGAATTCGAGCTCTGATACCACTTGTTAGATTAGCTGGCTTCCCATGAGGGGGGTGAATTGGGAAGATTAAAAATTTTCTGCAAAATATCAAGAAGGTGAAGAAAGCAATATATGATGGTAAAACAAAGTATAAACAAATAGATGTAGAAGAAGTAGTAAAGGGAAGAAGACTCAGTAATTTATCCTGATTCGGTCTCTCCACTTGACCTACGTTCAGTCCTCAAGTCACCACTTGAGATTTTCCACTATACTGCAAGAATTCCGTGGGCTTCTTGCAAATGCCACAGTACAAAAATAATGCTCTGTTTCTAGAGCTTCTCTCAATCTCTCTATGCACTCTTACCAAGTGCTTCCCAATCCCTTGTGATATCCCCTCACAAGAAAATCTATCTTCCAGATGAAGATTAGATTGTTTACAAAGAATAAACTCTCTTAATCAGAGTGAATATGAAAGTTTAAAGTACAAATATTGAAGTGTGAGAGTATAGAGCTTTGAGTAAATGATTTGGCAGAGTTTCAGTATATACAAAGTTCAAATCGTTACCCACAACTTCAAATGATGTTATATTTATAGATTTAGGTCTCAAATATCCGTTAGAGACAAAATCTATCCGTTGGAGAAGTTATCCAATGGTTACTCTGAAAAACTATCCGTTAACCAACCGCATTTAATGCTTCTGACATACTGAAATTCAAATTTCGGTTGGTTAATAGACGAATTTCACAGAAACCGAAGGTTAACAACTTCAACGTTGAAAGCCCGAAGTTCGTCTGTCATGAGGTGAAATTCAAATTTTGATATTTTGAAAATGTTTTTATGTAGTGACATACGAATTTTCAAGTGGAAAGTTTTTCTGTTAAGTGTGAACAGTACTTTCAATTTGCTACAGTGCTTTCGAAATTAGAATTTTGGAACCCTAAAATTCGTCTGTCCGTAGCTGATTTACAAGGCTCAGTAGTTCACATAGTTCAAAATTCAAATTTTCACATATCAAAAATTCGTCTGTCAGAGAGACCTCTTTTCAGACTAATTTCAAAATTCGAATTTATAAAAATTGTCATTCGTATGTCAACATATCACTGCAACAGACTCAAAAGCTTAGTTTCTGAAATTCGAATTTTCATGTTCAAAGTTCGTCTGTCAGTGGGTAATTTTGACATTCAATCCAAACTTAGTTTCAGATGAACTTTGACATAATTTCAGACGAATTTCTATAGTTTTCATAAGTTTCATTTTGTCTGAAATTCGAATTTTCAAAACCGAAAGTTCGTCTGTTGCTTAAAGCTTCTTTCAGACATTTATCAAAATTCGAATTTCATTAAGACAAAATTCGTCTGTTAGAGAGGCATCTCTTCAGACTTGTTCAGTTTTAGTGCGAAATTCAAATTTCCAAAGGCCAAAGTTTGAACTTTCACTTAGACAGATTGGTATTAACCTTTTAAACTTCATCTGTTGGTGGGTGTTTTTCAAATATTCCATGATTTAACACAGAATCAAGGTTTTAAAACTTCTTTCCACCAAATCAAAGCCTTTTACTCAAAATAAAACAAACTAAACATCCTACAACAAACTTTGCACAGATTTCTCCAGGATTTCTTCACTTGAATTCTTTGAACATCTTTGATATCTTTATTTCAAGCTCTTGAGAGTTGATTTGGAATTATCAAAACTTCTTGATTCAACACAAGTGTGTGTATATGTCCACACACAGTACATACGTGTTTACACAAATTTCATGATATTTGAAAACAAAGAAACTATTAAAAAATTTATATATGCCAAGTATTTTAATAGAACATGAGTTGTTTAAGTTTATATTAAATATCCGCACTTGTGTCCACATACATATTCATGCATGCGTGAATGTGTATGAGTTTCCCAGGGTGTGTATGTATTTTGAGAAATTTATTTATTAATAAAAAAAATTAATTGAAAGAATGTTTGAATAAAGTGCACAATAGCATTACTCATCATTTAGATTTTTCCCCCTTAAAAGCAACATATTCAAGTATCCAGTTGTGTTTTTGGTCATTTTTTACGTAATAATGTTTTTGCTTTCCTTGATTTGCTTAGCAGGAGATTGAGGCAATTCGATGCATTTCTTTAGACATGAGCAAGGTGAAAAGGATTTCATTGATAGTTGGTAATTTCCAAAAGATGTATAATTTAAGATTCCTTAAATTTTATGGGAAATTACGTCCAGAATTGGATATTTGTGAAAATCTAGATTATCTTCCTGGAGCATTGAGGTTTTTGTATTGGAGAGAATATCCTCGATCAACTATGCCATTAAGCTCTTGTGCAGAGAATCTTGTTAAACTTGACATGCCTTCTAGTAATCTCCAACAACTTTGGGATGGTGATCAAGTAAGTGTTATTTATCCTAGCCTATGTCTAAGTGCCTTTTCTTTTTTTTCAATTCTAAGCACCTCATTAAACTTTTAGATGTCTCACGCCCCAAAAATTAATTGAACAAATAATTGATGTCACACTTGTTTCCTATGACTATCTTTTAATTATGGTTAAATAGCTGTAGCAAGCCGTAGGAAGTAGGGATTTTCAACACCAACAACCCAATTTCAAGCTTTCTGGACCTTTTTTGTTCTTTAAATTCGCTTCATCTTCTAAATGCAGTGACTTAACTTCCTTAATAACTTCCTTAATAATTTGTTGTAAGAGACACTCATGATTGAATTGTTCAGTTACTAATTTATTTTTGCTGTTTTTTTCTTTTATCAGCACTTTCCAAATTTAAAGCATATCAATCTATACTACTCAACTCATCTTATTAGATTCCCAGATCTTTCTCAAGCCCCAAATGTTAAAAGCATATATCTTACGGGTTGTGTAAAATTGGCTCAAATTCATTCTTCAACTGTTCTGGGCAAGCTTAAACGTTTATTTCTAAGCTACTGCAAAGAGCTAAAATATATAAACATCGGTGGTACTATTAAATGGGGAAGTTCGGGGTTAGTGGCTGTCTACGAAACTTTGGATCTTAAGAAATTCGCATTGAAGAAAGTGACGATGAAGCTCTTTGTGTCTGACGGCAATATTATCTCTGGCATTCGGTTTAAACATGAGTTGGTGCCATTCGAACAGATATCAAACTTAAAATTGGGGACACAAAGGTTGGCGTCTTTGCTTCCATTTGTTAGTAAAGTTGATTGGTTAGATAGTGTAGAGTTCGGGAATTTCAACCAACATTTTGACTATGATCATTTGGGTTATTTTGTTGCCTCCTCCTTCGCTGGAGTGAAGGGGTTGATAGTGAAACGGAAAGTACAAATCGGTGTGGTTAGCGCAGTGAGAAGAGAAGGGGTTCATGCTGATGATAAAGAAGAGGGGAGGACATTGGAAGTTGAAGAGGAGGAGGAGGAGTTAATGGGACGAGTACTGGAATGTTGTTGTAGTGACAGTAGTAGTAATACACTATTAACAAGATCAGTTCCCAACAACATCACTCGCTGGTCATTGTTGACAGTTCTGAGGTTAAAGAAGAGTGATAGTATTGGGAATGCAGGTTGCAGCCTTCCTCAAGTTTCAGTTTTGAAATTAGTAGCCCAATCTGGTTATTGCAAAAGGCAGCTTCAACCTCTCTTAGATCTTACGCTCTCTTTGGATACTCCAGTTGCAGATCAGTTTCGCCCTGTTGTTCTTGTCCCTTATTCATATGGATGCACTCTGGCACTCTCTAAGTGTTCCAGATTTACTTACTTTTACTTTTATTAATGTGGTTCACGGAGTCCTTTCTTTCAATCTAATATTGTTGGGAATGCGCACTGGTGGGAGCATGATTCAACTTTCAATTTTGAAATCACTTGCTTAATCTGATTATGCTTTCTTTCGATGTTCCTGCTGGCGATTGTCGTTTTTCTCTCTCATATTCACCATCACTACAAAGGGGTGTATTTACATATTTTTGTAATACTTTGGACATTTCTTTTTGTGGTCGTTTAGGGTCATATTATTGGTAGTGTGCTTGGGCATAACATTCAAGGGATTTCATCATATTATTTGAACGAGCATCATTTATTTCTATTGCGCATTTTCTTTTTTGGTGTTAAACCATCGAGTATTCGGTAGGTGCATCGGAGTTTAACTACATATGCTCATGGATTCTATATTCCACATTAATATTATGTGGAGAGAACAAAAAATGAAAGTAAATTATAATATATTTGCTTTGGAAAAAATTTAGATTCTAAAAATTAAAGTATATTATTTATAGTTATAACTTGTAGTTAACAAAAGAAAAACGCATATTATTTATAACCTTGAATATGGAAGCATGTGACATTCATTTAGTGTAACTTTGAATATTTTCGTAATCGTACACTTTTAATGATATTTATCAAACATTAATTTTAGTTTTTAAAATGTAATTCAGAGAGGCCTTTCTCACAATTTCATATATAAAATATAATTGTTAATATCAATGTTGCTTTACGATAACTGCTCTATTATATGTCACTAGCTGTATGTGTATATATGCAGGGACATGTAGATAGAGAAACAACACTATACCAATTTGTGGTTTTAATAACGCACAATAGTTGGCGTTTATCAAATAAACGCCAACTAAATCTGGACGCTGAAAAAAAGTTGGCATTTATATATATAAACATTAACTTATACAAATATTTCTATGGCGTTTATATGATTAAATGCCGAATAAAAATTTTAGGTGGCGTTTATACATTTAAATGCCAACCAAAGCTTCAAAAATTTTTTTTTAAGTTTTCTTATTAAATTTTTAGTTGACGTTTAATAAATAAACGTCATCTATACATTTTAGATGGCGTTTATATTTTAAACATTAACTAATATTTAAATTTTAGATGGCGCATACATGTTAAACGCTAAGCAGAGATCCTCAATTTTTTTTAAAATTTTTTTCTTAAATTGTTAGTTGACGTTTAATATATAAATATTATCTATAGTATTTTAGGTGGCGTTTATATTTTAAACGCCAATGAAAGTTTTTTTTGAAATTTTAGTTGGCATTTAAAATTTAAACGCCAACTAAGTTATAAATATTAGATGGCATTTAAAATATCAACATCATTTATATTATTTTTAGTTAACGTTTAAATTTTAAACGCTAACTAAGTTTTTTTTTTAATTTTAGTTGGTGTTTAAAATTTAAACGCCAACTAAGTTGTAAATATTAGATGGAATTTAAAATATAAACGCCATCTATTTTATTTTTAGTTAGCGTTTAAATTTTAAACACTCACTAAGTTATTTTAAAATCCCTCTCAGCCCTAACATTGCGTTTACTCTGAATTGTGCCATGTTCATTCCCATTGCGTGCTCTGAATCCCTTCCTCTGCCATAACTCTCTGGCATAGCTCTTCGACCACCACAAGATCAAAGTTTAAACACTTTCCTCCTCTGCCACGACTGTCTCCTCAGAAATCCCATTCAACCTGAAGGTTTCTGAGACCCCTACTGTCAGAGGACCACGAAGTCACTAGATCTTGAAACCTCTCCCTGTCAACGATCAAGGTGAATGGAGTGAAAGAGGCCCAGTTCCCTTCGCGTTGATTAACTCGAAATCCCTCCCAGTCCTAATGGCGAATGGCAGCCAGCTTTGAGGTAATCCCATTGTCCCACTGACGCTCTCTTCCTCCTCACAACGAAATGTGACTGGATAAAATCACACTAATGAAACAAAGGATGCAGAAATTTCAGCTATCAATTTTATCTTTGGCCTTTATTTTCAGTTTTGTGATTGTGAGGGCATGTGGATGATTGCATAGTAATCATTCTCTTGGCCATACATTGCATAACTATGTTTCTTAATATATTGAGTATGACAGATGATTTTTTTTTTTTGGTTTTTTTCAAAACTGATATATCAAAAATGATTCTATGTACATTGTCTCCTACATTGGTGCTGAATGAGACTTTGATTAAGGGAATCAAGTGTTTAAGGGAATGATAAGAGAACAGAAGCTTGGAGGTATATTATATATACATATATATATATACGCTAATTGTTTGCCTTGAGTTGCTGCTACTGGGTTAATTATTGAACTGCATAGAATGATTGGAGTGATGGTAGTCAAGTGGTGTGTTAATTTTTTTTCAAAAAGTGCTTAATAAATTTCACATGCTCAATTTGTCTATAATCTTGCTTTTATTTCCTACTAGGTCAATCTCCATGCTACATGAACACTTATAAACTAGTTTCTATAAATTATATTTTTCTTGCGTGTTGTCTTTGCTTGCAAGTCTTTCCCATTGGCACGTTGCTTCTTTTTAGGCAATTTATATGATTCTCTTACGTTGTTTTTCTTCCTATTTAGTCCAGATACAAGTTGGTCGCTCAAAGTAATTTGTTGGATTCAAAATTCAGATATTGTCGAACCTCGAGGTTGGTGAGTTTTTCTATGCAACGAAATTTGAACTCTTGCACCATAATTTAAACTCTTGTTTTAATCATAATTGGCTGTGGCTTGTTCTTTCTGTATGAGTCAATTGCGTGTCAGCATGTTAGAAGTGGTCTCCTAATGAGGGTCCAGGGGTCTGAAGATTCATCAAAACAAAATCTGTAAGTAAAATGCATTGATTAAACAGGTTGATATGTACATTGTCTCCTTTCCGTTCTACAAATTAAACTTGTCAAATCTTATGATATTGCCCAATCATGTTATTAATTAAACAGGTTGATTCATTGATTTCCCATATTTCAAATATATAGGTGACATGATAAGTTTCCAGAGATAGTGCTAGCGATACAAGTATGGCTTAGCTTTCAATGTTAATGACTTTTTGTAATATGACCAAGAAGCATAACCACGCATATACATGACTGTGTATACTTGAAACCAGGGAGCTGTCTGCATCGAGTTTGATTGCTAGTGCTACTTAATAGAGTTTCATTTAACTTGTTGCTTCACTTCTACGAAGGTGTCATTGGTGCGCTTGTTTCAGATTAACATAATTTACAGTGCTAGCCCTTCAGTTTATCTACTTTGTCTGAGGTATGCTTCTTCATTATGTTTATGTAAAATTTTTGTATTAGTTAGCTAAGTTAGGTGAATTGCTAAGTGGTTGGTGCTATGGTTATATTAGTTAGCTAAATTCAAACTGAAAATCATGAAATTTGGTTGAAATGTGTTGTGTTTTTTGAGTAGATGGCTTAAAGCCTGGGCAACTCTTGTTCTTAAGTTGTAATGTTGCCGATTTGCCTTTAAAAGTTATAATTTAGTAAATGAAAAGCTATGAATAGTTGATTTGGATGGTTGGCAACATATAATTGGAACTCCTTTTTTGTCTATGTTGTTGAATATTTTTGCTAGTTAAGGACTTGAGAAGTAACATATACTTTAATAAATCAGAAAGTAAAGTTAGGGAAAACAAAGAATGGTAGTACAATTAATGAATGTAGTTTTTTTAAGTGGCATGAATATTAATGTATTCATCATGGGGTTATGGTATTTAATCCATATGAAAAACCGTGACTTGTAAGTTGGTGTTGTAGAATTATTAGGAGGCTCAAGTTTTAAAGGAAGCTCTGCCAAAATTGATACACGAGTTATAAAAAGGTTACACAACTTAATAAAAGTATGGATCAGAAATGGATGTCTGCGAATCGTTTGACTCAGGAATATTGGGATGAAATCAAAGAGTTTTTTAGGTTTGCAGTTGAGCATGCTGATAACCCTGAAAAAATTATATGCCCTTGCTTGAATTGTTGCTATGGGAGGCTAGTTAGTGCAACTGACTTGGAATCACATTTAATTTATAATGGAATTGATTGAAGTTACACACGATGGACAAGGCATGGTGAGACGAATAATGATTATAGCAGTAATAGGTGTAGTGGGAGCTCTAGATCAAATGATTTCGACATAAGTACATTCGAGGCCGATCGTCTTGAACAGATGACCAATGTGATTGAGGATGAACTTAAGGATTGTCCAGAGATGTTTGATAGGTTGAAGAGGGATGCAGAAAAATGATTGTACTCTGGATGCATTAAGTTCACGATATTGTCAGTTATGTTGAAGCTATACAACTTGAAAGCAGGCAATCGATAGAGTGATAAGAGCTTCACAGAATTTCTTGCACTTTTGAAGGATATGCTGCCAGAGGATAATGAGCTTCCTAGCCGAACATATGAGGCTAAACGAATGCTAAGCTCTATTGGGATGAACTATGAGAGGATACATGCTTGTCCTAATGATTGCATTTTATTTCGGAAGGAATTTACATCATTAGAAAAGTGTCCTAAATGCAATGCCCCACGATATAAGAAGAAAGAATCGAGTCCAGTGAAGGTAGTATGGTATTTTCCCATCATACCTAGATTTATACGAATGTACAATAGTGTGGAGAATGTGAAGCTCTTGACATAGCATACAGATGAAAGAATTAAAGATTGGAAGCTTAGACATCCTACAGATTCTCCACAATGGAAATTAATTGATCGTGACTATGAAGAATTCGGGGCAGAAGATAGAAACCTATGCCTTGCATTATCTACTAATGGAATGAACCCGCATGGTATGCAGAGTAGTACCCACAGTACGTGGCCTGTGATTTTGGTGATTTATAACTTGCCTCCGTGACTATGCATGAAGCGAAAATTCATGATGTTGTCTTTGTTAATTTCTGGACCTAAACAACCTAAAAATGATATAGATATATACTTGGCTCCACTAATTGAAGACTTGAAGCTATTATGGGATAGTGGTGTGGAGGTGTATGATGGGTATAGGTAGGAACCATTCAATTTGAGAGCTATGCTGTTTGGTACAATCAATAATTTTCCAGCATATGAGAATTTGTTTGGATACAGTATCAAAGGAGAATTTGGTTGCCCTATATGTGAAGAAGGCACACAATCCATTCGGTTGGAACATGGTGGGAAATTTGTCTTTCTCAGGCATTGGAGATTTTTGCATCAGGGACATCATTATAGAGGGTGGAGAAAAGCATTTGATAGGAATATAGAAGAAAGACGAGAACCTGTGCTGTTAAGTGGTGAGGACCTATTTCAAAAGGTACAATATTTGGATAACAACTTCGGGAAACCTTTTGCGAGACACCTTGTGACAAGTGGGTGGAAGAAAAGGTCAATTTTATTTGAATGGCCATATTGGAAGTCCTTGTATGTGAGACACTTCCTTGATGTGATGCTCATAGAAAAAAATGTATGTGATGGCATTATTGGTACATTACTCAATGTGAAGGGAAAGGCCAAAAATGGTAAGAAGGCGAGATTGGATTTGGTTGCTATGAGAATTAGAGGAGAATTGGCACCGATCAAGGAGAAACGACGTACTTATCTACCTCCAGCTACTTATACTTTATCTAGAAAAGAAAAAATCGCTCTTTGTGAATTTCTTGATGGAGTTAAAGTTCCAGAGGGGTACTCATCAAATATCAGGAACCTTGTATCTATGAAAGACTTGAAGTTAAAGGGCCTAAAGTCTCATGATTGTCATGTTTTGATGGAGCATATGATGCCGGTGGGTATACGATCCATTTTACCGATAAAGTGCGAGGGACAATCATGAAACTATGTTTCTTTTTCAAGTCTATTTGCATCAAATTCATTGACCCTAGAAAGTTGCCCACATTGCAAAGACAAATTGTTATCACTTTGTGTGAGCTAGAGATGTATTTCCTGCCTTTATTCTTTGACATGATGGTTCACCTAACAGTACACCTCGTTAGGGAAATACAAATGTGTGGCCCAGCTTATATGAGGTGGATGTACTCGATTGAGCGTTACATGAAGATATTGAAAGGGTATGTAAAAAATCGAAGTAGACCAGAGGGATGCATTGTTGAAAGGTACATAGCCGAAGAAGCTGTTGAATTTTGTACTGAATACTTATTGAATGTTGATAACATTGGGCTTTTGAGGTCTCATCACTTGGAAAGAACAAGTGGTGAAGGGATTTGAGGAAATGAAATAGTTAGTATCTCTAGGACACAGTGGGAGCAAGCTCACCTGTATGTCTTGCACAACTCAGATAAGGTTGATGAATATGTGGAAATACATAAGGAGAGAACTAGAACCTTGAATCCCAATAAGAATGAGAGTTAGATTTCAAAAGAACATAATCAACTTTTTATACATTGGTTGCAAGATCACATTATCTTGGAGTTGGAGAGGAATTCTAGTTCAGTTTCGGACAGGTTGAAACAGTTAGTTATGGGTCCAAGCATGTATGTACTCTCTTACATTGGTTATCTTATCAATGGGTACATGTTCTATACAAAAGAGCAAGATGATAAGAGTACAATGCAAAATAGTAGGATAACTCTTATAGTTCAATCAATGCATATATCTAGTGTCAAAGACAAAAACCCTATTTTTGCACCCATGTCATACTTTGGGGTAATTAAGCACATATGGGAATTGGACTACATCTCATTTTGGGTACCTATCTTCAGTTGTAAATGGTTGACAACAACAACGGCCTTCGAGTTGATGATTCAGGGTTCATTCAAGTGGATCTTAATAGGGTAGGGTATAAAGATGAACCTTTTATTTTAGCATCTCAAGCTCAACAAGTGTTTTTTATCACTGATCCTGCTAATAAGAAGTGGTCCATTGTTATGCTAACTAACAAAATAATTGACAACTTAGATGATGGTCAAGACTATCAAGGTGCGGATATTGAGGATGATCCTTTCAATGAGACATCACTTGATACTGATCCTAGTGGAGTTGATACCCTTTATGTGAGAGATTACCATCAAGAAGGTACTTGGATTTGGAAAAGGGGATGAATTAGTCAACATCTGAAAAGAAAGAGGAAAAGGTTTGAATTACCTAATATATCTTATTGTTTCCTATAGTTTGAATTTTATTTCTGTCAACATGTATAATTTTGTGATGTTTTATTAATTTTTTTTATGTTTTATATTTGCTTTAAATTCTGTTTCCATCTTTGATATCTTACATGTTTGTTGGAATTTTATTGTAGGTAAATGGCACCCCCTTTTGATCACGATGATGATCCTGGTGGTGATGATCGTCAAGAAGAACTATAGATATATATCAAAAAACACCGGCGTGGCTTGACTGTGTTGAAAGAGGTGATACGCGCTCGAGATACTCGCCAAAAAATTCATGTAGAGTGGAATCGAAAAGGCAATCCAATATGAAAGGGTGGACAAAAATTGAGCAGCTACATTGGGGTCGTTGCGAAGTTCAAGGTTCCAATCTCCCACCCTCACAAAGATTGGAGGAAGGTTCCTGATCCTCTGAAGAATAGTGTTTTCGAAGACATATAGGTAATAATATAGTATATCATTTGATTATAATGTGTGTAGATATATATAGATAATAATTCTTTTCGGTAATGCATGTTGCAGTCTACTTTTGACATAAATAATAGTCACAGGCATCACATATATATGAAGGCTGGAGTGGCACTACGAAATTTCTGATCCATTCTCACTAGATTCTTCCTTAGAGATGAAGTAGGAAACTTTCTTGGTCATCCACCTCGGTTGTTTGAGTTGTACATTACACAGGAACACTGTGATGCTTTTGTTGTGAGGCGTCGTGAAGAATCTATTCAGGTAAACCATTTCTCTCATTGTTGTTCTTTATTTAATTTTAATACATATATTTAGTCGTTGAATAAAATTCTGGTTTGGTGTGTGCATTAATTACAGAGATTAAGCCAAGCCAATAGTGACAAAGCCAAGAAGCAGCAATACCCCTATAGAGGGGGTCGGCAAGGATACCACGGTATAGAGGATAAGATGGTACGTGCTTTATAGTTCATTTTTCTATGAATGACACTTTTGTTCAAATACTTACACATTTGCTTATTTGTCATCATAAATAGCAATCAAATGAGGGGTCAGAAGGGAGGGAAATCGAATGCCATGAGCTATGGATAAAATCTCGCAAGAACAAGGATGAGATAATTGACAATGAAAATGTTCAGAAAGTTGCCGAGTCAATAGTTAGTATTATTGTATTACATATTTTATTTACATATATTTTCAAATACTTATTATTTAGTTGCAAATATTTATATTTTGTTTCTCTTCCTTCCACAGAATGAACTCTCCAATTCCATGCCTCAAGCTAGTGAGGAAGAAAGCGTTAGGTATGATATACTTGGTAAGGCACTGGGGGCCCCTGAGTATTCTGGTCGTGTTAGGGGTGCAGGGTTTGGTGTGACATATAAAGCCTTTTTTGGGCCTCAATCATCATCAGATGCTGCCAAGGTTACCCGATTGGAGGCTATTATTTAGGAACAACATCAGACTCAATCACAGATGCAGCTCAGATTAGCTGAATTGACGAACATGGTGCTTCAACTGCAAGGAACGTAAGGGACACCACCAGTGGTGACTAGTGCCAAAGATAGTTGCACTGTTACCCCTCAGGAGCTCCCTCAGGTAATTGCTGTCATTAACAAGTTAAGAGATAATTTTTTCCCCTAATAAATGGTTGATTTCTAATGCATTGATTGTTTCAGGGTCAATCATATTGCCAATTATGGTTAGATACACCTTATCGGCGTGTGGTTGTAGAGGGGAATGTGCATAGTAGCCCTGAAGAGATGCTTCACAATGTACCCGTACCTACGAACCATCTTAAAGTATCGATTGAGGTAGTTAGAGAGGAGGGTGCTAGGTTGCCTATTCCTACAGGGGACATGGAAACAATAGGAATGGCATTAGGCAGCTTCATAGCATGGCCTGCACACCTCATCACTGCTGTTTCATTAGTAAAGGTATGTTAGTTGACAGTGTGTAAGACTCATTGTATCACACTGCTACGTGACTCAGACCCTTTTAGACCAACTGTGGCTTTACGTTTTGATGTTTGTGGTAACTACAAGGATTAAACAATATGTATGCTATCTGTTTGTTAACATGTATCTTTAGTTCTGATGTGATACTAAATTGATACTAGATGTATTGAATGAGCCAGTAGATACTGAGGTTGTGTTTAGAAGACCTATAGAGATATAACATATATCTTTAGTCCTGTGTATGATCTTTATACGAAATTTCATAACATGATTGCCATGGTTAATCTCAAAATTTCCCACTTTGTTGCTTAGTTGAAGGGGAAGAGTAATGTCTAAGGGATAAGACAATCAACAGAATCAGTAGCTCCACCACTCATGCAACCGCCCAAGCATATAGTTCCTGACACTTTTCGAAGAATGATTGTCAAGTTTCTACCACATTCGCTTAAGGGCAAAGTCGAAAAACGTGTGAAATTTGACAAGAACATTTATAATAAGGTAGTATTTGAAAGTATCAATGCTGAAATTGTTGATTACATCATCCATCAGAAGTAGATCGGGGTTGCAAATGTTAACTTGTACATAAGGTACTTGATATTAACTATGTGTTTTAATTTTTTTTCACTTTAGGCCTTTATATTAACCTATGTTGTTTTTTGTTTTGTTTCTATTCAAGATACCTCTACGAGACATTATTGGTGCCTTGCAATCTTACAAACAAATTTATATTCATCTATCCTGAAGAGGAAGCTGCTTATGGTCCAAAATTGCCAGACAATAAGATTACTGAATAACAGCAGTTAATTGCGGATGCATTCACTACAAGGGCTGACAAAGATGTCTTATTTTTTGTTTCATATCATAATGTGTAAGTAAACTTTCAAATTTTCATAAAAGTTTCAAATTTTCATGTATTTGACGTCATCTACTTAATTATAATTTGCTAATGACACTGGTTATTTTTTTCATAGCGGACACTGGATGTTAATTGCAATCAATCCATTAGAGTCGACTATCTATTTTTTGGTTCCTTTGAATTATGATCCGGAACTTTGCGAACAAATGATGGGGATCATTAATAAGTAAGAATAATATATTTATTTTTAATGTATTTAATGTTTCACACTTATATGTAAGAATTCAAATTAGGTTTTGCTCAATCTAATCTTTTTTATATTTTATGGTTAAACAGTGATGTGTCAATATTTCGAGCGGCGCGAGGGTGTAAAGATAATCATAAGGGCAAAATGGTAAAACCCTTAGCTTCCTCGTTATATAAATAGAAGAAGATACGGGTATGTATAAATTTATATTCAATCGACAATTGTTGAGATTAACATTTTTGTATTGTATAATTAATATTATTTTTCTCTTTAGTGTCCAAAACAACCAAATGATAATGACTATGGATACTATGTGATGTTATTCATAAAGGATATCATCACATATGGTTATAGTATAATCCTAGACATGGTACGTAATTTTATATTTACATTAATGCTTATAAAATTTTGCCAATTTCACTTATGTCAAATTTTTTAACTTACAGTACTTCCCTGACACCTCTTATTTCGAGTACTCCGATACGCAAATAGAGGAACTCATCGAAGAGTGGTGTAACTTCATCCTTGATAAGTGCCTATGAATAGAGAGGTAAATTTAACTTGTTTTTATTATGAATAACTTTGTGAAAAAATTGATCTAGATAATGTCAATATAAAACATTTGCTTATATGGTGTAGGTGCGGATGTTGTGAAGGAAAGGTGAAGTATCAAGAGATAAAGTTGTAGTTAGTGAGGGAACAGCAAGAGAAGGTGAAAGACTTGGTGGACATGGTCATATGCTAACTTGTGGGACATATTCTTTATAGTTTTGGACATATTCTTTGTAATATATTGTTGGTAATTTTTGGACATGTTATTTCTGTTAGTTTTGTACACATTAATTGCTTTTGTTGTTATATATAGTTGTTTAAAACTTGAGTCTAGTTTTGTAAGTATAGTTTGTGTCTTAGTTGTTCAAAAAATGTTGTCTCTGTTTTGTTGGAAACAATATATAAGAAACTGTCTTAGTTGTTGATACTGATACTGGGACACTGACTGGGAAAAAATTTCTATGCTTGCTACAGGTTGTGTATATGGGTTTACAAGGGAACATGGTAAAATTTATAAACACCAACTAAATTGTTCAATAATTCAAAAAGTTGGCGTTTAAATGGGAAACGCCAACTAAAGTTTGAATTTAGATGGTATTTGTCTAATAATCGCCAATTAAAGTCTAACTTTAGATGGCGTTTGTATTATAAATGCCAACTAAAGTCACCCTTTAGTTGGTGTTTACATAATAAATGCCAACTGAAGTCAGACTTGAGTTGGTGTTTATAATTTAAACGCCATATAAAGTTAGACTTTAGTTGTCATTTCTTTAACGCCAACGTTTTTCTACGATTTTCATCAGCACATTATTAAATGGCATTTTGAAAATGCCAATAAAGAGCAAAAACAAATGCCAACTATTCCCAATTTTGGTGTAGTGCAATCTTCCATTGTTAAAGCAATTTTTGTAGGGAATAGCATGAACACTTAGGTCCTATCTAGTACGTAGAATGATTTTTAATGGATTGAGAATGAGATTGTGATTGAGAATGGAATTAGAGATGGGAATAAGTTTTAAATGTATGTTTGGTATGTCAAGGAAATGTGATGGGAATAAAAAAAGAGGAAGATAAAAAAATTACAAAAATGACTAAAATGCCCTCAAATTAAAAAAATCCCTTTATTCTTCTTTCTTTATCCATCGTTGGTGACTACAGTCACCACCCCTCCTTCCTCCGTCCATTGCTGGTGACTACCATCACCACCATCTTCCTTAGCCACCCTCCTTCCTCCATCCATATTGCAGACAAGCCAATCAAAGAAGAAAGAAAAAAAAAACAAATCTGATCTATAGAAATTAAGGTGAAAACTACGATTCAGTTTTGTTGGAGAAGGCAATGGAAGAGCTTGGTGGAGGCGAAAGAGAAGCTCAACGATGACAGATCTGTAGAAATCGAAGGTAGTCATCGACCAAGGTTTAGAATTGGATGTGGGTGCTCAATGGTGCTCAAAAGTTTAGTGATGAAGAAGATGAAGGTGGGTGCTCGATGACAGTGGAGCTTGAACATGGAGCACGATTGTCGTTGATGTTGTCATCACCATCGCCATTGCAGTTGCTGTTGCCATCACCATAGTTGAGAGGAGCTTGGGGTGACTTGGTGTTAGTGTCATATAGAGAGGAAGAAGTTAGGGGCAACAGACTAGGGCAATCTGGTGTTTAAGTTAAGGGTATTTTTGTCCAAAAATTTTGATTCCCATTCCCGGCTTCTAATTCCCTAGGTCACCGGTGGGTTTATTGGTTCCCTTATACAAGGGAATCCGCCATTCCCATGCCATTTTAATCATTCACATCAAACACATATCATCCCATAATCTCTCTTCCATTCCCATACTAGAGTTTTCATTCCCATGTATCAAACATGGCCTTAGTGTTCGCCGTAAAATATTCTGTATCTATTGAGAATATTTTTGGAGATTGTTGTGGTTATGAAGATCTCTTTTGATTTAAAAATTTTAAAAGCAAATGAAATAACAGTAGTCGTACGTCGTTCAACTTTTCTACAATCCCTCTTTCTGAATATCTTTCTCACTTTCTTACTATATGTTCTTATTGGTTAAGACAACATATATAATAGTAGGGAATATTTTTGGAGACAATGGTGGGTATAAATAAAGAAAGCAACTCTCTAATTTAAAAATGTACAAGAATTCATTCCTTTCCATGATCATATCTACCACTACAGGATAGGAAGCTTTTCTGTCACAACTCCTTTGGTTCCACTAATCTATTGTCTATTACCCCAACTTTAAGAATTACAGTTCATTATATGCTTGCTCATTTTATAGTAGTGAGAAGTATCCAATATTTGGTATTATACATGGATTAATTTACATTCCATATATATCAGATTTCAAATGAAACAGTATTCTTTTCGCATGATTTTTTTTATTCTTATTTATAAGACTAAAAGTTTGAAATCTTGTTGAAGAGATATCAAATCTCTTTTATCCAACATAATTGTCATTAGTTGCATTTCGGTGGACATGAGCAAGATAGAAAGGATTATATTGCCGATTAGTAATTTTCAAAAGATGCATAGTCTATAATTCCTTAAATTATACAGATCTGATTGGAGACAACCTTTAAAAGAAGATGCACTAGTAGAAGAGAAGGAGAATCGATTTTCATTTCACAAAAACAAAAATTAAGATAAACTTAAAGAAAAATCAAACACAATAAACAACGAAAAAAAAAAGCTTGGATCACCATGGTTTTGACTGTGATCTAACTTTGGATCGCCAACTTCCAATACTCATGATTAAGGGAGAAAGTAAGATTGAGAGACTATTGAAGCTTGCAGAACACAAATAAAAATGAACCCAGGGAGAAGATTTTGAAAGGGGGGGAGCTATGCTTAATAAGAGTGAGAGAGAAGAAAAAAGAATATAGAAGGATTTATTTTTTGGCCAAAACGATAGAATAGAGAAGGATAAAAGCCGGAAATAGAAATATAGATGCCTCGATGAAAGCTGACAACTTTTTGAATACGTTCTCTAAAGATCTTTCACTATCTTTTACATTTCCCCATGTCTAGAAACTTAAACAGTGTGGCAAGTTTCAATGTTCAACTAATATCAGATCGTGTCATAGTTGAGAGAAAAGAAAACTAATATCATATCATAACATTAATGCTTTTTTTTGGGTGAATTATTTATTTTATTATAATGCTTTAAATTCATCTTCCTTATACTCTCTTCAATCCTTAATGTAAGTCACTTCTAACTAACTCATTAAAACCAAGAAAAGTTTATTACATCATTAAAATTGTTTTAAAATTAATATATTTTCTATCTTTACCCTCTAATAAATACTACAAATTCAAATAATCCACATTCTCTCTCATGATTAATAAGAGCATTTTAGAAATAAAGTAATTAATACTCCAAGACCTCATAGAATGTGACTTCCATTTATGATCATAAAAAAGTTTTAAAATGTCCCTAATAAAAAGGATCGAAGAGAGTATTTTTTAAGTAATATCATTTTTGTTTTAAACTTAATTTTTACATTTATTGAAACAGCTTAACTGTTAATTTAAAATTTATTCTTTTATTTGTACTCTTTTTTAATAATTAATTTTTTATCTAAAATAACTTAATCCTTTAAGTTTAACTTTAATATATGTCTCAAAGTTTGCTTCTTACTTCTCCAAGAGAAAGGGGAATTACCACGAAAAATACAAAAGCCAGTGGTAGACTGTCGATCAGCATGGTCAATGTGTAATACCCTACCTCCAAACACCTCCAAACTCGAACAGAAACTTCAAAATTCAATCAAACACAATCCCAACATCTCAAAACAACTTCTTAAAACACCAGCAGAAGAAAAACAACACAAAAACACCAGAAAGTAGGTTGGGACTGCGGCCACTACAGTACCACCGTGGCTCCAGACCTCCCCTATTTTACCACGCTACTAGACTCTCTGGCGCCCTGGCCTGCTTCCTTGTGCTGTGGTGCCCTCTGCTAGTTTTCCACACTAACAAATTTCCAACACTGGGGAGAACTTCCTACATGTATAATTTTATGCTTCGACCTTATATTAACTTGATTCCAACACCTACAAGTCAATCTAATCTCAATCTATCCATATACACCACTTTTACTTCAATCCAACTTTGTTTGGAGATTCTGAGCACCTGACACCATTTTGGCCACTTTTTGACTAAAACTCACTACTCACAACTCCCATTTGCCACTAAAGGCAAGCTGACCAACCAGGACCATTCACACAGGTCCAAAACCACTCAACCAATTTATCCAAAGAGGTTTCACCTCAAAGGAACCATTCCTATGAGATTTGATCTCCTTAAACCCCATTTGAGAAAATGGGCTATAGGCCCTAAAACACACCAATGAGGCCCAAACATTCACATATACACCACCATCCAACATACACAATGCATACAATAACATTCCACATACATATCCATACATATAACATTCATCCATTACAAAATATTCTATCATACTTGGCACAAGATATAGATCCAAATTACACATAAACTACATAGACCTAATATTTCCATGTCCAACGCTGCTCACGCGTCTTCCCCAGACTAGTTCCTGAAAGGTTAGTCATGGGAGAGGGATGTGAGACAATGTCTTAGTAACCAAAGATAACCACACACATATATATACATATTAACTCATACAATCCATGAATGCAATGTGAAATAAACGGAATGCATGTCTCCCTGGCACATAGCTAGAATCACGGGCTATCGTCATAACAGGACATTTCATATAGGTAATTCCCTTCCAACAGTCGGTGAAGACAAATTCCGGGACATCACCAAGTTCACCTCCCATTAGTGCACTCGGGCAAAGGTAACACTAATGTTCAGACCATGGCTCTCCTTTCCCTTTCCCACTGCGAATTGGCAGTGATTTAGAGAAGGTACAGTCCACTGCGCGTCTTTCCCCTCCTGGCCATAGGAGGCGATTTAGCTGCAGCAATCCCATCCTTATCCTCCATAACATATGTCATCATATATCATATTATTTTCACCACCTAATTCACCATATATCACAATCTCACAATGTGATGTGGTGTGTAACACCCCTCATGATATCTTGCTTAGCATTGTGTTCAAGATTGGAGAAAATAAGACGGAGGAAGGCTCAAGTGGAGTCTGAAAGAGCTCCACGCCACTGCAAGAAGCAGGGCCACTGTGACGAGAACCATTCTAGTGGTGTTGTTTCAGCTGAACACGGTGGAGCCATTGTGAGATTCGGGATTTTTGTTTAAATTCAGATCATTTTGGACGATCAAAAAGAAAGAAATGGAGGGAGAAACTAAGGAGCTCTGCTAGCGTTTGAGATTCCCGGTGTCTAGGAGTGATTTTCAGACCTTGTAAGCTTGGATTCAAGTTGGTAAGTGTTCTATGCTCCTCCCTCTCCATTTTCTTCATTGGAATTTAGGATTTTCGGTGTTGAGGCTGGATTTCCTGTTTGGGACGAAATCCACCGATTGAAATGGATGAAATGAGGTTAATGAAGTGTGTTTTAGTGTTCTTGTTGCTTGGATGTGAGTTTTAAAGGGTTTATGTATGATTTGAGCTTAACCTTAGGTTGTTATTGGTTAAGGCTCTTGGGAATCTGAAGTGTATGAGGTTGTGCAGTGTTTTAGTGGTTCCTAAGAGCTTACTGATACATGGGTGTTAGAACCTTGGGTTAGGCTAAAGTGGTTGAATTGTGATGTTTGGATATTTGGTATATGTGGTTAATTGGGTTATTGTGGCATTGTGAAGGTTGTTGGTTAATCGAGAGGGGTTCAAGTGTATTAGACAATTCAAGAAAGCTTGTGGAATTCGTGTGAGTATGGTATTGACAACCTGAGGTAACCTGGTGTTTGTTTATATTGTATTGTCAATATTGTATGATAGTACGTATAGCTGTGTATATATATGCATGTTTCTTTCATACCACGATATTGATGTATTTGTGTGTACTATTTTTATATATTGTGGTATGTGCATAGTCAGATGATGATTATGATTATGATGATGACATATGTGATGATGACATTGATACGATATGACATGATGCATACATGACATTATGATGATGATGATATGATGATACATTAGCATCACCACATGACATTGTGAGACTGTGATACATGGCGGACGAAGTGGTGCTGATGTGATGACGATATGATGTATGATATTATATATATGTTAGGGAGAATAAGGTTGGATTATATATGTTAGGGAGGATAAGCATGGATGATATATATGTTAGGGAGGATAAGGTGGGATTATATATGTTAGGGAGAATAAGGTTTGATTATATGCATATGTGTTGGGGAGGATAAGAATAGGGGTCCCTGCGAGGGCAACATGCATTCCATTCATTTCACATTGCATTCATGAGTTATGTGAGATATATGTATATATATATATATATGTGTGTGTGTGTGTGTGTGTGTGGTTATTCACGGTTACTGAGACATTATCTCACACCCCTCTCCCATGAACTAACCTTTCAGGTGACGGTTCTAGCACTAGTCCTGAGAAGACGCGGAAGTAGCGGCATACGTGGGATTAGTCTATGTAGTAATTATGTATTGGATATTGTATCATGTGCCAAGTAGAATAGAATGGTTTGTAATGAATGTATGACTTTGGGTGTATTGTTATATGTTGAATCAAATGTTTTGATGATTCCAAACCAACCTTCAAGAGCT
Organism: Adenanthera pavonina; assembly: GCA_026686845.1. NCBI lineage: Eukaryota > Viridiplantae > Streptophyta > Magnoliopsida > Fabales > Fabaceae > Adenanthera > Adenanthera pavonina. Next base: position 7,240,695 of record JAIVEN010000009.1, read on the forward strand.
TGGAATAAAGATATCAAAGGTGCACAAAATGTTTAAGTGAAGAAATCTTGGAGAAATCAGTGCAAAGATTCATGTAGGATGTTTAGAAATGTTTTGATTTGAGTAAAAGACTTTGATTTGGTGAAAAGATGTTTTAAAACATTGATTCTATGTTAAAACATGGAATAATTGAAAAACACCCACCAACAGACGAAGTTTGAAAGATCTGTCATCTTGGAAATTCGAACTTTGCCTTTGGAAATTCGAATTTCGTATTGAAACTAAACAAGTCTGAAGAGAAACTTCTGTGACAGATGAATTTTGACTTGAGAAAATTCAAATTTTGATAAGTGTCTGAAAGGAGCTTTCAGTAACAGACGAACTTTGGGTTTTGAAAATTCGAATTTCAGACAAAATGTAACTTATGAAAACTAAAGAAATTCATCTGAAATTATGTCAAAGTTCATCTGAAACCAAGCTTAGATTGGATTTCAAAATTGCTCACTGACAGACGAACTTTGAACATGAAAATTTGAATTTCAGAAACTAAGCTTGTGAGTCTGTTACAATGATATGTTGACATACGAATGACAGTATTTATAAATTCAAATTTTGAAGTAAGTCTGAAAAGAGGTCTCTCTGACAGACGAACTTTGCCCTTTGAAAATTCAAATTTTGAATCATACGAACTACTGTGACTTATAAACCAGCTACGGACAGAAGAATTTTAGGGTTTCAAAATTTGAATTTTGAAGGTACTGTAGCAAATTGAAAATATTGTTCACACTTAACAAAAACTTTCTACTTGAAAATTCGTATATCACAATATAAAAACATTTTCCAAATATCAAAATTCGAATTTCACTTCATGACAGACGAACTTTGGGCATTCAACGTTGAAGTCGTTAACCTTCAGTTTTTGTGAAATTCGTCAGTTGACCAACTGAAATTCGAATTTCAAAGTGTCAGAAGCGTTAAATGCGGTTGGTTAACGGATTGTTTTTCAGAGTAACCGTTGGATAACTTCTCCAATGGATAGATTTTGTCTCCAACATATAGTTGAGACCTAAATCTATAAATATAACATCATTTGAAGTTGTGGGTAACGATTTTAACATTGTATATACTGAAACTCTGTCAAATTATCTACTCAAAGTCTCTTACTCTCTCACTTCAATATTTGTACTCCAACTTTTATATTCACTTTGTTTAAGAGAGTTTAATCATTGTAAAAAATCTTATCTTCATCTGGAAGAAAGATTTTCTTGTGAGGGGATATCACAAGGGATTGCGAAGCACTTTGTAAGAGTGCATAGAGTGAATGAGTGAGCTCTAGAAACAGAGCATCATCTTTGTACTGAGGCATTTGCAGGAAGACTACTGAATTCTTGCAGAATAGTGGAAAATCTTAAGTGGGGACTTGGGGACTGGACGTAGGTCAAGTGGAGAGACCGAACCAGGATAAATATCTTAGTTTTCTTCTCTTTACTGCAACTTTTACAGTTTATTCTCTTATACTCTGTTTTACCATCTATACTTTGCTTTCTTCACTTTCTTGATATTTTGCAGAAAATTTTTAAACTTCCCAATTCACCCCCCTCTTGGGAAGCTAGCTTATCTAACATTATAGATGGTTGTATGTATGGTTATTTTTGGAAAGAGGTTGTTTGTGGTATGTATGTTGTGGGTATGTGTTATGCATGATGAAAGTTGGATTTGGGCTGATTGGTGTGGTGTAGGGCCGGTAGCCCATTTGTCATGTTGGGGTTCCAAGGGGTCGAATCTCAAAGGAGTGGTTTCTTTGGGTTGAAATCTCTTTGGACAAGTTGGTTTGAGGGTTTGGACCTGTATTAATGGTCTTTGAGTGACCAATCGCCTTTGGTGGCAATTGGAGGTGGTTAGTAGTGAGTTTTGGTCAATAAATGGCCAAAACAGTATCAGGGGTTCAAAATCTCCATACGGAGTTAGAGTGAGGTGTAGGTGATGTCTATGGTTAGATTGAGACTAGATTGACTTGCAGGAGTTAGAATCAAGTCAATTGGAGATCAGAGTATAAAGTTATGCGCGTCGGATATTTACTCCGGAGTATTGAAATTACTGATATGGGATATCAGCATGGGGCGCTGCGGCTCCAGAGAGCAGGCCGTGGCACCAATGAGGCCAGAAGCGATAGAGAAACAGGGGAGACCGGAGCTGTGGTGGTACTATAGCGACCGTGGCCCCAGCCCAGTTTTGGTGTTCTTTGGTCGTTTCTGCTGTTTGGAAAGTTGTTTCGAGTTATTTGGGGGTGTGTTTTGTTGGATCTTGAAGTTTTTGGTCAAGTCTGGAGGTGTCAAGAGGTAGGATGTTACATGGTGATGCTCATGTATCATCATATAATCATCATCATCATGTCACAGTGTCATGCATGTATTATGTCATGTCACATCAACATCATCTTCTCTAATCATCATCATAGTCATCATAATCATCATCTAGCGAGTCTAATAAATACATAACATTTCCTAATAAATACAAAGATATACAAATCAATCAAGGATATATACAATTCTAACATAATAAATGAGATATTTTAACACTACAAATTTTCATTAGAGGGAATGATATTATTTTTGGGATTAGCAAGCTTGGAGAAGCACTTGTGAAGCTTGGAAGAGCACCCATGGAAGCTACTTTGTTTTCCACTTCCCATTATTCCCTCAAAATGCGCTGTCTACATACGATTTTTAAGTTTGAGAAAAGATTTTGGAAACCTAGAGAATAAAAAATGATGGTCTACAAACAAACAGTATTAGGTTTAAGAGTGTAGAGATGGTGTTAGTCACCCTATGACACTCATTTAAAAGAATATTTATTGTGCTTTATTAAATGTATTCTATTAAATAGGCCTAAAATTATTTTAAGTTATCCTTATTAATTACATGTGAATAGTTAAGAAAATGGTATATTTTTAAAGTAGGGACTTTGTTATTTTATTATTTTATTTTATTTTATTTAGCTTTGAAGTAGGGACTTTGTTTTATTTTATTTTATTTTGAAAATGGTATATTTTTAAAAGAGCTTTAAGAAAGATTTTATTTTTGAAATTGATTTTAGACTTAAGATAGGGAAAATATCTCTTTTTTTAAAAAATATATTAAACAAAAATTGGATCACATCTCTTTTAAAATAGGAGAAATTATTTAGATATATGATAAAACTGTTATTCACAACTCTTTTAAAATAAAAAAAATTATTTAAATCCATGGAAGCATCCACAATAAAATTGTTATTCACAGTTCACTAATTTATATGCTTATGGAGCATATCTCAGGACAAATATTAATTAGCTGAACATTAATTTTACTTTTTCTCTTATTTTTTCTTTTTAAAACATCATCATCATTTTTTAATGAACAACAAAGCATGTAAAAGGGTAAAAGAAAGACGAGGAAACGAAAAATAATTGGAGAAGCACAATACTCCTAATTGGTCATGTTTATTATAACAAAATATTTAAATATTGGTCAAATATCAATTTGTAAGTATAACCTAAATTTGTTTCACAAGCACATAATATAACCATATCTAAATATTATTTTATCCCAATATGTGACGCCACAATTGAAGTTGGGTGCTTTGTATATTAGCTTTGCATCTAGGGAATTTCTCCTTTTACATCACTTACCATTTTGCTCGTGCCTCTAACTTTCTTTTATTTTATGTATCTCAAGCTCTCTATTCTTGTTGTGCTATCCCTTTCCAATTTTTGGGATGTTTAAAGCTTTCAACTTTTCCCCTCCTCCCTCAAGCTCTCTAGTCCTTTATTTATAGAGAGACTAGCCGTGTTTTTTTTTTAAATTCAAAATATTTTGAAATATTATGGATAAAGAGATCTAGTCAAAATAATTATATATTTAAATCTCATAATCTCTTTATAAATAATTTCTCTCCATTTTAGAATATAAGATATATTGTTTTTGTAATTCAAATACTGTTAAAAAGAGAATTTAATATGATTTTGATTCTTTTATCCTCTCTTTCTCTAATCAGGTAGATAGGGAGGTTAACAAAATTTTAAACAATAATCTTTAGATTTTCTTTTATTTTTTATATATATATAAATTAATCAGCAGATAATTCTCAAAAGTTATGCCAAAATCTTTGAGAAAACTCATAGACATTTTATAGTTAATCCCTTTCATATTTTTTGATTTTCTAGGGAATAATCTCCTAGAACATCAGATTTTATCTTCATTCATTATTTTTGGATTTGATTTCATTATCCTTTCATGGAAAACCCCTAAAAGGGCATTTTTATTTTTAATGTATTTATTATTTTCCCTTAAATGGACCAGACAAAATATTGTATTCACCCGCTCTGTTCTAGTAAATCAGATCCTTCCATCATTTGGAATCTTCTGGCTCTACGTACTATTTTGTAATTTCTCTGGGGCGGTATTTAGGAGTAACGATGGTTAAAAGAAAATTCGAAAGCATAAAAGTTCAAGCTCCGGTTTTGATAAAGAAAAACAGAGCTACGTGGGGGCATTTTTCCCGGTACAATCACATGCTTGCTTTCTCCTAGAGCTTCCCAAGAATTGCCTTTGTATTGGTTATAGCATTGTTCTTTAAATTAATTTATCTTTTTAAGTTTATAATCTACTAGTGCTAATGTGAATATTCTAGAAACTGTGCTTTAGTTTTCCTCTATTGTTGTTTCGTTTTTGCTTATTGGAATGATGTTTGTTTTGTTATTGTGACAAAAAAAATGTCTTTTTGAATTTTTATATTATACATAATTTATTATTTAAAAAATTATTGATCATGAATATTAAAAATTAAAATTAACAATATATATCCTTTATTGGTTTTTATAAATATTCCTCGATTCAATTCCTGTTATCGGTTTTCATAACATTAATTGAAAATATATATATCATCAATATCAATCAATATAAAATTAAAATATATAGAAGCTGCACTATTAATGAATAGTGCAGCTTTGTGTAATTTTTTTTATTTTTTTTACATTTTTTATTAGACTTCATGTAATTTTATTTTCATTTTTTCAATTTTATCAATATAAGAAAAATGGGTATAATATTTAAAAAACTTTTAAGTTAATTTCAAGATGGATTTCTAGTTTATATAATATAATTAGGCGGATGCCATGCATCTACATAATTATTTCCAACTTATAAATGGTATAATTTCTTACAGAATCCCAAATTTACAATTGGGAATGGGAGGTATAGAATTTTGATTGAAATGGGTGTAGTATTTAGAATAGGAAGGAGGTTCTTAGTCTCTCCCAATATTTTTTTTAAAAAAAGAAAATTGTACCAACAAAATTATAAAATAAAAATAGAGAAAGAAGAAAATAGGCCCAATGAGTCGGCTTATAACACACATAGGCTCACCATTGCGAGCCATGTAGGCTCGCCATTGCGGGCCATGGATTTTATATGCTTGGGCACACAACTCGTTTCCTATTTGAATTCCAATTTTTTAAAATTTAAACCTGTAATATTTTTATTTTTATGGGATATTATAAAATGAATAAAAGATGAGAAACGAAGTAAAACAAAATGGCTATATAGAATCAGGTTTTAGAATGAATTAATTTCTTATCTAATTTTCTGAAGAAGTTATATTTGGTTCTTAATTGGAATTAATTTTTCACAAGGTCCTTAGTAGAAATTAATTTCAGAACTTAACCTGAAAAATATGTAATATACCACTTGAATGAAAGCCTGCTCCAAGTTGAGCGTAATGGTATAAGTATTGCGTACCTGGAAGGTTTAAGTTGAGAGATATACCAATTTGAAAGTTATTGTGAATAGTGAAATAATAAAAATTGGTTTTTGGGTGAAATTACAAGAAAGTGCCTGAAAGAATGGATAATTATGTTTTTACCTGACTTAAGGGAAAAATGATTATTTTCTAAATTAGAAGTAAAATGTGAATAATGCATTTAAGGTCAAAAAATGAAAAAGTTGACATCGTAAAATGTAAAAAGAATTGGGAAAAATGGTGAGATACTATTAAACGTAAATAAGGGTAAAGAGGTCATTTTTTTTTGTAAAATAAAAAAATTAAATTTCAGCCCAAGAATTAAGAATATGTGTAATTTAATCCCTTAAGAATGGCTTTATCGTGAGAGGGAATGGCTTTATCGTGAGAGGGAGGAGAGAAAGAAGTTTAGGAAAAATTACACCTAACGACCTGAAAGTTTTAAAAATTATAAATTATCCCTGGGTTAAGGGCATTTTTGTAAATATGAAAAATTATAGTTAAAATGAAACCATAAAGAAATTAAACCATGAAAAGTGATGTATTGGCTTCAAGGATTAAGGATATACCATTGGATTGTAAATTAATCAGGTAGTTATTTTTCTACAAATTCCTTAAATTTTCTGCCTATTCAGGGTTTGAAAAGAAAAGGAAATTTCATGATTTTGACCCCAAAAATGAATTTCTTGGGTCCAAAATAGGTAGATACAAGTATGTTATATAAGAAAAACTCAAAGGAAAGTAAAGTGAAAATTTTAGTCCAAATATGCATACTTTATGAATGGGGTTGTGTTATTGGTGGCTAATGGCCTCATTTTGTGATACTATATGACTGAAAGAAGTGTTAGAATTTTAAAGGAAAGGTGTGCAAAGTTTGGAAAGGATTGAAAAGCTAAAAGGGAGTTTACTAACCTAATCTTGTAGTATATAGTTATATAGTTGCAATGATTTTAATGTTATACCAAATGTTTGCAATGATGTTATGTGATGATTTGTTGATATTGGTTGAGTTATTTGAGGGATTTTGTGACCTCGGGATGTCCAAAATATAATGGGAAACTCTATCCAATTTTTTATAAAATGTTTAAGCATAAATGATTCTAAATGTTTGAATGATGACTTGATGAAGTGTGTTTGCATTATATGATTATATATTTGCTTGATTAGTAGTAACTACTGAGATTCTTTGAATCTCATCCCTTCCAAATGCTTACTATGTTTTGGGTCAATCAATGCAAGGAATCTAAGAAGAACTAAAGGAAAAAGAGGAAGAGAATGATGAATGATATTATTATGCAAGTCTTAATATTATGTTTTGGGAATTTATATAAGTTTGTATGAAAGGGGTAAATCCTGTATGATGCCCTCAATATATTCTTTTAAGTCCTCTATGATATTATGCATGAAATTGGAGCAATAAATGTCAATGTAAATGTGTTGCGAAGCTTATTATGTAAGCTATAGCATAAGTTTGTTTGAGATGACTAGTATTGATTTAAGCAGGGGAACTCTATTCGAAACAGAGCATCCTATATAATTGTTATATATGCTCTTAAACTAGACGGAACAAGATTTTTATAGAGTTAAGGAACACTTAAATTGGATAAATGTATGAATTATAGTGATTTTTCAAAGTTAGAGTTCAGAACAGAGAAAGATTGGAAAAACTAGAAACTAAAAGTTAGGTACTGAAAAATTAAAAAGATGATATAAATCGTGCAGAGCTCCAATAATTCAGTGGTTTGTATTTATGGAAAGTTCTATGTTTTAAGTTTAATATGCCACTGATTTGGAGGTAATTGGAGCTATATGATAGGAGATATGGAGGTTTTCCCAAAACTGTTCCAGCAAAAGTGAAATTCTGACCCTTTATGATTTAAGTTAATGTTATGCCCTGTATAAGTTGAATAAATGTACAAGAAAAATATTTATAGAAATTATACTCATAGGGCTTTCATATGACATAAAGAATGTATGATTTGGCTCAGGATATAATGAGATATGAATTTTTAAATATAAGACCAAAATCCTGGGGAAAAGAAAATGACCAAATATACAGTACATATTTGAGAAATAAACTATATAAATTGGTCAAGAGAATGCTCTATTTCATATTTTTTCCATGTGTATAAGGTTTTTATCTATTTTTAGAGACTTGAATCACTATGAAATGATTTTTCTAGTACTAGTTATGAATTTTCAAAATTCAGTCGGTAAAGTGAAAACTACCATATGAACAGTAACAAAAAATTTTGGAAATTCTGATTTTCATTCTTATGTGATTCAAGCTTAGGATCAAGTATAATCAGACTTAAAATGAGTTTAATTCATAGAAAATGAGTCTAAAAAGTAAGGTGTTACAAAACCGCAATTTTTATCATTCCAAATATACCAATCGATCAAACTTGATTCATATTGCCAGCTCTATCAGTTGGAGCAAGATAAATAATATTGATAAAAAATGACACACTACAGTTTTCTTGTGAAATTTGTGCGATTTCATGGATATGATATTTTTTTTTTAGTATATTTTCCATATCAATCTGTTGATACAAGGAAAATCTGATCATATGTAAAATTACACAAAGCGTCACAAACCCAACCCAACCCAACCCGGAGAGCAATATAAATAATATTATAAAATATGACACATTATAGTCCTAAGAACCAAATGAAGCTTCACCTTGATACTGGTTGAATTTTATTTTTCAGGACAACATTCTATTTCTTTAGTTTCTTCGTGTAAAGAGCGATATTAGTTAATTTATTTGTAAGACAAAAGATTTATTCCTTTTATAATCAAAATAATACTACTATCACTCAAATTAATCAATATATCAATGTCAATATATAACATATTTATTTCTTATTATAAATTACTTTTAACTAGTAAATTAGTTTAAATTAGTTTATGTCATTAAATTTATAAAAAGTTATTTCTCTTCTTTTTTTAAGAAAAACAAAACATCCAAAACTCTTCAAAGAATATATTTTCTCAAAATTTTTTGGGTTTTCAAAGATTGTGCTCATTTTAAAAATCTAATTAAAACAATTTTTCATTTATTTTCAGTTCTCTTAATATTTCAAATTTATTTGGAAGTTGATCCAATATGCCCAAAATCCATTAAGGCTTCTCTATCTAATTCCCTCCTGTTCAATAAGGGGAGGAAGCATTTATTTTTGGCAGGAAAATTGCCCAAAAAGAAACATAACATGCTCTCACTTTTGATCTTGTCCAAGAAGAATTCTCTTTTTTTTTTTTTCTGTATCATCCACTGTGGACAACAATTTAGAGTTTCAAACGCTTGGTGACTCAACTTACTGTGTGTATAGATATCTACAGAAGATTTTGCAGTCGGTAACACCAACAAGTATATTTTTTTTTTATCTGGACGTATAAAAACTCAAATTTACAGATAAAAAAAAAACCCGAACGTCCACCTTTTGTGGAGAATTCAAATGGGAAAAATAACTGTTTCCTTCCCTTATCCTGTTTGATTGGGGTTTTTTTAAAGAAAGGGGAAGGGAGGGGAGGGGATTAAATTCCCTCCCCTTGTTTGGTTCATAAATTTGGAGGGAATTGGAGAGGATTTAATTCCCCCTAATCCCCTCCCCCATCCATTTTTTATTCCCCTCCAATTTGGGGTTTTTTGGAGGGAATTGAGTTTTATTACTCAATCCCCTCCAATCTCATTCAATCCCTTCCTGAACCAAACAAGATTTCATTAAAATCCCTCCAATCCCCTCCCCTCGAATTCCACCAAACAAGGGAATTTTAAAATCTCTCCCATCTCCTCCCCTCCAATCTCCTCCATTAAAATCCATCCCCTCCTTTCTCTTCGATTGAACCAAATAGACCCTTAGTGAACAGGAGAGAATTACATGGCAAAGCCCTAATGGATTTTGGGCTCCCTATCTTTTGGCCCATTAAAGGGTGGACTGATTAATCCAACTTTATTTAAAGATATTTGAAAGATAATAATTTTTAAGAAATTAAGTAGTCTAAAAGATAATTGTGCTATTTGGAAATTGATTTCTTAGTTTAGGAGGGTTGCTTTTATGAAAATGAATTTTCTTAAAAAAGCCATTAAGATTTGATTTATTTTCTATACAACAATTTTAGGATGGCTTGATTCATAGAAACAGAGATTCTAAACCTCACATGGTAACTATAAATTTGAAAAAATTATTGTTTAATATTATTAAAGGTCATCGGAACCCCCCCTTTTTTTTTATTTAACTTCTAAAGAAAATTTTGAGAAAAAAAAATCAAATTGGCTTCGAGTATAATCAGGGGAGACATCTTAATCTCACAGGCCTCTGCCGATCAACTCCTTGTAGAGGAGGAGGTTCTAAACCTCACTCGATAACTCTAAATTTTTGTTTTTAAATAATTGTTTAATATCATTAAAATCCGTTGAAACCTTTTTTTATTTTATTTTAATTTCTATGAAAACAATTTGGGAAAAGGACCAAACCGGTTTTCAGTATCATTGAGGAGACATTTTAGTCTCACACTGCCTTGACCAATGACTTCCTATACTGAAGGAGCTTTTAGACCCACAAGGTAACTCTAAAATGTAAGAAGAGATAAAAATTAAATTATAAATGAATAATATTTGCAAAGCATTCAACATTTGTGATGATAGTGTTTGCTTGTGTGTATAATCAATACTCTGGGTAAATCACAAAGCAGTACCACACATAACAATCTTAGCCATATGATATACCAGCAAGCTCTTTCATTGGCATCTCCCTTGGCATCCACGTTGATCACCGACTCCTTTTTCATTCTCCCAGAATTGATTTCCCATATGGTGAAGATACAAGAGACAATAATAAATAAGGAAGTTAGCATTGCGTTTTCATGACTGGACACCAAAAGTTAGCAATAGGAATAGGGGAAAATCATCAAAGAAGTTTTTTGAAAATCTCAATTCAACCCATTTACTTTTGCATAACCTGGGGAGATATATAAGAGCTAAAGACAAGACCCCTAGCAGCCTTTCAAGTCATTCGTTTGATCTCCTCTAAGCTAAAGAATCTGACCTTTATAACCAGATCAAGCACTCAGGAAATATCCATATTCCTAGCCAAGAATCACAACAAAATGGAACATCCAAAGACCCTCGGATACGTCTTCACAACATTAGATTTTGTGATCAAAATGACAGTAAGCAAACAGATCAACCCAGGTTCTACTAGACTCTCATGCCTAGAAAAAGAACCCCCACCGTAGCTAATGTACTCCTTTCCAGCATTTGATCGAACACATAGCAGGCATACTATCAGAAGGTGTAAAGAGTATGGAGCTGTCTTATTTTTTCTCCATCATTAATGGCATCTATAAAACTATGCGCAACCTAAAGCAGCGGCCAGCATTACACATCAAAATTAAATATTATAGGTCAAACATTTCAAGCTCTAAAAGCATCAAAGCCCAACGAGTTACAGAGGAGAAAACTAGTAATCAAGTGCAGATTCATTCAATAATATCTGAAAGGATTAAGAAAGGGAAAACATCACCTGTTTGAGTGCGCTAATAGCCGAACGCACAAATAGTTTCTTGGTCTCACTCCTCAGCTCCTTTCCTTCTCTTCATCTCTCTCAGAACGTTCCTCCTTCTTTCTGTCCCGCAATCGGTCGCACTCCTTCACTCTTCTCCCTTCTCCCTAGTCCATTGCTTCCTCCTCTGTAGTTTCGCTCAGACCAACCTCCACCTCTACTCTGTATACACCAAACTCGTTGACTGAGGTGGGGGTTTGGTCATCAGAGAATCAAAACAGATCTTTCCATTTGCCGCCCTCAATTGGCCACTTGAACCTCAAGCTCTGGGCCCTTCTTCGTTTTCGTGTTTCTGCCTTGCTTCCTTCCTCTACATCTACATCAAAACTCCCATTGGTTACTCATCATTAAAACTAAATTTGGATGATTCAGTTTTAATTTTTACTATATAAATTTAAAATTTTTATTTTAATTTTTTTAATAATAATAATATTTTTTTAAAAAGTGATAATTATAAAATTATTTTTATTTTACATTTTACATCTAATAAAATAAAAATATATAAAAAATATAATATTAAAATTAAATTAAATTTAAATTTTCTAATTTTAATCTAGATGGTCCAGCTTTGCTGAGCATTCACTGCTCATACCGAATGAGAATTCTCTACATAACTGCCATACTCCTGCTTCGGGACCGATGGTAATAATAGAGGGGTCGGATGAGACGAGCTGGCTGATTACTTTCCCCATCTCCCTCTTAACTCATTTTAGGGAAGAAGACAACTAAGTAGCTAAGAGAAAAAAGATTTTTAAATTAGAATTATTACTTGAAAATCTAATTTACATTGTATTTAAAAATTTTTAAATGGAATCTTAATTAAAAAATATTTTTTTAAAAGTCCTCACTTATATTTTTCTCCATTCTATCCGGTTTTTAGATCCTTTCATGTCAAAATTTCTTAAACTATCTTTTTAACAAAATCTCAATTCTTCATGTAATCTAAATGCTGTAATGTTTATTTAAAAAAATGCTATAAAGGAGTGAAATAAGTAGTGGGAAGAATGTAATAGAGAAAAATAATAGTGAGATCAGAACTGTGATAGATTTAGATCATATGGAGGGTAGAAATTTGGTTAGAGATATGATTTGAGAAATTTTGACGGAAGATGATCTAAATTCATTTCTAAACACTAAAGAGGAAAGGGATATGGCAGTTTCCTTTTTTAAGGTTTTAATTAATTAATAAAAGAGATTTTTTAGCAAGTCACATAGCCTTATTTAAAATTTAACCATAGAAAAGAAAATCTACTAAATTGAAAAAGTTAAAGGAAATTTTTTTTCTTCTTTTCTCTTTTTTTAATTTTAAAATTAAATTGGGATAAAATCATACTTAAATTTGAGAAATAGAAAATTTAAAAAAACATATTTTAATTCAACCTTACATTTAAAATAAATGATGAATTTATTTGAAACTGAACTAAAGGATTTTTTTTTTACTTTTTTTTTCAATTTTTGATTTATTTTTTAAAAAAATACTCTGACAAAATACAATGTATACAGATATAATATTTATAATATATTAAAAAAAGTCCCTATTTAACGAGTTCACACGCTCATATATTATCTACCATTATAATGATTGACTTTCAATAAGAGAGTTTTGGAAAGACATTGTGTTTTTCTTAAAGAAAAATTAAGATTGATTCCTAATGGTAACCCTATACTTTTTTGGTCACATGTTAACCCTCTTATTTAATTCATAATTTAATTAAAAAAACTTATATTAAAGGGATCAAGGGACTATAAGGCGAGCTAGTACCAAATACTATAGAAAGTATTAAAAACTAAATTGGTCATTAAACTAGTTATGACACTAGTTTAAAGTTCAATAGTTTAACTGTTGTTAAACCATAATTAAACTAGTAGTAATAAAATTAATTTTTTTAATTTTATATGTTATATATTATTAAAAAAATATTATTTATAAGTTTCATAATTTAATATTAAAATCTAAATAAATTAATATTTATTTATAATCATATTTTGAATTTAAAATAGTCAACTAATATTATATTTTCATATTATTTATTAATAAATTTATCATTATTAATAATTATGTATTATAATAGTCCTTATATAATATTATAATGTAAAAAAAATTTATAAAAAATATTGCTATTTAATACAAAAATAATGTTAATTTATTTTAAAAATTAAAAAAAATTAAAAATTCTTAGTCATTCAAGACTGGTTTGAGCTTGGTTCGATCGATTTTTATCGGTTCTCACTGATTCTATAATTTTCCTATTATGTTATTATTGAAAACCAAATTTAACACTGATTTTCTATTTAATCGATTGGTCTGATTTTTAATATATTAATATTATGACTTCTAGACTTTTTAGTGGGAAATGTACTGGATGGAGGAAGACTTACAAAGGTGCACTGGTCAAGAAAATGATGGGGTCGGTGTTGTAGTACTGGGCGCTGCGTGTGGCTAGGAGAAGAAGTCAACGAATCATATTACTTATATTCATAATTTACTGATAATGCGATTTCAAAATTTTTATGAGTATCGCAGGACTAAAATATAGATCATATTTTATAAAGAGATTTTGATGTAAAATATAAATTATTTTGAGAGATATTTATTGTGTGAATTATTTTCTTTTATTTATACTCCAGCTAGGTAAGAGGAGCATGTATAGGGATATTTAATATGAAGTTGAAATGTTTATATATTTTGGACCAAGGTGGTAAATTCATATCAGCATCCATAAAATTATTTTCTTATTCTATTTTATTCGGCATATGAAGGAAGTTGATCTTATTGGAAAGAAGTTATATATTTGAGTTGGAATAGAAAATGCAATTATTCATTACTCTTTGCCTTATGGAGTTTTTCACTTTTTCTTCAGCTGATCCTTTTCTTAATGGTAAAGACAACTTAATCATAGGGAATATTTTCGGAGATTATGGTGGGGAAGAAGAACGCCACTCTCTGATTTAAAAAATGTAAAAAACCTCTATATTCCTTTCAAACTTCAAAGATGATGTCTGCCACCACAGTGAAGATTGGAAAATTCTTGTAAAAAGCAAAGGGTTTCATATCCATTTTTCTACTATTAAGTCCCTATAATTCAACTACCTTCCTGTCTTTCACACTGTTGGTTATACTGATCTGTTTTTCGATTGCTCATTAGGTTTGCGCCGAGTGGGATCGAGTTTGATTGCTGGGAGAGGATCACACTGTATCGCTGGACCAACATCGGGAGAGGAGAAAAAGGGGAAAAGAAGAAGCTATTAATGTCTGGAATGAAGGTGAGCGAATAGATTCGACCTAGTAGGACTAGAAGCGCATTGTGTTTTTTGAACAACAAACAGTTGAAAGAAGGTCTTTTTCTACTCGTTTCCTCAGTGAATCACTTGACTAACAGTGAGGGGCTCCACTAACTGACATCACTTTTAACCGTACCCAACTATAGCCTTTTTCCCGAAAGAGACAGATGAAACTAAAACCGGTAAACTTCATTGCTATATATTGAAACGGAATGAGCCATTACAGTTGCCGACACCCACCCATTCAACACCATCAACACAAGCCACCGTTAGAGACCATAATTTCATCCGTTCAGTACGTTTCCATACGTTTCAGAAAAACAACGGACATGGCACAGTAATAAGAATTGATTCCATTTTAATTTCAGTTGTAACCCCTTCCCATAATCCAGTAGTATAAATAGGACGTCGACCCTCGTTGTAAGACAGCTTGAAATTTCAGAATAACAAGAAGTGTGTTTACAGAGAGTTTCCCCCTGTTTTGGTTCAGTTTCTGAACCATTTTTTTGGTATCAGAGCAGTGAGAGAGTGTCCAGAAGCTTCGAGGAGTGAGAGAGCCGTCGACGAGTCGCCTGAAAGTGAGCAACCGCAGCCACCGCCGCCGTCGGAATCAAGTTCCAGCCACTTTTCAGCAGAACGGACCTCACCATCAAGCTCGGAAGGCGGGAAAATCTCGGCCAGAAGCGTTTCGCCGCCATCTGAACCTCCACGCACTTTCACGCGCCGTCACCTGAAGTCCACGCGCATCCCACGCGCCGGTCACACTCCTCACGCGCCAACCACGCGCCTGCTGGAGGTTGAAGACGATGACGTCACCTGACACGTCATCCTGACCTGTCCAGTCAGCGACAGCTCAGCCACCCCGTGTCTGACACGTGTCAATCTTGCCACGTCATCCTGCCCAGTCAGCCAAACTTCTCATATTTACAGTTTGACCCCTAAACTTTTTCATATTTATATGTTTGCCCACATATTTTCCATATTTACATTTTTGCCCTAATATTTTAATAATTACCTTTTGACCCCTTTACTTTCTTAAATTTCAATTTTACCCCTGAACTTTTTGAAATTTCAATTTGGCCCCCCATATTTTCCAGAATTACAGTTACACCTCAAACTTCCCTAAAATTCCTTTCCCACACCTATACTTCATAAAATTACCTTTTCACCCCTATTTCTTTATAATTTTTGCCTAAGTCCTAACCTTCCAGAAAAAGGTGAAAAAAAAAAAAAATGCCTCCAAGA
Source organism: Adenanthera pavonina (assembly GCA_026686845.1). Classification (NCBI taxonomy): domain Eukaryota; kingdom Viridiplantae; phylum Streptophyta; class Magnoliopsida; order Fabales; family Fabaceae; genus Adenanthera; species Adenanthera pavonina. The sequence continues at coordinate 7,256,541 of JAIVEN010000009.1, forward strand.
CGCAAGAATGTGCAGGATGTTGCAATGGACGAGATGAGACGTCGGATACAACAATTGGAAGCGACCGTAGAACTACAGCGAGCTTTGCTAGAAACTCGTAGAGACAATCCAGAGGGTGATTCGGGTAGCAGTAGTTCGTCATCCACTGACAACCGTCGCCGTCCTCAACAACAACCATTCCGCTTTAGTGACATCAAAGTAGATATTCTAGAATTTGAGGGAAGACTCCAGCCAGATGAGTTTGTAGATTGGCTTCAAACAGTTGAGCGAGTATTTGAATACAAGGAAATTCCAGACGGACAAAAAGTCAAGATAATCGCTCTTAAACTCAAAAAGCATGCTTCCATATGGTGGGAGAATCTCAAACGGAAGCGAGTACGAGAGGGAAAGCGCAAGATTGAGACTTGGGAGAAAATGAGACGACAACTCACCAGGAAGTTCCTACCGGAGCATTACCATCAGGATAATTTTATCCAATTGCAGAATCTTCGACAGAGGTCCTTGTCTGTAGAAGAATTCACTAGAGAGTTTGAAAAACTTATGATGAAGTGTGACATACAGGAGAAGGAGGAGCAAACGATAGCTCGTTATCTTGCAGGGTTAAACGCTGACATCAGTCGTCCAGTCCAGCTTCAGCAGTATTGGACATTGGATGATGTGATTCGCCTAGCCATCCGTGTGGAAAAGCAAACGCCCAAGAGGTCTTCTTATCAACCTTCTTCCTCTAGGGGTTATTTTGATGGTCGAAAGGCAGAATTTCAGCAGCCAGCTTCATCAAGCAAGCCGCAGCCTAGCACTACGCGCAAATCTCCACCAAATACTGTTAAGGAATCTGGCTCTAAAGCACCCCGATGCTTTAAATGCCAAGGTTTTGGTCACATTGCCTCAGACTGTCCTACTCGAAGGGTTATCACCATTAGGGAAGGGCAAGCTTATGAAGCACCTGACGAAGATGAAGAGGAGACTACATATTATGAGGCCGAACCAGTATATGATGAGGAGATTACGCCTGCAGATCAGGGAGAGGCTTTGGTTATCAGACGAAGTTTGCATGCAGCTGGAGTTAAGGAAGAACCATGGCTACGACGCAATATTTTTCACACCCGTTGCACTGCCCAGGGCAAAGTTTGTAATGTCATTATTTACAGTGGGAGCTGTGAAAATGTAGTGTCTGACTACATGGTGCAGAAGTTGAAGCTACCAACGCATGACCATCCGCATCCTTACAAGCTTCACTGGCTTAATACTGGAAGCGAGGTAAAAGTCTCTAAGCAATGCCTTGTTACTTTTTCTATTGGGAACAGATATTGTGACGATGTTTTGTGTGATGTTGTTCCCATGGATGCATGCCACCTTCTTTTGGGGAGGCCGTGGCAATATGATCGATATGCTCTACATGATGGACGTACAAACACCTACTCTTTCACTAAAGACGGTGTCAAGATCAAGTTAGCGCCTCTACCGCCTAATGAGTTAAGCAAAGTCTCAACAGAAGCTAAGCCATTGGTGACTTTGATGACAAAAGAAGAGTTCAAGGAGATGAAGTTTGAAACCCAGACAATGAGTTTCATACTGGTACTCGAGGCAAACAGTGAGTCCACCATCTCACCCGCAGTTATGCCCTTATTATCCGAGTTTCCAGATGTGATAGCTGATGAGATACCATCCGGGTTGCCACCCATGCGAGACATATAGCACGCCATTGATTTTGTTCCAGGAGCAGTCATTCCTAACAAGCCTGCTTATAGGATGAGTCCTCAGGAACATGCCGAAGTCCAGCGACAAGTTGAAGAGTTATTGAAGAAAGGGCTGGTTCGGGAAAGTGTTAGCCCTTGTGCTGTACCTGTTCTGCTAGTATCCAAGAAAGATGGGAGTTGGAGAATGTGCATCGATTGTCGAGCTATTAACAAAATTACTATCAAATATCGGTTTCCGATACCTCGGCTTGATGATATGTTCGACCAGCTGCATGGTGCCATTATGTTTTCCAAGATTGACCTTCGTAGTGGGTATCACCAAATTCAGATTCGACCAGGAGATGAATGGAAGACCGCCTTCAAGACAAGAGATGGGTTGTATGAGTGGAATGTGATGCCTTTTGGACTAACCAATGCCCCTAGCACATTCATGCGCCTGATGAATCAGGTATTGCGACCCTTCACTGGTAAATTTGTTGTTGTTTACTTTGACGACATTCTTATTTACAGCAAGAGTCAGGAAGAACACTTTGATCACTTACGGCAAGTTTTGCAAGCGCTGCGAGAACAAAAGCTTTTTGCCAATCTAAAAAAGTGTACCTTTCTCACCAATGAAGTTGTTTTCTTGGGGTACATCATCACTGCAGAAGGTGTTCGAGTTGATCCAAGTAAAGTTGAAGCCATTAATAGTTGGCCAGTTCCAAGATCTCTTCAGGAAGTCCGAAGCTTCCACGGATTAGCTTCTTTCTACAGGAGGTTCATCCGAAATTTTAGTTCTATTGCTGCACCCATCACAGATTGCACTAAGGGAGACAAATTTCAGTGGACAGAGCAAGCTCAAAGGAGTTTTGAGGAACTAAAGAAGCGATTGACTGAAGCTCCAGTTCTAGCTCTTTCAAATTTTGACCAGGTGTTCGAGGTTAGCTGTGATGCCTCCAACACTGGGATTGGGGCTGTCTTGAGCCAGGAAGGCCATCCCATTGCCTTTTTCAGTGAGAAATTCAATGATGCCAAGCTCAGGTATTCTACTTATGATAAAGAATTCTATGCTGTTGTCCGAGCTCTGCAACACTGGAGTCACTATCTCTTGAACAAGGAGTTCATACTTTTTTCGGATCATGAAGCCCTAAAGTATTTGAACTCTTAACAAAAGATTAGCCGTAAACATGCCCGGTGGAGTGAAATCTTGCAATCTTATCCTTTTCTCATTAAGCATAAGGCTGGAATTTTAAATTGTGTAGCTGATGCTCTTAGCCGTCGGCATGTGTTACTAACAACAATGCAGGCCAAAGTTATTGGTTTTGATCTTGTCAAGGAGCTGTACCAGGATGACCCTGATTTCCGTGGAGTGTGGGAAGCTACTGTTGATCAATCATTCCACCAGTATTACCGACATGATGGGTTTCTATTTCGAGGGAAAACCCTATGCATTCCTCAGGGTTCTTTGAGGGAGGCAATAATTTGGGAAGCTCACGATGGAGGATTAGCTGGTCATTTTGGCAGAGATAAGATAGTTGATCTGGTCAAAGAGAATTTCTATTGGCCTAGACTTGAACGAGATGTCAACCGGCATATACAGCGATGCCGAATATGTCATTTGGCTAAAACGAAAGGGCAAAATACAGGATTATACATGCCACTGCCAGTTCCAGAAGCACCATGGGAAGATGTAAGCATGGATTTTGTTCTTGGTTTACCCAGAACACAAAGGCAAAAAGATTCCATTATGGTTGTCGTGGATCGATTTTCAAAGATGGCCCATTTCATTCCATGCCAGAAAACTAATGATGCAGTTCAAGTTGCAGACTTGTACTTCAAAGAGATTATTCGTCTCCATGGAATTCCAAAAACTATTACTTCTGATCGTGATGTTAAATTCCTGAGCCACTTTTGGAGGACGTTATGGAAGAAGATGGGAACTAAGCTCCAATTTAGCAGCACTGGCCATCCACAGACTGACAGTCAAACTGAAGCTATTAACAGAGTTTTGGGAAATCTTCTTCGAAGTTTCGTGGGGAAGAATTTGAAGCAGTGGGACCTTGTTCTTGCTCAAGTTGAATTTGCCTACAATAATTCTGTTAATCAGGCAACTGGAAAGTGTCCGTTTGAAGTTGTTTACGGCACTCGTCCCCTTAGTCCACTAGACTTGGCCCCTTCACTTGATAAGCAGCAGTATAGTTCTGATGCAGATCAAAGGGCTAAAGAAATCAAGAAGTTGCATGAACAAGTTCGTGAAAGAATTCAGAAGCAGAATTTCAAACTCAAGACACAGCGAGACAAGCATCGGAAACAACAGATATTTAATGTGGGAGACTTGGTTTGGATACATCTCAGAAAAGAACGTTTTACTAAACAACCCAATGCCAAGTTATCGCCTAGAGCTGACGGTCCATTCAAGATTGTACAAAAGATCAACAACAATGCTTACAAAGTGGAATTGCCTGGTGCCTATGGCGTTTCGGCTACTTTCAATGTTGCTGACTTGTCACCCTACATGGATGATGAGACTGACTTAAACTCGAGGGCGAGTTCCGTCCAACCCGAGAAGAATGAAACGGAATGAGCCATTACAGTTGCCGACACCCACCCATTCAACACCATCAACACAAGCCACCGTTAGAGACCATAATTTCATCCGTTCAGTACGTTTCCATACGTTTCAGAAAAACAACGGACATGGCACAGTAATAAGAATTGATTCCATTTTAATTTCAGTTGTAACCCCTTCCCATAATCCAGTAGTATAAATAGGACGTCGACCCTCGTTGTAAGACAGCTTGAAATTTCAGAATAACAAGAAGTGTGTTTACAGAGAGTTTCCCCCTGTTTTGGTTCAGTTTCTGAACCATATATGCTTCCATTTTTTTTAGTTATTACAAATTGATTTCATTGCTATGCTATGCTATGCTTGCATTTTCATAGTAAGAAGTATCCAGTATCTGATATTACATATTAATAATTTCAATTGTTATCCTTGCACTTTGATTGCCAATGAAGAATTTTAAATTAAATATATGTAAGGTGTCAAATTTAATTAAAATCTTAGGTATCAGGTCTTTTTTCCTTTTTTAAACTATAGGAAATTCTTCACATTTTTGTCTTGTTTTTGCCTCCCTTCTTTATTTATCTATTTTTAATATTTTTTATTAATGTTAAAAAATAAAAATTATTCCTGGTTTCAGTAACATATGTAATATAATATTAAAAATATTAATTTAAAATAATATAATTCATTTTTTATTGTCTTTAAAGGTATAATATAATTCTCTAAAAATGTAATTCTAAATTAATATAATTCTTAATAATTATTTTTTATTGCTTAAGGGTATAATATAATATTAAAAATATAATTCTTCATTAGTCACATATGCAATATAATATTTATCCTTGTAATTTTTTTCTGCAATTCTTCTTTACTCATTTACAATGTAACAAGGAATATTTGAAATATTGCAAAAGGGATTTAACAAATAGAATGGTTGAAGGGCAACTCATCACAAATTATTGGAATTTTCAGTAAAATGAGCCCACCCATTATGTGAAAATAATAATTTTGTAAAGTGACTACTTCAACAAGTTATTGGAATTACCATAGTTTAATTAATAAATTAATAAATAAATACGAAAATTTGAAAGTATGTTATGATAATTTTCTTTTAGTTTTATATATATCAATACATTGAAATTATGGTTTATTATTTAAATATTGAACCTATCTTTTTATAAAATTTACTAGAATATTCTTGTCCATCACATGAGGCAATGCTACGAGGAACTCAAGAGGACATAATTTTTTATAACTGTTTATTCTTCATATATATGAAAAGACGACAAGATTGTCATTATTATAAAAAAAATGTGATTTTCCCTCCCCCAAACCCCAATCAATTCATTAGAAATGAAAGGGAGTTAAAAGGAGTTTGCAAATTGGATAATTTCTTTACGCGATGAAACAATAATGGATAATAATGAAGGAGATGCTTGTAATTAAAAAAATAAGGAAGGACATGCTAACATTAAGATTCCTTATTACTTATTATTGCATATTTTGGATGATCCTTGGTGAATTGTTTGGAATAAAACTTGAAATCACTGAAATCAAGAGGCGGATATTAAAATTCCTCGTGACTTAATAAATAAAAATAATAAAAGTTTTTGGAATAAAAATTTTAGATAAAAGTTCTTAGCAATAATCATAAAATTAATTTATTACATATTATATCAAGATACATACAAATATCTTTTAAGGTAATAGACTAAATTAAAATATTAAATAAAAATTATTGATTGTAATGATAAAAGAATCTTCATATATAATAACAGAAAAATCAACGCATTGTTGATTCATATAAAGGACAATTAATGAAAAATAAATAAAAAATCAATTCAAATTTTTAAATAAAAATGAAAATATAAAAATAATGAAAGTTCTTTAAAATATAATCATAAAATTAATTTATTACACATAACATATAAAAAAATACAACCATTTTAAGTTAAAAATTAAATTATTATATTTTAATAAAATCTATTAGTTGTAAAGATAAACGAATCTTCATAATATCAATCTCTCCCGTAACTCAGTTGGTTGAGAGTTATGCTAACCTAATGAATGATCTTGGGTTTAAGCCCAATTATGCATTTGCATTAAATACTTGTTGGGAAATTTTTATTACTCTTGTGATCCTACCTAACTTGATTAGTTTATAGTTAGAATTCAAAGTGACTACCAAATATTGGGTGGTTTATTAAAACAAATCTTCATAATAATAAAAGAATCAACTTATTGAATGATACATATCAAGAAAGATAAATAATATTCGTTAAAAGCTAAACACAATAACCAGCAAGAAAATCTAGACAAATTAAAAAGGCCCATTTGACCTAAGTTGGCCAGCACCACAAATGTTGGCAAAGTTTTATCACCAAGTATTTGGCACAACTGCATTCCCATGAAGAATTCAAGATATTTGATTAAATTAGTACAACCCTCTACCAGTTAAACTATATATTTGGTGATACATCTTTTGAAAATATTAATTAATATATCATGGCTTCAAAAGCAAGAGATGCCATATTTTTTTTTGGTATATAAAGATATATTCAATAATCTATATTTTGATGAGTTATGTATTATGCTTTAAATTTAAGTTTTTTTTTATTTCAGTTTTCCAATACTTAATTCTTTTTAGTACTATTATTACTATCTCTATCTATCAAATGCTTTTTAAATAGTCATTTTATCATGTAAGATTACCTAATATACCCTTGCATATTCATATTGCATCGATGTCTGTCTAGTTTTTTATTTAAAAACACCAATTTATGTTTGTTCTTTCTTTCGCATTAATTATTCCCTATTTCATTGGTATGAAAATGGATCATTTTCATACTTTCTTTTCATATACAATCTCATCCATTCATTTGACTTAAATGGTGAAAGATTACTGGTTGTAACATTTAACTAAATATATTATTTATTTAATAACCATCATAAATAAGCATTGTAATCTTATTCTAAAAAACAGTGAACTCTTAATAATAAATGGAAATCACTAAATTAAATATCTTGTTTATTTATAGAATTTTTTTTTTCAATCATTCAATTATAATCAATAGAGAGGATTATGTATGAAGATAGAAATGGAGAGAAAGTCAGAGCAAATCTTGATACTCATATCAGCAAGCGCAGCTTTTCATCTTCATTTGATCTTCGCTCCTTACTCTACGTACAGTTGCTATTGATCGATTGATCGGTAACCTCGTCCCACTTCCTATTTTATTATTTTTTTTCTAGCTAAATTTTATGAATATTCTTGAGAATTTTTTTTCCCATAGAATAGTCATGAGAATCAAATATATTGCAGTTCATCCTAATTTTCTTAAAATTTTAAAAACATAATTATTGAAAAACTGTCATCTCTATATTATTTGAAACACATATTATTTTCTAAATTTTCATTTGCCACTGAGGCGTAAACTAACCTAATTTGAAACGCTAACTCCTGCTTGCTCTTTATAACACCTTAACCAAAAGCCAAAGCATATTATCTCCACAGCAGAAAAGGCCGAGTGACCAAGGCTTGGTTTCTCAGGTTCCTGAAAGTTGATCGTTGAAGCAACAAATTGCTATAGCATGGATGCAACTACTGCTTTAATACTTATAGAAGCTTTATTGATCGTATTCGATATAGCAATTTATAAAGCTATAACATTCATCACTCCACTTCATGATATCAAACCTGTTGCTGTTGATGATAGGTAACTTCTTCTAAAACCCCATACTATTCCTTATCTAGTTTGATTTGCCGCTAACCCAATATATTCATATGGATCATTTGTTTCTATTTGTAGTTGTAATGATGTTGTTTCAATTTCGACGGTTTCTTCTCCTTCTTCTCATATTATTGTTGCTCCTCCTGCTACAAAGTATGATATATTCCTCAGCTTTAGAGAGGAAGACACTCGTGACAATTTCATAAGTTATCTTTATGAAGCGCTTTGCAATGCAAATATTCAAACTTTTATTGATCATAAGCTCCCCAAAGGAGAACAAATCTCACCAGTTCTGCTGAGAACAATAGAGGAATCCATGATATCAGTGATTATTTTCTCTGAAAATTATGCCTCATCAACCTGGTGTATGGATGAGCTTATCCATATAATGGAATGCAAGGATAACTATGGAAGGATTGTCATACCTATTTTCTACAATGTAGATCCATCAAATGTACGAAAACAAAAAGGGAGATTTGGAGATGGATTTATTAAACTTAAGCAGAGATTTAGAAAGAACAACCAAGATAAAGTGCAGAAGTGGAGAAATGCTTTGATCCAATCAACAAGCCTCTCTGGATGGGATTCAAAAAATATCAGGTAGATCCATAGATGTTTCCTTTTGTTGTTGCTTTTTGTCATTCATTTTAATCTCTATGATTCTACTAAATTGTCGTAGTTGTTTTTATTCTTTATTTTTCTGCTACTAAATATACATTTTGTTTAAATTTATATTTGTGCAAGGCCCGAATGCAAATTCATTAAAAAAGTTGTTAGAGACATTTTAAGCAAGTTGAATTTTAAGTCATTGTGTCATATTGAAGGACTAGTTGGCATTGATCATCATATCGAAAGTATTGAAGAACTTCTATTTGAGGCTCGCATTGTGGGAATATGGGGCATGGGTGGCATAGGCAAGACCACACTTGCTAAAGCTTTATTTCAAAAGTTAAAAACACAATTTGAAGCTTTCTCCTTTGTTGAAAATGTAAGGGAACAACTTGCAAGAAATGGATTGGACAAGTTACAGGGAGAATGTCTCAAAGAATTATTAAAGGACAGAGATTGGCATATACCACATAAAGTCGGCTTTTGTGAAAACAAGGCTTCAAAGGAAAAAAATTCTTCTGATACTTGATGATGTGGATAACTCAATAACCGTTGAAGATTTAACCAAACTGTGTGATTGGTTTGGGGAAGGAAGTAGAATTATAATCACTTCAAGAGACATGCAAGTGCTTAAGAATGCTTCTGCATCTACATCATATCATGTTCCAGAATTGGATTTCCATGATGCCTTTCATCTCTTTAGTTTGAAAGCGTTTAAGCAAAATGAGCCATTCAAAAGTTATATGGAGTTATCGAAATTGGTAGTGGATTATTGTCAAGGAAATCCATTAGCCCTTGTAGTGTTGGGTTGCTTTCTTCGTGGGAGAGGAAAAGAAGAGTGGGAAAGTGCTTTGGAAAAACTAAATCAAACTCCACCGAAGGACATTGTTGAAGTTTTGAAATTGAGTTTTGATAGACTTGATGACAAACAGAAAAGTGTGTTTCTTGACCTAGTGTTTTTCATGAGGGAAATAGGGGGGATTTCTTTGAACCTAATAAGACAGTTATATGACACTTCTATACGTATAGAGATAAGTGTTCTCAAGGAGAGATCCCTCATTTTGGTTGACAAATTTGGTGGTATTAAGATGCACGATCTACTATGGAAAGTGGGTCTTGAAATTGCTACAAAACAATTATCATTTGGTCCTGAAAACCCAATTCGACTATGGAGACACAATGACATTTATTATTTCTTCATCAATAATACGGTAATAATTTAATTTTTCTATTATTTTATCTTACTCACTTTGTTCCATTTCTTTTGTTGTTTAAGGTCATTTCATACAAGCTAAAAAATCATTAATTATGCTAAATTTTACTACTAAGGATTTGATTAAAATATCCATCATTTAATTGCCTACATTTTATTAAATGGCTTAATTGAATTAAATGAGAAGAGGGTAAGTTGAAAAAAATATTAACAATGCATTGAAATTCTAAAATAACAATAGATTTGATCCAAAATTAAAACTTTAAAACCACAAAAGAAATGGAATAGAGGGAGTGTTTTCTTTATCTTCCGAATTTTCTGATTCCTAGTTATATTGTGTTTATTTACATGTTTTTTATTCATTAAAATCTCTGGTAGGTGGCAACATTTATCTTGATGTTAGTCGTTTTGTTTTGTTTTGAATCTTTTTTTTCTTCAGTTAGATAACTCCTATTAAAAAAAAATTAACCTTTCTCAATTTACATGACTAAAATTGCATCAGGGTGTAATTTATTAGTATTCTTAAACTTTAAAATACAAATTAATTAGGACTAGTGTTATTCTGAAATATAATTTTAGTACTTAAAGGATTTTCATCATTAAGTTATAAAATGATCCACAAGGTTATTTTTTCTTTTACTAATTGATGCTGTGTAAGTGTGTATATGTAAAACACATACGCCTTTATATAAGTTTTATGAATTTGGAAAACAAAGAAACTATTAATTTTTATATATTGCGAAGCGTTTTAAATGAATGATAGTTGTTTACGGTTGTATTAAATATCTGCGCATATGTGTCCATACTTATGCATGTTTACGTGTGGATGAGTTTGCCTGCGTCTGTATATATGTATATTGAGAAATTCATTACTCATTTAGATTTTTCTTAAAGCAATATATTTAATTGTTTTTGGTCATTTTTTACTTAATAACTATTTTTTTTCTTGATTTGCTTACTAGGGGATTGAGGCAATTCGATGCATATCTTTAGATATGAGCAAGACGAAAAGGATCACATTGACAGCTGGTTATTTTCAAAAGATGTATAATTTAATATTCCTTAAATTTTACATGACTGATTGGAAAAAGCCTCCAAAAGTGTATATTTGTGAAAATCTGGATTATCTTCCTGAAGAATTGAGGTTTTTCTGTTGGCAACAATATCCTCTACCGTTTGTGCCGTTAAGCTTTTGTGCAGAGAATCTTGTTCATCTTGAAATGCCTCATAGTAATCTTCGACAACTTTGGAGTGGTGATTATGTATGTATTATTTTTCTTATTTTTAAACAAATTTTTTTTTGGTGATTCTAAACTCCTCATTACACTTTTAGACATCTCACGCACCAGACATTGAACAAATAATTCATGTCACACTTGTTTTCTTTTCTATCTTTAAATAATGGTTAAATAGCTGTAGCCTGTACCAAGGAAGTAAGGATTTTCATCGCCAACAACCCAATTTCAAGCTTTCTAGCTAGACCTTTTTGTCCTTTAACTTCGATTCTTCTTCCAATTTCATTGACTTATGTTCTTCATAATTTCTCATTTTCTTTGTTGTGAGAGTAACTCTTGATTAAATTGTCCAGCTGCCAATTTATTTACAATGCAATTTTTTTATCAGCATTTTCCAAATTTACACTTCATCAATCTAAGCTTCTCAAAATATCTCATTGGACTCCCAGATCTCTCTCAAGCCCCAAATATTGAAAAGATATATCTCATGGGTTGTGTAAATTTGGCTCAAATTCATTCTTCAGTTATTCTGGGCAAGCTTACCTATTTAGCTCTAGACCTTTGCCAAGAGCCAAGGCATATAAACATTGGTGGCACTATTAAAGGGGGAAGTTCGGGGTTAGTGACTGTCTTCAATTTTTTGGATCTGAACAAATTCTCATTGAATAAAGTGACAATGAAGCTCTTTGTGTCTGACAATGGCAATATTATCTTTGGGTATCGATTTAAACATTCGTTGGTGACATTCAAAGAGATATCAAAATCCGGGGACAATATTGAGAGTGGAAAGTTAAAAATGGGGACACAAAGGTTGGCGTCTTTACTTCCGTTTGTTAGTAAAGTTTATTGGTCAGATAGTGTAATTGAGTTTGGGAATTTCCACCAACATTTTGACTATGATCATGATAATGTTGCCTCCTTGCTTGGATGGAATGGGTTGATAGTGAAACGGAGAGTACACATCGGTGTGGTTGGGGCATTGAGAAGAGAAGGGGTCCATGCTGATGATAAAGAAGAGGGGAGGACATTGAAACTTGAAGAAGAAGAAGAAGAGGAGGAGGAGGAGGTGGTGATGGGACAAGTACTGGAATGTTGTACTACATCAAGAAGAAGAGTTCCCAACAACATCACTCGCTGGTCATTGTTGACACATCTATCATTAAGGACAAGTAATATTATTGGAAATGCAGGTTGTAGCATTCCTCAACTTTCAGTTTTGAAATCACTTTCACAATCTGATTATAGGAGAAGGTGGCTTCAAACTCTCATAGATGTTACGCTCTCTTTGGATATTCCAGCTGCAGGTTGGCATAGCTGTTATGTTACTGTCCTTTATCCCCCAGAGCCAGATAGATTCGGTCAGGATAGATTCGGTTTATCACTCAATATTTATGAGACAACTGCTGCCTTATAATTTTTCCCTTAGACTCCGGAATTTGATAAATAGTATGTGTTCCTTTAGAATTTGAACATATATACCATTAATTTTTTACTTTTTAAATTGTAGTTCACGGAGGCTCTTCTTTCAACTTTATAGAATATAATAGTTGTTAATTAATGTTAATATTGCATCCAAACAAATACCAAGTGAATAAATTCAAACCATAATTTTGGCTTAATTTAGGACTCAAATATACATGAGTATCAAGTAGGCACATTAGTAATTAACTATAAGGTGATCCCAGTCCCATAAGTAAGCAATAAGCATTACTTTTGTGTAATAAAATACACACTTAAAGTACATATAAGAAACTTCATCCTTTGACAGATCTGAGATCTCATTCTCTTTTTTTCGATCTTTAATGTCCTCTAACTAGAAATACTTGCACTGGTATGTACCTTTTTTTTTGTACAAGCACTGGTATATATGTACTTGAATAAAGTAAAATATACGATACAGAAATTGTGATCAATACAGTGTGGATATATACAAGTCAAATATATTTGGACTCTGAAATTTGTTTGGCCAATGATATAAAGCAAGATACTAGTTTTTTTGTTATTTCTTTCAACAGTATTTACAAACTGAAATCAATTTTAACTTTATGCCCCTGTATCTTGTGGGCATCTGGACTCTAATTGCGGATTGAAAGTTCATCTTAATCATATCATTAACTCATATCCTTTACAATCTCTACCTTTTCATGAGAGAATAATTAACTTCGTGATTAAATTGTCTTAGTTGATTATCTAATTTATTTATATTCTCTCATTTCATCAGCATCTCCCTAATTTACGAACATTGAATCCAAGTGGCTCAAAACATCTCATTGAGCTTGATCCAAATCTTCCCCCCCCCCCCCAATATCAGAATGATATATACCTTGATGAATGTGTAAATTAGGCTGAATTTATTCTTCAAATTGTTCATGCAAACACCATTATTGCGTTGTACCATGTTATGCAAAGATTTTGATATACACACTGGTGAAAGGCTACAATGTATCACCTTTTGGTATGTTATTTTTTTTTTTTTACGATGATATGCTATGAAAGAGAAGAATATGCTCTCCTTTTTGTCCTATTGTGGGTTAGGCCCTAGGATATAGGAATATCTAGGCCTAAGAAAGTTGTATTAGTTAACTAGTTGGTTACTGGAGTTTATTTATCAATGTACCAATTTTCAGGTTTGGTTTATTGTCCTAATAAGGTCTCCAAGCTACCTCCACCATAAAGGCCAAGATCCCATTAGCGAACTTGATCCACTGAAAACTCAAAAGTTCCATAGGGATCAACTTTACAAAATGGGTAACTACTTGGATGAAGTCTTCCTAGTAACCTCCTAGGCTACAAAAACCCTACAAGGGAACCATTACAAACTTTACTAGTCTAGGGTACTCACAAACCCGAGTATAGGGCTTAAAACATGTGCGAGAAAAACGTGTAAGTGCTTAGTGTGTGAAGAGAGCATACATACTTAGAACCTACAAATTACCTAACCCTTTTCTGCTAAGCAGATAACAATAAGAGAAATATATAAAATAATATATAATAAGCACATTATTCATATAGTAAAAGAAAAAAATAACAAAATAATATTATATACCTTAATTATATGAGACAAACAACACTGAAAGAAATAAAAGGAAAGGTAATTAAAATAAAGTTAAGGCCACAAAATTTTGTATAACCAACTTATATAGGCTTGACTCTCAAATCGTCCCCAATGGAATCGCTAAATTGTAGCACATGATTTTTAATCTTCCAAAAATAAAAAATTAAAATAAAGTAGAGTTACCACCAAAATTTTTAAAAGGGAAATTTTGGAAATTTTTTTTTAAAAAAATGGTCTACGAAAAAAAAAAGGTTCGAGAGTTGATTGCGTCATGGGAAAGGTGTTAAACACCCCATAACACCCGTTCATGAGAACGATTACCTTAAGTTGATTATATAAAATCAATGTGCCCTTAAAATTATTTTAATTACCTTTATAAAACTCATATAAAGAAAAGAAAAAATATAAAAATAAATAAATAAAATAGATTTATTTACAAAGACGGACTTGATGTAAAATAAGAGTCTAGAGTTTATGTACCTTAATATAGGGATCAAAGTCCACGTAGTTCAAAAGATAAAAATTCGTGTCATTTGATTGGTATTTTTTAGGAGAAAAAATATATTTAAAATATATATAGTTTTAGAAATATATATTTTTAATTTGTGAAAAGTAAATTATATTTATTTAAGAAAATTATTTTATTTTTACTATTTTTATTGGTAACCCTATGGAGATTCCAAAATTTCACTCAGTAACCACTCAACTTATATACATGCAAAAGTTCCCAAAACCTTGTAACACCCTACCTCCTGACACTTCCAGACTTAACCAAACTTTCCAAAATCCAACCAAACACAACCCAAATATCTCAAAACAACTTCCCAAAACTTCAGAACAGCGAAAATGAGCCAAACCACATCAAAAACTGGGTTGGGACCATGGCCACTACAGTACCGCCGCGGCTCTAGACCTCCCCTGTTTTACCTCAGCATTGGCCTCTCTGGCATCGTGGCCTACTTCCTGGCGCTACGGCGCCCCTTGCTGATGTTCTATACCAGCAACTTTCATACTCTGGGGTGAACTTCCGACGAGCATAACTTTATGCTCCGACCTCCGATTTACCTTATTCTAACTCGTCCAAATCAATCTAGTCCCAATCTATCCATAAAACACCAACTTCACTTTAATCCAACACCGAATGGAGATTCTGGACCCTTGACACTGTTTTGGCCACTTACTGACTAAAACTCACTATTAACACCCTCCAATTGCCACCAAAGGCAAATGATCACTTAAAGACTATTCATACAGGTTCAAAACCCCCAAAACCAACTTATCCAAAGAGATTTCACCTTAAAGGAACCCTTCGTCTGAGGTTTGACCCCCTTGAACCCCTTTTTACAGAACGGGCTACATGCCCTAAAACACACCAAAAACACCTTTCATCATACATAACACAAACAACACATTTGCCACATATAATCATAAATACATCCATCCATAACAATCCTTACAATGTCTTATATTCATTACAAAACCTTCTTTCCTACTTGGCACAAGATACATTATCCAATTTACAAATACTACATAGACTATTCCCACGTACGTAGCTACTCTCACGTCTACTCCGGACTAGTGCCAGAACCATCACCTAAAAGGTTAGTTCATGGGAGAGGTGTGTGAGACAATAACCAGGAACAACCACACACACATATATACATATATCTCACACAATTCATGAATGTAATGTGAAATGAATGAAATGCATGTTGCCCTTGCAAGGATCTCATCCTTATCCTCCCTAACATATTCATACATCATATCGTCATCACATCATCACCACCCAATCCGCCATATATCTCAATCCCACAATGTCATGTGGTGATGCTCATGTATCATCATATAATCATCATCATCATATCATAATGTCATGTATGCATCATGTCATATCATCATCTCCAATCATCATCTAGCTGTGTACATACCACGATATATAGAAAACAGTACACACAAATACATCAATATCGTGGTATGAAAGAAACATGCATATATACACAAATATACGTACTATCATGCAATATAAATAATACAATATAAACAAACACCCGGTTGCCTCAGGTTGTCAATACCATGCTCACACGAGTTCCACAAGCTTTCTTGAATGCCAATCCCACGACTAGCCTTCTCTAAGTAGTCAAAGAACCTTACAATACCATAATTCCTCAATTAACCACATATACCAATAACCAAACATCACAATTCAACCACTTTAGCCTAACCCAAGATTTCAACACCCCTTTCAAGCATCAATAAGCTCTTAGGGACCATTCAAACACCAAACAATCCCATACACTTTGGATTCCCAAGAGCCATAACAAAAAACAACCTAGGGTTAAGCTCAAATCATGCATAAACCTTTCAAAACTCACATCCAAGCAACAAGAATGCCAAAACACACTTCCTTAACCCCATTTCATCCATTTCAATCGGTGAATTTCAGCTTGAATCTGAGCTTCTAACAAGAATCCAAACTTATAACCGGAAGAAAATGGAGAGGAAGGAGTAAAAATCACTTACCAACTTGAATCTGAGCTTCTAAGGTCCGGAAATCGCTCATAGATGCCGAAAATCTCGAACCCTAGCAGAGCTCCCTCGTTCTTCTCCGTCTCTTTCTTCATTTTTTTCTTTCCTGTTCATCTAAAATGATTTGGATTTAAATAAAAATCCCGAATCTCGCTGCGGTTTCAGCATACCTCGCCGCGGCTCCACCAGTTTTCAGCCGGAAAGAGCCATTGGACACTTCCTCATTGCGGCGGCCCTACTTCAAGCCGCGGCGTGGAGCTCAATTTTCCTCCACTTCATTCTTCCTCCATCATGTTTCCTCCGGTCCTATGTACAATGCCAAAGCAAAGTCATGAGGGGTGTTACAAACCTTGCATGGAATGACTAAAAAATATATTAAAAATAGATACAAATCTTTATCAAATTTAAGAAAATCATTATTATTTTGTTTTCAAAAATATTTTCCAAACAGAAAACACATAATTTGATTAGTATACCCATAGAGATACATCACAACATGCGCTAAATTTATTAACCTAAATACCCATAGAGGTTCCAAAAACTCCACCAGGCAAAAATTTAAAAATATATATATTTAATAAGAAAATATCATATTATCATAATATCGCATGAGGGAATAAGAATAATGTAACCAATTACTTAACTATCATTATTATAAAATACATAAAAGTTACCTTTTTTAAAACTATATGCACATTCTACCACAACTTTGAAGAATAGATATTTTAATTGAATTTCATGGTCTTGAAAGAGAAGATGTAATTATTTAATATCATAATCTTTAGGGAAAAAAAAAGAAAGGAAAGAAAGAAAAAGGAAAACAAAACAAAATAAAACAAAAAAAATAAAATAAAAAATAGAAAAGAAAGAAAGAAAAGGAAACGAGAAGGAAGAAAAAATAAATAAAATAATAAAAATAAAAATAAAAGAAAAGAAAGGAAAAAGAAACGAAAGAAAAAACTGAGAAGAACGAAATAAATAAAATAATAATAAAAAAACTCATCACAATGGTTAAGTAAAAAATAATATTATGGAGTGTTATTCTACTAATTTAACCAACGTGTTTGGCAAACATGACTATAATCATCTAGTTATACATATTGTCTTATGGAAGGCAAATCATGATATTATAAAAATAGGACAAATCAATCCATCACCATCGAGAATATGCTTCCATCCTTAATGACCTCACCAAAATATCATACTTTGGATCCATATAAACAAATTGAAAAAATAAATAAAATAAAATAAAGATAAAAAAAGTATGTATATCACAAATGCATCTCTTCATATTCAAAGATGTTTATTGATGTGGGTAGTTTATTTTATGGGCCTCACCAAAATATAGAATTTGGGATCCATGGAGACACTTAAGAAAAGGAGAAGGTAATAGATCGCATTCTAAAAAAAAGTTCTACCCTTTAGAAAATCCCAACTATGTAATGAGATGGAATGAAGAAAAAGAGAGGAAATTTTCTACCTTAAGCCTTATCGAAAAAACTAACATCCACTCTCAACTTTTCCTCAACTCTCAAACCACCCTCACGTACCCTCTCTCTTTCTCTCAATTTCTGCTTTTTTCTGTGATCATTCTTGATGTCTTTCTTCTCATCTTGTCTCTATTTATAATGCCAAAAAGTAAATCATTTAATTAATTAATGCTCCAAAATTACAAAAATCTCTTTTATTATTTTTCTTTGATATTCACATTAATATTGATTGATTTGCTTTCTTTTTTATTATTAATTTGATATCAGATATCAATACTTGATTTTTCTTTTTTTCTTTTTTATTTTTATTAATTTTTTAGTTTTATGAAAATCTCAAATAGAAGAAAATCATAACTCTACAAGATATGGCAATCTTTGGAAGATATTATTATTTTTTATTATTTTATCTTAGGAAAAAAATTTTCTTTTAATATTTAAAAAAAATCTAAACAAAATACGATGTTTGCAATATGCATGCTCTTGTAAGGGAAATGGCCTTCAAATTTCTATACAACAATTAATATCTAATCCAGAAAAACCTGTGCGACTATGGAGGCATAATGATATTTATCCTTTTATCATCAATAAGGTAATAATCGAATCATTATTATTTTATTTTGCTTTCTTCGTATTCTTAAGAAATTTTTTGGGTCATCGACAGTGTTATTAAATTTTTTATTTCCTATTGATATGTATTTGCCTAAAACATGTTTTAGTCATTAAAATTTTTGGCAAGTGTCAATATTTCTCTTAAAGTTCTTCACTTTTGTTTTGTTGCTTTAAACTTTTTAATTAGATTTCTCCTAAAAGAAAGCCTTTAAATGAGTGTAAAGTTGTTTGGGACAGAGCCTATGCGTTAGGGTGTAATTTATTCATCTTCTCAAACTTTTAAATATAGATTGGGACTGATATGATATTAGTTATTCCAAAATATATTTTTTGTGTAAAAATGATTTTCAATAAATTATAAAATTATCCACATAAGGTTGATTTTTGTAACATCTAAATTTCTATGATTTTGTTTGAATTCTGGTTTAGAGAATTACTGCATAATTAGAATTAAAAGAGCTTAAATATCTTATGAAAATCAAACTAGGGACTAAATTGTAAAGGATGATCAGGGACCAAATTTCAAAGAAAGTTGGATGGCATAATTGAAAATATTAATTATTAGCAAAAAGATAAAAAAGGAGAACATAGATGTCATTTCCTCAAACAAATTATCTGTCCAGTATTTGCTAAGATTGATTATAGGAGATGATTCAGGAAAATTATCATCAGAAATTATACTTTAATAAGCAAAACAAGAAAATAGATATATTGGACAGAAAGTTGATCTGAAGTTTTATTAACAGTAAATTAATAAGAATTAAAAAATAAGTCTAGATCAGGAAACTCAGATATATTATGGCATAAAAAAAGATACTGGATTTTTCTATAACGTTTAAATAGCCATAAAATCGGTGTAATGGATATTGGGCCAAAATCAGAGTCTGAGCCCAGTAAGACTGCACCGATTTCTTAATGGGCCAAAAGTACTATTCATGGAGCCCCAATAAAGGTGTAGAAAACCCAAATAGGGTAGGGATGATATTTGGAAGCCCAAAAGTATTATTGATAAGAATAGCTCAAACGATGTTAAGAAAGGATAAAGAGCCCAATGAGCCCAATTCACCCGATTCCCAGGTTAATTAAATTATAGGTGACCCAGTAGACTATGAAATAATCAAGAATAAGTCTAAAATAATATTAGAAGGTTTATAATAATTCTCTATGCAGAGAAGTTACAGAAAATACTAATAAGCACTAATTTTATCGGTGTTTTCGGTTTGAGCCTAATAAGGTAAAATATCTTCTAAAATAAATTATATGGGTTTAGAAATGATTAATTAAGGTCATAATGTGTTTGAAATTCATATTTTAAATATATTTATGCATGAAAAATTTTACCAGACAAAATTTACATAACCAGAGCCCGAAAACCTGATATATGTTGAAATTGGGCCTAGAATTAAATGGTTTGAGCCTAAATAATTAAAGGCATCATCTTGGGTTGAATTTGGATTCAAAATTTCGTGCAAATAAGAAGAAAAATGGATGGAGAAGAGTTAACCACCATGCATGATACTATTTCAAAGATTAGGTGTCAAAATTGGAAGTTTGGATGAAGTAAGCTTATGTAAGCATAATGATACAATATTTACCTTATTTGGAGAATAAAAAGCATCCAAATTAATGACAAGAGAGGGAAAATTAATTAGATAACAATTATGTGAAGAAATTAGGTGTATGGTGGAGAAAAGAGATGATGTAGTGCAATTTTGGCCCTTGGATCAAAAGTTAATCCAATGGATGGAGTTGCTTCTTGTTGTCTATAAATAGGCTCTTCCTCCCCTCCATTATTCACACCAAAAACGAAAATCCACCATATATTAGTGAGAAAGTGAGTTATAGAGAGAAGGAGGAGAAGAGGAAAGGAAAATTTGCAAGTTTAAGGTAACATCTTTTCCCTTTCTTGCATTTTATTTCTAAATGGTTGTTTAGATCTTGTATTTCTATGATTGGTAGGTAGAAAACATGTTTATGTCATGAATATGATGATGATGTTGGATCAAAATGGTGAAAGAATGATGGATATGCTATGAATTTTGCATGAACAAGCATGAACATGTGAAGAACATGATGAACATGCTAAAAGATGCCTTTTGATCCTAAATGTTACCATGTCAAAATGAAATCATGTTTCGTACAATTATTTTTAAATATTATGCTAAGAATGAGATTATGATGTTATTGGGATTTTCTTAAATCTCACCCCACCAAATATCTAACCATGATTAAGTTTAAATCATGTGAAAGGCAAAGAGATAAAGAAGGATCCATGAAGAAATGTTTAGAAATAGGAAGGATATTTTGGATGCTTATGTGATATCAAGTATAATGACATTTTATGTTACAATTATGTAAATTATGTGTGACTTTTAAATGATGAATAAAAGTATATTTTGGATCAATTTTATATGTGTTATGTGACTACCATTTGAAAGTATGTTATTATGGAATTTTAGGGAATGAAATTTGGAAAAATTAGGGTAAAATTGCAAGTAAATTCACGAAATTTATTGTAGAAATATACCTAATAAAATTCCAAATTAATATTTTTCTCTCATAGAGTATTTTAAGAGATGAATTTATCAATTTGAACCATCCTTAAATGATTTTTCTAGAATTAGTTATGATTTTTCAAAGTTCAGCCAAATTTTTATATTTACCAAATGAATAGTAACTTTTAGTAAATTTTTGAAATTTTCGAATTTGTCCCAAATTTACTTCCAAATGCATCTAATTGGAACCTAAATCACTAAGGATGAATAGTAAATGGTTTCTAAGGTTAAGGTGTGACAATTTTTTCTTTCAATACACAAGTTGCTCATTAAGAAGTACAGATTACATGAAAAATCTATGTTTTGTGTCCGTCTGCGTGTATCCACTTGTGTATTTGAGTGACCTTAAGTGTATATATGTATTTTGGCAAGTTCATTTATTATTAAGAAAAAAGTGAATTGAAAGAATGTTAAATAAGGTGCAAAATGGCATTACTCATCTGGTTTTTTTTCTGCAAAGTACTACCTTTAATTGTTTTATATATTACTCATTTAGATATTTCTAAAAGCTATATATTT
This sequence comes from Adenanthera pavonina, assembly GCA_026686845.1. Lineage (NCBI taxonomy): Eukaryota > Viridiplantae > Streptophyta > Magnoliopsida > Fabales > Fabaceae > Adenanthera > Adenanthera pavonina. The sequence goes on from JAIVEN010000009.1 coordinate 7,278,325, forward strand.
AATTGTTCTAAAGTGCTTTTGGTCTTTTTCACATAATAATATTTATTATTTTTTATTTTCTTACAAGGAGATTGAGGCAATTCGATGCATGTCGTTGGACATGAGCAAGATTAAAAGGATTACATTGATGACTAATCATTTTCAAAAGATGTATACTTTAAGATTCCTTAAGTTTTATAAGTCTGATAGCAGAAAGCCTTCGAAAGTGAATATTGGTGAAAATTTGGATTATCTTTATGAAGAATTGAGGTTTTTCTTTTGGGAAGAATATCCTCTAGCATCTGTGCCACTCAACTTTTGTGCAGAGAATCTTATAGTACTTTGAATGCCTAATGGTGATATGCGACAACGGTGGAATGGAGACTAGGTATGTATTATTTTTCCAATTGATGTCTAAAAATAATTATTTTTATATTATAAGAGCCTCATTAGACTTTTAGATATCTCACGTACCAAACAATATTGAACAATAATTTATGCTGCAACACCTTAACTTACTAAGCTTTTAATCATATTTTATATATCTAGTAAAAAAAATTAAAAACCTAGAACAATTAAATTTTTAAACTTTCCAAAATTAGGTTGTTCAAAAGACAATAGCTTAACTAAAAGTTTACTTTAATTAATAATAATCAAGCCAATTATACTGTAATTATTGGCTATTGTTTCAGAACAACTAAAGTAAAGCCAGCAAGTATCTAGAATAGAAATCATAACTAAAACATATCACCATAATTTAATACATTTATTCTAGTATAAAATAATATATTCCAGTCTGCTTCCTCTTACTTAACCACTTCCTTACATTTGCCTTTGCTTGTACTTGACCCTAACATTGTTAGTCATTGGGTGTGAGATTTGGGGAAATCTCAGTAGTATATATATCCATTCATACAAATCATGCTCATAATTAGGTAGTTATGCAAGCAAACCAAATAACTTATATTTCATGCATTTATAAAAATTTCGGCAGAGTCCCCTCTTACTACTAGACATCTATAGCATTTCAAAACATTTATATAAAAACAACTCATCCAATAGCATCACATAACATCCATAATTAATTCACAGAAAATGCTTGAAATAAATAATATACTACCTTAACCGAAAAGTATCTTGAGTTAAGCAGCTTGCCTTTCTTCTTGAATGTTTTTTAAGTACCTAATATTCACATAAGTACAAATGGAATTATCTCATAAGCATAAATCTAAAATATTTAAACTTAATTTCTAACTACTGGTATCTTATTATTCTCATTTCTAATCTCAAATTCTCATTATATATTTCTAAATTGATCAACAATCTATATAGGAATAATTTTATTATACTCCAAAAATAAACTCTAGAAAAATATCTCCATACCTTACTTGAAGCTAACCTTCCTTCCTTTTCCTTTTCTTTCACTCACACTTTCTTTCTCTCCCTCAGCTCTCTCTTTCTTTCACTCACAACTGGTGGTGTGCTGAAATGAAGAAATGGGAGGGGTATTTATAGTGTTGATATCTTTGCCAGCAAGTGACATCAATTCATTGTATACCTTTATTCAGTATATACTCATTATAATTCAATGTAACTTATTGAAACTATAATTTATTGTATGCCTCCATTCAGTATATGCTCATTATAATTTAATATAACTTATTAAAACCATAATTCATTGTATACCTTCATTCAGTGTATACTCATCATAATTCAATGTAACTTATTGAAACCACATTTCATTGTATGTATACCTTTATTCAGTGTATACTTATCATAATTCAATGTAACTTATTAAAACCATAATTTATTGTATACCTTGATTCCTTATAATCTAAACATAAACCATATTAATCATAAATGGAAATTTATGGATGTTATAACACATGCTTCACTATCTTCAAATAATGGTTAAATAGTTTTTTTTTGGCCAAATGGTTAAATAGTTGTTGAAGGAAGCCTGAAGTTTGTATTTTCATCAGCAACAACCAATTTCAAGCTTTATGCACGTTTCTTTGTGCTGTAAATCAGTGCATCTTTTAAATGCATTGTTTTATTTCCTTTATTATCTTTTTTTTTTGGTGAAAGAAATTCACTGTCAAATTGTTTAGTTATCTAATTTATGTTACATTGCTTCCTTTTACAGTATTTTCCAAATTTACAGTTAATCGATCTAAGTCATTTAAAATATCTCACTACACTCCCAAATCTCTCTCAAGCCCCAAATATTAAAGAGATATATCTTGATGGATGTGAAAATTAGGTTCAAATTTATTCTTCAACTGTCCTGCACAAGCTTGAAATCTTAGCTGTAAGGGGCTGCAAAGTGCTGAGGATTGTGAACATTGGTGGCAATTTTGAAGGGAGAAGTTCAGCCGGCAATTGTTGGGATTATACTAGCATGTCATACAATAAACAAACTATGAAGTTCATTGATCAAGATCCTGCAAGTATATAGCGTCAATTGCAGTAATAAAAAGTCTTCAAAGTATTCCAGAGGTTGAACTCAAGGGAGGTAGTAAATTAATAATCCAAACTTTTAATCTCAAAAGCAAGTAGTAATCAAATTGAGAATTCAAATTAAAAAGAAAAGAAATAAAAGAACAAAGAAATGTCTGAGTTTTGATTCGGTTCTAAAAGCATCAAGGAATCATGATTCACCTTATGAGATAATTACATTTTATTCCTTAGTTAGACTCTACATAATCATAATGATCATTGTTTCCAAAGTGTCCTAATTATCTCTCAGTCAATTAGTTCTTATTTAATTATGATTCAATTCGCTCTCGCGCAACTAAAGTTCCTAATTAAACCTTGAAAGTCACAATGTATATCACCATGAATTCCTAATTCTATCTCTAGATTAGTTATTCATATTTATCTCTTTAAATCTAGGTTTACTCTTCATTTCTCAGTCCATCAAGTTTACCCATTAACTAGATTTTATGGTGATCAAGCATAAAATTCACATGAATGAATAGAAGAGATAAATATAATAAAAAGATAAATTAATTATAACATGAAGAATAAATCAACAAAGTCTTAACTAGAGAAATAACTTCAATCCATCCCAGTCAGGCTACATCCCTACCCCTGACTGAAAAATTTAGCTACATATAGAAATAGCAATCAAAACAGAACTAAAATCCCAAATCATCATAATAAGAGAAGAAAGAGTTTATAAAGGAAAATATAATCTTGCTTCAATACTCTCCAAATCTCATTGCTTTCTCTCTATAGATTGCTCATAGTTACTCTCAGATGCATTTGAATCATGTTCTCTAGTCTCTGAGTGTGTTTCTGAAAATCCCTTTTATGTTTCTACTGTGCCTCCTTATATAGAAAAGTCTAAAAGCCCATAAAAATCCAAAATATCACAAAAACACGTCAAAAACGTGTTTTTACGGACCTCTGATGCTTGACCCGGCACCGGGTACTTCTGAAAGCTTGAAAAACGTTCAAAACACATTGACCTAGCACTAGATGAGTTTGACCCGGCGCCGGGTGCTTCTATCTATACCACTCTGCTTCATTTAGCTTCAAAAAGTTAGCAGCTCATATTGACAATTTGAATTTAATTTTCACTATGATAACGTTGGAATTTGGGAAAACTCTAAACATGAAAGTTGTATATCTATGTCTTATCTTTTCAACTCATCTTAAATCACCTAAATAGGAGTTCATATGTGAGATTTATGGTCAAAATACTGAAGGGTATTGAAATTTTTCAACATGAACGATTTGTAACGTTTTTTCTCCGAATACTTCCAAATGAGCCTATAACGTCATGAAACACAAAAATATGTCAAATCATGCTAAAATATATCAATGTAAACATATTTAGATGCAATTTGAAATATAAATGTGGGTATTTTTTAGGTATGAAATAGACACATCATTCATCATATCGGAGAACGGCAATATTGTCTCCGGTTTTGGGTTTAAACATGAGTTAGAATTCATGCACAATATTAAGAGTTCAAAATTAAAATGGTGGCATCAAATTTTGGGGTATTTACTTCCATTTATTAGTGAAGTTCGTTGGTCAGACAGTTCAATTGAGTTTGGGAACATTAATGAATTGGCTATGGTGTGAGCGAAAGAACCAAGAAGCTTTGTTGGGCCATTGATAAGAGCAGTGGTCGCTGGTGATAAAGATGGGAGGCCAATGAAGCTTGAAGAAGAGGAGTTAGTGGGAGAAGTAGAATGTTGTAGCAGCAGTAATGCATTAACAAGACTTCCCAGCAGCATCACTCACTGGTCATTATTGACACATTTGTCATTACGGAAGAGTGATGTTATTGGGAATAATGAGGATTGCAGCATTCCTTAAGTTTCAATGTTGAAATCACTTGCACATCCTGATTATTGTACAAGGCTTCAACGTCTAAAAAATTTTCAGTTCTCAGTGGATGTTCCTTCAAGAGATGGGCGTCACCGTTATTTCATTGTCGCTTATTCACGAGAAAAGGCTAGAACATCAGACACTAGAATTTTCATTGATTTGTTTGTTAACTACATTTGGTTTAGATTTGGGGATCCTTTCTATCCCCACCTTGTTATATGAAGGTGGTGGATGATGATAGATTGGGGCAAGGCCTTGCGGTTGTGGCAATATAAATTAGAATACATATATAAGAAGTAAGAGAGGAGGGAAGTGGCCTCGTACACTTGTTGGCCCATCAATCCTATGTGTTTGTTTTTTTTGGGGGGGGGGGGGTTGTTATGTTGAGAGAGTATATATTAAGATTCCTGTATACTGTAGTTAAGACCCCAGTCTTCAAAAAAGCTTAGATCATTTATCCATGTATTGAGCAGGGAATTTCACTTATTCATTCATAGTTACTCCCTCACCTCACCTCATCTATCACCACTTGGAGTTTCATTGCCTTTCACCCATGTTCATTGTTTCATCTTCACCCATTCTGTGCACAGATAATTTCTTTTACCACTTTTGTTTTGTATCTTCATCATCATTCAATGGAATGTACCACTTATTTTTGTCCCTCACCTTCTTCACATCCTAGTATCAACTCACTTCACTCATTTCCAACAGCTTCTATCTTGTTTGTGAATTTTCCGTTTGTCGTTTCCTCTTGTGTGTTGTTGCTTTTAGGTGGACTGTTTTGTGTCTCCATTGTAGTGGTTGTTGTGTCCCTTTTGTCTCCATATCTTTGTTGGATCTGAATCTGACACACTATCGTATGTCGTTTTGCTACAATGTTATGACGTTTCTCTAGCCCAAAAAAAAAATTGGTAATATCATTTTTATTAAATTTGGGTCTTTAAAAGAAATTCTTTCCTAAAGCCAAGCGGTACAATTAATGAAGCAACACGGCAACATCACTGACACAGTAGTTTCAAAGAAAGCTCCTGATTTGAAAATTTCAAAGAAAGCAACCAACAAAATTTAGAAAGCAAAAATAAGAAATTCCAAGAAGAAAGAAGAAAAGAAGAGATAAGATGTGAGAGCCAACTGTTAATCTCTGTCAAGAACAAGTTTGAATAGGAAGCCTTCAAATCCAGAAGCTGCCACTTTTGCGATCTTGAGATCCAGGTGAATACTATATGCACTTCTCTCGGTTTTTTTTCATCTACTTGCTTGATCACATCCATTTCTTAATTTTCACTGTTCATCTTTCTATTATTTCAAGCACTTTTCCCAGATCTTTTACTATTTTCTTCTTCAATTGTTGAATCGCTTCCTTAGTATTTTCTACTTTGATTCACAGATTAAGCTATCGAGAGCTAGTTTTGTAGAAATGTCGAAGTACTCTTCGCTGGAATCAAACTCACATTTTATACTAAAATTGCTTGTGTTCTTTAAAATTTGACTGTTAAACGTGATCTGGATATTAAATGATGATTGAAAAAATGATTCAGTTTAATCATAGAGAAAACTAATTTAAGGTCAAACCACATGAGTGCTATGCAGCACAACAATATACTTCGACGCTGAAAAAATAATCTTTGACTTTTATGGAAGAAGTCTCTTGCAAGCTATTTCATTCTGATCTGTGTTGAGTATTTTTTTTCTTTTGTACAAAATAAAAATTCAGAAAATAAATTGATATCCTAAATAATTAGATAGAGATTAGGGAAGTAAACAAGCACATATGCCTTGTCTGCCGCAATTTTTAGTAAATTCTACAAGCTAGAGTATTGCATTTTTTTCCTAATATTCATGGTTTTGAACAATGAGTAATTGATATAGAATATTTATATTAAATTTAGTCAGTTTCAATTTCAATTTTTAATTTTAATAAATAAAAAGAATGTTATCATTGAATTTCAATAAGACAGATGGTCCATTTGATGAAAATAAAAATAATTAAAAAATTCAACAATCTAAATTACCTAACATATTAGCTGTCAGAGTAGACTTGACCTATTGACTATAAAAGTCTTTCTTACTTTTTTTTTTTATGAAATTAAGTTTTTAATTCTTTCTTTTACATTAATTATTGCCCATTTCATTCATATGCATGCATCATGGTCGCAAACAAAGCTTTAATGCTCAAATATATCAGCATTAATGGTAGTTTCGCCCGGAATCTTCATTTCATTTTACTCCCATTCATAGGATTTAAGTATATTGCTTTAGTGCACCCTAATTTTTTAAGTTTTAAAAAACTTAAATTACAGAATAGTCATCACTCCTATAATATTTAAAACATATAGAATACATAAAATTATTGGCTATACGCATGGTTAACCTGTTGACCATCGCAGGCATCTCTAAGGCAAGAAAGTATTGAATTTATATTTAAAAAAAAAAACCGCCATTATGGCCTTAACTAATTTTAATTTTTTTATTCGAAACACCAACTATTGTTTGCTCGTTCTATCACAATCATCAAAACTCAAGCCAAACCATAACATCCCCTGAGAATGGTAAAGCCGAGAGAACAGAGCTTAGTTTCTGCAGGTTGCTGAAAGTTGAAGGTTTAAGCAAGAAATTGGTGTCACATGGATGCAACCATTGCTTTAATGCTCATAGAAGCTTTATTGATCGTATTGGGTGTTGCTATCAGATTCATCTCTCCTCCACTTGATCATGTTATTCATCCTGTTCGTATTGAGAATTGGTAACTTCTTCTAAATAACCCCATACTCTTTATTTTCTTGTTTGATTTGCTGCTAACTCAATACTTGTTGTTGATTTGTTTCTATCTATAGTTGCAAGGATGCTGTTGTTTCAATCTCAACGGTTTCTTCTCCTTCCTCTCACATTGCTGTTTCTCCTCCTGCTACAAAGTATGATGTATTCCTTAGCTTTAGAGGGGAAGACATTCGTGACCATTTCACAAGTTATCTTTACGAAGCACTTTGCAATGCAAACATTCAAACTTTTATGGATCACAAACTCCGCAAAGGAGACCAAATCTCACCAGTTCTTCTGAAAACAATAGAGGAATCAGAGATATCTGTGATAATTTTTTCTAAAGATTATGCTTCTTCAACGTGGTATATGGATGAACTTGTTCACGTATTAGAATGTAGGGATCACTATGGAAGGATTGTGATACCCATTTTCTACAACTTAGTGCCATCAGATATAAGCAAGCAGAGGGGGAGTTTTGGAGATGGATTTGCTAAACTTAAGCAGAGATTTGAAGACAACCAAGACAAAGTGCAAAAGTGGAGAAATGCTTTGATCCAATCAACAAGTCTTTCTGGATGGGATTCCAAGAACATCAAGTACCTTCTAATCATTCTTATTAGTGTATTTACAAATAATTTATTGGGTCGTTGTTTTTGGCCATCCTTTAATTTCATGAGTATTGTCCTAGCCGGTTTTAGTTTTCCTTTTTCTGCTTAGGTTTTGCTTATTTTTATCTATATTTGTGCAAGGCCTGAGCCCAAGCTCATTTAAGAAATTGTCAAAGATATATTGAGCAAATTGAGTGGCACGTCATAATGTCATGTTGAAGGACTAGTTGGCATTAATCATCAAATTGAGAAAATTGAAGAGTTATTGATTGAGGTTCGCATTTTGGGAATATGGGGCATGGGTGGTATAGGTAAGACCACACTTGCTAAAGCTGTATTTCACCAGTTGAAAGTGCAATTTGAAGCTTTCTCCTTTGTTGAAAGTGTAAGAGAACAGCTAGCACAAATTGGATTGGACAGCTTACAGGAAAAATGCCTTAAAGAATTATTAAAAGGCGAGGATATTAACATCTACAACATACAATCCCCTTTTGTGAGACGTAGCCTTCAACGCAAAAAGATTCTTTTGATACTTGATGATGTAGACAATTTAATAACAGCTAAAGATTTAACCAAATTGTGTGATTGGTTTGGGAAAGGAAGTAGAATTACTATTACATCAAGAGACATGCATGTGCTAAAGAATGCTTCTGCTTCTACAACATATCTTGTTCAGAAGTTAGATTTCTGTCACGCCCTACGTCTCTTCAGTTTGAATGCATTCAAGCAAAATGAGCCATTTACAAGCTATTTGGAGTTATCAGAGTGGGTGGTAGGTTATTGTCAAGGAAATCCATTGGGCCTTATAGTGTTAGGCCGGTTTCTTTATGAGAGAGGAAAAGAAGAGTGGGAAAGTGCAGTGGAAAAACTAAAGCAACTTCCACACAAGGACATTTTTAATGTGCTCAAATTAAGTTTTGATGGACTTGATGAGAACCAGAAGAATATATTTCTTGATTTAGCATATTTCTTGAGAGAAACAATTAAAATTTCCTTAGACTTTGTTAGAGGCTTCTATGACTCTTGTGCATATATTGACATAAGGGTTCTCGAAGATAGATCTCTCATTTCGGTTGATGAATTTGGTGGTATTAAGATGCATGATCTTGTAAAAGAAATGGGCTATGAGATATCTAGACAACAATTAGTCTCTAATCCTGAAAAACCCATTTGACTATGGAGACACAAGGATATTTATTGTTTCTTTGTCAATAACAAGGTACTAATTCATCAAATTTGTTATTATTAATTTCTTATCTTATTTCCCCTATCTTTAATTATAATTAATAATAATTGTAATTCCTTCCTTAATTTGTTGATCAGGGGAGTGAGACAATTCGATGCATATCCTTGGACACGTGCAAGACAAAAAAGATGATATTGCCATCTAGTGCCTTTGAAAAGATGTATGACTTGAAATTTCTTAAATTTTACAAGTAGAGCCTTCAAAAGTGTATATTTTTGAAAGTCTTGATAATCTTCCAGAAGAGTTAAGGTTTTTCTTTTGGGAAGAGTATCCTCTACCATCTGTACCATTGAGCTTCTGTGCAGAATATCTTATGGAACTTGGAATGCCTAATAATCATCTCCAACAACTTTGGGATGGAGATCAGGTATGTGTTATTTTCTCCCTAATCTGTTACGAATTGTTATTTGACACTCTAATCATATAGTTAGAGTTTAAGATAACTTGAATAGCAAATATTAATCATATACTATGTGCCTCATTCAGACGAAATATAAGAAAGTAGTTGCATTGTTTACTGTTTGTGAGCAATGCATCTTTATAACCCAAATTTTATGTAAATTTTTGTATAATTCACCCTTATTTAAAGTATTTTTCTAAACTTTGAACTAAAATAAAAACGATAAATTTTAACTAAAATCAATTGCAGGACGCTAGTTTTTTTTTTTCTTCTTTCAACAATATTTGTAAATACCGTTTAATTTATTTATATTATTTCTCATTTCAGCAATTCCCAAATTTACGAATAATGGATGTAAACGGCTCAAAAAATCTCATTGAGCTTCCAAATCTTTCTCAAGCCCCCAATATTAGATGGATCTATCTTGATGACTGCGTGAAGTTGGCCCAAATGAATTCTTCAAGTACCTTGGGCAAGCTTTCCCTTTTGTCCATTCGAGATTGCAAAGAGATGAGGCATATAAACCTTGGTGGCAAAATTAAGGACAGAAGTTCAGGGTTAGTGGTTGTCTACAATTTCTTGGATCTTGTCGACTTCACATTCCATAAATTCACTGTGAAACTTTTCGTATCAGACAACGGCAAAATTTTCTCTGGGTTTCGGATTAGACTTGTGTCAGTATTAATATCAGAATGTATGGACGATATTGAGAGTGCAAAGCTGGAAGTGTCGTCTTTATTTCCGTTTATTACTGTACTTCGCTGGTTAGATGTTCCTATCGAGTTTGGCAACTTCAACAAACATTTTTACTATCTTTCTCATCATGAAGATGTAATCAATGAACTGATCGTGACAGCAAGAGATCCAATGGTGCTTGAAGAGAAGATAGTAAAACAAGAGGTTAGAGATCATAGTTCTGATTATGAAAAGGGAAGGCCATTGGAGGTTGAAGAGGAGATAATCCCAGAAGTGGAGTGTTGTAGCAATACAAGTAATGGATTAACTAGAGTTCCCGACAGCATCACACGCTGGTCATTATTGACACAAGTCACATTACAGAAAAGAGGGATTATTGGGATGAGTGAAGCTTGCAGCAATAACATTACTGGCATTTCAATTTTGAAATCAGTAGCAGAATTTGATTGCAAAAGGGTTCAACCTCTGATAGATATTAGAATCTCACTGGATAAAGCAGTAACAAGATGGTAGTGCAGCAGCAACAAACTGGGATGTGCTTGATATCGATATTTGGCAACCATTGGGCCGAGGTTTCTATGTTCATGCACCAATTCGCTTAAATCTGGAGTCCATTTCCTTTATGTTTTGGACGGAAACAAGAAGAATCAGGAGGGGATCCTGATCCCCTCCTATCCTCTAGTTACAGGAAAAATGCCTCAAAGAATTATTAAAAGATGAGGACATTAACATCTATGGCAAAAAATCCCCTTTTGTGAAAAGTAGGCTTCAAAGCGAAAAAGTTCTTCTGATTCTTGATGATGTGAATAATTCAATAACAGTTAAAGATTTAACTAAAGTGTGTGATTGGTTTGGAGTCTGGGTAAAGGAGAAGGGCTGTGTTAGGCTCTTGACAGCCAACGTAAAAATCTATCAAATCTTATGACATGGATCAAAGACGTATATGTGCTAAGGCTAGGTCGTTGTTCAGAAGTAACGCGCTGTATGGCTCGAACGTAGTGTCAAATGAGCTAGGGCCGCTACATCGGCGCTCGGGTGTAGTGGTAAATAAGCAAGGGTTCTCACATCATGCTGGATGGATGTGGGTAAAGAAGTTAGCTCAGAAAAGTAAGATTAGATTTGGTTCTTGGAATATTAGTACGTTAACAGGTAAATCTATGGAGGTGGTAGATGTTATAATTCGAAGGAGAATTAACATCTTATATCTTCAAGAAACTAAATGGGTGGGAGAAAAGGCTAAGGAGTTAAACACTACTGGTTATAAACTTTGGTATGTAGGGAAGGTTAAAGCAAGGAATGGAGTTGGTATTATTATGGACAAAGACTGGAAAAAGAATGTGATAGAAGTCAGAAGGATTGGAGATAGGATCATATCCTTAAAATTAACTATTGGAGATAGAAAAAATATAATCTTAATTAGGGATATTTTAAAAAAAATTATTAAATATACGAGAAAAATTCATATGCCCCTTCTATTTTGAAACATAGAAATTTCTCAATTATCTCTTATATTAAATAATAGAGAGAGTATTTTCTGTTACCCAATGTTATGAATTACATTACATTAGTTCCTATGCTTGCATTTTGCTTTTGAAAAAAATGAAAAATAAAAACTAATACATGATGTGAGAAATGCTACTTCCTAGTTCCTACCAATGTTTTGAAACCCGGACCTGTCGGACCGCTACCCGGAGACTACACCAGCTCGTTTTGATGGTTTAAACCGTTTTCGTGATTGAACCGGATCGAACCGGCGATTGAGCCGGAAACAAGAACGGTTCCATGAGAACCGGCCGGTTTTTTATATATGATTTTTTTTATTTTATAAATTAATTAAATATTATTATTTTACAATATTAAAAATATTTTTTAAAAAAACCTTTTTTATTCCTATTAAATACTATTAATACTCCTCATTTTTATTATTTAAACATAATTTACATTTTTAGATATTAAAAAAAAAATTTATCCCTATTAAACATTATTAATATTCCTCATTTTCATTACTTAAAAAAATCCCTTTTAGACATTAAATTAATGAGAAACGAAAATAACAAATAAGTTCATATTACCTTATAATATGAAACAAAAATTTTTTTATAATTATCTTATAATATGGAATTAAAAGAGTATAAACTAATATAATATATTATAAACTTATGAAGTATTTGACAAATTTAATGTAATACATAAGTTTATACATTATGATTCTTTTATATATCAAACTTTTATATAATTTTAATCAATTAACGTGGTTATATAATTGAAAATATGATTTTATTTGTTATATATCTTTTTTATTACATATAATATGATTTTTTACATAATTATTACGTCACCGATTCGACCGCTGTTCCAGCCGGTTCGACAGTAAAAATCGTGACCCGATGACATTTCCGGTTTGATGTCCGATCCGATTTTTAAAACATTGGTTCCTACTGGAAAAAAAAATCTAACTTTTCTCTTAAAAAAAATTTTAACATGGCGGTCTAATAAACCTTGAGCACGTGTAATTTTTATTTAATTTTTAACTTTTTTTAAAATCAAAGTTGCTGGATGGACTTGACTAGGTGACCACAGAAGTCTTTATTTTATTAGTTTAAAACACCAACTTGTGTTCGATTTTTCTTAATTTCACATTAATCATTCATTCCCCATATCATTAGGTACGCACACATCAGCAAGAGCGGCTTTGTTTACAAAGATATAATGCGATGCATATAATTTTCTAAAGATTTTAAAAACAAAATTATTGAAGAACTATCATCCCTATATTATTTGAAACATTTTTTTTTTAAATTTTTTGCCACTGAGGCCTAAAATAATTTAACCTGAAACGCTAACTGTTTGTTACTCTTTATGTCACATTAATCAGAAGGCAACGCATATCATCGATCTCCTCAACAGCTAAAGCCGAGGCCAGGGCTTGATAGACGGAAATTAATATAATTAATTTCAGCATTTTGACGTCATAACTTAAGTACTTAACATAATTAATTAATATAAATTTATAATAGTATTTGGCAAAAAAGATATAAATTTATAAGGGACAATTACTATTCATGACCAAAATCAAATTTTATTACAAAGTGAGATCTACTGTTTATTTAATTATAAAAGAGAACCAATTTTTTTAAATTAAATATTAAAAAAATATAAAATTACTAAAATACCTAATAAAAATTTAGAAAACAAAGTGCAAATTTATAGTAGGCAAATTGGAAATTTTAGAAAAAAAAAAGTTATAAAACACTAAAATAATTTATAGTAAAAATTTAAAAAATGAATTACAAATTTAAAGCAAAAAATTACAAATTCTAGAAAAGAAGTTGTAAAGCACTAAAATAATTCATAGTAAAAATTTGGAAAATAAGCTACAACAAATTTAGAGTAAGCAAGTTGCAAAATATATAAAATAAGTTGCAATAATACTAAAATAATTCATAGTAAAAATTTGAAAAACAAGTTACAAATTTAGAATAAGCAAATTGTAAATTCTAGAAATGAAATTGTAAAACACTAAAACCATTCCTAATAAAATCTTGGAAAATAAATTGTAAATTTAAAGTAAATAAGTTGCAAAATCTAAAAAAGAAGTTGCAGAAATACTGAAGCAATTCATAGTAAAAATTTGGAAAACAAGTTTCAAATTTGGAGTAAAGAAGTTTTAAATTCTTGAAAAAAAAATTGTAAAATAGGAATTTGAAAACTAAATTGTGAATTTAAAACAAGTAGGTTATAAAATCTAGAAAAAAAGTTGTTAGTCATTTGTCTCAGCAAATGTTAATTGGTTGCCCGCAACCCTAGGCCAACGATAATAGAGGAAAAATAAAATTGAAAAGTATTTTGATAATTTTATATTTTTTTATATTTAATTTAAAAAAATTGATCCATTTCTATAATTAAATAAACAGTAAAACTCACTTGATAATAAAGTTTTGATTTTGGTATTACAATAGCAGCAATAATGATTTTAGAATTTAAAAAATTTCAATATATGAAATTACTTAAAATCATTTTTATGAAGGTCGGGTCTTTAAGAAAAATTTTTCCTAAAGCCTCGCCGTCAAATAAGAGAAACGGAGCATCACGGCAACGCATGCAGCAGTAATACCCACATCTTATAATACTATGAAAGAAGCTTGGGGCTGTTTGATTCTGTTTTTAAAAAAATAAAAAAAATTATTTGATAAATCTGTTTTTTATAAATTATTTAAAAAAATAAAAAACTCAAAATAACTTTAAGGTGTTTTGTAGTTTTTGTTCTGAAAAATAAAAGAAAAGGTGAAAAACACCCACCTCATTAATGGTAAAGTTATAAATTTTGAATAACTTATCTACCACTCACTAGTTATGATTTTGAAAACAATCATTCAAACATATTTTTTTAGTTTCTTATTTTCAAAACTTATTTTCAAAAACAGTTTTACAAAATTGAAAATACTGTTAAACGGGCCGTTGGCCTTACTCTACTGTTTCTCCCTTTTTTTTTCCGGGCCACATACTATTTCTCCCTTTGAAGAATAGTTTGAATTGGAGGAAATCTGCAAATCCTGAAGCTTCCATTTATGTGATCGATCTTGTGAGTTATTTCTTTTGCTTTAATTCCTCCACATTCAGATGAATACTTTTCATTCTTCTCTTTTCTCATCCACTTGCTTCATCATCACATCCATCTCTCAATCTCCACTTTTCCTTCCTGCCGTTATTGCAAGCATTTTTCCCGGAAATTTTAGGGGTTTTCTTCACAGAAATTCCTGTGAAAATTGTTATTTTCTTCTTCTAGTGTTGAATCTCTACCTTGCTGTTATCTACTTTGATTCGTAAATTAAACAATCAAGAAACAATCTTGTAGAATATCAAAATACTCTTCGCTGGGATCGAACTTACAGTCGACACTGAAATTGAGTTCATTAAAATTTGACAATAAATAAAACATCACCTACTTAATGAATGATGATTGAACAAATGATTCACTTCAACCATAGACGTTAGACACAGAAAATAATCTGTCGAACAAGTCTCTTGCTATTTCATTCTCTGATCAGTATTTTCTATTTTGTATAAAAAAAATATTCAGAAAATAAATAGATATCCTAAATACTAGATAGGAAATCAAAGACAAGTGCATATCCGTTGTTTTGCTTAAATTTAATATAATTTAATCTATTTTGTTCGATTATACTATGTTATAATTTTTTTTTGTAAGATTATACTATTTTATAATTAAATGCAGGTTATTGTCCTTATTGATTAACTTTTCTTGACAATAAATTAATAAATTACCTAGTTAATATTTTAATTTTTGGTCAGTAATACATAATGCACACTAATTTTTTTAATTTCAACTCGGAGGGACCATCTTGTGGAATATTAGCCTCCCGAGGGTATTCACATTTCCCTGATCATGATAAGCGGACCCGCTATTTTTTTCATTAAAAAAAAAAGCAACATATTGTAGGGGATGTCTGTATTATTTCAACAAAATAAAAGGTTTTTCCCTTTCTAATTTAATTTTTATTTAAACGGCTGTTTGTTTAAAAATATACATAAAGTCAGCATAAATTGATTTAATTCTAATAAAAATTAAGAAATGTTTAACAATGTTAAAATAGAAGTTCTACATACTTTATAAATAAGATCATGATACAGTTGGTAGATAATTAGAATCTTTAATTAAATATATTGTCTTGGGTTCGATCCTTGAATATATGTATAAAAAATATTTTGTTATGAGAGATAAAACCTACTTTAGTAAATTATATGTTTCGAAAATATTATTTTTCAACTGTTGGTTACGGGATTTCCTCGGTGCTTATTAAAAAAAGAACATCAACTTGTGCTAATGCAAATTAACCTTTAATGCTCATGAGCAATATAGCAGTTCAATATTCCATAAAGCTGTCAGATTCATTCCTACTTAACTCTTACTTTCCAACTTGTTGCGTATGACATATAACCTTTTTCCCTGTTTAAATATATAACACCATACTCCTTAATGCGTTAGATGTGTACCCCATGCATTATATATGAACTCGGACAGATGAAGCTAGCTGTACTGCTTATGGAATTATGGCTTATAAATAGTGGATTTCTTTAAATGTTTGTATATTATATATAATTAATTAGTAATTTATTTTTTTATTTTGAAACACCACCTTGTTTGTTCTTTTTATATAACAAAGTAATCAAAAGCCAAAGCAAATCATCTCCTTAGCGGCTAAAGCCAAGGAATCTGAGCTTGGTTTGATCAGGTTGCTGAAAGTTGAGCGTTGAAGCAACATATTGCTATCCCACATGGATTCAACCATTGCTTTAATGCTCATAGAAGCTTTATTGATCTTATTGGGTATTGCAATTTATAAATCTACCAGTATAATATCTCCTTCACGGCATGTTATCCACCCTGTTGCAGTTGATGACAGGTAATTAAAATCTTCCAAATTACCTCATACCCTTCATTTTCTTGTTTGATTTGCTGCTATTGACGATTTGTTTCTACCTATATATAGTTGTGCAAAGGATGTTGTTTCAAGTTCAACGGTTTCTTCTCCCTCTGCTCATATTATTGTTGCTCCTCCTGCTACAAAGCATGATGCATTCCTTAGCTTTAGAGGGGAAGATCCCGTGACAAGTTCACGAGTCATCTTTATGAAGCACTGTGCAAGGAAAACATTAAAACTTTTAGGGATCAAAAGATCAACAAAGGAGAACGTATCTCTCCAATTCTTTCGCAAACAACAGAAAAATCGGAGATATATGTGATTATTTTCTCTAAAGACTATGCTTCTTCGACATGGTGTATGAATGAGCTCGTTCACATTCTGGAATGCATGGATAAATATGGAAGGGTTGTCATCCTTATTTTCTACAACGTAGATCCATCAAATATTGGCAAACAAAATGGGAGTTTTGGAGATGGGATTGCCAAATTGATGCAGAGATTTAAACATGACTAGCAACAAGTGCTTAAGTGGAGAAATGCATTGATCCAATCAAGTGAGCTTTGTGGATGGGATTCAAAGAATATAAGGTAGCTTGATAAATGTTTTCTTTTGTCATTGCTAGCTTTTGGGAATTTCATTTTTATGTCTATGATTCTACCAAATTGTCGTGGTTGTTTTTGTTTTTATTTTGCTTCCTATTAAATATTCTTTTGTTCTTTTAATTTATATTTGTGACAGCCTGAATCTAAACTTATCAAAGAGATTGTCAAAGACATTTTTGGCAAGTTGAACCGCAAACCATCGTGTCCTTTTGAAGGACTTGTTGGCATCGATCATCATATTGAAAGTATTGAAAAACTTCTCTCTGAGGCTTGCATTGTGGGGATATGGGATATGGGGTATGGGTGGTGCGGGCAAGACCACACTAGCTAAAGCTATATTTCAAAAGTTGGAAGCAAAATTTGAAGCTTTTTCCTTTGTTGAAAATGTAAGAGAACAACTAGCAAGAATTGGTTTGGAAGAGTTACAGGAAAAATGCCTCAAAGAATTATTGAAAGATGAGGACACTAACATCTACTGCATAAAATCTCGTTTTGTGAAAAGTAGGCTTCAAAGCAAAAAAATTCTTCTGATTCTTGATGATGTGGATAATTCAATAGTTGCTGAAGATTTAACTGAAGTGTGTGGTTGGTTTGGGGAAGGAAGTAGGATTATCATCACATCAAGAGACATGCAAGTGCTTAGCAATGCTTTTATATTTGCAACATATCATGTTCCGGAATTGAATTTCCATGATGCTCCGGAATTGAATTTCCATGATGCTTTTCATCTCTTCAGTTTGAAAGCGTTTAAGTAAAATGAGCCATTTAAAAGTTACATGGAGTTATCTAAATGGGTAGTGGATTATTGTCAAGGAAATCCATTAGCCCTTGTAGTGTTGGGTTGCTTTCTTAATGGAAGAGGAAAAGAAGAGTGGGAAAGTGCTTTGGAAAAACTAAATCAAGCTCCACACAAGGACATTTTTAATGTGCTCAAATTGAGTTTTGATGGACTTGATGACAATCAGAAGAATGTGTTTCTTGACCTCGCATTTCTCATGAAGGAAGTAGGTGAGATTTCAGTGGACCTAATAAGACACTTATATGGCTTTTTTGTACATATTGATACAAGTGTTCTCAAAGAGAGAGATCCCTCATTTCGGTCCATGCATCTGGTATTGGGATGCACCATCTTGTGAGGAAAATGGGCTTTGAAGTTGCTAGAAAACAATTATCCCTTGGTTCTGTAAATCCTGTTCGACTTTGGAGGCATGAGGACATTGATTATTTTGTCATCAGTAACAAGGTAATATTTATTATCATCATCATCTTCTTAATGTTTAGATTCCTAGTGATATTTTCTTTGCCTGCTCCATGTTTCTTATTCGTTAAAATCTATAGTAAATGTCAATATTTATCTAGAATTTCTTATGTTTTGGTTTTATGTTTTGAATCTTTTATTTTAATTAGATTACTCCTGTAAGAAAACCTTTCTTTATTTGGTAAATGTTAATATTTAACGTATGCATGTATATGCACGAGTGTGCCTGCGTGTGTATATATTTTGAGAAATTCATTTATTATCAAGATGAAATTAAATGAATTGAAAGAATGTTTGAATAAAGTGCACAATGTCATTATTCATTTTGATTTTTCTAAAAGCAATATACTCAAGTGTTCTATAGTGTTTTTAGCATTTTTTATGTATTATTAATTGCTTTTATTCGTTGATTTGCTTACTATGGGATTGAGGCAATTTGATGCATGTCGATGGACATAAGCAAGACAAAAAGAATTACACTGACGTCTAGTGATTTTCGAAAGATGCATAATTTAATATTCCTTAAGGTTTACAAGTCCAATAAGGAAAAGCCTTCAAAGTTGAATATTTGTAAAGATCTGGATTATCTATCTGAAGAATTGATGTTTTTACATTTATGTAACACTTTCTTTTTTTTCATTATTTTCCAAATCTGCAGTCAATCGATCTGAGCTTTTCAAAATATTTTATTAGACTCTCAGATCTCTCTTAGTTCCCAAATATTGAAGATATATATCTTCATGGTTGTGTAAATTTGGCTCAAATTCAATCTTCAACTATACTAGACAAACTTAAGCATTTATATCTAGAGCGTCGCGAAGAGGCAAGGCATATAAACATTGGTGGCACTATTAAAGAGAGAAGTTCAGGGTTAGTGATTGAAACATTTGGCCGTGCCTTCAATCAATATTGAGGATGAAAACTTAAAATTGGGGACACAAAGTTTGGCGTCTTTACTCCCGTTTGTTAGTGAAGTTTGTTGGACAGATTCAATTGTGTTTGGAAATTTTAACCAACATTTTGACTATCATCATGTTGGCCTCTTAAGGTTTAATATAAGTGGCGTGGTAGTGAAACGGAGAGTGGAAAGCGGGTGGTTGGGCCATTGAGAAGAGAAGGGGTTAAACGTTCATGTTGAAGAGAATGAAGAGGGGACAACATCGCAACTTGAAGATCAAGAAGTAGAAGAGGAGCTAATAGAACAAATATTGGAATGTTGTGAACAAGATCTGTTCCCAACAACATCACTCGCTGGTCATTGTTGATATATCTGAGATTAAAGGAGAGTAATATTATTGGGAATGCAGGTGGGAGCAATCCTCAAGTTTCAGTTTTGAAATCAGCTGCCCAATCTCATTATTGCAAAAGGCAGCTTCAACCTCCCCTGCATCAAAAATTCTCCTTGTATGTTCCACTTCCAGCAGATGGGTGTCCCCAACATTTTAATATCTTTCATTTTCTAGGATGGGTTGTACTTCCGAAGGGATTATTGAGTCTAACCCTCCATAAAAGTGAGTATGATAATGATGTTACAATAACAAATCTAATTAACTTTCCGTGACACTTAATTATTTTCTTACAATAAAAAATAAATTATAATCTTGTCTATTTCATTGAAACAATATATATCATCATCAATATATAAATTAAAATATGTAGGAGCTGCACTATTCACAAGTAATGACTAGTGCAGCTTCTCTTAGGCTTTGTATAACTTTTTTTTTTATCATTTTTTAAATCTTTCTTTGTGCATTTTATTAGACTTCATGTAATTCTATTTTTATTATTTCAATTTTTCTCAACATAAGATAGATGGGTTATAATATTTAAGAAACTTTTAAATTAATTTCATGTTGTATTTCTAGTATATATAATTTAATTAGATCCATCCCATGCATCCACAAAATTGCTTACAACTTATAAATGGTATAAATTTTTGCAGAACATGTTTTCTGTAATGATATTGATAATTATGTATGGAACATATATATTTAATTTATTTATATAAAATAATTAATGTTGAAATAACCAAGTTCTGTCTAATATAGGGGTTTAATAGAAAGTTAAGCTTAATAGTTAGTAAAAATTAATTCAATAGACTCTTTCATATTTATAAGACATTTGTGATTTTGATTTGGTGCAAATCTAGAACTCCGCATATAAATAAACTACTTAAATAATTTTTTTTACACATTAGGGGGATTTGAATTTTTGACCTCTACCTATATCACACTCCATATTTACCACCTGAATTAGTCTCAGGTGGCATTAAGTTATTTTTTTAAAAACTAGCTAGTTTTCCTTATGAAATTTGTGCGATTTTCAAAGATATACCTTTTTTTTTCTCTTTTTTAGTTGCTTGTTTTGCGTATATTTTCCATATCAATCTGTTGATGCAAGGAAAATCTGATGATATGTAAAATTATAAAAAGCATCACAAACCCAACCAAAGGTGGCACATAAATAATATTAAAAAAATTAGACACAACGGTCACAAGAACCAAATCAAGCGTCAACATAATACTAGTTGAATTTCATTTTTCAGTACACCGTTGTTTCTTTAGATTCTTCGTGCAAAATGCTATGTAGTTAATTTGTTTGAAACACAAAAGACTTATTCCTTTATAATCAAAATAATACTATTATCGTGTATGAAAAAAAAAATATTATCATTCAAATTAATCAATATATCAAATCAAAGTCAATATATAAAACCCCATTCATTATTATAAGTCATTTTTTAATCACTTCAAACTGATTAAGAAAATTAATTAAAAATAGCTTGTCATTAAATTTATAAAAAATTACCATTACTTTCTTAAATTATGCTTAATTAAATTTAATAACTATTTTTAACCTATCTTAATTAAATACAAATAAAGGGCATTTGTAAACAAACCATTAAATGCTCCAATCATTTGTAATGTGACTTATAATTAGAAATATAGAAATATTTTAGAATGTAACTTATAATATCGTATATATAGGTTGTAATTAAATTTAGAAGAAGATTATAACTAATAATTTATTGTAGCTTACTTTAGATTCTCTACTATGGATAAGATAGCCATCTAGTTTATTATAAAAGTGTTGTTCACATATATTATACAAATAATAAAAATATAAACTACAGAATTATAATGACAACTTATGATTTTTTATGCCACCTAAATAAACAAACTTGACTTTTTAATAATTTTTGGTTGTTGAGTCTGTTTTCTTTATAATTTTCTATGCCAGCTAAATAAATTACATACTTAACTTTGTTTCTCAAGTCACGAAGGTTATTACTTTATAATGGCATTGGTTTAGGTGAAATTTACACTTTCTCTAACTTTACCTAAGCCCCATATCATCATTCTCTCCTACAAATGTAAATTTGAATTTTTATCTTTTTCCTCTCAAAGAGGCCATTATATTTTCTGTATTAGTATGTTTGGTGTTTAGGAGGGAAGAGGGAACCAATCTGCGTTCAGCGAAAAAGAAGATGAAGATGTAGTTAATTTGTCCTTTTCGTCTCAAAAGGGCCCTTGAGTGTTTTAAACTATGATATAATTATTAAAATATTTAAATTATATGTGAAATGCCAAATATTCTTGGTGTGTGTATGACATGTCATATTTCATTAGATTTATCCGTAATTTTAATGGCAGAGGACTTTTAAAATCTAAAAGGTGAGGGGAGTTAATTTTACGA
Organism: Adenanthera pavonina; assembly: GCA_026686845.1. Taxonomy (NCBI): domain Eukaryota; kingdom Viridiplantae; phylum Streptophyta; class Magnoliopsida; order Fabales; family Fabaceae; genus Adenanthera; species Adenanthera pavonina. The sequence continues at coordinate 7,300,361 of JAIVEN010000009.1, forward strand.
TTAGGGGTTTACATGTAATTGAGTCAAAACTAAAGGACATTATATGTAATTTAGACTTATTTTGGATAAGTAACTTCTCAACTCTGAGATATAAATACACAGATTTATTGATTTCAACTTGAAGGGACCATCTACTGAAATGAGCATTAGGCATTTTTTCCCTTTCGACAATATTTACAAACTGATGTGAATTTTAATTAATTTTGATATCCTCTATCGCGTGGACAACGGGGCTTGATTATTGTGGGTGGAAAATTATCCATCATTTAAATTCTGTTAATTCGTATCCTTTACAAATTGGAGAATTTTTTTTTTTTTGGATTATATAGGGCAAGGTAAATGCTTATCAATTTATCATTTCACAAATTGACGGTGAAGCTCTTCGTATCAAACAACGACAATATTTTCTCTGGGTTTCAGATTAAAGTTGTGTCTCAATATTATTCACAGAGATATCAGAGTTGAAGTTGTCGTCTTTGCTTCCGTTTGTTACTGCACTTCATTGGTTAGATAACCTTCCTATGGAATTCGGCAATTTGAACAAATATTTTTACCATCTTTCTCATTATGAAGAGTAGACAGTTGAGCAAATCAAAGATGAAATCAATGAACTGACGGCAATAGCAAGAGAGCCATCACTACTACAAATTTGGGAATAGTTGGCGTTTTTTTTCAAATTTATTGGCGTTTTAAAAACGCCATCTAATAATGCGCTGATGAAAGTCTTTAAAATACAATGGCGTTTAAAAAACGCCAACGTTTCTTCGTATTTAGTTGGCGTTTATTGATAAACGCCAACTAAATACTAAAGAAACGTTGGCGTTTTTAAATAAAACGCCAACTAAAGTCTCACTTTAGTTGGCGTTTTTCAATAAACGCCAATTTTTCTTAAGGTTTTATTTGGCATTTGGAACAAAAACGCCAACTAAAGTCTCATTTTAGTTGGCATTTATCAATAAACGTCAATGTTTTTTATGATCTTACATAGCGTTTATCATTAAACGCCAACGTTTTTTATCATTATTTTTTTTTTATATTTTACTGTTACGCTACACAACCTCCAGTTATTCATTATCAACCAGATCCAGTGAACCCAGAAATTGGAGTAAAACATAACAAGATGGAGTAACATATATTATTATATTTATAGTACCGGCCAGTGGAAATTCCAGTGATCAATTAAGAAGCAAACTAATTAAAAAAAGAAAACCATGAATAAATTTCAGTTATTTGACAACAGAATGTGCAGGAAGAAGCCAAGAATACAAGCAAAGGTGTTAGTATCTTTAGGATTAAATGTCACTTGCATCACATAATGAGAGTGCCCCTCAAATATCTGAGTACAAACCCAGCCTTTCTCCCAATCCCAAAGCTTTTTGAGCATATATCAGCAGATGGTGACAGCACGTAAGGAAGGGTAGGATGAACTGCCACACACCTAATGTAATCTGTATGTGCCTCGAAAACTTTAACTTTATCCATTGTGTTGTAACTATATACACGAATGAACATATCATCTGCTCTAGCAACCACCCACTGTTTGCGTGCAACAAATTTGGCCGACCTAACTGCAAAATCATGCATGCTGTACTTGAGCTCCATTGTGGTATTTTGAGTTATAATAATAGTGAGAAAAGATACACTTTCAAACAATTTTGGCAGTACAGGTAAAAATTTGTTTGCCAAAGAAAAAACAAGGATCATGTACCTGGTAACTCAATAACCTCAAAAGACTTGGCCACGGAAATGGTGAAAACAAACATGGGGTATCCAGAGCCATAGTTATGAATTTCACAATTCTAATCTGTCAGTTTGAATAGAAGAATGCAAAAGGCACACAAGAAAATTTATTCCACTGCAATATATCCACCATAATTATTACAACCCTCCATTGGCTAAAACGCACTAACAAGTTATAACAATACACAGGATCTCAATTAAAAAATTTTCAGGTACCTGAGATTGGGAGTTCCAAATATAGACAGTTCCTGAGTATAAACTTGCCAGAATCCTGTGGTAGCCATGGCAAAATCACACATTTCAGCAAAATAGCCAACGATAAACTATTTACCAATCCTATGTCATCAGTAACCCTGTTGACAAATTCCATGACTAATATTGATATAATTCTCACAGATGCCACACAGTAGAAATAATCAAATTAAGAAAGCAACTATAGAATTTTAAATTGCAGCATGGTTAAATTTACCTCTCTATTCATAGGCACTTATCAAGGACGAAGTTACACCACTCTTCGATGAGTTCCTCTATTTGCGTATCAGAGTACTCGGAATAAGAGGTGTCAGGGAAGTACTATAAATTAAAAAATTATAAATAAGCGAAAATGGCAAAATTTTATAAGCCTTAATGTAAATATAAAATTACATACCGTGTCTGGGATTATGCTATGACCATGTGTGATGATATCCTTCATGAATAACATCACATAGTATCCACAGTCATTATCATTTGGTTGTTTTGGACACTAAAGAGGAAACTTATATTAATTATACAATACAGAAATATTAATCTCAACAATTGTTGATTAAATATAAATTTATACATACCCGTATCTTCTGCCACTTATATAACGAGGAAGCTAAGGGTTTTACCATTTTGCCCTTATGATTATCTCTACAACCCCGGCCCGCTCGAAATATTGACACAGCACTGTTTAACCATAAAATATAAAAAATGTTAGACTGAGCAAAACCTAGCTAATTGGAATTATTACATATAAGTATGAATCATTAAAAACATGAAAAATAAATCTAGGTTCCTTACTTATTAATTATCCCTATCATTTGTTCGCGAAGTTCCGGATCATAATTCAAAGGATCCAAAAAATAGATAGTTGCCTCCAATGGATTGATTGCAATTAACATCTAGTGTCCACTATGAAAAAATAACCAGTGTCATTAGGAAATTATAATTCAGCAGATGAAGTCAAATACATTAAATCCTGAGAATTTACTTACACATTATGATACGGAACCAAGAATAAGACATCTTTGTCAGCCCTTGCAGTGAATGCATCCGCAATTAACTGCTGCTGTTCAGTAATCTTACTGTCCGGCAATTTTGAAGCATAAGCAGCAACCTCTTCAGGATGGATGAATATAAATTTGTTTGTAAGATTGCAAGGCTCCAAAAATGTCTCGTAGAGGTATCTAAAGTTTAGAAACAAAATAAAAAGCAACATAGGTTAATATGAAGGCCTAAATTGAAAAAAATTAAAACAAATAGATTAATATCAAGTACCTTATGTACAAGTTAACATTCGCAACCCCAATCCACTTCCGATGGATGATGTAATCAACAATTTCAGTGTTGATACTTTCAAATACCACCTTATTATAAATGTTCTTGGCAAATTTCACACGTTTTTCGACTTTGCCCTTAAGTGAATGTGGTAGAAACTTGACAATCATCCTTCGAAAGGTGTCTGGAACTGGATGCCTGGGCGGCTGCATGAGTGGTGGAGCTACTGATTCCTTCGAATGTCCTGACTCTCCGACCTTACTCTTCCCCTTCAACTAAGCAACAAAGTGGGAAATTTTGAGATTAACCACCTTAATATACACATAACAATAGTATATGTCTATAGGTCCTCTAATATGAACCTTTGAATGTAGTGGCTCATTCAAGACATTTAGTATCAAGTTAGTATACTGTCAAGTAACATACCTTTACTAATGGAGCAGCAGTGATGAGGTGTGCGGGCCATGCTACGAAGCTGCCCAATGCCATTCCTATTGTTTCCATATCCCCCGCAAGAACAGGCAACCTGGTACCCTCCTCCCTAACTACCTCAATCGACACTTTTAGATGATTTGTAGGTACGAGTGCATTGTGAAGCATCTCTTCAGGGCTATTATGCACATGCCCCTCCGCAACCACACGTCGATTAGGTGTTCTAACCATAGCTGGCAATATGATTGACCCTGTTCCAATCAATGCATTAGAAATCAACCATTTATTAGGGGTAAAAAAAAAGTTATCTTTTAACTTGTTCATGATAGCAATTACCTGAGGGAGATCGTGAGGGGTAACAGTGCAACTATCTTTGGCACTAGCCGACACTGGTGGTGTCCCTTGCGTTCCCTGTAGTTGAAGCACCATGTTCGTCAATTCAGCTAATCGGAGCTGCATCTGAGATTGAGTCTGATGTTGTTCCTGAACAATAGCCTCCAATCGGGCAACCTTTGCAGCATCTGATGATGATCGAGGCCCAAAAAAGGCTTTGTGTGTCACACCAAACCCTGTACCCTTAACATGACCAGGATACTCAGGGACCCCCAGTGCCTTACCAAGTATGTCCTGCCCAACGCTCTCCTGCTCACTAGCTTGAGGCATCGAATTAGAGAGTTCATTCTGTGGAAGAAAGAGAAACAAAATATAAATTTTGCAACTAAATATTAAGTATTTGAAAATATATATGTAAATAAAATATATAATACAATAATACTAACTATTGACTTGGCAACTTTCCGAACGTTGTCATTGTCAATTATCCCATCCTTGTTCTTGCGAGATTCTATCCATAGCTCATGGCGTTCGATTTCCCTCCCTTCTGACCCCTCCTTTGATTGCTATGTTTGATCACAAATAAGCAAATGTGTCAGTATTTGAACATAAGTGTCATTCATAGAACAATCAACTATCAAACCACGTACCATCTTAACCTCTATACCATGGTATCCTTGACGACCCCCTCTATATGGGTATTGCTGCTTCTTGGCTCTGTCACTATTGGCTTGGCTTAATTTCTGAAAAGTTATGCAGAATATTAGTTTTAGTGTAACAAAAACTAAGATAAAGTACATATGATTAGGTTTATGTCCACCAAAAAAGTCGCAATAAGAATATTCAATGAAATGACATACTATGTTAATAATGCACACAACAAAGCAGATTTTTATTCAATGACTAAATATATGTACTATAATTAATTTAAGACCAACAATGACAGAAATGGTTTACCTAAAAAGATTCTTCACGACGCCTAGCAACAAAAGCATTCCAGTGTTCCTGTGTAATGTACAACTCAAACAACCGAGGCGGATGAACAGCAAAGTTGCCAGCTGCATCTCTCAAGAAGAATCTAGTGAGAATGGATCGAAAATTTTGGAGTGCGACACCAGCCTTCATATATTTGTGTCTCCTGTGACTATTATTGATGTCAAAAGCAGACTGCAACATGCATTACCGAAAAGAATTATTATCTGTATATATGTACACACATTAAAATCAAATGACATACTATATTATTACGTCTATATCTTCGAAAATACTATTCTTCACAGGATCAGGGACTTTCCTCCAATCCCTGTGAGGATGGGAGATTGGAACCTTCAACTTCGCAGCGACCCCAATATAACTGCTCAATTTTTGTCCACCCTTTTGTATTGGATTGCCTTTGCGATTCCATTCAACATGAATCTTTTGGCCAGTGTGTCGGGCATGTATTACCTCTTTCAACACAGTCAAGCCACGCCGGTGCTGTTTGATATATTTCTGTAGCTCTTCTTGACCATCATCAGCACCACGATCATGATCATGAGCAGAAGGGGATGCCATTTACCTACAATAAAATTCCAACAAACATGTAAGATATCAAAGAAGGAAAAAAAAATTAAAGCAAATACAACACATAAAAAAAACTAATAAAACCGTAAGGCAAACAATAAAACCGTAAAGCAAATTATACATGTCGAAGGAAATAAAATTCAAACTAAGGCAAACAAAAAAAAATATTCGATAATTCAAACCTTTTCCTCTTTCTTTTCAGATGTTCACTAATCCGTCCCCTCTTCCAAATCCAAGTGCCTTCTTGATGGTCATCTCTCACATAAAGGGTATCATCTCCACCAGGATCAGTATCAAGTGATGTCCCATGGAAAGGATCATCCTCAATGCACGCACCTTGATAGTCTTGACCATCATCTAAGGTGTCAATTATTTTGTTCGTTAGCATAACAATTGACCACTTCTTATTAGCAGGATCAGTGACAAAAAACACTTGTTGAGCTTGGGATGCTAAAATAAAAGGTTCATCTTTATACCCCACCCTATTAAGATCCACTTGAATGAACCCTGAATCATCAACTCGGAGGCCGTTGTTGTTGTCAACCCATTTACAACTGAAGACAGGTACCCGGAATGAGATGTAGTCCAATTCCCATATGTGCTCAATTCCCCCAAAGTATGACATGGGTGCAAAAATGGGGTTTTTGTCTTTAACACTAGATATATGCATTGATTGAGCTATAAGGGTTATCCCACTATTTTGCATTATACTCTTATCATCTTGCTCTTTTGTATAGAACGTGTACCCATTGATAAGATAACCAGTGTAAGATCGTACATACATGCTTGGACCCATAGCTAACTGTTTCAACCTGACCGAAACTGAACTAGAAGTCCTCTCCAACTCTGTGAGGATGTGATCACGCAACCAATGTATAAAAAGTCGATTATGTTCTTTTGATATCCAAATCTCATTCTTATTAGGGTTCAAGGTTCTAATTCTCTCCTTGTGCATTTCCACATATTCATCAACCTCATCCGAGTTGTGCAAGACATACAGGTGAGCTTGCTCCCACTGTATCCTAGAGATACTAACTATTTCACTTCCCCGAATCCCTTCACCACTTGTTCTACCCAAGTGACGAGACCTTGGAAGCCCAATGTTATCAACACTCAATAAGTATTCAGTACAAAATTCAACAGCTTCTTCGGCTATGTACCTTTCAACAATACATCCCTCTGGTCTACTTCGATTTTTCACATACCCTTTCAATATCTTCATGTAACGCTCAATCGGGTACATCCATCTCATATACGCTGGGCCACACATTTGTGTTTCCCTAACTAGGTGTACTGTTAGGTGAACCATCATGTCAAAGAATGAAGGCGGGAAATACATCTCAAGCTCACACAAAGTGACAACAATTTGTCTTTGCAATGTGGGCAACTTCCTAGGGTCAATGACTTTGCTGCCAATAGCCTTGAAAAAGAAACATAGTTTCGTGATTGTCCCTCGCACCTTTCTCGGCAATATGGATTGTATACCCACGGGCATCATATGCTCCATCAAAACATGACAATCATGAGACTTTAGACCCTTCAACTTCAAGTCTTTCATAGATACAAGGTTCTTGATATTTGATGAGTACCCCTCCGGAACTTTAACTCCATCAAGGAATTCACAAAGAGATACTTTTTCTTTTCTAGATAAAGTATAAGCAGCTGGTGGAAGATAAGTACGCCGTTTGTCCTTGATCGGTGCCAATTCTCCTCTAATTCCCATAGCAACCAAATCCAGTCTCGCCTTCTTACCATCTTTGGTCTTTCCCTTCACATTGAGTAACGTACCAATAATTCTATCACATACATTTTTTTCTATGTGCATCACATCAAGGAAGTGTCTCACATACAAGGACTTCCAATATGGCAAATCAAAGAAAATTGACCTTTTCTTCCACCCACTTGTCCTAAGGTGTTTGGCAAAAGGTTTCCCAAAGTTGTTAGTCAAATGTTGTACCTTTCGAAACAGGTCCTCACCGCTTAACGGAACAGGTTCTCTTCCGTCTTCTACATTCCCATCAAATGCTTTTCTCCACCCTCTATAACGATGTCCCTGATGCAAAAATCTCCGATGCTCGAGAAAGACAAATTTCCCACCATGCTCCAACCGAATCGATTGTATGCCTTCTTCACATATAGGGCAACCAAATTCTCCTTTGATACTATATCCAGACAAATTCCCATACGCTGGAAAATCATTAATTGTACCAAACAGCATAGCTCTCAAATTGAATGCTTGCTTCCTATACCCATCATACACCTCTACACCACTCTCCTATAATAGCTTCAAGTCATCAATTAGTGGAGCCAAGTATACATCTATATCATTTCCGGGTTGTTTAGGTCCAGAAATTAACAAAGACAACATCATGAATTTTCGCTTCATGCATAGCCACGAAGGCAAGTTATAAATCACCAAAATCACGGGCCATGTACTGTGTGTACTACTTTGCATACCATGCGGGTTCATTCCATCAGTAGATAATGCAAGACGTAGATTTCTAGCTTCTGCCCTGAAATCTTCATAGTCACGATCAATTAATTTCCATTGTGGAGAATCTGCAGGATGTCTAAGCTTCCCATCTTTAATTCTATCATCTGCATGCCATGTCAAGAGCTTCGCATTCTCCACACTGTTGTACATGCGTCTAAATCTAGGTATGATGGGAAAATACCAAACTACCTTCACTGGACTCGATTCTTTCTTCTTATAACGTTGGGCATTGCATTTAGGACACTTGTCTAATGATGCAAATTCCTTCCGAAATAAGATGCAATCGTTAGGACAAGCATGTATCCTCTCATAGCTCATCCCTATAGAGCTTAACATTCGTTTAGCCTCATATGTTAAGCTAGGAAGCTCATTATCCTCTGGCAGCATATCCTTCAAAAGTGCAAGCAATTCTGTGAAGCTCTTATCACTCCATCCATTGCCTGCTTTCAAGTTGTATAGCTTCAACATAGCTGACAATATCGTGAACTTAATGCATCCAAAGTACAATGGATTTTCTGCATCCCTCTTCAACCTATCAAACATCCCCGAACAATCCTTAAGTTCATCCTCAATCACATTGGTCATCTCTTCAAGACGATCGGCCTCAAGTGTGCTTGTGTCGAAATCATTCGATCTACAGCTCCCACTATACGTATTACTGCTATAATCATTATTCGTCTCACCATGCCTTGTCCATCGTGTGTAACTTCGATCAATTCCATTACAAATTAAATGTGATTCCAAGTCAGTTGCACTAACTAGCCTCCCATAGCAACACTTCAAGCAAGGGCATATAATTTTTTCAGGGTTATCAGCATGCTCAACTGCAAACCTAACAAACTCTTTCACTCCATCCCAATATTCCTGAGTCAAACGATTCGCAGACATCCATTTCCGATCCATACTTTTATTAAGTTGTGTAACCTTTTATAACTTCTGTATAAATTTTGGCAGTGATCTTCCCAAGTTGAGCCTCCCAATAATTCTACAATACAACACCAACTTACAGGCCACGTTATCTCATATGGATTAAATACCATAACCCCATGATTAATACATTAATATTCTTGCTACATAAAAAAAACTAGATTCATTAATTGTACTACAATTATTTGTTTTTCCTAACTTTACTTTCTGATTTATTAAAGCATATGTTACTTTTCAAGTCCTTAACTAGCAAAAATATTCAACAACATAGACAAAAAAAGAGTTCCAATTATATGTTGCCAACCATCCAAATCAACTATCCATAGCTTTTCATTTACTAAATTATAACTTTGAAAGACAAACCATCAGCATAACAACTAAAGAACCATAGCATTAACCACTTAGCAAAAATCACCTGACGTAGCTAACTAATACAAAACTTTTACATAAACATAATCAGGAAGCATACCTTAGACAAAGTAGATATCTGATGGGCTAGCACTACAAATTCTGTCAATATGAAACAAGCGCACCAATGACACCTTCATACAAGTGAAGCAACAAGTTAAATGAAGGTCAACCACAAAGTAGTTTGGTGGTGCGTCCACATATGCATGTATGAGTAAGGAAAGATATATACATATATATATATAGTAAAATAACACTATTATTATAGAAAAAAATTAAAATAAAAACTATAAATCTAAAACATGTAAATTAAAATTAAACGGTCCAAATTCACCCAGAATGATGAGTATTGGGTACTCATACATAATCAAATTACCACTCATGGAGATGCTCTCGGTGGTTCAATTTCTTTTAGCCCAATTAGGAACAGTTTGATACAGAATAGACATAATGGTCAACAAACAAAATCAAGATATATGGATTGTATTAAAAAAAAACAGCAAGATAATATGGTGGTTGATTGTATAGTATATTTGGGGATCCAGGTTTCGACATTTCTTAAATGAACTAATGAAGTCTTTGCCATCAAGCATTGAAAAGGAAAACAAATTACAATATGGGCAATGACTCATATATGAATTTGATAGAAACAGCCACGAATATGAGAGCGTCAGTGGGACAATATGGGGTTACCTCAAAGCTGGCCGCCGTTCGCTGTTAGGTCTGGGAGGGATTTCAAGTTCCTCTGAGAGAATGGAACTGGGCCTCTTTCACTCCATTCACCGTGACCGTTGACAGGGAGAGACGCTACGAGATCAAGCGATTTCAGGTTGAAGGGGATTTCGGAGGAACAATGCAGTGGTGGAAGAGGAAAGAGTGTAAACTTTCGACGCGTGGTGGCCGAAGAGCTGTGCCAGAACAGAGCTATGGCAGAGGAACAGCTTCAGAGCATGGTGGGAATGAAGACGGCACAATTCTAAGAAAATGCGATATAGGGTTCTGAGAAGAGATTTAAAACAACTTAGTTAGCGTTTAACAATTAAACGCTAACTAAATATAATATACATGGCGTTTATTATGTAAACGCCATCTAATATTCAAAACTTAGATGGCGTTTATCACATAAACGCCATTTGAAATTTACACTTAGATGGCGTTTCAATATTAAACGCCAACTAAAAGTTTAAAAATAAATTAAAAAAAAAATTTCGGTGGACCTTAGTTGGCGTTTATGAAATTTCATAAACGCCATCTAATAATTTATATTATTTTATTAATTTAGATGGCGTTTTTCTTATAAACGCCATATTAAGTCTGAAATTAGTTAGCGTTTATCATAAAACGACAACTTTAGTTTTACATTATGACTGTAGATGGCGTTTATTTTTAAACACCATATAAAGTTCCAAAAATAGATGGCCTTTATTTTTTACACGCCATCTAAAACTGGACTTTAGTTGGCGTTTATTTTGTAAACGCGAACTAATACGCTTGGTTTGATTTTTATTGGCATTTTTCTAAATAAACGTCAACTATTCAGCGCCAATAAATCCTGAATCTGGCGTAGTGCATTGGAGCCTGAAGAGAAGAAAATAACAGAGGAGGTTATTAGAGATTATATATGTGATTATGATAAAGGGAGGCTATTGGAGGTCGAAGAGGAGATAATCACAGAAGTGGAATGCTATGGCAATACAAGTAACGAATTAACAAGAATTCCTAATAGCATTACATGTTGGTACCTGTAAACACCGTATTTTGTCACATCCTTCTATATAAATTAAGAAAAATTGAAAAATAAGAAAATAATACAAATTTCCATTTATTTCAATTTGGACACATATTTGTTAAAATTAGAGAAAAATCCAAAAAATCATTCTTCAAATCTAATTCCTTTCTTTAAGATTTTCTATAGAGAAAAAACATCCTCTTTAGTAAATTTTCTTTTCTAAATTTAAATTTTAAATAAATGTTGATGTTTTGTGACTTGCTTTGGAGAAAAAAAAACTCTTTTGATAAAACACAAAATTCTATTTTGATTAAATAAAAGAAGTTATAAAGAAGAAGAAGAAAGAAGAAGATTAAATCTAAAATTTAAAAAAAGAAAAAAAAAGCAAGGGAGAAAATATATATTTTTTTGAAAATGCCAAACAATGAGACTCTCTCCCAATACGATGCCTGGAACACCTTACACTTACAAACCATAAACATATCCAAAAGACTTTGAAACATGGGTGAGAACACAAGAAAAGTAGTGTGGCATTGTGATGGAATCATGGAACCCTGTGGCGCAGCGACAGGGAGTGATTTAAGACAAAAAGAAGAATGAGATAGCAACGCTAATTATAATAATCATATTAGCAACTTGCTAATTTTTCCGACCAACTTTCAATGTGTATAATTTCGTGCTTCGACCTCTAATTGACCTGAAACCAAAGCCTACAGGTCACTCAACTCCTACTTCAACCATAGACACCAACCATACCAAGAAATACCTCCATATGGAGATTTTGAATATTCGATACCAAAATGATCACTTTTTGCCAAGATCAAGAACCATACAACCCCAATTGCTACCAATGGCCAATTAGCAATCAGGGATCCTACCAACAAGTCACACAAGACACAAGAAGCATGTCCAAGAGAGTTCCACCCCAAAGGGACCTCTTCCCCGAATTTTGACCCCCCTTGAACCCTAATCCAATCTAAAGGACTATATGGTCATTTTGCTCCCCAAGGGCCCACAAACAACACCAGACTCACCAACAAGACACACTTAACCACAGAGGCTTAGAGCCACCCGACATTTATCAAACCAACAATGCACAAGGCTATACACATAGCAAAGAGGGTATAAGAGGGGCAACATGACAAATTGAACCTAGTACAACAGAGATAAGTCAGTTATACATAACCTTACACAACAGTATGAATGACATTTTAATAACAACACAATAAAATAATGACAATGGAAGGGAATGATTCAAACACCCACAAGTACTCTCAATCCTCCATTTCCCAAGCCCTCCTTGATCTTTTCCTTGCTAGAGCTAGATCTTTCACCTGAAATAGCTAGCCACGTGGTGAGACATATGTCCCAGTAACCAAGAGTTTACACATACAAACATATAAACATATAAACATACTTTCATGATCATATTCAAATGCAAAAATCAACATGAATGTAATATGCATTATATGCAAACATTAATCCCATCAATATATGGCTAGAACTATGAGCTAGTTACCATGTCAAGGTAACCTTAACATTAGCCCCGTTCCAACGACTTATAACGACTAATTCCTGGGTCACCACCCTGCTCTCCTTCTAGTGGTTATAACGCTGCCAAAGACCATTGCACCAAAAGTTGGATCATGACTTTCCTTTCCCTGAACCATCTGAATTGATGGCTATTTAGAGAAAGTGCACCCCAATCCATAGCTACCTGAATCTCCCGGCCTTAGGATGACTATTTAGTGACTAGAATGACATAAGCCACACCGCCTGAATAAAAGGCTTTGTGTGCTATTTAGCGAATTAGCATACCACGTGATATATAAAGCATTGTCATCCAAACCATTTGTCTCATCAATGTGTACCATGTGTCAATGCCCGATACATGCTAATATATCAACACATGTAACATCTCTATTGTGCTAGCATGCCATAAGAATGTATGCAATAAAACATGTGGTACATCATAACCATTAGCATGTCATTATCATCATATTCCTATTATCTCATATTCATGAATAACAACAGCCATTCCATCATGAAATAGGATAAGGACATTAAACTCACTAGCCGTATACCTACACATATCATGATATGAAAAGAAATGAATATACTCAAGCTATAAGGCATATCATGATATGAAAAAGTGAAACATATACATAAAGCATGCATATCATGATATTAAAAGGACTAAGCATACATAGCAAGTTATAAAACATGCATAAACACCTTGGTTATCTCAACTGTTCAACACACTCAACACCTTGGTAGGCCAAAGACAGCAACCACAACCAATTGACACTTTCCAAAAGTACTCGAAGCTAAGAGATCCCAATTGAGCAATAATACAACCTATACAACATCAAATTCACATCACCATTACAAATTCCCAATCCTTGGCACACACAATTACCAACCCAAAGACAAATCGGATGGAAAAAGAGCTTTTTCAAGCATATTCAAGCATCAAAACACTCAAAACAACTCATGGGACCATAATTATATCACCACAATTTCAGACTTCCAAATATACCAAGAGTTTGGTATTAGGATTTGGGAAATATTTTTATTGGATATTGAGAAACTTTTATTTTTCTATAGTGATGGAAAATGGATAGTTTTAGATAATTAATATTTTTTATAAAAATATTTGATTAGATATTTAGATTACCTTTTAGATTTTATTTAATTTATTTTAAATTTATTAGAATTTATATTTTATCTTTCCTTTATTTATATGATTTAGTTATTTAAATTATGATTTATGTTCGATTTAGATTTAAGATATTTTGAAAAGATATATCTTATCTTAGATTTTAATAAAACTAAGATTTAAACTCTATAAATAAGAATCTCATTACTTATTTATATGAAGACTTTGATTATTAATTTGAGTTATAGTTGTAGTGAATTCTTTCACTCTCACTCCTTCAAAGTTCTTCCTTTTCTCCCTCCTTTAAGTTCTTTTCTCTCTCCCTTTTTTGTTTCTCTCTATCCCTCTACCCTTTGATTCGTGATATTTCTTTTTTCCCCTAAGTTCTTCCTTTTCTCTCTTTAGATTCTCTCTCTTTCCTATCTACTTTTTATCTCTCAATCATGTTGAATCAAGAAGTTTTGATGATTCCAAACTAACCTTCAAGAGCTTGGAATAAATATATCAAAGCTACACAAAGGGTTCAAGTGAAGAAATCCTGGAGAAATCTGTGCAAAGTTTGATGTAGGATGTTTAGTTATATTTTAATTTGAGTAAAAGAATTTGATTTGGTGGAAAGAAGTTTTAAAACTTTGATTCTGTGTTAAATCATGGAATATTTGAAAAACACCCACCAACAGACGAAGTTTAAGAGGTTAATACCAATCTGTCATAGTGAAAGACGAATTTTGACCTTTGAAAGTTCGAATTTAGTATTAAAACTGAACAAGTCTGAAGAGATGTCTCTCTGACAGACGAATTTTGACTTGATGAAATTTGAATTTTGATAAGTGTCTGAAAGAAGATTTAAGCAACAGACAAACTTTGGGTTTTGAAAATTTAAATTTTAGACAAAATGAAATTTATGAAAACTAAAGGAATTCGTCTGAAATTATGTCAAAGTTCATCTGAAACTAAGTTTGGATTGAATGTCAAAATTGCCCACTGACAGACAAACTTTGAACATCAAAATTTGAATTTCAGAAACTATGTCTGTTGCAGTGATATGTTGACATAGAAATGACAATATTTATAAATTCGAATTTTGTAGTCTGAAAAGAGGTCTCTCTGACAGACGAACTTTGCCTTTGAACATTTGAATTTTGAACTATATGAACTACTGAGCCTTATAAACCAGCTACAGACAGACGAATTTTGGGGTTCCAAAATTTGAATTTCGAAGGCACTGTAGCAAATTTAAAATACTATTCACACTTAACAGAAAAACTTTCTACTTGAAAATTCATATGTCACAACATAGAAATATTTTCAAAATGTCAAAATTTGAATTTCACTTCATGACAGACGAACTTCGGGCTTTCAACGTTGAAGCTATTAACCTTCGATTTCTGTAAAATTTGTCTGTTGACCAACCAAAATTCAAATTTCAGTATATCAGAAGCATTAAATACGGTTGGTTAATGGATAGTTTTTCAGAGTAACCGTTGGATAACTTCTCCAACGGATAGATTTTGTCTCTAACGGACATTTGAGACCTAAATCTATAAATATAACATCATTTGAAGTTGTGGGTAACGATTTTAACATTGTATATACTGAAACTCTGCCAAATCATTTACTCAAAGCTTCATACTCTTACACTCAATATTTGTACTTTAACTTTCATATTCACTCTGATTAAGAGAGTTTAATCTTTATAAACAATCTAATCTTCATCTGGAAGATAGATTTACTTGTGAGGGGATATCACAAGGGATTGAGAAGCACTTTGTGAAAGTACAAAGAGTGAATGAGTGAGCTCTAGAAAACAGAGCACAAACTTTGTACTGTGGCATTTGCAAGAAGTCCATGGAATTCTTGCAGAATAGTGGAAAATCTCAAGTGGCGACTTGAGGACTAGACGTAGGTGTCAAGTGGAGAGACCGAACCAGGATAAATTACTGAGTCTTCTTCCCTTTACTGCCACCTTTACAGTTATTTGTTTATACTCTGTTTTACCATCATATATTGCTTTCTTCACCTTCTTGATATTTTGCAGAAAATTTTTAATCTTCCCAATTCACCCCCCTCTTGGGAAGCCAGCTAATCTAACAAGTGGTATCAGAGCCCAGATTCCCAATCAAAGGATCTCACAGTCCGGGAATTAATATGGCTGGCTTTGGAGAAAGTATATTACCAGAAGGCAACAACACAAATAAACCACCTGACTTCAGTGGAGAACATTATGGGTACTGGAAGATGAGGATGCAAATCTATCTCCAGTCAATTGATCTCGACATCTGGTCAGTCATTCAGAAGGGAGATTTTGTCCTAATGGCTTTGGAAGATAATGGAAAATACAGAGAGAAGCTAGAAGCTGAATGGAATGAGGAAGATAGAAGAAGAGTCTTGCTCAATTTCAAGGTAAAACACTGTTTGGTCAGTGCTTTAAATCAAGACGAATTCTATAGAGTTTTTCAATGCTCCACTGCCAAGGAAATGTAGGACACCCTGCAAATAGCTCATGAAGGAACAACTGGAGTCAGGAAAAATAAACTAAATACATGCATAGGAGAATATAAAAGCTTCAAAATGGCTGAAGGAGAGAATGTAAAAGAGCTACAGAAAAGATTCACCCTCATTGTGAATCAACTAAAGAGCCTGGGAAAGGAGTACACTCAAACAGAGAAAGTTAGAAAGATTCTCAGAGCTCTCCCTCTGGAATGGCAACCCAAAGTAACAGCAATAGAGGAAGCCAGAGGAGAATCAATGGCCTCTGTCACAGCTCTCTTTGGCAGCCTCGAGGAGTATGAAGGAAAAATGAAAGCTCTCAAGGAAGCTGGACAAGACAGAAAGAAGAAAGACCTTGCTCTCAAAGTTACTGAAGAAAAAGAAGAAGAATCTGATGATGGAGATGAGCTAGATGAAGAAACTCTGGCTATGATGGTCAGAAAATTCGGAAGATTCTACAGCAAGAAGAGAAACAAGAAAATCTTCAAGAAAGGAGCTGTTGGAGATAGCAAGAGAGAAGTAAAAGAGCCTGTGACTTGCTATGAGTGCAAAAAGTAAGGACATATCAAATGAGATTGTCCACAATTCCTCAAGAAGTAAGAGAAAGAAAAGAAAAGACAAAGGCAAGAAGAAGAGAGCTTATATCTCATCAATATAGGGCAACAGCTTAGATGAAGAAGAAGATGATGCAGATGAAATTGTCAACATATATCTCATGGCACTTGCCTCTAAAGAAGCTGAAATCCCATGCAGCAGTGATCAAGAAGATGAGGTATATGAATTTGAACTTTCCTATTCTGAATTACTGGATGCATTTCATGAGTTGCATGATGAGTTTGTTAAAATTGCTAAAGAATTGAAGCAGGCTAAGAAAAAGATTAACAAACTAGAATCTCAACACAACATTTCTGAAACTGCTTCTCTACCTATCACTGAATCTGTTTGCTGTAAATCATGTATTGAACTAAAGCAAACCAATGAATATCTAGTGAAAAGCATGTCTAGGCTTACTAGAGGTAAAGACATGTTGTTTGCTTTAATGGAAAGCCAAAGAATATCACAGGGAAAAGCTGGACTTGGCTATGATCCTTGTGTTGTAAAAGAAAAGATTAGGAAGAAAAATCAGAATGTATACATGAGACATTTTGTGCATGCTGATGGAAATAGAAAGAAAGATCATATGTCACATCACATTGAATCATATAATCAACCAAGGCATGCAAAACAAAAAAATTATCTGCATTGTTTTCTTCCTGCCTCTCAATCTAGCAGTCCCTTTACCACCTGTCACTTCTGTAACAAAAGGGCATATTTCCAGTTCATGTGCCTTAAAGAAAAATGAACTTGACAGGAAGGCTAAATAAGTTCCCAAAGATACATCTATATCTAGGGAAAAGACTACTGACAGAAAAGGACCCAAGCAGATTTGGGTACCTAAGAAGAAAACTTGAACTTTGTTTTGTAGGTCTGTCTCAAAGCTAGAAAGAACAATAAATGGTACATGGACAGTGCCTGCTCAAGTCGCATAACAGGTGATAAGGAGAAGTTCATCACCCTTAGAGACAAGAAAGAAGGAAAGGTGACCTTTGGAGGTAATCAGTATGGCAGAATAGTTGGCATTGGCATGTGGGCAAGAATCCTGAAACATCCATTGAAGAGGTGTCGTTTGTGATAGGCCTCAACCACAATCTGCTGAGTATGAGCCAAACATGTGACAAAGGAAACTGGGTACTGTTTGACTCAAAATTCTGCCTAGTCATCAGAAAAAGTGATCACAAAGTAATCATCAAAGCTCAAAGGGATGGTAACTGCTATACTATTGATCTTGATGAACTTCCTCCCTTAGATTCTGTTTGCTTGATTAGTCAGGATAATGATAGTTGGCTATGGCATAGAAGATTAGTTCATGTTAACATGAATCAACTTTCAAAACTGGTTAAAAACGAGTTAGTCACTAGCCAACCAAAAATTGCTTTTGAAAAAGACAAAGAATGTGATGCATGCCTAAGAGGGAAAAAAACTAAATCTTCTTTTAAACCCAAAAACGTAGTCACCACAACTAGACCACTAGAACCACTGCATATGAATTTAATTGGTCAATTTAGGGTAAAAAGTATTGGTGGAAATCTGTATGTGCTTGTAATTGTGGATGATTACTCTAGATTTATATGGACATTGTTTCTTTCCTCTAAAAGTGATACCTTTGATGCATTTGTAACCTTACCCAAGAAAGTGCAAAAAGAGAAAGGTATTTCTATTGTGTCTATCAGGTCATATCATGGAGGAGAATTTGAGAACTCATACTTTCTGGAGTATTGCAATGAGCATGGAATTGACCACAACTTCTCAGCCCCAAGAACTCCACAACAGAATGGAGTTGTAGAAAGGAAGAACAGAACAATTAGAGAGATGGCTAGAGCTATGCTTAATGAAAAAGAACTTTCTCAAGTATTTTGGGCTGATGCGGTGAATACAGCAAGTTACATCATAAATAGAGCCTACATTAGACCAATCCTTGGGAAGACTCCTTATGAGCTGTACAAGGGAAGAAAGCCAAATCTATCACATCTCCATGTGTTCGGCTGCAAATGCTTCATTCACAATAATGGAAAGGAGAATCTGGGTAAGTTTGATGTCAAATCTGATGAAGGTATATTTCTGGGCTATTCTAGTATAAGTAAGGCATATAGAGTTTTCAATAAACAGTTTAAATTGGTTAAAGAATCTATGCATGTAGTATTTATCAAAAATGAAACTGCTTCTAAACATGTTACTGATGAGGATGATCTTGTTTCAAACTTTAGAAGGTTAGATATCTGTAATGAAGGTAAAATTGAACCTCCAAAAATATCTGAATCTATTAATGTAAAGGAAGATATTCAGGAGAGAGATTTTGAAGAAGAAAATAATGAAGAAATGTCTCAAGAACTCCCTAGAGCTTGGAGATATCAAAGGAATCATCCTGTTGACCAAGTGATAGGGAATGTTCAAGAGAGAGTTAGAATCAGAAAACAGTTAAGGGATCAAATGATTAATTGTGCTTTCATCTCACAAATTGAACCTAAATATACTGAGGAAGCCTTAACTGATAAGTACTAGATTTGGCTATGCATGATGAATTAAATCAGTTTGAAAGAAATCAAGTCCGGGATTTAGTGCCTAGACCCAAAAATCATCCTGTCATTGGTACCAAATGGGTTTTTAGAAATGAACTTGATGAATCAGGATCAATCATCAGAAATAAAGCTAGACTGGTTGCTAAAGGATATAATCAAGAAGAAGGCATTGATTTTGAAGAAACCTTTGCTCCAGTAGCTAGATTAGAAGCAATTAGAATTCTATTAGCATATGCATACATGAAAAATATATTGTTATATCAAATGGATGTGAAGAGTGCTTTTCTAAATGGATATATCATGGAAGAAGTTTATGTAGATCAACCTCCAGGTTTTGAGGATTCTACAAAACCAAACCATGTGTATAAACTGAAGAAAGCCTTTTATGGTTTGAAGCAAGCCCCTAGAGCATGATATGAAAGATTAAGTAATTTTCTAATTGAAAAGGGGTTTAACAGAGGAAAAGTAGATACAACTTTATTTACTAAGAAAGAAAATAAAGATTTACTTATTGTTCAAATCTATGTTGATGATATTATATTTGGTGCTACTAAAGAATCTCTTTGCAAGAATTTTTCTAAGTTAATGCAGGGAGAATTCGAAATGTCCATGATGGGTGAACTCAACTTCTTCCTTGGATTGTAAATCAGGCAGTGTGATGATAGTATCTTCCTCAACCAATTCAAGTATCTGAAAGAACTGCTAAAGAAGTTTGGAATGGAAAATGCCAAGTCAATAGGAACACCTATGGCTACTACAACCAAGCTGGATATGGATGAAAAATGGAAATGTTTGACATAACTCAGTACAGAAGAATGATTGATCCCTACTGTACCTAACTGCCAACAGACCTAACATCATGTTTAGTGTCTGTATGTGTGCAAGATTCCAGTTATGCCCCAAGGAAACCCATGCAACTACTGTGAAATGTATCTTCAGATATCTTATTGGAACTTCACATATCGGACTTTGGTATCCAAAGGGCAATGGAGAAGATCTCAAAGGATACACTGATGCTGACTTTGCAGGATCCAAAACTGACAGGAAAAGCACAAGTGGAACATGTCAGTTTCTTGGAGGATCCTTGGTTTCATGGTTTAGCAAGAAGCAAAACAGTGTGGCCTTATCCACAGCAGAGGCTGAGTATGTTGCAGCTAGAAGCTGTTGTGCCCAAATCATCTGGATGAAACAGCAACTTGAAGATCTTAAGGTTGAAATGAATGAATTACCAATCATGTGTGATAATCAAAGTGTCATTAATATAACAAAGAATCTTGTCATGCATTCAAGGACAAAACATATTGAAGTTAGGCACCACTTCATAAGGGATCATGTTTTGAAAGGAGAAATCAGACTAGAATACATCCCAACTGAGGATCAAGTTGCAGATATCTTGACAAAACCTCTATCAGAAGATAGACATTACAAAATCAGAAGAGAATTGGGTATGGTAAATCCCAATGAACTGTAAGTAAATCCGTGTGCAATTCTATTTTTAGATTTTTCAACATTTAATTAATTCTAACTTTAGCATCGGAGTGTATTTAATTTAAGTTGCAGGAGCTTCTCATGAGATTCAATGGGAATAAATCTGAAAAATGGAGCACATAAGAATGGAACAATCAAAAAGTGAAGATAATGGCAAAAATTCTGAGTTTCTGGATTTATTCTGTAAGTTTTTAAAGTTGAAATTCGTATATTAATTGTATGTTAGATGAATTTCAATGAAAAACTAAGTTTCTGAGGAAGTCAGCATGGTCAACATTCGAATTTGGATGCCCAACAGACGAACTTCAGCCTGTTATAAGTTGAAACAATACTCGGTGATACCTCGAAATTCGTCTATTGGACCTTCGAAGTTCAAATTTTCAAGAACAAAAAATTTCAAAGTTATGATTGTCCAACATGATGATTATACAAATGATTATTTCTTAACATACGAATGTTGGAAAACTTTTACAAAGTAAGGAAATTTGAATTTCTGATTTGAAAATTCGTATGTTGAAACATGCTTCTCAATGTTGAATCTTTGAAAGATAAAGTTTCGTATGCATAATTCGTCTGTTGTTTGGTTATTTGATTGCTGTTTGATGTTTACACTTCAAAATTTAAACTTTGTTGAAACAAAGTTCGTCTGTTCATCTTGTGTTGCTTGAACCAAGCCTCTGTCAGATGAACTTTCAGAAGAAAATTCATCTGTCAGTAAGCTTTGCTGAATGGTTTAACTTTTAACTGCTCGAAGTTTGAATTTTGAACCCTCAAAATTTGTCTGTCAGGCGGTTACTTACATTAAAACCGACGGTTTTCCACTGAACAGATGCAACCCTACTCTCTTCCTCTTTGGTTCTGTTCAAATCCTCTCTTCAATGCTCTTAAATTCTGACCAAAAACCTTCATCTCCCACCGTTTAAACTAATTTTCACACCCTATAAACCCAATCTCTGCTTCATTCTGAATCATTCATCCACGAAAATGGCAGGAGTAAAGAATCCTGAAGCTGGAAAAGGAGAGGCTTGTCCAAAGAGATCGGTCAAGTCCCAATATGCCTCAAAAGAGGGTGAAAAACTGAAGAGAAATGCCAAATCAAGCAAAGGAACTCCTTCCAAACGTTAGAAAACTACACCAAAAGATGAATCAAAGAAAGCTGGACCCTCTTCCTCTAAGAAAGCAGAACCTTCGGTCCCTGTTCCTACTGCTGCTGAGACTGTTGCTTCCACTTCCTCCTCCAATACTGAATCTGGAGAATATCAACTTACTACACTGCCATTATGGAGCACTCCACAGATTCATGAAGAATACTCCACCAAGTTTGCCAATAAAAAGGTAATCAAGCCTCATTGCATAAACTTGGAAGATTTCTTGGTCTCTAATAGTTTTGATGCTGGAATATGGATGTTAAGATATAAGAATCTGTTGGAGATATTGGAGAGATATGATGATGAAGTAGTAAAGACATGGTATGCCTCCTTGAATTATAACAGCAAGAAGAAAAAGTGGGAGGTCAATCTGAGATCAAGGACCATCTGGCTCACAGATGAGACTCTCAATAAAGTACTGGAAATCCCAGGGCAAGAGGGCCTCAAGATTGACATCACTGCCTCTGGATACATGGATGAGGCAGAGACTGCTGATGAAGAAGATGGCCCCTTTCTGAACTACAAGGAAAGCACAATTCTGAGCACATTGTTTAGAAGAAAGGAAAACTGGCCAACCATAAACCTGCTGAAGCCCACAGACGTCAGTGCCCAAGTGAGGATCCTACACTACATAGTGTCTAGGATCATATTCAACAAAGGAGGTAGCTTCAATCTGATAACAAGGGCAGACGTACATGTCATGGCAGTAATTATGCGTGGAAAGTTGATCAACATGGAATATATCATACTTTAACGCATGATCAAGGCAAGGATTAGAGGAAAGACTCCACATTCCCCTATGCAGCTATCATTTCCAGAATTCTGCAATATGCTAGAATTCAGCATCTTGAGAAGAGAAAAGGGAAACCCACTGAGATCTTCAAGGAGGAAGAACTTCAAAGGATGGGGATTGAAAGAAGTGAAGGAAGATGGATTGGGAAGGGAGCAGGAAAATCTGAAGATCTTTTCTTTGTTAAAGGTGCCTCCCAAAAACAAGAAGGTACTTCTGAGGCTCCTGCCAGACCTACTCCTCAGCCTTCTCTACCTGTCCCATCTCCATCCAAGCCTACTCCCATTCCATCCACTCCCTCCTCTTATGCCAAGCCAACCAAGATCACTGAGTTGTATGACAGCCTATCTACACTCATACTTAGCATCAGGGATGAGAAAAATGCCAAAGTTGCTTATCTGCAAGATCAGATTCATCAGTTGGCAAAGAACATGAAAGTGGTTGCTGATGCCTATGAAGAAATTCGAAGTGCAATTCCTGTCACATCAGCTCCACCTCAGCCTGGGTTCTCTGTGCCTGTCCAGTCTCCAACTCCTGAGCCCCCAGTCTCCAACTCCTGAGCCTCCAAGCCCCTTCGAGCTAGCCTCTTCTAAGCATGATGATGTAGATGATGCTGAGCCTGCTGGTACAATGAGGACACCAAGTCCTGGTCCACCCTTAGACTATGGTTTGGAAGAAGAAGGACCTTAGGAAACAGGCCCTCATGAGCCTATTCCAGAAGATGCTCAAGATTCAGTTCTTTCCACCCAAGAATCTGAGCAAGTTGAAAGACTAGTGGCAGCCATTTCCACTTCATCAATGTTGGAGGTTGCCAGCAATGAAGAGAGAAGCATTGTGCCTGTTGTTGATTTTGAAGCTATTGCTCGCAATGCTCTCTTGCAAGCTCAGAGAAGAAGGCTTAAGGAAATATTTCGTTCTGATAACCCTGCTCCTTCATCTCTCTCTGCATATGGTCTCTCAGAAAAACAGAGAGCTCAATTGGCTCTTTCCAGACAAGAGATGCAAGAGCTGCTTGAGGTCTTTGATAATGAGGATTCTGAGCCCCATCTGCCGTTTGATCCTGTGCCCCTCCAAGCTATTCCAGTTTCTCAGATCCCTCCTCTGGCTGATTTTGTTCACCTTCCTGATGATGCCAAAAAGGGGGAGAAGAGTAAGCAAACTGGCAAGACTACTGCTGAGGCATCTGGAAAGACTTACAGCAAGAAGACCAAGCCAAAGAAGAAGAAGTGAATAGAGTTTAGGCTTGAGTCCTCTTGTTATGTCTTAGATATTTGTTTTGAATATTTGTGTTTTATATTTGATTTGTGTATTTAGAAGAACTTTGCTTAAAGTGATCTCTGTAAAACAATATTTGATTAAATGAAAGAATTCCTTGGTTGCAATGATCTATTCTTATTATTCTCTGAATTCCTTCACATAATCTACTATATATGATATAATGCATATGTTGAGGGGGAGCTTGATGAAGCAAACCCAAGTACTAATCCAGTTTGTAAGTTGTTTTGTCATCATAAAAAAAGGGGAGAATGTTGAATCAAGAAGCTTTGATGATTCTAAACCAACCTTCAAGAGCTTGGAATAAAGATATCAAAGCTGCACAAAGGGTTCAAGTGAAGAAATCCTGGAGAAATCTATGCAAAGTTTGATGTAGGATGTTTAGTTATGTTTTAATTTGAGTAAAAGAATTTGATTTAGTGGAAAGAAGCTTTAAAACATTGATTCTGTGTTAAATCATAGAATATTTGAAAAACATCCACCAATAGACGAAGTTTAAGAGGTTAATACCAATCTGTCATAGTGAAAGACGAATTTTGACCTTTGAAAATTCAAATTTCGTACTAAAACTGAACAAGTCTGAGGAGATGCCTCTCTGACAGACAAATTTTGACTTGATAAAATTCAAATTTTGATAAGTATCTGAAAGAAGATTTAAGCAACAGACAAACTTTGGGTTTTGAAAATTTGAATTTTAGACAAAATGAAATTTATGAAAACTAAAGGAATTCGTCTGAAATTATGTCAAAGTTCATCTGAAACTAAGTTTGGATTGAATGTCAAAATTGCCCACTGACAGACAAACTTTGAACATGAAAATTAGAATTTCAGAAACTAAGCTTTTGCGTCTGTTGTAGTGATATGTTGACATACGAATGACAGTATTTATAAATTCAAATTTTGAAGTTAGTCTGAAAAGAGGTCTCTCTGACAGACGAACTTTGCCTTTGAACATTCGAATTTTGAACTATATGAACTACTGAGCCTTGTAAACCAGCTACGAACAGACGAATTTTGGGGTTCCAAAATTCAAATTTCGAAGGCACTGTAGCAAATTGAAAATACTGTTCACACTTAACAGAAAAACTTTCTACTTGAAAATTCGTATGTCACAACATAGAAACATTTTTAAAATATCAAAATTTGAATTTCACTTCATGACAGACGAACTTGGGGCTTTCAACGTTGAAGCTGTTAATCTTCGGTTTCTGTGAAATTCGTCTGTTGACCAACCGAAATTCGAATTTCAGTATGTCAAAAGCATTAAATGGGGTTGGTTAACGGATAGTTTTTCAGAGTAACCGTTGGATAACTTCTCCAACGGATAGATTTTGTCTCTAACAGATATTTGAGACCTAAATCTATAAATATAACATCATTTGAAGTTGTGGGTAACGATTTTAACATTGTATCTACTGAAACTCTGCCAAATCATTTACTCAAAACTTCATACTCTCACACTTCAATATTTGTACTTTAACTTTCATATTCACTCTGATTAAGAGAGTTTAATCTTTTTAAACAATATAATCTTTATCTGGAAGATAGATTTACTTGTGAGGGGATATCACAAGGGATTGGGAAACACTTTGTGAAAGTACAAAGAGTGAATGAGTGAGCTCTAGAAAACAGAGCACAAACTTTGTACTGTGGCATTTGCAAGAAGTCCATGGAATTCTTGCAGAATAGTGGAAAATCTCAAATGGTGACTTGAGGACTGGACGTAGGTGTCAAGTGGAGAGACCGAACCAGGATAAATTACTGAGTCTTCTTCCCTTTACTGCCACCTTTACAGTTATTTGTTTATACTCTGTTTTACCATCATATATTGCTTTCTTCACCTTCTTAATATTTTACAGAAAATTTTTAATCTTCCCAATTCACCCCCCTCTTGGGAAGCCAGCTAATCTAACAAATTATACCCTAGTCTTTTCCCTATTCACATCATTTGGTATCAGAGTCCAAGGTAAGATTTTCTATGGCTTCTTTCGAGCACCCAGATAAGTTAGAAAGAATGCTTGTAGAATTCAAGGAGCTATAGGGTGAGCAAATGAATACTAAACAAAACATGATTCGAATTGAGAAAGAAAATGCATACCATGAGGTGTCTAGCCCCTCAAATAATTTCTCAAACCCAAGAGAAGATGAAATCCTCATTGAAGACCCTTGACCTGAGCAGTATGGAGATAAACAATCTCAAGTGATACCTCCATTGTTACATAAAGAGGAAAGCTTGAAGAAGGAACATATTTTGGAAACAATCTCCACTAACAGAAGGTGTGTCATCTAAGGTGGTTGATTATGACTCTCAGTTTCATCCTATCTTTATGTCACCTCACACATATATTACATTGTCTATTGTGGAGAAGCAGAATGTTATCTTACTTGATGTTCGAAGAGATTTTCAGAGTCGGACAATATTTCGATCTTTGAAGAGAAGATCCTTTCTTCAGGTCTCATCCTATGTTATCTTGTGTGCTAGAAAGGTTTTCCAAATCTAGATACCACGTGAAATTTTAACTCTCCAAAGGAGAATTCTTTCAAGTGTGGGAGAATGATGGAGAAATGATAGTTTTAGATAATTAAAATTTTAAATGAAAATATTTGATTAGATATTTAGATTATCTTTTAGATTTAATTTAATGTATTTTAAATTTATTAGGATTCAGATTTTATATTTTCTTTATTTATAAGATTTAGTTATTTAAATTATGATTTATGTTCGGTTTAGGATTAAGATATTTGGAAAAGATATATATTATCTTAGATTCTAATAGAACTAATATTTAAACTCTATAAATAAGAGTCTCATTACTTATTTGTATAAAAATTTTGATTAATAATTTGAGTTATAGTTTCAGTGAATTTTCTCACTCTCGCCCCTTCAAAGTTCTTCCTTTTCTCTCTCCTTTGCGTTATTTTCTCTCTCCCTATTTTGTTTCTCTCTATCCCTCTACCATTTGATTTGTGATATTTCTCTTTGCCCCCGAGTTATTCCTTCTCTCTCTTTCTTGTCTACTCTTTATCTCTCAATCCTACCCTACTCTTTTCCCCGTTCACATCATATAGTGTTGTAATGAAAAAACCGTCTAGTGCCAGTACAAATCATTAACCTATAAACACCCACACGCACTAAGTGTGTGTTTAGTTTCACTTTAAAAAAGTAGTTTGGCCACAAAACAAAGTTTTCATTTTTTTTGTGGATGTTTCGATATGTCACCAGAGCACATTGGAGAAGTGATTTAGAAGCTAAACGGAGTTGAGGCAGCAGTAACTCTAATGTTGCTTTTTCGTTGGCTCCAACAAGGTTTGAAAAGAAGTCAAATAAAAATAGATTAATAAAAATGAGAAAAAATAGTGAATTTAGGAAAATAAAATTCTCATAAAATTTTTTCTATCTAATAACCAAAATGCCTTTTCAAAATTTTAATCTTTATAGACTATAACCTGTAAGCAATGTAATAAAAAACGGACCAGACCGACCGGTTCAACTGGGAACCAGCATCTAGTCCGATCCAGGAAGAAGGGATAACCGGGAGATGATGAAATCGGTCAAAAATTGGTCAACTCGGTCAAAAACCAGTGAGAACTGGAAAAATCGGTGAACTGACCGATTCGGACAGTTGAGAAAAAAATGGAAACAGAGATGGAAGAAGCTATGGAAATGAAGAAGAAGATAAAGAACAAGAACAAAAACATTTATTGAGACATTGATATACTGAAATCTAAATAGGAAAATGAAAAATAAAAAAAAGGGTAACAAGTAGTTTTTTCAGGAACTTCGATCATGATTTGCTTATGTTTGGGCTGCAATGCCTGGAAATTGCGAGCTTGAAATATTTTTCGCTGGAAAAGCTAGACTTAACAGTGGAGGGAAGTCACCGTGTCTTGAAATTTTTTTTTTTTGCCACTCAAGGGCGGATTACTAATTATTCATGGCAAAAGCATTTTGAGCATCCAGATACAATAACTGCATACACCCAGGAGGGGGCACATTAAATTGATTAACGACAAACATACTAGTATTGGCTTGTTTTGTAATCCAATCAGCACATATGTTGTTGTCCTGACAGACATGGTTCATCTGAACTTCCCAATCTTGTAGAGTCCAGCTCTTAATTGTTGCAATCAGATCACCATAAGGATGATTTCCTACATCAGCTTTACTTAGCAATTCTAGAGCCATGATAGAGTCATAGTTAACTCTAATCCTTTTGAAACCTTTTTTTCCAGTATATCTGTAATCCAAACAAGATGGCCCACAATTCAGCTACAGCATTTGGACAGTATCCAATATTGCAATTGAATCCCGTGATCCATTACCCCAAATGATTCCGAATCAGACCTCCACTTGCTGAATGTCCACTCATTGCTGTAGCACCATCAACGTCTAAGCTCATCACATCTGGCTCAGGGGGTCTCCAATATATCCCATTAGTTTTTTCCTTGCCTACCAAATGCCACTTTCTTGTTGCAAATTGGTCCTCTACAAAGGCCATATGCAGACTCTTCCGTACCATAGTCTCGCTTGACTGTTCTTTATCCTCAAAAGCTTTAATACATCTAGTTTGCCAAATGTTCCAACATGCATAAATAAACATCTTCTTCCAAGCTATCTTACCCACTCTAGGTGTTTAAGTATTTGTTGAATAGTTCCACAAGATCCAGTCATGCAGGTTCTTGGAGAAGAACTCGTTCCAATGGTATCTAGGCACCAGTTTCTTCCATACCTCCCTTGCTTTCTGACAGTCTCTTAGGACATGAAGAGTGTTTTCAGGTTCATTGCAGATATAAGGATAGTAAGGTGTCATGCATAATTCTCGATTATATCTAAGTTCATTTGTCACTAAACTATCTTTAGTAGCTAGCCACAAAAAAATTTTAAGTTTCTCCGGACATTTCCGTGTCTTGAAATTTGAAACTCTCATAATGAAAAGTCATAGTGTTCGATCATTGTTTAAAAGTGGAAGATGAAAACATTTTTAAAATACATTTTGTACCCATTTGTCACTCTTTTTCAACTTTGCACGTCTCCAAGACTACTTTTACACCGCCCATCACGTGCTTCCATCAAATCACTAGATATTATATAATAATATATTTATTTTATTATTATTTTTAAATTATAAAGCATATATTTAAAAATTTATTTCCTTATCTAAATATTATTTTTATTTTTTAATCTCTCCATATTTTAAATTTTTATTTAATATTATTATTGTTGGTTACAAATTTAAATAATATACATGCATATATTAAATTAAATTTTTTAATTAATTATAGCACAAGTCACTATAAAAATTATGCTAAAATATGTTAATTTCAATTTAAATAAATTCAAAATTATAGCACACATGATGTAATTCATATATTTTATTCTTTTTTATATTTTTATTTTTATTAGGTGATAATATAAATTGACTTTTTTCATTTTACTTTTTTTAAGATTTTTGTTAATTTTAAAAAAAGTATAAAATTTATAAATATATAATGTTTATGGTGAATATTGATTAATTATTATACCAAATTATTATTTTCATATTAGGTTGAATATTAATTTTATTGTTATAATGAATATTTTTTATATTTTTTATCAATTTTATTTAAAATATATTAACTTATTCATAACTAGTTCGATCATGGTTCCATCTCGATCTGACTATTAAACCTTGAACTAGCATCTTAACCGATTCAATGGCCAGTCCGATTTTTAATACCTTACCTGTAAGAAAATGTTATATCAGATAGATTATGTTCTCAATTAAATAAATATAAATTAAATTTTAATCTAAAATAATTAAATTAATTATGAGGTAGAGTTTAAACTCAATTTTAAAAAATTATAAATTTTATTAAAATTAATTTTTAACTAAATTATTTAAAAATAAATATGTTAATCAAAAATTAATTTTTATCTATCAAAACTTATTTTTAATTCACTACAAACTAAGCGTGTACTAACTGAAGTAACACGGCAACGTGGTTTCTAGGAAGTTGTGCGTGGACTTGACCTGTTGACTGTGAAAGTCCCCATTTACTTTATTTAGTCTTTGACAAAGTAAACTAATTTATTTATTATTTTTTACTTTAAACATTAATTTGTGTTTTTAAAAAACAAGGAGTAACAATCATAAATTTTAACATCTTAAGAGATTTAATTTATGAAATTTTTAGTATCATAATTATTTTTTTGGATAACAAATATTAATAATAAATATTAATTTTGGATTTTTTTTGTGGCCGAATAATTTTGGGTGATTGAAGGAAATCTTTTTCTAGAGTGAAGCAGCAGTACAACGCGGCAACACGCAACAGGACAACGTGGCAGCACCGACACGCTCTCTTCAATGATAAAAGGGGATAAAAAGGACAGAAATAAAAAGTGAAAGCCAACTAGCCTGTTTAATTTATTTTTTAAAAAAATTAATTTAAAAAAATTATAATTTATAAAAATAAAATTTAAATAAAAATAAAAAAATTTATTGAAAATCTGTTTAAATAAAAAAATAATAATAATTAAAAATTATGATTTAATTTATAAAAATATAAACTAAACAGCTCCAAGAAATTTGCAGACGGAGGAAGTTGGGCAAGTCCAGAAGCTGCCAATTTTGAGATCTTCGTGAGCTATTTCTTTCTTTCGCTGCAAACTCCTCCAGATCCATCCCGGTGAAAATATATGCTTTTCATTCTTTTCTTTTTTCATCCTCTTGCTTCATCCCATCCATCTTTAAATCTTCACTGTTTAAATTTTAGGGTTTTTTCCCCCTTTTTCCACGGAAGCTACTGCGAAATTTTCGATTTTCTGCTTCTACTGTTGAATCGGTTCCTTACTGTTATCTTCTTTCGCTCGCAGATTAAGCTATCGACAAGTAGTCTTTTGAAGAATTGCTTTTGTTGAAAAAAATAATCTTTTAAGGAAGAAGCCTCTTGCTCTTTGATATTTTCTATTTTGTATAAAAGGAAAAATTCAGAAAATAAAATTATATCCTAAAATAGATAGCGAAGCAAACTAGCACCTAATGCTATGCTTTTTCTGATTCAGTTCAGTAGAGCTACAGTATACTTTCTTTTTTTTTAATTTGATATTTTCTATTTTAGTATAAAAGAAGAAAATTCAGAAAATAAATATTTGTTGGTTTGAACAATAAGCAATTTGTTTACATCATTTGTATCAATTGTGGACAGTTTCAATTTTAATTTTTAATTTTGCTAAAAATAAACACATTTTATCTTTGAATTTCTACATGGCAGATATGATTGTCTATTAAATGAAAATAAAATAATTAAAAATTGAACAAAATAAATTAAGTAATGAACTAACTGGAATTCGATTATTCAAAAATACAAAAAATACTGTAATATTAGTTGTGGGATTCGATTTGACCTGTTGACTATAAAAACTACTTATATGTGGATCTAATAAATAAAGCTTAACCACATCATTTTTTTTTAGTACTTTATCTTTTTTATCTGTTTTTTTGGATGAAGTAATACTTTATCTTTTCTTGATAAAAAAAAATACTTTATCTCTTGAAAATCAAACAAAATGATAAAACCTCCAAAAGTGTCGGTGGAATTGACCTGTTGACTACAAAAGACTTCATTATTTTTTTTGTTTTTTATGTATTTAGTTAACTAATTAATTTATTTTTATTTAAAACACTGACTTGTGTTAGGTCTTTCTCACACATTAATCATTTCCTGCTATGGATGCAAACAAAGCTCGCATCATCTCATTATCAGCTTCAGCGGTCTCTTCTTTTTAGTTTTGAATAAATTGTTTAGTGTGCAGACTAAAGTAAAATAAAATAAAATATTAAAATTTTTATATAAAGATATTAAATAATAAAAAAATATAATAAATATTATATATATGCATCTATTTTATCTTATTTTCATTAGAATATTCACGGGAATTAAGTATATGGATGCATCCTAATTTTCTTAAAATTTTTAAAACATATTATTGAAAAAGCTCATTCCTATACTATTTAAAACATTTTTTAAGAAAATTAAACAAAATAATTTTAATAGCCCAAATAATTTGAATTTTAGGTCTTCATTCTCAATTCTCCCCTCCAGGTCAATAAAAAAAAAAGAAAAAAAAGAGAAAGCCAAGTGTAAATGAGTTTGCAGGAGTAGGAGTTACTACAAGAGCCTCTTTAAATTGATTTTTAAGTACTTATAAAGTAGAAAAAAGTGATTATATTATCAATTTTTAAATTACAATATAGATTAAAATAATCACTAATGCTTATTTAAGTAATTATTTCTATAAGCTATTTTTTTTAACTTATGATGATCACTTATTTCATTTTTTTTATTATTATCTAAACATATTTTATTTTTCAAAATTACTTATGAGTTAAAAATATTCAAACACAATTCATTTTTGATATAATCACTTATTCTCATAATCTATTATAAATAATCACTTATCCTTATAATCACTTATACATAATCTAATTTAAACACCCACCAAGTCCAGAAGCTGCCATTTTCAGATCTTGTGAGCTATTTCTTTCTTTCTTTTGCTTCAAACTCCTCCAGATCCGTCCAGGTGAATATATGCTTTTTATTCTTCTCTTTTTTCATCCTCTTGCTCCATCCCATCCATCTTTAAATCTTCACTGTTCATCCTGCCATCTTTACAAGCATTTTTTTCCAGGATCTTTTAGGGTTTCTTTTCCACAAAGTTTAATACTGTGAAAATTTCTCTATTTTCTTCTTCTAGTGCTGAATCATTACCTTACTGTTATCTACTTTGACTCGTACGTTAAGCTATCGACAAGTAGTCTTTTAAAAATTGCAACTGTTCGTTAAAGTTTTACTGGAAAACATCACATGGTTAATTACTGAATGATTATTGAACAAATTTCATAGACATTGCTAATTTCAGGTTAAATCATTTGAGTGCTACGAAGCAAACAATCTTCTTAGACCCCTAAAATTAGGGGTGGAATTGACTCCTCGTTCATTATTGTATTTACCTTTTCATGAATTTCGTTAACTAATTTATTTATTTTTATTTAAAGCACTAACTTGTGTTTGGTCTTTCTTTCACATAAATCATTCCCCATTTCAATGGTACACATGCCTGGTTCCACACAAACCTATAAAGCTATCTTCTTCATTTCATTTTCAGCTTCAGCGGTCACTTCTTTTCTATTTCTGAACAAATTGTTTAGTGTGCAGACTAAAATAAAATAATTAAAAATGTTTTAAAATCTTTTTATGTAACAATTAAAAAAATTAAATAATAAAAATATAATAAATACAGGTTATTGTCCTTATCGATTAACTTTTCTTGCTGGCAAAAAAAAAAAAAAGGATTCTTGACAATAAATTACCTACCTAGTATTTTATTTTTTGGTGAGTAACTACTCCAAATTTTGACATGATATTAGGTAATATATAATACACACAATTTTTTTTTAAACAAAAAAATTCAACTCGGAGGGACTATCTTGTGGAATATTAATATCCACATTTCCATGATCATGACCGGCCGACCTATTACTTTTTTCATTAAAAAAATCTAATCTATTGTAGGGAAGCCTGTATAATTTCTTTCCTTCGTTTTTTTTTTTTTTACCATCAAGGGTGTCTCGATCAGTACAGCACGTTTCAGGAGAGACGGCTATCTTCAAATGTGCCAAACCTTATTGATAAGTTTGAATTATTTCAATAAAATTAAAAGGTTTTTCTTTGTGATTCAAGTTATATTTTAACAACAGTTGGTTTAAAAATAAAAATAAAGTCTGTATAAATTGATTTAATTTTTAATAAAAATTAAGAAATGTTTGTAACGATGTTAAAATAGAACTACTACATACTTTTAATAAAAATTTATTAAAATTTAAATAATAAAAATATAATAAATACAGGTTATTGTCCTTATCGATTAACTTTTCTTGCTGGCAAAAAAAAAAAAAAGGATTCTTGACAATAAATAACCTACCTAGTATTTTATTTTTTGGTGAGTAACTACTCCAAATTTTGACATGATATTAGGTAATACATAATACACACAATTTTTTTTTAAACAAAAAAATTCAACTCGGAGGGACTATCTTGTGGAATATTAATATCCACATTTCCATGATCATGACCGGCCGACCTATTACTTTTTTCATTAAAAAAATCTAATCTATTGTAGGGAAGCCTGTATAATTTCTTTCCTTCGTTTTTTTTTTTTTTACCATCAAGGGTGTCTCGACCAGTACAGCACGTTTCAGGAGAGACGGCTATCTTCAAATGTGCCAAACCTTATTGATAAGTTTGAATTATTTCAATAAAATTAAAAAGGTTTTTCTTTGTGATTCAAGTTATATTTTAACAACAGTTTGTTTAAAAATAAAAATAAAGTCTATATAAATTGATTTAATTTTTAATAAAAATTAAGAAATGTTTGTAACGATGTTAAAATAGAACTACTACATACTTTTAATAAAAATTTATTAAAAGTTAAATAATAAAAATATAATAAATACAGGTTATTGTCCTTATCGATTAACTTTTTTTGCTGGCAAAAAAAAAGGATTCTTGACAATAAATAACCTACCTAGTATTTTATTTTTTGGTGAGTAACTACTCCAAATTTTGACATGATATTAGGTAATACATAATACACACAATTTTTTTTTAAACAAAAAAATTCAACTCGGAGGGACTATCTTGTGGAATATTAATATCCACATTTCCATGATCATGACCGGCCGACCTATTACTTTTTTCATTAAAAAAATCTAATCTATTGTAGGGAAGCCTGTATAATTTCTTTCCTTCGTTTTTTTTTTTTTTACCATCAAGGGTGTCTCGACCAGTACAGTGTAACATCCATGAATCTATGATTAATATGGTTACATGAATTGTGAATTAAATAAGTTACATTGAATGAAGTATACAATGAATTATGGTTTAAGTAAGTTACATTGAATAAAGTATATAATGAATTATGATTTAAGTAAGTTACATTGAATAAAGTATACAATGAATTATAGTTTAAATAAGTTACATTGAATAAAGTATACAATGAATTATGGTTTAAATAAGTTACATTGAATAAAGTATGCAATTCATTGTGGTTTAAATAAAATATACAATGAATTGTGGTTTAAATAAGTTACATTGAATTATGATGAACATACACTGAATGAAGGTATACAATGAATTATATTAATGAGCATACACTGAATAAAGTTATCCATTGGATTGATGTTACTTGCTGGCCAAGACATTAACACTATAAATACCCATCCCATTTCTTCATTTTAGCACCCCATCAGTTGTGAGTGAAAGAAAGAGAGAGCCAAGGGAGAGAAAGAGAGTGTGAGTGAAAGAGAAGGAAAAAGAAGGAAGGCAGGCAGTTTAACTCAGAATACTTTGGTGGAGGTAGTGTATTATTTATTTCATGCATTTTCTGTGAATTAATTATGGATGTTATGTGATACTATTGGATGAGTTATTTCAATATAAATGTTTTGAAATGCTATGGATGTCTAGCATTAAGAGGAAACTCTGTTGAGTTTTTTTTTTATGCATCATGAAATATGAGTTATTTGGTTGGTTGCATAACTACTTAATTATGAGCATGATTTGTATGAATGAATATATATACTACTGAGATTTTCCCAAATCTCACACCCAATGACTAACAATGTTAGGAACAAGCACAAGCAAAAGCAAAAGCAAAGACAAGGGGATGGTTAACTAAGAGGAAGCAGATCGGAGAATATTATTTTGCTTTAGAATAAATGTAATTAAATTATGGAGATATGTTTTAGTTATGATTTCTACTCGCTGGCTTTACTTTAGATGTTTTGGAACAATTATTAGATGATTACAGTATGGTTGTTTTAATTATTATTAATTAAGGTAAACTTTCAGATTAGTTATTGTCTTTTGAGCAACTAAATTTTGAAAAGTTTAAAAGTTTTATTATTCTAGACTTTTATTTCTTTCCGCTAGATATATAATATATGGTTAAAAGCCTAGTAAAATAAGATGTCACATTTTTGGTATCAGAGCAAAGATCTGGGTAAAAACCTTGCAATTGGAAAGTTTTGTATGTTTTTTGCCTCTTAAGATAGCTAGTGCTTATCAGTTGCCTTAGTTGCAGATGGCCAATAACCCGAATGCAGGAAATTGGGATGAGCCTAACCTAGACCCTATGGAGGAGAGTATGGGATCTAATTTAACTTTCAGCGATAATAGCAACGTGACAATCACTGATCTAAAAGATTACCCGGAGTTAGGAAATGATCTCACTGCTACTAATCCCTTACGAATAGTTCCTTCAGGACCAGGGATAACATTCATGAACATAGATGAGGAAGTTGATCAGCCCATGAACTCTGTGGATTCCAGTAACTCTGACTCGACTGAACTATTTGGAGAAAATGGTGGTCTTTCCCAACTAGACCAAAGACTCCAAATCCAACTAATAGTCATGATTGCTTCTGATAACTGTCGTGCTCAATATGGAGGATATGTTCCAGTCTTAGAATTCCTGAGCACAGTATTGGAGGTGAAAGAGATCCTTGAAAGGCAACATGGTCATAGACTCCCTGAGGGGCTTTGGGTTGAGCAAGTGCTCGATGCTCTCCCTGACCATTGGTTCTGGAATCACATCAAAGAGAAGTTACAAGGGCGTGTGTTCAATACATTGGAAGACTGTGTTATTGCCTACACGCTTCAGGCAGAACGTTATAGGGAAGAGGAAGAGGCTGCGGCAATGGAAGCCTCAGAGGAAGAAATACCAGAGGAGGACTCAGAGGAAGACCCGGAGGAAGATTCAGAAGAGTACCCTATTGAAGTAGAAGAGGAAGTGGAAGTGATAAATGTCGAGGAGTATTATTGGGAAAAGTATGGTCCAGACATTGATGAGTTGTGGAAGGAGGCTAGACTAGATGATGATACAAGTGACTATTACATAGATTATGATTCCGATGAATACTTAGAGTACAATCCTATGGAGGATTCTGATGAAGATACTGATGAAGATTAGAATTTATGTCTCCCATAGAATCATAATAGTAAGGTGAATGTATTGATTGCAATTTTTGTTATAAATATTGCAAGCTAGAACATTAGATTATTTAAGTATTTTTATGGTATTGTTAATATTTACTAGCATCTAAACTTATAATGAAGTACAATGTTTCTGCTGTTGTTTATATGTTGTGGTACTTTGATAAATTTTATATAAATGCATAATATATGACCTGTTATGTATACGAGGTGAAATAACTCAATAGGCTGTTGCTGAATTGTTAAAATTATTTCAGAATGGTTAATATAAGAGGTGGAAGAGTTCCACATAATGAGGGACCTTCGAGAGGAACTCAGATAGATCCTCTTCAGGTTATACTAAATAGGCTGGATCAACAGCAACATACTATTGAGCAAATACAAGCTGCTTTAACAGCACAAGAGCAAGCTAGAGTACAACAAACTGCTAGGACAAATGTGCCGCCAGTACAAAATCAACAAATGGAACCCCCACATGTTCCAAGTGATCAAGAGGTAGAGCTAGCTCAACAACAGAGGTTTATAACACAATTTTGGAAGCATAACCCACCTACCTTTGAAGGGAAATTTGACGTGCAAATTGCAGAAGATTGGATCATGAGACTAGAAAAAATTTTTAAAATCATGAGGGTCAATACAGAACTTAAGGCTTTAATGGCCACATACATGTTAGAGAAGGAGGCGGATAGGTGGTGGCAAAATACAGAGAATATACTGAGGGCTAGGAATGTACGGATAACTTGGGAGATATTTCTGGAGCAATTTCATGAAAAGTATTTTCCTCGCTCAGTGAGGGATGAGAAAGAAGCTGAATTTATTACACTGAAGCAGAAGGAAAATGAATCTGTAGATGAATATGTTGCTAAGTATGTTCAGCTGTCCAGGTATTCCACCTACTTGCAGCAACATGATGATGAAAGATGGAGAACTGAGAAGTTGGAAAGAGGATTAAGACCTGAGATAAGAGAAAGAGTAGCACCAATGCAGATCAGGACTTTTAACAATCTGGTGGAAGTAAGCAGAATTACTGAAGGAAGTCTAAATCATTCTAAAACCACTACCCAAACTCCTGAAAATCACAACAAGAGGCCAATAGAAGTTGAACCAGAGAATGGAAAGAAAGGTAAAAAGCCTTGGAATAACAAGAGTTTTAGGCGATCAAATACTAGAGGTGGATCTAGTAACCGCAGGAATGCGATGGTCTCAGTCTGCGAGCAGTGTGGACGCAATCATGGGAATAGACCTTGTCTAGCTGGTCAAAATGTGTGTTTTAGATGTGGCAAGGCTGGACATTTTGCTAAAGATTGTACAATGGAAGTTGCTAATACTCGACTACAAACCAGCAATAGATCACAGACCCAGGGAAGAGTTTTTGCTCTCACTCAACAAGAGGCTCGTAAGTCACCGGATATGATTGAAGGTACGATTAAGATAAATAAATATCTTGTACATGCATTATTTGACTCTGGTGCTAGTCATTCATTCATATCCTATAACTGTGCTGGAAAGTTGGGCCTAGTTATGACTTTGTTACCTTATGACATGCATGTGTCTACACCTACTGATGACAAAGTGGTTACTTCCTATGTTTGCTTAAATTGCATTATCCAATATGAGCATTGTTGCACTACCCTTGACCTTATTTGCCTACCGTTCCATGATATAGATGTGATTATTGGTATGAATTGGTTATCAGCCAATAATATCCTCCTTGATTGTAAAAATAAAATCTTAATCTTACCTACCCCAGAAATTGCCCCATGTGTTGAGACTAAGCTAAATTTCTTAACAACCACCCAAGCAGAGATATGCTTAGAGAAGGGATGTCAGGGATACTTAGTTTTCTTCTCTGCAAGAGTTGAGGTAGAAGAGAGAATTGAGAAAATACCAGTAGTGCGAGAATTTCCTGAAGTGTTCACTAAGGAAATTAGCGGATTACCCCCAGAAAGAGAAGTTGAGTTTGGAATAGAAGTAGTACCTGGGGCGGAGCCGATATCCAAAGCACCATATAGAATGGCTCCAAATGAGATGGCTGAATTGAAGCAGCAAATAGAGGAGTTGTTAGAAAAAGGGTTTATTAGACCTAGTGTATCACCATGGGGAGCTCCTGTGCTATTCGTTAAGAAGAAAGATGGAAGTCTCAGACTATGTATAGATTACAGGGAATTAAACAAGGTGACCATAAAGAATAAATACCCATTACCCAGAATAGATGATCTTTTAGATCAGTTAGCTGGAGCATGTATATTCTCCAAGATTGATTTAAGATCTGGGTATCATCAGTTACGGGTTAAAGCTGAAGATGTCCTGAAAACTGCATTCAGAACAAGATATGGTCATTATGAATTTCTAGTCATGCCATTTGGTCTCACTAATGCACCAGCAGTATTCATGGACTATATGAATAGAATCTTTCGGCCTTATTTAGATCAGTTTGTTGTTGTGTTCATAGATGATATCCTAGTATACTCTAAATCTCCAGTAGAGCATGAGAGACATCTGAGAATTATTTTGGAAATCTTAAAAGAAAAGCAATTGATTGCTAAATTGAGCAAGTGTGAGTTTTGGCTCACAGAAGTACAGTTTTTAGGTCATATAATATCTCAAGAAGGGGTCGCCGTAGATCCAAATAAAGTAGATGCAGTTCTTAAGTGGGATAGACCTAAAACTGTTACAGAGATAAGAAGTTTTCTTGGCCTAGCAGGCTATTATAGAAGGTTTATCCAAGATTTTTCTCGGATTGTCTCACCGCTGACTAGATTGACAAGAAAAGAAAAACCTTTCGTGTGGGATAATAATTGTGAAAAGAGTTTTCAAGAATTAAAACGTAGGTTAACCTCTTCCCCTGTGTTAATCATACCTAATCCTCAAGAGCCCTATGTGCTATACACTGATGCTAGTAAGAACGGATTGGGTTGTGTATTAATGCAGCAGGGCAGAGTTGTAGCCTATGCTTCTAGACAACTAAAACCTCATGAAGAAAACTATCCCACACATGATTTAGAACTTGCAGCGGTAATTTATGCACTAAAGATATGGAGACATTATCTTTATGGAGCAACAATAGAAATTTTCTCTGATCACAAGAGCCTCAAATATTTATCAGATCAAAAAGAGTTGAATTTGAGGCAAAGGAGATGGATGGAGTTATTGAAAGATTATGATCATAAGATCAAGTACCATCCAGGCAAGGCCAATATAGTGGCAGATGCTTTGAGTCGAAAAGCTATTCATGTAGCATGGATGATGGTGAAGGAGCAAGAGTTAATTGAGCAGTATAGAGACCTAGATCTAGCATACAAGATTCAGCTAGGCAAAGTATATTATGGCGAGACTAAAATAGAAAATGAGTTCAGGACTCAAATTAAAGAAGCACAGCAGATAGATGACTTAGTAGGAACAATAAGAGAGAAGATGGAACGAGAGGAAGCCAAAGATTTTGAGATGGCAGCAGATGGTGTGATGAGTTTTAGGAAGAGGATATATGTACCCCCAAAGGCAGAGTTGAGAGAAAAAGTTTTGGAAGAAGCGCACCAGAGCAAGTACACAATTCATCCAGGTGTCACAAAGATGTACCATGAGCTGAGAAGGCTATTTTGGTGGCCTGGAATGAAAAGTGATATAACCAAGTATGTAGCCAGGTGTCTAGTGTGTCAAAAAGTTAAGGTAGAGCATCAAAAGCCATCAGGATTGTTACAACCTTTGAATATCCCAGAATGGAAATGGGATAGTATATCTATGGATTTTATAATGGGATTGCCAAGAACTTCATCTGGACATGATGCTATTTGGGTTATTGTGGATAGGTTAACCAAATCAGCCCATTTTCTAGCAATAAGATCCACATATACACTGGATAAGTTGGCACAGTTGTATATCAAGGAAGTAGTAAGATTGCATGGTGTGCCAAATAGCATTGTTTCTGACAGAGATCCAAGGTTCACGTCGAACTTCTGGAAGTCATTACAAGAAGCATTAGGAACTAAGTTGAGGTTTAGCACAGCATATCATCCTCAGACGGATGGGCAAACAGAGAGGACTATTCAGACATTGGAAGATATGCTGAGAGCTTGTATTTTGGAACTAAAAGGAAACTGGGATGGATATTTGCCATTGGCGGAATTTGCTTATAACAATAGTTATCATTCCAGTATTCAGATGGCACCTTACGAGGCATTATATGGAAGAAGGTGCAGGTCCCCATTGTGCTGGGTTGAACTTGGCGAGAGAAAATTTCTTGGACCGGAGATTGTAGATCTGACCACCCAACAAATTGAGATGGTGAAGAAAAAGTTGGTAACGGCACAAAGTAGACAGAAGAGTTACGCGGACAAGAGAAGGAAGCCATTAGAATTTGAAGTTGGTGATCATGTATTTCTCAAAGTATCTCCAACTACTGGGGTTGGTCGGTCAATTAAAACTAAAAAGCTTAGTCCCAAATATATCGGGCCATTTCAAATCCTAGCCAAAGTTGGACCTGTAGCTTATAGAATTGCCTTACCCCCAAATTTGAGTCAAATCCATGATGTTTTCCATGTTTCCCAACTCAAAAGGTACCAACCCGACCCAACACATGTTATAGAATATGAAAATATTACTTTACAAGATAATTTATCTTATGAGGTAAAACCAGAGAAAATCATAGACCAACGAGTCAAGCAGCTGAGAAATAAAAGTATTCCTCTGATTAAAGTGGTTTGGAAGGGTTTAAGGTCAGAAGAAGCAACTTGGGAAATGGAGGACGATATGAGACGAAAATACCCAGAGCTATTTGATTAAGGTATGTTTTAAAATTTCGAGGATGAAATTTTGTTAAGGGGGATAGAAATGTAACATCCATGAATCTATGATTAATATGGTTACATGAATTGTGGATTAAATAAGTTACATTGAATGAAGTATACAATGAATTATGGTTTAAGTAAGTTACATTGAATAAAGTATATAATGAATTATGGTTTAAGTAAGTTACATTGAATAAAGTATACAATGAATTATAGTTTAAATAAGTTACATTGAATAAAGTATACAATGAATTATGGTTTAAATAAGTTACATTGAATAAAGTATGCAAT
Source organism: Adenanthera pavonina (assembly GCA_026686845.1). Lineage (NCBI taxonomy): Eukaryota > Viridiplantae > Streptophyta > Magnoliopsida > Fabales > Fabaceae > Adenanthera > Adenanthera pavonina. Next base: position 7,342,584 of record JAIVEN010000009.1, read on the forward strand.
TCATTGTGGTTTAAATAAAATATATAATGAATTGTGGTTTAAATAAGTTACATTGAATTATGATGAACATACACTGAATGAAGGTATACAATGAATTATATTAATGAGCATACACTGAATAAAGTTATCCATTGGATTGATGTCACTTGCTGGCCAAGACATCAACACTATAAATACCCATCCCATTTCTTCATTTTAGCACCCCATCAGTTGTGAGTGAAAGAAAGAGAGAGCCAAGGGAGAGAAAGAGAGTGTGAGTGAAAGAGAAGGAAAAAGAAGGAAGGCAGGCAGTTTAGCTCAGAATACTTTGGTGGAGGTAGTGTATTATTTATTTCATGCATTTTCTGTGAATTAATTATGGATGTTATGTGATACTATTGGATGAGTTATTTCAATATAAATGTTTTGAAATGCTATGGATGTCTAGCATTAAGAGGAAACTCTGTTGAGTTTTTTTTTTATGCATCATGAAATATGAGTTATTTGGTTGGTTGCATAACTACTTAATTATGAGCATGATTTGTATGAATGAATATATATACTACTGAGATTTTCCCAAATCTCACACCCAATGACTAACAATGTTAGGAACAAGCACAAGCAAAAGCAAAAGCAAAGACAAGGGGATGGTTAACTAAGAGGAAGCAGATCGGAGAATATTATTTTGCTTTAGAATAAATGTAATTAAATTATGGAGATATGTTTTAGTTATGATTTCTACTCGCTGGCTTTATTTTAGATGTTTTGGAATAATTATTAGATGATTACAGTATGGTTGTTTTAATTATTATTAATTAAGGTAAATTTTCAGATTAGTTATTGCCTTTTGAGCAACTAAATTTTGAAAAGTTTAAAAGTTTTATTATTCTAGACTTTTATTTCTTTCCGCTAGATATATAATATATGGTTAAAAGCCTAGTAAAATAAGATGTCACATACAGCACGTTTCAGGAGAGACGGCTATCTTCAAATGTGCCAAACCTTATTGATAAGTTTGAATTATTTCAATAAAATTAAAAGGTTTTTCTTTGTGATTCAAGTTATATTTTAACAACAGTTGGTTTAAAAATAAAAATAAAGTCTGTATAAATTGATTTAATTTTGAATAAAAATTAATAAATGTTTGTAACGATGTTAAAATAGAACTACTACATACTTTTAATAAAAATTTATTAAAAGTTAAATAATAAAAATATAATAAATACAGGTTATTGTCCTTATCGATTAACTTTTCTTGCTGGCAAAAAAAAAAAAGGATTCTTGACAATAAATAACCTACCTAGTATTTTATTTTTTGGTGAGTAACTACTCCAAATTTTGACATGATATTAGGTAATACATAATACACACAATTTTTTTTTAAACAAAAAAATTCAACTCGGAGGGACTATCTTGTGGAATATTAATATCCACATTTCCATGATCATGACCGGCCGACCTATTACTTTTTTCATTAAAAAAATCTAATCTATTGTAGGGAAGCCTGTATAATTTCTTTCCTTCGTTTTTTTTTTTTACCATCAAGGGTGTCTCGACCAGTACAGCACATTTCAGGAGAGACGGCTATCTTCAAATGTGCCAAACCTTATTGATAAGTTTGAATTATTTCAATAAAATTAAAAAGGTTTTTCTTTGTGATTCAAGTTATATTTTAACAACAGTTTGTTTAAAAATAAAAATAAAGTCTGTATAAATTGATTTAATTTTTAATAAAAATTAAGAAATGTTTGTAACGATGTTAAAATAGAACTACTACATACTTTTAATAAAAATTTATTAAAAGTTAAATAATAAAAATATAATAAATACAGGTTATTGTCCTTATCGATTAACTTTTTTTGCTGGAAAAAAAAAAGGATTCTTGACAATAAATTACCTACCTAGTATTTTATTTTTTGGTGAGTAACTACTCCAAATTTTGACATGATATTAGGTAATACATAATACACACAATTTTTTTTAAACAAAAAAATTCAACTCGGAGGGACTATCTTGTGGAATATTAATATCCACATTTCCATGATCATGACCGGCCGACCTATTACTTTTTTCATTAAAAAAATCTAATCTATTGTAGGGAAGCCTGTATAATTTCTTTCCTTCGTTTTTTTTTTTTTTACCATCAAGGGTGTCTCGACCAGTACAGCACATTTCAGGAGAGACGGCTATCTTCAAATGTGCCAAACCTTATTGATAAGTTTGAATTATTTCAATAAAATTAAAAGGTTTTTCTTTGTGATTCAAGTTATATTTTAACAACAGTTTGTTTAAAAATAAAAATAAAGTCTGTATAAATTGATTTAATTTTTAATAAAAATTAAGAAATGTTTGTAACGATGTTAAAATAGAACTACTACATACTTTTAATAAAAATTTATGAGAATTATGAATTTAGCTTAAAAGTGTAATAACTTTTAATTGCTTGAACTGTTCAGAGCGACAAAACCTTAAAAGTTAGTCTATCGATTATGCCGTAAACTAATTTATCGTTTATTTAAATCATCAACTTGTGTTTGCTCTTTATTAATTTAAACATCAACTTGAGCTAATGCAAATTAACCTTTAATGCACATGAGCAGTAGCATTTCATTCATAAAGCTATCAGATTCATTTCTGTCTTACTTTCCAACTTGTTGCGGATGACATACTTCTTCCCTATTTAAATATATAACCCCATACTCCTTAATTAATTAGATGTGTACCCCATGCATTATGTGCATTCGAACTAATCAAGTGAGCTGTACTGCTTATGGCATTATGGCTTATATATATAATAGTGGCTTTTTGTACATTATATATAATTAATCAGTATTTCTTTTTTTTTTTTTTTCAAACACCAGCTCTATATATCATAGTAATCAAAAGCCAAAGCAGATAATCTCCTTAGCGGGTAAAGACAAGGAATCTGAGCTTGGTTTGATCCTCACGTTGCTGAAAGTTGAGCGTTGAAGCAACAAATTGTTATCCCACATGGATGCAACCATTGCTTTAATCATCATAGAAGTTTTATTGATCTTATTGGGTATTGCATTTTATAAAGTTAACAGAACAATCTCTCCTTCGCTTCATGTTATCCATCCTGTTGCAGTTGGTGACCGGTAATTAACTTCTTCCAAATAACCTCATACCCTTTATTTTCTTGTTTGATTTGCTGCTATTGACGATTTGTTTCTACCTATAGTTGTTCAAATGATGTTGTTTCAATTTCAACGGTTTCTTCTCCGTCTGCTCATATTATTGTTGCTCCTCCTGCTACAAAGTATGATGTATTCCTTAGTTTTAGAGGGGAAGACACCCGTGACAAGTTCATGAGTCATCTTTATGAAGCACTGTGCAAGGAAAACATTAAAACTTTTAGGGATCAAAAGATCAACAAAGGAGAACGTATCTCTCCAATTCTTTCGCAAACAATAGAAGAATCGGAGATATATGTGATTATTTTCTCTGATGATTATGCCTCTTCGACATGGTGTATGAATGAGCTCGTTCACATTCTGGAATGCATGGATAAGTATGGAAGGGTTGTCATCCCTATTTTCTACAACGTAGATCCATCAAATATTGGCAAACAAAATGGGAGTTTTGGAGATGGTTTTGCTAAATTGATGCAGAGATTTAAACACGACCAGCAACAGGTGCTTAAGTGGAGAAATGCATTGATCCAATCAAGTAAGCTTTGTGGATGGGATTCAAAGAATATAAGGTAGCTTGATAAATGTTTTCTTTTGTCATTGCTAGCTTTTGGGGATTTCATTTATATGTCTATGATTCTACCAAATTGTCGTAGTTGCTTTTGTTTTTTTATTTTTCTTCCTATTAAATATTCTTTTGTTCTTTTAATTTATATTTGTGACAGGCCTGAATCTGAACTTATCAAAGAGATTGTCAAAGACATTTTTAGCAAGTTGAACCGTAAACCATCGTGTCCTTTTGAAGGACTTGTTGGCATAGATAATCATATTGAAAGTATTGAAAAACTCCTCTATGAGGCTCGCATAGTGGGAATATGGGGTATGGGTGGTGCGGGTAAGACCACACTAGCTAAAGCTATATTTCAAAAGTTGGAAGCAAAATTTGAAGCTTTTTCCTTTGTTGAAAATGTAAGAGAACAACTAGCAAGAATTGGTTTGAAAGAGTTACAGGAAAAATGCCTCAAAGAATTATTAAAAGATGAGGACATTAGCATCTACTACATAAAATCCCCTTTTGTGAAAAGTAGGCTTCAAAGCAAAAAAATTCTTCTGATACTTGATGATGTGGATAATTCAATAATTGTTGAAGAATTAACTAAAGTGAGTGGTTGGTTTGGGGAAGGAAGTAGGATTATCATCACATCAAGAGACATGCAAGTGCTTAAGAATGCTTCTACATCTGCAACATATCATGTTCCGGAATTAAATTTCCATGATGCTTTTCATCTATTCAGTTTGAAAGCGTTTAAGCAAAATGAGCCATTTAGAAGTTATATGGTATTATCTAAACGGGTAGTGGATTATTGTCAAGGAAATCCATTAGCCCTGGTAGTATTGGGTTGCTTTCTTTACGGGAGAACAAAAGAAGAGTGGGAAAGTGCTTTGGAAAAACTAAATCAAGCTCCACCCAATGACATTATTGATGTGTTGAAATTGAGTTTTGATGGACTTGATGACAAACAGAAGAATGTCTTTCTTGACCTAGCATTTTTCCTCAAGGAAACAGGTGGGTTCTCTTTGAACTTAATAAGACAATTATATGGTTTTTCTGTACATATTGATACAAGTGTTCTCAAAGAGAGATCTCTTATCTCAATTGATAAAAATGGTGATATTAAGATGCACGATTTTGTGAGAAAAATGGGCCTTGGAATTGCTAGACAACAATTATTCCTTGGTCCTGTAAATCCTGTTCGACTTTGGAGACATGAGGACATTGATTATTTTGTCATCAATAACAAGGTAATATTTATCATCATCATCATCATCATCATCTTCTTCTTCTTCTTCTTCTTCTTCTTAATTTTTAGATTTCTAGTGATATTGTTTTGTCTACTCCATATTTTTTTTTTTGTTGAAATCTATAGTAAATGTCAATATTTATCTTGAATTTCTTATTTTTTTGGGCTGCGTGTTATCACCTCTTCTGCTGCCACTTAGTCCCTCTTCCTTTCTTTATCTCTCGCCACATGTCCATTTTCTTCTCCTTTTTAACCTTTTTTTCCTCCCTCCCACGTTGCCTCCCTCTTTTTCAGATGGGTTTCCACATTGTCTTGTACTCATCAGTAATTTTTGAAGTCCTATGCGTTGTAGTGTGAGACCCACCTTATATTCCCGCATCTCAATTTTTTTTTTGCCAATCTCAGGTTGTTTTTTTCTGCATATTTTTATTCTCACATCTCAAATTTAATAATATTAGTTATGAAAAAACTTTTAATACATTATTAAATCTCAATGATTACAAAATAATATCTTTTAAATTAAAAAAAATTTAATAGTATTAATTACAAAAATAGAAAATATTTTAATATATCATCTATTTTCTTTTATTTAAAACAAGTGGATTTTGTTACTATTTAAACTACTGTTCAAGGATCCCTTTCCTAAAGTTTACAGTATATTCTATCTATCTATTTATTTATTATATTTTTATTTAAATTTAAAGCTTTTTATTTTATTATATTAAATATATTTATTGGACAATTTCACCATGTGTGTCTCACGTCCGCTTTTTTTCCTTCTCTATGGGTCCCACATCCTTCTTCTCCGTTTTCCTTTTTCTTTTTAATTTATGTGGACCACACCTTTTAAGTTTATTCCTTTCCCTTCTTTCTAATGTATCGTTTTTTTTTTTAAATAGCTTCAATTTTTTTCTTCGTACAGAGTCCTCTACTCTTGTCTTTTTTTTGTCTTTTTTTTTTACTGCGGACCATATCGCTCTGCCATTTTGAATTTTGAATTTTAAATTTTAAATTTTCCTCTCTTATTTTCATTTTGATTTTTCTAAAAGCAATATACTCAAGTGTTCTATAGTGTTTTTAGTCATTTTTTATGTATTATTAATTGCTTTTAATTGATTCGTTGATTTGCTCACTAGGTGATTGAGGCAATTCGATGCATATCGATGGACATAAGCAGGACAAAAAGAATTACACTGACGGCTAGTGATTTTCAAAAGATGCATAATTTAATATTCCTTAAGGTTTACAAATCCAATAAGGAAAAGTCTTCAAAGTTGAATATTTGTGAAGATCTGAATTATCTACCTGAAGAATTGAGGTTTTTCCATTGGGAAGAATATCCTCTACCGTATGTGCCATTAAGCTTTTGTGCAGAAAATCTTATTCATCTTAAAATGCCTCATAGCCATCTTCGGCAACTTTGGGAAGGCACTCCGGTATGTATTATTTTTCTTACATCCAAAGACAATTTCTTTTCTTTTTCTTTTTTTTTTGGTGATTCTGAGCACCTCTTTGAACTTTAAAGGTATCTCACGCACCAAACATTGAACAAATGATTCAGCCTTAAATAGTAATAGTTAAATGGTAGTTGTAAACAAGCCACAGAATGTAGGGACTTTTATCACCAACAACCAATTTTGAAGCCTTCTGCACTTTCTGGTGCCTTAGATCCAGTTTATCTTCTAAATGCGTTGATTTATTATCTTGTATAATCTCTCTTTTTCTTTGTTGTGAGATAAATTCATGTTTATATTGTTTATTTATCTAATTTATTTAACACTTCTTTTTTCAGTATTTTCCAAATTTGCAGTCAATTGATTTGAGCTTTTCAAAATATCTCATTAGACTCCCAGATCTCTCTCAGTTCCCAAATATTGAAGATATATATCTTCTTGGTTGTGTAAATTTGGCTCAAATTCAATCTTCAACTATTATGCACAAATTTAACCTTTTATATCTAGAGCATTGTGAAGGGGCAAGGCATATAAACATTGGTGGCACTATTAAAGAGAGAAGTTCAGGGTTAGCAATTGTTTACAATTATTTGGATCTTAAGAAATTCTCATTGAATAAAGTAACAATGAAGGTCTTTGTGTCTGAGGACGACAATATTATCTCAGGCTATCAAATGAAACATGCGACCCTGCCATCAATCAATATTGAGGATGCAAACTTAAAATTGGGGATACAAAGTTTGGCATCTTTACTTCCATTTGTTAGTAAAGTTTGTTGGACAGATTCAATTGAGTTTGGGAATTTCAACCAACATTTTGACTATGATCATGATTATCATGCCTCATTCTTTGATTTTAATGTCGCGGTACAAGTGAAACGAAGAGTGGAAAGTGGGGTGGTTGGGCCATTGAGAAGAGAAGGGGTTAACATTCATGTTGAAGAGAATGAAGAGGGGACGACATCGCAACTTGAAGATCAAGAAGCAGAAGAGGAGCTAATGGGACAAGTATTGGAATGTTGTAATAGTAATACATTACCAATATCAGCTCCCTACAACATCACTCGTTGGTCATTGTTGACGCAAGTGAGATTAAAGGAGAGTGATATTATTGGGAATAATGCAGGTGGAAGCATTCCTCACGTTTCGTTTTTGAAATCAGTTTCCCAATCTCATTATTGCGAAAGGCAGCTTCAACTCCTACATCTAAAACTCCCTTTGCGTGTTCCACTTCCAGCAGGAGATGGGTGTCCCCGTCATTGTAAAGTCTTTCATTTTTCAGAATGGATTTTACTTTCGAAGGGATTATTGGCTATAACCCTCCATAAAAATGAGTATGATAATGATGTTAGAAGTTTCATTAAATTTCCGTGACATTTAATTATTTGTTTTACAATAAAAAAAAATTATAATCTTGCTATTACATTGAAACTATATATATCATCAATATATAAAATTAAAATATATAGAAGATGCATTATTCACAAGCAATGAATCGTATAACTCCTCTTTGGCTTTGTATAACTATTTTTGTTAATTTTTTAAAATGTTTCTCCACACATTTTATTAGACTTCATGTAATTCTATTTTTATTATTTGAATTTTTCTCAACATAAGAAAAATGGGTATAATATTAAAGAAACTTATACATTAATTTCATGTTGGATTTCTAGTAATTTAATTAGATCGATCCCATGCATCCACAGAATTGCTTACAAGTTATAAATTGTATAAATTTTTATAGAACTTATTGATGTTGATAATTATGTATGGAACATATATATATATAATTTATTTATATAAAATAATGTCAAAATAACCCAATTTTGTCTAATATAGGGGGTTTAATAGAAAGTTAAACTTAAAAGTTAGTAACAATGGATTCAATAGACTCTTTCACATTTATAAGACATTTGTGATTTGGATTGGGCGCGAGTCTAGAACTCCATATATAAATTAATTACTTTAGTCATTTTTTTTAGCTAGCTACTTGAAATTTGTACAATTTTCAAGGATATGCCTCTTTTTTGGTTGTTTGTTTTGAGTATATTTTTCATATCAATCTGTTGATGCAAGGAAAATCTAATGATATGTAAAATTGTAAAAAGCATAAAAAATCCAACCGAAGGAGGCACATCGACAATATTAAAAAATGACACACAACAATCATAAGAACCAAATCAAGCTTCAACCTGATACTAATTGAATTTCATTTTTCAGGATAACTATGTGTTTCTTTAGATTCTTCGTGTAAAAGGCTATAGTAGTTAATTTCTTTGAAACACAAAAGACTTTCTTTAAATTCTTTATGTAAAGAATAGAAGTTAATTTGTTTGGAACACAAAAGACAAATTCCTTTTATAATCAAAATAATACTTGTGATACCTTACTTCTAGACAACCCGACTTGACCAAAGACCTTCAAAAAAAACCAATCAAACACAATCCAGACATCTCAAAACATCAAAACAGCGAAAAAACACCTGAAAGGTACTTGAACAGGATGAGACAGCAGCCTGCTACAGTGGCGCCGCGGCTCCAACCCTTCACATTCACTGACGCCCATTGACTTGCTGGCGCCGCGGTCCTAGCATCAGAACTTGTATAAGCAAATTGCTAATTTGCTGAGCCAACTTCCGACGCGCATAACTTCATGCTCCAATCTCCGATTGACCTGATTCTAACTCCTACAGGTCACTCTCATCATTATCTAACCACGGACACCAATTTCACTAGAATCCAACTCCACTTGGAGATTCTGGACGTCCAACATCGTTTTAGTCACTTTTTGACCAAAATTCACAACTTATCATCTCCAATTACCACCAAAGGCAAATAGACATCCAGAGACCCTTCACACAGGTCATATTTAGCTAAACCAACATGTCCAAGGAGGTTTTACCCTGAAAAAACCTTTCCTTTGAGAGTTGACCCCCTTGAACCCCAAAACCACATAATGGGCTATGTGCCCAAAACTCACATACATGGCCCAAAACCACCTTTGGGCTCGCATTCAACTATTCTAGCATACAAATACCTACTCATACATTAAAGACCCATACCGAGGTTCACTATCAACATCACACATCATTACATCGCATACATCTCTATACTCCTAGGACACTCATCCAAGCAACCAAACTATATCAACTTACTTAGCACATAATTACATAAACTAAATTACAACCACTAACTAAACATGGAATTCCCGAGGACGGAAAAACCGCTAACTCCTTGATCCTTTCCAAACTAGCACCAGAGTCTTAACCTGAAAAGTTAGACATGGAGGGGAGGGGTGTGAGATAATGTCTCAGTAACCGGGGTCGACCACACACACACACAAATATATCTCATACAATCAATGAATGCAATATGAAATGAATGCAATGCATGTCTCCCTCGCAGGGATCTCATCTTTATCCTCCCTAACGTATATATATTCCATCCTTATCCTCCCTAATATATATATATTCCATCCTTATTCTCCCTAACGTATATATTCCATCCTTACCCTCGCTAACATATATAATCCATCTTTATCCTCCTTAACATATATAATCAATCCTTATCCCCCCTAACATATATATATATATATATATCATCATATCTCATATCGTCACCACATCATCACCACCAAATCCGCCATATATCACAATCTCACAATGTCATGTGGTGATGCTCATGTGTCATCATATAGTAATCATCATCATCATCATGATCCCAATGTCATGCTATGCATCATGTCATATCATATCAATGTCATCATCACATATGTAATCATCATCATCATAATCATAATCATCATCTATCAGTGTGCATACCACGATATATATAAAAATAGTACACACAAACACATCAATATCGTAGTATGAAAGAAACATGTATATCTACACAAATATACGTATTATCATACAATATAAACAATATAGTACAAACAAACACCCGGTTACCTCAAGTTGTCAGCACCACGCACATAGGGGTTTAGGCAAGCTTCCAGAGCACCCCAATTATGAACTATAAGCTCCGATTAGCCAATCTACCATTACAACAATCTAATACTTTTAATTAACATAATTCCCATAACACTACAATTCAAAATCTAGCCGTCCAAGCTTATCCTGAAGTTCTAACAACATACACACATACCAATAAACCTTAAGCAACCATTCAAACACACACCAACACATACCATTTCGGATTTCCACTTCTTTTCCCAAATTTCAACATAGGTTTAACTCAAACCCATCATAATCCAACCAAAACTCAAACCCAAGCTTCAATAACACAAAATCACACTCTGATAATCCCTTTATGCACCATTTAATTAGTGGAAATCAACAAAAAATGGACTCCCACACAAACCCCCAAAAATCAACTCAAAATCGAAGAGAAAAATAAAGAGAAAGAGAGTAGATCCACTTACCAACTAAGAATCATGCTTCTATGGTCCAAAAAAATCCCCTCAGGTCGGATTTTGCATGCCCTAGCAGAGTTTCTTGTTGCTTCTTCGCCACTCCCTCCATTTCTTTCTTTTTCTTTTCATCCGAAATGATTCTGATTTAAACCAGTTTCTTGACTCTCGTCACGGCTCCAGATAAGTCCGCCGCAGCACCACCAGTTTTAGCCGGAAAATGCCATTAGAATTGGCTCTCACCGCGGCGTGGAGCTCATTTCTTCTCCACTTGAACCTTCCTTCTTCCTGTTTCTTTCGGTCCTACACACAATGTCAAATACAAGCGTCATGAGGGGTGTTACAATACTATTATCACCCAAATTAATCAATGTATCAATGTCAATATATATAACCCCATTTGTTATTATAAGCCATTTTTAACTATTTCAAACACATTAATGAGAACTTATGATTTTTTTTGCCACCTAACTTTTAATAATTTTTTGTTGTTGAGTCTTGTGAATCTACCCTCCCACGCGCTTTCTTTATAGTTTATTTTCTATGCCACCTAAATAAACATACTTAACTTTGTTTCTCAAGTCATAAAGGTTAATACTTCATAATGGCATTGGTTTTGGGTGAAATTTACACTTTCTTTAACATTAATTACCTAAGCCCCATCATCATTCTCTCCTACAAATGTAAATTTGAATTTTTGTCTTTTTCCTCAAGGAGGCCATTATATTATCTGTGAATTCATGGGTCTTGACTCTATTTCGTTTCTCTTGGGGTCTCAAAAGTGAAGAATCATGAGGTGATGACACTGATCGATGTGTGGGCATTGACATGATTTGTCAAATTGGATCTTCGCATTCATGCATTTGGAGAAGCAGTGGCACAGAAGGATGCTCACCTCGCTATTCCACTTATTAACTAGAAAAATTCTCCGTATAAATACAAAATAGATATCTAAATTTGGAAAAAACACTTATTTATTTATTTTTTTTTAAAAGCATCATCATGTTAAGGAAAAAAGGATTGCAATTTGATGCATTTCTGAAAATAAAAATACCACATGCTTTTTTTATTTTGCAATTTTAACCATTCCTTAGAAAATGATTATACAATAATCTCAAGTGGCAATCGTCTTCTTTTATATGCACTCTTCATTTTCTTGTCATAGTATGTTTCATATATATATGTACACACACTCAACTTATATATTGATATGTGAAATTTTTATTTTGAATATTTTTTAACAATATAATTTAACTAAATTAAGAAAATGAAAATTTTATGCCTCAAAATATTAATAAAAGAAGGGCAACACCCTAAGTTTCTCCTTGAGAAAAAGTATTTGTTTAGATTACTAGAAAATAAATAATAAATCAACAGTGATAAATAATTTTATCTTTAATATGTTACATTTATGCTATATTGGGTACATGAAAAATTAATTTAAGGAAAGGGAAAAGGAGAAGAAAAATATAAAAATTATGTTTGGTATATGACAAAATGACTTTGATAGAAAAAGAGCTTTCTATGTTCATGAGGCATCTGGTTTCAGCGCTAATCAGCAATAAGCAACGCGTGCATATCATGTGATGAGATCTGAGCTGTTCAAATCTAATTTGAATGATTCAGATTTACAATTTTTTATTTTAATCTTTTACATAATAACATTATTTTTAAAAAATGACAATTATAAAATTATCTTTATATTAAATTTTATATCTAATAAAATAAAAATATATTTAAAATATAATAATAAAATTAAATTAAATATGGGCCATCTAGATTAATATGCAATGAGGAACTGAACCCAAATTCTTTCATGGGAGAGAGCCATTCTCATTATCTTGAACCAAACCGACGCATAATATATTGATGTACTATTGATTAGACTTGTCAACTCACAGAATTCTCAAGTTAACCCATGCAGAATAAAACCATGTGAATTGATGAACTTCAGTCCTCAAGAGTAGGAAGAAAGAAAGAAGAATGAGGAAGACTAGTAGCATAAGAAAGTTCTCTCTGTTTAGTTTTAAAACATAAATTTTTATGGTGATACTGTTGCTATTGAACTAAAGGTTCGTTTAAAGCACTAGTCTACCAGATTACTTCTAAATTTGCATCATTTTTCAAAATTATCCATTTATATTATTGTATAAATTCAATATACATTCATATTATACCAAATGGAAGCTAACACTGAAATATAGCCTACTAAATTTTTGGGCAACTATATGAATTTATACAAGAACCTAAAGAATGAGCACTTACATCAATATAGAAATTGTTACTAGTACAATATTTCTTTAATTAAACAATTTCTAGACCAACTTTTCTTCCGTTATTTTTCCTTATTCACACTCCTGCTCTTGGGAAAGCTTGTTCCTAGCATTTTGGAATCTTATGGGTGAGATTAACATATATCATTCAACATAGAAATTTTTGTAATAACATGAACGTAGTACAAGTCATTATCTTAGACCTTTAACTTTCTTTAATCTTTGCTTTAATCTCTATCCCTTGCCTATCTTTGCATTGAATCATTTCATTCATTCCTCTTTAAGCTTTCCCTTCCATCTTTTTCCTTCTCTTCTCTTTTCTTCTTTCTTTTTCTCTCTCTCTCTCTTCCTCTCTTGCTCACATTGAATTGGTAAGGAATTGAGGGAGTTGGTGTGCCTTTTATAGGCTCCCACAACTTGGCTTGCAAGTTGTCCAACTTGCTTCCCAAGTTAGGCTACTTCCTCTCCAAGTAGCTTCTTCTCCTTGTCCAAACTCCTTAATTATGATATTATATTTTAGACCATTTTATGACATCATAATTATGACATCATCAGGTCTAATTATGACATCATAAAATGGCACATTAAAATTTCATTTTTTTCCCTTACATTTTTTGTCAAGAGAGAAATTAGATAGAGACACATTTTTTTTTTCTTAAAACATCCTTTAGACACATTGAGAGAGAATTTAGTGAAAAAAATTTCCTTTTTTAAAAGTATCAAGAAAACTTAATTAAGGACCTAATCATTTATTTGCCTTATTACATCCCTATACATAATAATTGGGATGTTACAGAATTGACTTGTTATTCGCTATAAAAGTCATCATTATTTTATTTATTTTTTATGAAGTTAGGTAAATAATTTTTATTTATTTTCATTTCAATTACCAAATTGTATTTGTTCTTTCTTTCACTTTTTTTTTTGGGTCACCATTAATTCTTTCACAGTAATAATTTCCATCTCCTATAAAGCACCAACATTTTAAATACAATTTGTGATTTGTATTTGCGTAAATACGTACCTATTCATATTGTTTGCACCCATTTGTATCGCTTTAAATTATGAAAAAAATATTAAATGACCATTTTATATTTTTAAAATGAGGAAAAAAAAAGATTTTCATGAATGTTTGTAATGTAAAATGATGATGTTTCTGCATTTTCTTTGCCAAAGGATCAGATTTTTTTTGTTAAGAAGAAACAAAAATTTATTTACAAGGACTCTAAATTTCTTGTGGTCAATGATATATAGACTCTCATTGAACATCCATTTATGTGTTAATTATTACATTTTAGTCAATTAATAGTAGAGTAAATATTAAACTAGATATATGAAAGCAATATACAGTAGAACATCCATACATCATGAGAGGAATTAGGCTAGATTCTTCTTTTTTTGGGTGAGAAAACAAAATCAGGCTAGGTTTTTTTAGGACTTTTTTTTTGTGCAGGGACAAAAAGAAAGTCGTGAAAACTTTGGCCCTAAACTTTTTTAAAATAATAATAATAATTTTAAAAATTAAAATTAAAATTGTTAAAAAATAAAATTCATCACCGACATCTTCTAAAATTATCATTTATATTTCTTAAAGTAATAATTTTATCTTCTAGAATATTTGTGACATCCGAGCGCTGATGAAGATGGGGAGTGATCACCAATGCAAGAAAAAGGGGCATGAGATAAAGTGATGAGGCACAAACAAGGAGCGGCTCTTGGCAGCTTTCTAAGCGGGAGGGTCATATGAATGAATAGAATGCATACAGGAACAAGAGGGATCCAGAGACTGTATAGATATGTGACTATACAGTTAAGGATAGTTTAAAGGAATTGATAGGTACTACTTATACCAAGAAGGTGCACCTACCTTTTCGGTAGCTTATCCCTAAAAACTCCTCAGTTAAGCGTGCTTGACCTGGAACAATTCTAGGATGGGTGATCTCCTGGGAATGAAGTGTGTGAGGGAGGACAAAGCACACCGAAATGGCTTGTGTTGGTTTGTGGGGACAGTCTTCAATCTCAAAGAAGCGGCCAGACGTTACAGTTGGTATCCGAGCCCGGTTTCTCTCCATACAATATGGTTCGAGGACGAACCCAGTGCAAGAAAAAGGGGTGTGAGATAAAGTGATGAGGCATGGACAAGGAATGGCTCCTGACAGGCTTCTAAGCGGGAGAGGCATATGAATGAATCGAATGCATATCAGAACGAGAGGGATCCAAAGACTGTATAGGTATGGGACTATACGATTAAGGATAACTTAAAAGAATTGATAGGTACTACATATACCAATAAGGTGCATCTACCTTCTCGATAGTCTATCCCTTAAGAACTCCTTAGTTAAACGTGCTTGACTTGGAGTAGGATGGGTGACCTCCTGGGAAGAAGGTGTGTGAGTGAGGATAAAGTACACCGAAAGGGCTTGTGTTAGTTTGTGGGGGCAATCGTCAATTCCAAAAAAGCGGTCAGACATTACAATATTCTTAAGTTATAATTTTGGACAACATGAATAGTAATTTGTTGGCAAATTTAAAAAGTAGCAATAATAATTTTAGCACTTAAAAATTTTAATTTTTAAGTTTTTCTATTTTTAATATTATTTTTATGAACGTTGGATTTTCAAAAGCAATATTTCCTATAGCCACGCGGAAGCAACCCGGCAACACTACTGACCCACTAGTCTCAAAGAAAGCTAAACACACTATTAAAGTAACCTTGATACGTGATTTTCATAAACTAAAATATCATGTGAGATTGCCTTATTAATTAGAGTTGGCAAAAATCAAATTTTTGTGTAAATTATAAATACTATAAATATAAATTAAGACTTAAATTTGTTTTTTCTGCTGGTGGTCTGTTTTATTTTCTGTTGGCTTGCTGTTGTTCTTTGTACGTTTTTTCACTTTTGTAGTTGAGTTTTGCTTATTATCAATGGAAAAATGCATTACTGGTTGCCAAAATTGTTTTATATAAATAAATTAGCTAAATCATATGTAAAGCTTGGTTTTTTTTAGCATCTTTAGTGTTCCGAGCAAACAAATAGATAATCTTAAACGTCAGTCTTGGCCTTTAGCTTAAATGAAACATTGTTATACATGGCATACAAGCAAGTTGGAAGGTTAAAGTTTGCCTCTTTATATATGATTTACAAAGGTTAGCTCTTAAGTGATTGCCATATTATGATGCAAACTTTATGTAGCCCGTAGGTGTTTTGTGTTTACATGTGAAGTTCTGGTAGTTTCGTGCCTATTAAATTACATTATTAGATTAAAAAATGGATTGGCAATTGATATGGTTGTTTTGTCCATATTGTGCCTGTCAGATTCACGGTCTTGTTTTACACAAAATGGTTGGTTGTCTAAAAGGCAAAAAGGACCAATTTCTCATTTCAACAATTCCGAGCAAGAAGACCAGTTTCTCTTGAAAAAAAACAAGCTTCTCATTCCACATTCATGAATGTCCCTTTTTCAATTAAAGAGACAAGTGTAAAGTTTGTGTGTGTCCAAAAAACAAAAGTGACACTGAACTGTGGAATTGCCAAATGACAGGTATTAAATTTCAGAGTGGGAATTGCTTCATTTTAATTTCATGTTTGAAGTTACATGTATATATAATACTCACATATCTACACAAGTTACAATAATATCCTAAATATTTTGATTTGGTATATCACAACTAATCGAATCATAACTAATCCTATCATGTGTGGATTTCAGTACAATAGAAAAATAATAACACAAAAAAATTCTAATAACTACACTTGTCAACACTCCCCCTCATGTTGTGTGTGGTGTACAAACATGCCCAACTTGCTCATGTTTTTTTTAATGCCTTTACGGATACCCCTTTGGTAAGGATATCTGCGAGCTGCTTCTTTGACTTCAAGTATAGGAATTTAATGATCCCTTTGTCTAGGTTATCTCTTACTAAGTGTCTATCAACTTCAATATGCTGCGTCCTATTATGTTGCACAGGATCCTTTGCGATCTCGATAGCGGCTGTGTTGTCACAATGAAGATTCATGGCCTCTTTATGTTCATGTCCCAATTCTGTTAAAATAGTTTTGACCCATAGTAGCTCACACATTCCATTAGCCATTCCTCTATATTTTGCTTTAGCACTTGACCTCGACACAATTTTTAGAGCATGCTTTTCCAAGAAACCAGGTTGCCACCTACAAACACAAGGTACCCTGATGTAGATTTTCGAGTTGTTTGATTTTTGGCCCAATCTGAGATCGAGTAACCTTCTATCTGCAAATTTCCATTTTTTGAGAATAGTATCCCCATGCTTGGACTTCCCTTCAAATATCTTAGTATGCATATCACAACCCTTCTGTGTTCTTTGCTAGGATTATAAGTGAACCTACTCACTACTCCCACTGCATACGCTATATCGGGCCTTGTATGCATGAAGTAAATGAGTCTTCTGACAAGCCATTGATACTGTCTCTTATCAATGGGTACTTGGTCAGTACATATTGCCAACTGGTGGTTCATTTCAATAGGTGTCTTTTCTAGTTTGCACCCAAGCATGCTAGTTTCTGTAAGCAAGTCTAGAATATATTTATTCTATGATAATAAAATGTCGTCTTTCATTCGAGTCACTTTTACACCAAGGAAGTACTAATGTTCTCCAAGGTCCTTCATCTCGAAGGTGGACGTCAAGTGTCTCTTTAGGGCTTCTATTTCTTCTAAGTCATCTCCAGTGAGTATCATGTCATCCACATATACGAGTAGTACTGCAACTTTTCCATTCGAGTGTTTGATAAATAATGTATGGTCTGAATTGCTTTGTTTGTAACCAAAGTCTCGCTTTGTAGTTCTAAGCTTTTCAAACCATTTTCGTGGTGGCTGTTTCAATCCGTATAATGATTTTCATAACTTACAGACTTGTCCTTGATTCAAGGACTTCAAATTTACTCTAGGAGATAGTTCCATGTAAACTTCATCAACTAAATCTCCATTTAGAAATGCATTTTTCACATCAAGTTGCTGTAAGGGCCATTCTCTATTGGCAGCAATTGAGAGGATAATTCTTACCGTATTCATCTTCGCTACTGGTTAAAAGTTGCATCATAATCGATTCCATACTTCTGATTATCCTTTGGCAACAAGACGAGCTTTGTATCTATCTAGACTTCCATCAGCTTTCAATTTTAGGGTGAAGACCCATTTGCTTACTCGACTCTTCACTTCGATTCCAAATTTTGTGTTAAGCTTTATTCTCAATTATCACCTTGTTTACTTGACTCTTCACTTCGCTTAACAAGTTCCGAATATCTAAGACATAAAGCTTGCCTCGCCTAACACCATAGCCAAGTATCTTCCGAGATAGAATGTCCTAAAATACACAATAAGTAGGCCAAAACGTCACCGTACAAGACAAGGCAGAAGTAATCTGACTAACTAACACCTCTATTTGTAGTAATGACATAAGGGTGCGTATGAGGTTGAATATTGCTCAGATTGGTTGATTTATTTGTCATATGATTCATAGCTCCTGTATCAATAATTCAAGAATCATTTGACACTACAAGAATGTTTTTAACAAACTCACCTTGATGTACAGTGTAACGTCCGGCCGCTTCTTTGGGATTGACTACTGTCCCCATAAACCAATACAAACCCTTTCGGTGTACTTTATCTTCACTTACACACATCCTTCCCAGGAGGTCACCCATCCCAGAATTGCTCCAGATTAAGCATGCTTAACTAAGAAGTTCTTAAGGGATAGACTAACGAAAAGGTAGGTGCACTTTGTTGGTATAGGTAGTACTTATCAATTCCTTTAAGCTATCCTTAATCGTATAGTCCCATACCTATACAGTCTCTAGATCCCTCTTATTCCGATATACATTCGATTCATTCTTATGCCCCTCCCGCTTAGAAACCTGTCAGGAGCCGCTCCTTGTCTATGCCTCATCACTTTTATCTTACATCCCCTTTCTTGCACCGGCGATCACTCCCTACTCTCATCAGCACCCAGATGTCACATGCCCACCAGCTTCCACTTGGTTCGTCCTTGAACCATACCGTACTAAGAGAGACCAGGCTCTGATACCGAAAATTGTCAGACTACGACATGCTGCCCATAACCACCCACGCGTGGAGACAATAGGTACCTCAGAAGCTCATTTTACTCCCAGCCTCTCGACTGGGGAAACCATAACGATGGCAAGCCAATATGGCCATGTCAGGGTATGACCTAATGCTTTGCCACTATCTGTCCTCACATAAGAGCTAATGCTTCGCCACTATCCGTCCTCACACTATGAGAACCCTTATCCCTCTTGTTAATGAGCTCTGATACCAACTATAATGTCCAGTCGCTTCTTTGAGATTGACGACTATCCCCACAAACCAACACAAACCCTTTCGGTGTGCTTTATCCTCACTCACACACCTTCTTCCTAGGAGGTCACCCATCCCAAAATTGCTCTAGATCAAGCACGCTTAACTGAGGGGTTCTTAAGGGATAGGCTACCAAAAATGTTGGTGCACCTTATTGGTATAAATAGTACTTATCAATTCCTTTAAACTATCCTTAACTGTATAGTCCCATACCTATATAGTCTCTGGATCCCTCTCATTCCGGCATGCATTCAATTCATTAATATGTCCCTCCCGCTTAGAAGCCTGCCATAAGCTGCTTCTTATCCATGCTTTATCACTTTTATCTCACACCTCCTTTCTTGTACCGACGATCACTCCCCACCTTAGTTTCCTCAATTGAAATGTTCAGTGCCTTCATGGGAATCTTTCTTCTAGGCTTCTTCGAGAAATCCCATCATTCAAGATAGCCAATTATTTCATAACACTTTCATTTTGAATGTCCAATTTCACTGCAATGAGAACAAATGAAAGAGTCAGACTTACATGGTTTTCGTGATACATTTGAGTTTTGTTGGCCGTGCTTGGTTATCAAGACAGTGCTTTCCACTGGGGTTCGAGTACTGTTCATTACTTGCCTTTGTTGATGTTCTTTTCATATGTATCAATATGTTCTCTCCAAGTTAAGTTTCTGATCTCATCAAAGCATCTCATTATGGACTTGCTCAAATTCCAAGTTCAATTCGCTGAGAAAGATGTGGACACAAAGATGGGTCATAATAGAATGCATCTGCACTACATCTTTGACAGAGTGCATCTGGCTTTTGGTACGATGATTAATTTCTTGGAAAATGGCTATAAGTTCATTGTAGTATACATCTCTATGTCAAATGAAACTATTAAGTAACGATCATATTCATCTCTCATACCAGTGTTTAACCCTAACCAGTGCATAGCTCTATTAGCAAAGGTAGCTTTGGATTTCAACCTAATGCTTTGAAAGATAAGTGAACAACCTAATAGGCTGGTCAAACAAAGCTAGAAATATCTCATATTGAACATCATCATTCTGAGGCAAAAAAAAGTATCAGCATTCATGATATCCAAAAAAAGAAAAAAGAACAATATATCTGCATTTATCATTCTAGATAACATCTCTACACAGCATCAAGGAATATAGGTATAGAATAATCTAAACTACTATGCTAAGTGCAATCGATCATCTCTGATAACAAGATGACCATGTTGTTCATATTTTTCTTTTTTGGTTACAAAATTAAAATTGCATCACTGGGGAAGAAGAAGGGGATTCTGTTCACTGGAGTACTGGAGCTAGTCTGCAATGAAAGCTGGAATTGCTATGAGACATTTCCACCATCTGCACACACATGTGCATTAGATAATGGACTCAATTGGTATTCTTTTGAGAATATTCATCAAAATGTCATTGGGAAGAAATGCCGTGCCCCCTTCATTTGCTATCCTTATCACCATCACGTTGTTTGCTGTTGAAGACTCTGGTATTTTAAATTGGTAAGTGAAAAATATCAAAATTAATTAAGCATTGATCAAAAGAATATAGATAATTGATGGTCTTGAAAGGATTTGCTACAGATAATTGATGAAAGCAAGTTGTGCTAGGAATTGATCAACATTCAACAATAAAGACAAACTATGGGTTCAGCTTTTTTCTGGCACAAATATGGCTATGGAGGAAATGAGATACCAGATGTTAAGCCTAAACAGCAAATGTCTGAAGCATGGAAAGGCATAAATAGAGTATGGGATCAGTTCGACTAGGAACCGGCCGTGTCTCCGGTCTAGGCAGGTGGGAGAATCGGATATATATTGAATCAGCACTAAACCAGATAAACCACCCTTGAACTGGTTAAACTAGGACGGTTCACGGCTAAAGCTGTTCAAGTTTTTTCCCTTTTTAAAGATGAAGTAGCCCACTAGAACCCAAAAAATTAAAGAAGAAGAAGAAGATGATGATTACATAAACAAATGCAGATGTAGATGTAGAGAAGAAGAAAAACATGAATTAAGCTGGTGTCTTACTTGCTAAGTAGAAAAAAAATGACCATTGGCTAAGACAGAGCTTGATTGTCGGAAAAGATTTGTCTTTTGAATGATGGGAAAAAGGAAGGAAAACGAAGAAGAAAGAGAAGTTGGAAAAAGCATTGGATCCAATGGGTGTATGATAACGTCTGACTAAATGAGAAGTGACTTTTTCCTTCTTACGCTGAGTGTTTCTTGTGCGGCGTGCTTTGATTCTTCCCAAGACTTCTTTTAAAACGTTGAGTATCAATTTGAAATAATATCTCTCCCTCTTTCTTGACCATGGTGATTTATTATAATTTCTACATATAAAAAATGCAATTATTCAAATATTTTATTATATATTGATATTATTTTTTTAAATAAATACAATATTTATTAGTAATTACTTAAGATGATTAACTGAAAATTTAATTGTTGGTCACATTTATTTTACTTTCATATAGAATCATTTATATAAATATATTAATTTAATTTACTATCTCTAGGTTTAAATATAACGTATAAATAATTATTTTATCATTATTAAGCAAAGCAGATAAAAGAAGTTAATTATCTTAAATTTGTTACAAATTTAAAATATTTCTACAAATGCCCCCAATTTAATATTTAAATTTTTACTCTAAATTTAATAATACTTAATTAGTACTTCTATCTTAACTAATTATTGTTAATAAAAGTAAAAAAAAAAGGCTATTTAATAAAGGATATAACTAAAATAAATTATTTAATGCGCTGTATATAGATTATTTGTATTTTATAATTTAGATCAAAATAACCCTTTTAAAATTCTCTTATATTCAAAATTAAAGGAAGTGAAACGATTCAATTAACGATTCAACTACGGTCAAACCATTAAACATTGAATTAGTATTTTTATCGGCTCAATTACCGATTTTGATTTTCAAAAAATTGATTTAAAAAAGGTTTATGTAAAGTCATAAGTAATGGCTTGAATACTAAAGTTTGGATTGATAAATGAAGCCCTAAGTAAAAACCATTGCTACATTATCTGAAAACAGGTCTAACTCCTATTAATGGTGAAAATACAGCTACAAATTAGACAATCCCTCTGGGAGAGTGAGATATATATTACCGAAAAATAACCCCTTTCATTCATAAGAAGAGAGAGAAAGAGAAAGAAATCTAAAGTAGTTTTGGAAAGATATTGTGATTTTTAAAAAAATTAAGTCAGTTAACTAATTTTAACTTTCATTCTTAATATGTGTGATTCAATTAAAAGAGTCATATATTAAGAATTAAAAAGAGTATTTGTTTATAACAACAAGATATACCCAACCGGTAGTTGAAAACTAATTCCTTTAAGGTATAAATATCATTAAAATGGAACTCTACACACAGTTGAAAATTTATAATATATTATTTTTGAAAATAATCTTTATTTTACAATTTTACCAAACATATTTTATGTGTATTACACATAATCCTTTTTTCACCAAAAATATTACACATAATATGAGTTGAGCCATGCTTATGAATATTATTGTTTGTCATGAATTTTATCATGCATAGTGATGTTGATATATTGATGATGTATTAATTTGTATTTTGTTTATACAAAGTTGTTATAAATATATTAAAAAATTGAAATTGATTACACTAATTAATTGAAAGTAAAAATAATAGCATATTATACGTTAACTATACTGGTGCAGTGGGAATCACAATTCGGTGGTTTCCCTAAGACTTTGTTTGGAATAGAGAGAAAATACGGGGAAAAAAATACTAGGAGGAAAAATAAGAAGGAATCTAAATAAGGAGATGTCTAGATTTTTTCTTATTTTCTCTTCAAATTTTCCTCTCCCCAATGTTTTCCCTTCATCCAAACAGAGAGTAAATGAAAGCACCCAATCAATATCGATCATTCCCTCAATCGACAAAGCAGTTTGATATGAAGGGTAGAAAATCAGAAGAAATTCCTTCAGCTCTCTCCTTTTACTGCAAAGGAACAAGACGTACTAAGAAAGAAAAAATAATTTCCCCCACCAATCTGACTGAAACACTTTTTGAATGAAGATGGGATTTTATCCAAGAGCAACAGCTACAACAAGGCAGCAGGGTGCCAAAAGCAAAGAACAAAGAATCACATGTAGCTTCATAGATGTTTCCTTTTGTCGTTGTTGCTGGTGATTCATTCTAATTTCAATGATTTTACCAAAATTTTGTAGTTTTTTTTTTTAAATTCTGCTTATTAAATATAATTTTTCTATTGACTTACATTCCTACTAGTCTCGAGGCCGAACTTATTCATGAAATTGTCAAAGATATTTTGAGCAAGCTGAAACGTAAAGTCATCATGTCATTTTGAAGGACTAGTTGGGATTGATCATCAAGTTGAGAAATTGTAGACCTCCTACGTGAGTTTCGCATTGTGGGAATATGGGGTATGGGTGGTATAGGTAAGACCACACTTGCTAAAGCTGCATTGGACAAGTTAAAAGAACAGTTTGAAGCTTTCTCCTTTATTAAAAATGTAAAGGAACAACTAGAAAGAATTGGATTGGAGGGGTTACAGGAAAAGTGTTTGAAAGAATTAGTAAGAGATGAAGACATTGACAACTACCACGTGAAATCCTCCTTTGTGAAAAGTAGGCTGCAACACAAAAAAATTCTTTTGGTGCTTGATGATGTGGACAATTCAATAATAGCTCAACAATTAACCGAAGTGTGTAATTGGTTTGGGGGAGGAAGTAGAATTATTATGACATCAAGAGACATGCGAGTGCTTAAGAATGCTTCTGCATCTGCAACATATCATGTTCAGAAATTAGATTTCTATCATTCCCTACGTCTCTTCAGTTTAAAAGCATTTAAGCAAAATGAATCATTTAGAAGTTACACGGAATTATCAAAATCAGCAGTGGATTACTGTCAAGGAAACCCATTAGCCATAATAGTGTTGGGTTGCTCTCTTTATGGTAGAGGAGAACAAGAGTGGGAAAGTGCTTTGGGAAGATTGAAACAAGCCTTACACAAGGACATTCTTAATGTGCTGAGAGTGAGTTTTGATGGACTTGATGATGAAGATATCAAGGAAGTGTTTCTTGACCCTGCATTTTTCTTGAGCGAAGGATGGGAGATTTCTATCATTCAGGGTTAGATCTTATTTCGGTTGATGATGAAAATGATAATGTTGAGATGCATGCTCTTCTAAAGGAAATGGGCCATGAAATTTCTAGAGAACAATTTAGATCTAACCCTGAAAACCCTGCTCAACTATGGAGGCACGATAATATTTATTGATTTTTCATCACTAACAAGGTAATAATTTTATTTTTTATTATTTTATTTTATTTTCTTTATGTTCTTAAATTTTTTATTTCCTACTGATATGTATTTGCCTAAAACACATGTTGTTTTATTCATTAAAATCATTGGTCAGTGTCAATATTTATACATGTTGAAGTTATTAAATTTTTTGTTTATATTTGAGATCTTTTTTTTTTTTTCCAATAGATTTCTCGTTAAAGAAAACCTTTCTTGATTTAAATGACAAAAATGGTTTGGAACAGAGCCTTTGCGATAGGGTGTTATTTATTCGTTTCTTAAACTTTGAAACACAAAATAAAACTAGTATGATATTCATATTATTCTAAAATATAATTTTAGTGCATAAACTATTTTCAATAAGTTAAAAAATTATCTACGCAAGGTTGGTTTTTCTTTTATTAATTGATATAATATAAGTGTGGGCATGTGTACAAAGCATACATGCACACGTTTATATGATAAAGAACTTAATATTAATATTACAAGAAGGGAGAATTATGATTTTTTTTAAAAGGAAACTATTAACCAACGTATTTATTATAAGATAATATGAATTGAAAGAATGTTTGAATAATGTGTACAATAGCACTACTCAATTAGTTTTTTTTTTCAAAACGAAATATATTTAATTGTTATGTAGTGTTTTGGCCACATATTACATAATAATAATTGTTTTTTTTTTCCATGATTTGCTTTCTAGGGGTCTAGGGTAATTCGGTGCCTTTCGCTGGACATAAGCAAGATAGAAAGGATTACGTTGCCGGCTAGTAGTTTTCAAGAGATGTGTAGTTTAAAATTCCTTAAATTGCACAGATCTGATCTGAGACAGCCTTCAAGAGTGAATATTATTGGAGATCTGAATATTCTTCCTGCAAAATTGAACTTCATCTATTGGGAAGGATATCCTCTACCATCTGTGCCATTACATTGTTGTGCAGAGAATCTTGTTCATCTTCAAATGCCTAATAGCAAACTCCGGCAACTTTGGGAAGGAAATCAGGTATATGTACTATATTTCCTATGTCAACTAATCAACAAACACCGTGCATGAAACCTTCTTTTATTTATTTTTTTAGTTATGTAATTTAGCTAACTAATATAGATATTAATTTCTTTTAATTTAGTTATAATCTCCCACTTTTCTTGCTGACAGAGAAATTCATGACTAATTTTTTTAGTTATCCAATTTAGCTAACACTGCTCCTTTTTTTTTCAGTGTTTTCCAAATTTACAATTGATTGATCTAAGTTACTCAATTATTCTTGGGAGACTGCCAGATCTCTCTCAGGCCCCAAATATTGAAAATATACGTCTGGATGGCTGTTTTAGGTTGGGTCGACTTCATTCTTCAACTTTCTTGGGCAAGTTGAACCACTTATTTCTTCTAATTTGCGCAAATCTAAGGCATATAAACATTGGTGGCCCTATCAGAGGGAGAAGTTCAGGGTTAGTGACTGTCCACAATTATTTGAGCCTTGACGCCCTTACGGTCCATAGATCGACATTGAAGCTCTTCGTATCTGATGATGGCAGTACTATCGATGGTGTTCAATTTAAACATGTGACGTCAGTGCCATTCAAAATACAAAGCAGCAGCAATAGGGCCGTTGCAATGGTGAAATTGGGGCTACAAAGTTTGGCGTCTCTGCTTCCCTTTGTTAGTAGACTTGATTGGTCACATAGTCCAGTTGAGTTCGGTAATTTCAACCAACATTTTTTCCAAGATGAATATTCCTTCCTTGGTGGTGACAAGAAAATCAACTTCAGAAAGAATGGAGTGACAGTGAAACGGAGAGTAGAAAGCGGCGTGGTTGGGCCGTTGGAAAGAGAAGTGGTTGATGAGAATGAGAATGAGAATGAGAATGGACGGAGGAGGACATTGGAAGTTGAAGAAGAAGAGTTAGAGGAGGAGGAGGAGTTAAGGGGGCATGTACTCGAATGTTACAGTAGTAGCAGCAGTAGTACATTAACAAGAGCTCCCATCCCCATCACTCGCTGGTCTTTGTTGACACTACTGAGACTAATGAAAAGTGACGTTATTGGAAATGCAGGTAGCAGCATTCCTCAAGTTTCAGTTTTGAAATTGGTTGCACAAGCTGATTCTTCTGTGCTGTTTAAACGTCCTGCCATTGATCTAGCACTCCCCTTCGACGTTCCAGCAAGAAGAGATTGGGCATCCTGGGATTTTAATCTCTCTTACAGTGCAGGCCTGATGGTAAATTTCAATTTTAATCTTTTCGCTTGTCGCTTTAGGAGTGTCGATACTCTAGACATTTGGTATGGTGCCTTCACAGCACGGTAATTTAGGACCTGTTTGATTCGTGTTTCTGAAACAGTTTTTTTGTTTTCAGAAACAGAAAACTCAGAAAATAAATCTGTTTTTCATAAACTGTTCTGGAAAACAGAAAAATAAAAAAACAGAAAACGCAGAATAATTTTAAGATGTTTTGTAGTTTCTGTTCTGGAAAACACAAGAAAAGGTGAAAAACATCCACCTCACTAATGGTAAAATTATAAATTTTGAATAACTCATCTATCATTCATTAGTTATGATTTTGAGAATAACTATTCAAACAGATTTTTTTGTTTTCTTGTTTTCAAAACTTATTCTTGAAAACAGTTTTACAAAACTGTTTTGAGAACAAGAAAACAGAAAACACTGTCAAACAGGCCCTTAGTCTTTTGATTTGGATGGATTTTAATTTAAAATTAGTGCATGTGCTATATTTATCTAGTCTAAGTAAAACATTGAAAAACTATTTCAGAAGGCCCAACCCATTAAATTGATCTTTGTAATTTTCTCCTTATTTCACTTCGCATAATTATAGTGTTTCCTAGTTTTTCTCTATTGACATAATATTTATCTATTAGCGGGCACCTTAGTCTCACATGGTTACTACCAAACAACTTCCTGCATCGTCGGAGATTTTAAACCTCACGATAACTCTAAATTGAAAAAATGTTTAATTTCATTAAAAGCCATTGGAAACTCTTTTTATTTAAGGAAGAACTTGGAAAAAAAATCAAACCTACTAATTTAGCCTCACACAGCCTTTACCAATCGATTTCTTGTTCCAGAGGAGATTCTAGACCTTACCACCTCTTCAGATTCATTAAAAGCCACTAAACCTCTTTTTTATTTTTTTTTAGTGGAAAAATTTTGAAAAAAAAATTGGGTCGGGTTTTGAGCTAAGCCAGGGGAGACAATTCAGTCTTACACGATTTCTATCGATTGACTCCCAGTACCAAAAGAGGTTATAAATCCCACACAGTAACTCTAAATTTGAAATACATAAAAATGGCAATAATCAACATATGGACGGCTTGTGCACATTATACAACATCTTGCTCAAAGCAATCACATAATCATAAAATGATGAAACAATAGATGCTCATTCCTTGAAGTCTCAGTTCCCATTCAAATCACCTTCAGACTGGCTCCTCCATCCACGCAATTCTTATGGTTCAGCAATAACACAATAAAATATAGGAAAGAAAACCTTTCATATGTGAACCATTCAAACAGGATGCTCAAGGTGGCAACAAGACCTACACTTAAGCACCAATCATATCATTAGTCCATAGTTTGCCATTTGGATTCACTCAGCTGGGCTAAAATTTTTGTCCTTTTATAATCAGACCAAACATATAAAGGAACAAGAATCCATCACTCAAGAACCACAACAAAATACCTGAATCCCTTTTCTTCCCATTGAATCAAGATACAACGTTACTGCTCAAGAGGATAACCATTAAAAGCCCAACAATGCTTGTCAAAATCGGGTCATGAACGATGGTGCAAAAACCCAAATCAGATTAAAATCCTATGCCCAAGAGAATACCCACACAGTAAATAAATAAACCTCTTTCAAACATTTGCTCAAACACTTGGTGGGTATAATTTGAGAGGACCACAAAAAGATGACAAATTTTGAACACCAAACGCAAGACCAAAAATAATACTAAGAAGCGTATAACATGATAGCAAGTAGTAGGCAATGAGCATAACAAGCATTGACTGAAGATTATTTTGCTCCCACTCAACCCAGACATATATCACTCAAAATAAGAAATACAACTCAAACACTGAGACTTTGTTTGGAATGAGGGGAAAATGGGGAGGAAAATACAATAGGTGTTTAGATTCCCTAAATTTTCCTCTCCCTCTCTTTTACCTTCGGAGGGTCAATCATCCACCAAATATGCATCAATCTCAAAACTTATCAAGGATGCAGCAAACAGGAAATAAAGGGAGGTTTGAAGTCATTACCTATGCGAATGTTCCCTTGAGGTTGATCTCGTGCCCTCCTTCTCAATCATCTGAACGCTTCCTCAAGCATCCTCTTTCATCGCTTCCTCCTCCAGATTACCTCTCCATGACTTTTCTCCTCCTTTTCTCTCCATCGCTTCCTCCTCTGTGTTTTCTCTCAGACCGTCGCCGCTCTCGGCCTTCTCTCCATCGTTTCTCAATCTCGTTCTCTCTTCTCTCCAATTGCTTTCAATCTCCTTGTCCCTCTCCACCGTGGCCTCCTTCCCTTTCTTTCTCTCCCTCTGACTCCTTTTATAACCGAGGAAAGCGTGGATCCGAAGCTCTCTCCGCGCGTTGATCTCTGTCTCATTGACAATTTAGAGGTTCAAGGAAACGTGATCGATGCCAGTTGACGGTGAAGCAATCGAAAATTTCCCTCCCTTTGTTTATCGGAAAATGGAACTCTAAAGAGATTAAATATTTGTCCTTTCTCATATGTCTGCTCCACTGCCGCGCCATTGCTTCAGTCCGCTGCTTCAATCTGTACCTAGTACGTGTCGTCGCTACTCTACTCTGCTTCCTGGTCTCCGCATCGATGCTCTGGTCTGGTCGCTTTGACGCTTCTCCCGCTAGGGCGACGTGAACAAAATGAGAGAATGAGTGCAACGCTGACTTGCCTATGCGTTTCACTCCCTCTCTTTCCTCCTTTTTCATTTTTCTTTTTTTTAAATGTCTTTTTTTTAAAGAAAATTTGAATTAAGATATTGAAGAGGTCTATCAAAACATAAGGGCAAATATCTTGCAAAATCCTTTTTTACTCTTTTTTTTTTTAATTTAAAGGACAAAAAATTTGTTCACTCTTTCTCAAGATTCAATTTTATATTTCTAATGTTTTTCTGCTTTTTCTCTGTTTTCCTTTTTTCCTGAAATATTTTGACTTTCTACTAGAAATAAATGTAAATTACTCAACTAAAGACTAAAAAGAAATTTATGTTATAATTTTTCTTTATTTTTTGTGTTTTAATTAAATGTGCCGGAACAAAATACACAGCTTACAACAATCTTTATCATCATTATCATTATTATGCAAAAAAAAATCTAAATCATGGAAAAAAATATTCTTGTTATCCTTGATGATGTTGATAATTTCATATATAACAACTGGAGATTTAACCCAATTGTGTAATTGGTTTGGAGAAAGAAATAGAATTATTATGACATCAAGAGACATTCAAGTGCTTAACAATGCTTCAACACCTACAACATATAATATTCGGAAACTAGATTTCTATCATTCCTTACGTCTCTTCATTTTAAAAGCATTTAAGCAAAATGAACCATTTAAAAGCTATTTGGATTTATCAAAGTGGGTAGTGATTTATTGTCAAGAAAACCCATTAGCCCTAGTTGTGTTGGGTTGCTTTCTTTCTAGCAGAACAAAGGAAGTGTGGGAAAGTGCAGCGGAAAAACTATAACACGCACCATACAATGACATTTTTAGTGCTCTCAAGCTGAGTTTTGATGGACTTAATGAAAATCAGAAAAATATATTTATTGAGGGAATCACGGAAGATTTCTTTGAGCTTTATTTGCAGATAGAATGTCTATGACTCTTCTTTATCTATTGAAATCAGTGTTCTCAAAGATAGATCTTTCATTTCAATTGATGAATTTGGTGATCTTGAAATGCATGATTTTGTAGTAGAAATGAGCCATGAAATTTCTAGATAACAATTGATCAATGATCCTGAAAAACCCATTCGACTATGGAGGCGCAAGGATATTTGTCATTTCTTCATCAATAGCAGGGTACTAATTCATCAATTTGTTCTTAATTTTGTTTTATTTTCTCTATATCGACTTTAATTTCGAATTTCCCTAGTGATATATATTTGTCTAAATCAAGTTTTTAACATTATATTCTCCTAGATTTTTTTATTATAAAAAGTAATATATAGATTTAATTGTCTGATGTTTTTAGTAATTTTTTATATAATAATAAAATACTTATTATAATAGCTTTTTTAATTTGCTGACCAGGGAAGTGAGACAATTCAATGCATATCTTTGGATATGTCCAAGACAAAAAAGATGCTATTGGCAGCTACTTCCTTTCAAAAGATGCATGAATAGTTGAAGTTTTTGAAATTTTATAAGTCTGATTTAAGAGAGCCTTCAAAGGTGTATATTTTTCAGGCTTGATAATCTTCCGGAAGAGCTAAGGTATTTCTTTTGGGAAGACTATCCTCTACCATCTGTACCATTGAGCTAATTATTCTTTTATATGTTCTTATAAATTATAAGAAAAAAAACTATTAACTGTTCAGGCCATAAAAAACTTTTAAATGTTCTTTTAAATTGTAAGAAATATAATGTACTAGCTGTTTAGGCCATTAAAAAATTTCATATGTTCTTTTTAAGAAAGTGAACTTCATAATAAAAGAGATTCGATAGTTGGAGAGAAACTTTTTTTTTTTAATAAGGAATGCTCCATTCAACCAAAAATACATGCAAGACGATAGATTCAAAGAATGTACAAAATCAAGGGACTAAACAAGAACAATTAGTGAATTGGAGGAATGACGGCGAGGGCATCCTGACTTTTAATGACGTGTTCAGTGACAACTAAGGCTGCTCTAACAAGGGCTTCAGTGTTGATGTTTTTTTCTCCGACAATCAAATCCACAAAAGACAATGATAAAGCATCCAACAAAAATATTGTATTACAACAACCAGAAATAGTACTATAATAAAAGAGAATATTGAAACCATAATTTCTTTCAATTTGAAGATAAAACAATTAATGAATGAAGATAGCAGAAACAAATTGGATTGATGATGCTAACAATTATACATAAATGTTGATGTTGTGTGACTTGCTTTTTTTTTTAAAAAAAAAAACTCTTTTGATGAAACAAAAATTCTTTTTTGATTAAATAAAAGAAGTTACGAAGAAGAAGATTAAATCTACAATTTAAAAAAAAAAAGAATAGAAAAGAAGTGAAGTTAAAAAAGCAAGGGAGAAAATCTTTTTTTTTTTTTTTAAAATGCCAAACTATGAGACTCTCTCTCAATATCATGCATGTAACACCCTACACTTACAAACCATAAATATATCCAAAAGACTTCGAAACATGGGTGAGAACACAAGAAAAGTGGTATGGCGCGGTGACGGAACCCTGTGGCAATGTGACAGGAAGTGATTCAGGACAAAACAAAGAATGAGATAGCGCCACCAATTATAGTAACCATATAAGCAACTTGCTGATTTTTCTAACCAAATTTCAATTTACCTAATTTCACATGTCGATCTCCAATTGACCTGAAACTAAAGCCCACATGTCACTCAACTCATACTCTAACCATAGACACCCACCGTGCCAAGAAATACCTCCATATGAAGATTTTGAACATTTGATACCAAAATGATCACTTTTGGCCAAGATCAAGAACTATACGACCCCAATTGCTACCAATGACCAATTGGCAGCCAAGAATCCAACCAACAAGTCACACAAGACACAAGGAGCATGTCCAAAAGGGCTCCTCCCCAAAGGGATCTCTTTCCCAAATTTTAGTCCCCTTGAACCCCAATCCAAGCTAAAGGACTATATGGTCATTTAGCACCCAAGGGCCCACAAACAACACCAAACTCACCAACAAGACACACTTAACCACAGAGGCTTAGAGCCACCCTACTCACATCCTATTCAACCAAACATTCGAAAATGAAACATCAACATACCATACATATAACACAATGAACATTTATCAAACCACTTAATACAACCCTAGACCCATCAATGCACAAGGCTATACACAGTGCAAAGAGGGTATAAGAGGGTCGACATAACAAATCAACCCTAGTACAACAAAGATAAGTCAGATATACATAATATTATACAACAATATGAATGACACTTTAATAACAACACAATAAAATAATGAAAATGAAAGGGGAATCATTCTAACACCCATAAATACTCTCAATCCTCCTTTTTCCTAGCCTTCCTTTATCTTTTCCTTGTTAGAGCTGGATCTTTCACCTGAAATAGTTAGCCATGTGGTGAGACATACGTACTAGTAACCAGAGGTTTACACATACAAACATATAAACATACTTTCATAATCATATTCAAACGTAATAATCAACGTAAATATAATATGCATGAAATGCAAATACTAATTCCATCAATACATGGCTAGAACTATGAGTTAGTTACTATGATAAGGTAATCTTAACAGTAGCCCCGTTCCAACAACCTGTGACAACCAATTCCGGGGTTATCACCAAGTTCTCCTTCCAATGGTTATGACGAGGCCAAAGGCCATTGTACCAAAAGTTGGATCATGACTCTCCTTTCCCTTAATCACTCGAATTGGTGGCTATTTAGAGAAAGTGCACCCCAATTCCCAGCCACCTGAGTCTCTCAGTCATAGGATAACTATTTAGTGACTACAATGATATAAGCGGCACTGCCTGAATAAAAGGCCCCGTGTGCTATTTAGCGGATTGGCTTACCACGTGATATATAGAACATCATTACCCAAACCATATATCCCATCAATGTGTATCATGTGTCAATGCCCGATGCATGCTAATATATCGACACATGTAATGTATCTATTGTGCTAGCATGCCATAAGAATGTATACAATAAAACATGTGGTGTATCATAACCATTAACATGCCATTACCATCGTATTCCTATTATCTCATATTCATGAATAACAATAGCCATTCCATCATGAAACAGGATAAGGACATTAAACTCACTAGCCGTGTAGCTACGTATATCATGATATGAAAAGAAATGAACATAATCGAGCTATAAGACATATCATGATGTGAAAGAGTGAAACATATACATAAAGCATGCATATCATGATATTAAAAGAACTAAGCATATATAACAAGTTATAAAACATGCATAAACACCTTGGTTATCTCAACTATTCAACACATTCGACACCTCGGTAGGTCAAAGACAGCAACCACAACCGATTGACGCTTTCCAAACACACTCGAAGCTAAAAGGTCCCAATTGAGCAATAATACAATCTATAAAACATCAAATTCACATCACCATTACAGATTCTCAATCCTTAGCACACACAATTAGTAACCCAAACACAAATTGGATGAAAGAAAAGCTTCTTCAAGTATACTCCAGTATCAAAACACTCATAATAACTCATAGGACCATAATTATATCACCACAATTTTGGATTTCAAAATATACCAAGAGTTTAGTATGAGGATTTGGGAAATATTTTTATTGAATATTGAGAAACCTTTATTTTTCTATAGTGTTGTCATGAAAAAGCCGTCTAGTGCCAATACAAATCATTAACCTACAAACACACACACACTAACTCAAGCAACACGTGGCCAAAAAAAAAAAACTCAAGCAACACGGCAACGTGGCTTCTCTCAAATTGTACGTCGACTTGACTTGCTGGCTGTGAAAGTCACCATTTACTTTATTTAGTTTTTTATTTTAAACATCAATTTGTGTTTTCAAAAAACAAGGAGTAACAATAATAAATTTTAACATCTTAAAAGATTTAATTTATGAAATTTTTAATATCATAATTATTTTTGGGTGATTGAAAGAAATCTTTTTCTAGAGTGAAGCAGCGGTACAATGAGGCAACACGCAACAGTGCAACGCGGCAACACCGACACGCTCTCTTCAATGATAAAAGGAAAAAAAAAAAAAAAAAAGAAAGAAAGAAGTAAAAGGTTAAAGCCAACTTAAGGAGTTTGCAGGAGGAGGAAGTTGGGCAAGTTCAGAAGCTGCCAATTTTGAGATCTTCGTGAGCTATTTCTTTCTTTCTTTCTTTCTTTCGCTGCAAACTCCTCCAGATCCATCCAGGTGAATATATATGCTTTTCATTCTTTTCTTTTTTTATCCTCTTGCTTCATCCCATCCATCTTTAAATCTTCACTGCTCATCTTCACTGTTTAAATTTTAGGATTTTTTCCCCTTTTTCCACGGAAGCTACTGCGAAAATTTTTCGATTTTCTGCTTCTACTGTTGAATCGGTTCCTTACTGTTATCTTCTTTCGCTCGTAGATTAAGCTATCGACAAGTAGTCTTTTGAAAAATTGTTTGTGTTGAAAAAAATAATCTTTTATGGAAGAAGCCTCTTGCTCTATGTTTATTCTGATCTGTTGAGTATTTTGATATTTTCTATTTTGTATAAAAGCAAAATTTCAGAAAATAAAATTATATCCTAAAATAGATAGCGAAGCAAACTAGCACCTGATGCTATGCTTTTTCTGATTCAGTTCAGTAGAGCTACAGTATATTTTTTTGTTTTTTAATTTGATATTTTCTATTTTAGTATAAAAGAAGAAAATTCAGAAAATAAGTATTCGTTGGTTTGAACAGTAAGCAATTTGTTTACATCATTTGTATCAAATGCAGACAGTTTCAATTTTAGTTTTTAACTTTGATAAAAATAAACACATTTTATCTTTGAATTTCTACCTGGCGGATATGATTGTCTATTAAATGAAAGTAAAATAATTAAAAATTGAACAAAATAAATTAAGTAATGAACTAACTGGAATTCGATTATTCAAAAATACAAAAAATACTATAATATTAGTTGTGGGATTGGATTTAACCAGTTGACTATAAAAACTACTTATATGTGGATCTAATAAATAAAGC
The DNA here is from genome assembly GCA_026686845.1 of Adenanthera pavonina. Lineage (NCBI taxonomy): Eukaryota > Viridiplantae > Streptophyta > Magnoliopsida > Fabales > Fabaceae > Adenanthera > Adenanthera pavonina. Next base: position 7,378,267 of record JAIVEN010000009.1, read on the forward strand.
TTAACCACGTCTCACTTTTTTTTAGTACTTTATCTTTTTTTTGATGAAGTAATACTTTATCTTTTGAAAATCAAACAAAATGACAAAACCTCCAAAAGTGTCGGTTGAATTGACCTGTTGAATATAAAAGACTTCATTATTTTATTTGTTTTTTATGTATTTAGTTAACTAATTAATTTGTTTTTATTTCAAACACTGTCTTGTGTTAGGTCTTTCTTTCACATTAATCATTCCCTGCTATGGTTGCAAACAAAGCTCTCATCTTCATCTCATTATCAGCTTCAGCGGTCTCTTCTTTTTATTTTTGACTAAATTGTTTAGTGTGCAGACTAAAATAAAATAAAATAAAATATTAAAATTTTTATATAAAGATATTAAATAATAAAAATATATAATAAATATTATATACATGCATTTATCTTATCTTATTTTCATAAGATTATTCACGGGGAATTAAGTATATGGGTACATCCCAATTTTCTTAAAATTTTTAAAACATATTATTGAAAAAGCTCATTCCTATACTATTGAAAACATTTTTTAAGAAAATTAAATAAAATAATTTTAATAGCCCAAATAATTTGAATTTTAGGTCTTCATCCTCAATTCTCCCATCCAGGTCAATAAAAAAAAAAAAAAGAAATAAAAAGTGAAAGCCAAGTGTAGAGGAGTTTGCAGGAGGAGGAATTTCTACAAGTCAAGAAGCTGCCATTTTTCAGATCTTGTGAGCTATTTCTTTCTTTCTTTCTTTCGCTTCAAACTCCTCCAGATCCGTCCAGGTGAATATATGCTTTTCGTTCTTCTCTTTTTTCATCCTCTTACTCCACCCCATCCATCTTTAAATCTTCACTGTTCATCTTGCCATCTTTACAAGCATTTTTTCCCAGGATTTTTTAGGGTTTCTTTTCCACAAAAAATTAATACTGTGAAAATTTCTCTATTTTCTTCTTCTTGTGCTGAATCGTTACCTTACTGTTATCTACTGTGACTCGTACATTAAGCTATCGACAAGTAATCTTTTAAAAATTGCTTGTGCGTTAAAGTTTTACTGGAAAACATCACATGGTTAATTACTGAATGATGATTGAACAAATTAATGATTCACTTTAATCATAGAGATTACTAATTTCAGATTAAATCATTTGAGTGCTACGAAGCAAACAATCTTCTTAGACCTCTAAAATTAGGGGTGGAATTGACTTCTCCTTCGTTATTGTATTTACCTTTTCGTGAGTTTCGTTAACTAATATTTATTTTTATTTAAAGCACTAACTTTGTGTTTGGTCTTTCCTTCACATTAATCATTCCCCATTTCAATGGTATACATGCCTGGTTCCACACAAACCTATAAAGCTATCTTCTTCATTTCATTTTCAGCTTCAGCGGTCACTTCTTTTCATTTTTTGAACAAATTGTTTAGTGTGCAGACTAAAATAAAATAATTAATAATGTTTTAAAATCATTTTATACAACAATTAAAAATGTTAAATAATAAAAATATAATAAATACAGGTTATTGTCCGTATCGATTAACTTTTCTTGCTGCAAAAAAAAAAATCTTCACAATAAATTAACTACCTACTATTTTATTTTTTGGTGAGTAACTACTCCAAATTTTGATATGATATTAGGTGAGACATAATACACACTATTTTTTTTTTAAAACGAAATTCAAAACTCGGAGGGACTATCTTGTGGAATATTAGTAATCCACATTTCCATGGTCATGACCGGCCGACCTATTATTTTTTTCATTAAAAAAATCTAGTCCATTGTAGGGAAGCCTGTATAATTTCTTTCCTTTTTTTTTTTTAACTATCAAGGGTGTCTCGACCAGTACAGCACGTTTCAGGAGAGACAGCTATCTTCAAATGTGCCAAATCTTATTGATAAGTTTGTATTATTTCAATAAAATTAAAAGGTTTTTCTTTGTGATTCAAGTTATATTTTAACAACAGTTTGTTTAAAAATAAAAATAAAGTCTGTATTAATTGATTTAATTTTTAATAAAAATTAAGAAATGTTTGTAACGATGTTAAAATAGAACTACTTCATGCTTTTAATAAAAATTTATCAGAATTATGAATTTAGCTTAAAAGTTAAAGTGTAATAACTTTTAATTACTTGAACTGTTCAGAGCGACAAAACCTTAAAAGTTAGTCTATCTATTATGTTATAAACTAATTTATCGTTTATTTAAATCATCAACTTGTGTTTGCTCTTTCTTAATTTAAACATCGACTTGTGCTAATGTAAATTAACCTTTAATGCTCATGAGCAATAGCATTTCATTCATAAAGCTATCAGATTCATTTCTGTTTAATTCTTACTTTCCAACTTGTTGCGGATGACATATAACCTTCTTCCCTATTTAAATATATAACCCTATACTCCTTAATTAATTAGATGTGCACCCCATGCATTATGTGGACTCGGACAAATGAAGTAAGTTGTACTGCTTATGGCATTATGGCTTATAATAGTGGCTTTTTGTACGTTATATATAATTAATCAGTATTTCTTTTTTTTTTTTTTATTTTGAAACACCAGCTGGTTTGTTCTTTCTATATATCACAGTAATCAAAAGCCAAAGCAGATCATCTCCTTAGCAGGTAAAGACAAGGAATCTGAGCTTGGTTTGATCAGGTTGCTGAAAGTTGAGCGTTGAAGCAACAAATTGTTATCCCACATGGATGCAACCATTGCTTTAATCCTCATAGAAGCTTTATTGATCTTATTGGGTATTGCATTTTATAAAGCTACCAGCATAATCTCTCCTTCGCCTCATGTTACCCATCCTGTTGCAGTTGGTGACAGGTAATTAACTTCTTCCAAATAACCTCATACCCTTTATTTTCTTGTTTGATTTGCTACAATTAACGATTTGTTTCTACCTATAGTTGTTCAAATGATGTTGTTTCAATTTCAACGGTTTCTTCTCCGTCTGCTCATATTATTGTTGCTCCTCCTGCTACAAAGTATGATGTATTCCTTAGCTTTAGAGGGGAAGACACCCGTGACAATTTCACGAGTCATCTTTATGAAGCACTGTGCAAGGAAAACATTAAAACTTTTAGGGATCACAAGATCAGCAAAGGAGAACATATCTCTCCAATTCTTTCGAAAACAATAGAAGCATCGGAGATATATGTGATTATTTTCTCTAAAAACTTTGCTTCTTCAACATGGTGTATGAATGAGCTCGTTCACATTCTGAAAAGCATGGATAAATTTGGAAGGGTTGTCATCCCTATTTTTTACAATGTAGATCCATCAAATATTGGCAAACAGAATGGGAGTTTTGGAGATGGGTTTGGTAAATTGATGCAAAGATTTAAAGACGACCAGCAACAAGTGCTTAAGTGGAGAAATGCATTGATCCAATCAAGTAAGCTCTGTGGATGGGATTCAAAGAATATAAGGTAGCTTCATAAATGTTTTCTTTTGTCATTGCTAGCTTTGGGGATTTCATTTATATGTCTATGATTCAGCCAAATTGTCGTAATAGTTTTTGTTTTTTATTTTTCTTCCTATTAAATATTCTTTTGTTCTTTTAATTTATATTTGTGACAGGCCTGAATCTGAACTTATCAAAGAGATTGTCAAAGACATTTTTAGCAAGTTGAACCGCAAACCATCGTGTCCTTTTGAAGGACTTGTTGGCATCGATCATCGTATTGAAAGTATTGAAAAACTTCTCTCTGAGGCTCGCATTGTGGGAATATGGGGTATGGGTGGTGCGGGTAAGACCACACTTGCTAAAGCTATATTTCAAAAGTTGGAAGCAAAATTTGAAGCTTTTTCCTTTGTTGAAAATGTAAGAGAACAACTAGCAAGGATTGGTTTGGACAAGTTACAGGAAAAATGCCTCAAAGAATTATTAAAAGATGAGGACATTAACATCTATGGCATAAAATCCCCTTTTGTGAAAAGTAGGCTTCAAAGCAAAAAAGTTCTTCTGATTCTTGATGATGTGGATAATTCAATAATTGTTGAGGATTTAACTAAAGTGTGTGGTTGGTTTGGGGAAGGAAGTAGGATTATCATCACATCAAGGGACATGCAAGTGCTTAAGAATGCTTCTGCATCTGCAACATATCATGTTCCGGAATTGAATTTCCATGATGCTTTTCATCTCTTCAGTTTGAAAGCATTTAAGCAAAATGAGCCATTTAGAAGTTACATGGAGTTATCTGAATGGGTAGTGGATTATTGTCAAGGAAACCCATTGGCCCTGGTAGTGTTGGGTTGCTTTCTTCATGGAAGAGGAAAAGAAGAGTGGGAAAGTGCTTTGGAAAAACTAAATCAAGCTCCACACAATGACATCTTTAATGTGCTCAAATTGAGTTTTGATGGACTTGATGACAATCAGAAGAATGTGTTTCTTGACCTTGCATTTGTCATCAAGGAAGTAGGTGTGATTTCTGTCGACCAAATAAGACACTTTTATGACACTTCTATACATATTGAGATAAGTGTTCTCAAAGAGAGATCCCTCATTTCGGTCGATGCATCTGGTGGTATTGAGATGCACCATCTTGTGAGGAAAATGGGCCTTGAAGTTGCTAGAAAACAATTATCCCTTGGTCCTGTAAATCCTATTCGACTTTGGAGGCATGAGGACATTGATTATTTTGTCATCTGTAACAAGGTAATATTTATTATTATCATCATCATCATCATCATCATCGTCTTCTTCTTAATTTTTAGATTCCTAGTGATATTTTTTTGTCTACTCCATGTTTTTTATTCGTTGAAATCTATAGTAAATGTCAATATTTATCTTGAATTTCTCATGTTTTGTTTTTATGTTTTGAATCTTTTATTTTAATTGGATTACTCCTGTAAGAAAACCTTTCTTTATTTGGTAAATGTTAATATTTAACGTATGCATGTATATGCACGAGTGTGCCTGCGTGTGTATATATTTTGAGAAATTCATTTATTATCAAGATCAAATTTAATGAATTGAAAGAATGTTTGAATAAAGTGCACAATGTCATTATTCATTTTGATTTTTCTAAAAGCAATATACTCAAGTGTTCCATAGTGTTTTTAGTCATTGTTTATGTATTATTAATTGCTTTTATTCGTTGATTTGCTCACTAGGGGATTGAGGCAATTCGATGCATATCGATGGACATAAGCAAGACAAAAAGAATTACACTGACGGCTAGTGATTTTCGAAAGATGCATAATTTAATATTCCTCAAGGTTTACAAGTCCAATAAGGAAAAGCCTTCAAAGTTGAATATTTGTGAAGATTTGGATTATCTACCTGAAGAATTGAGGTTTTTGCATTGGGAAGAATATCCTCTACCGTATGTACCATTAAGCTTTTGTGCAGAAAATCTTATTCATCTTAACATGCGTCATAGTCATCTTCGGCAACTTTGGGAAGGCACTCAGGTATGTATTAGTTTTCTTACATCCGAAGATAACTTCTTTTTTTTTTCTTTTTTGTGTTTTTGGGGATTCTGAGCACCTCTTTGAACTTTGATGGTATCTCACTCACCAAATATTGAACAAATGATTCACCCTTAAATAGTAATAGTTAAATGGTAGTTGTAACAAGCCAGAGAATGTAGGGACTTTTATCACCAACAACCAATTTTGAAGCCTTCTGCACTTTCTGGGACCTTAAATCCAGTTCATCTTCTAAATGCGATGATTTAGTATCTTTTATAATCTCTCTTTTTCTTTGTTGTATGGAAATTCATGATTAAATTGTTTATTTATCTAATTTATGTAACACGTTTTTTTTTTCAGTATTTTCCAAATTTGCAGTCAATTGATTTGAGCTTTTCAAAATATCTCATTACACTCCCAGATCTCTCTCAGTTCCCAAATATTGAAGATATATATCTTCATGGTTGTGTAAATTTGGCTCAAATTCAATCTTCAACTATACTAGACAAAATTAAGCATTTATATCTAGAGCATTATGAAGAGGCAAGGCATATGAACATTGGTGGCACTATGAAAGAGAGAAGTTCAGGGTTAGCAACTGTTCACAATTATTTGGATCTTAAGAAATTCTCATTGAATAAAGTGACAATGAAGGTCTTTGTGTCTGACAACGGCAATATTATCTCTGGTTATCGATTGAAACATGCAGTCGTGCCATCAATCATTATTGAGGATGCAAACTTAAAATTGGGGACACAAAGTTTGGTGTCTTTACTTCCATTTGTTAGTAAAGTTTGTTGGATAAATTCAATTGAGTTTGGCAATTTCAATCAGCATTTTGACTATCATCATGATGACTTCTTAAGGTATAATATAAGTGGCGTGGTAGTGAAACGGAGAGTGGAAAGCGGGGTGGTTGGGCCATTGAGAAGAGAAGGGGTTAACGTTCATGTTGAAGAGAATGAAGAGGGGACGACATCGCAACTTGAAGATCAAGAATTAGAAGAGGAGCTAATGGGACAAGTATTGGAATGTTGTGATAGTAATACATTAACAATATCAGTTCCCTACAACATCACTCGCTGGTCATTGTTGACGCAACTGAGATTAAAGGAGAGTGATATTATTGGAAGTGCAGGTGGGAGCATTCCTCAAGTTTCAGTTTTGAAATCAGTTGTCCAATCTCATTATTGCAAAAGGCAGCTTCAACCTCCCCTGCATCAAAAACTCTCTTTGTTTGTTCCACTTCCAGCAGATGGGGGTCCCCAACATTATTTTGATATTTTTCATTTTCCAGGATGGTCTGTACTTCCGAAGGGATCATTGGGTATAACCCTCCGTAAACGCAAGTATGATAATGATGTTACAATAATAAGTGTCGTTAACATTCGGTGACACTTAATTATTTTTTTACAATAAAAAATAAATTATAATCTTGTCTATTTCATTGAAACAATATATATCATCAATATATAAAATTAAAATATATAGGAGCTGCTCTATTCACAAGCAATGAATAGGGCAGCTTCTCTTAGGATTTGTATAACTTTTTTTTATTATTTTTTAAATCTTTCTTCACACATTTTATTAGACTTCATGTAATTCTATTTTTATTATTTCAATTTTTCTCAACATATATAAGATAGATGGGTAATAATATTTAACAAACTTTTAAATTAATTTCATGTTGGATTTCTTGTATATATAATTTAATTAGATCCATCCCATGCATCCACAAAATTGCTTACAACGTATAAATGGTATAAATTTTTGCAGAATATTTTTTCTGTAATGATATTAATAATTATGTATGGAACATATGTATTTAATTTATTTATATAAAATAATTAATGTCAAAATAACCAAGTTCTGTCTAATATAGGGCTCTAATATAGGGGTTTAATAGGAAGTTAAGCTTAATAGTTAGTAAAAATGAATCCAACAGACTCTTTCATATTTATAAGACATTTGTGATTTCGATTTGATGCAAATCTAGAACCCTGCATATAAATAAACTACTTAAGTCATTTTTCTTTAGCTAGCTAGTTTTCCTCGTGAAATTTGTTCGATTTTCAAGGATATGTCTTTTTTTTTTTGGTTGCTTGTTTTGAGTATATTTTCCATATCAATCTGTTGATGCAAGGAAAATTTGGTGATATGTAAAATTATAAAAAACATCACAAACCCAACTGAAGGAGGCACATTAATAATATTAAAAAAAGTTAGACACAATGGTTTTAAGAATCAAATCAAGCGTCAACTTTATACTAGTTGAATTTCATTTTTCAAGACAACGTTATGTTTCTTTAGATTTTTTGTGTAAAGTGCTATAGTAGTTAATTTGTTTGAAACACAAAAGACTTTCTTTAGATTCTTCATGTAAAGAATAGAAGTTTATTTGTTTGAAACACAAAAGACTAATTCCTTTAATTTTCAAAATAATTCTATTATCACTCAAATTAATCAATATATTAATGTCAATATATAAAACTCCATTTATTATTATAAGTCATTTTTTAACTACTTCAAACACATTAAAGAAATTAGTTAAAAATAATTTATGCCGTTAAATTTCTCAAAAATTAGCATTACTTTCTTCAATTATGCTTAATTAAATTCAATAACTGTTTTTAGCCCATCTTAATTAAATATAAACAAAGGATATTTGTATAAAAAACCATTAAATGCTCTAACTGTTTGTAATGTGACTTTTAATTGGAAATATAAAAACATTTTAGAATATAACTTATAATAAAGAATAAAGATTATAATAAAATTTATAAGAAGACTATATAAGTAATCCTTTGTATTAGCTTGCTTTAGATTCTGCCCAATGGATAAGACAGCCATCTAGTTTATTATACAAGTGTTGTTCCCATTATATTATACAAATAATAAAAAAATAAACTAGAATTATATTGAGAACTTATGATTTTTTATGCCACCCAAATAAACAAACTTGACTTTTAATAACTTTTTTTTGTTGAGTCTTGTGACTCTATCCTCCCACGCGCTTTCTTTATAATTTATTTTCTATATATGCCACCTAAATAAACATACTTAACTTTGTTTCTCAAGTCGCAAAGGTTAATACTTCATAATGGCATTGGTTTGGGTGAAATTTACACTTTCTTTAACATTAATTACCTAAGTCCCATCATCATTCTCTCCTGCAAATGTAAATTTAAATTTTTGTTTTTTTCCTCAAAGACTCTATAATTCGTTTCTTTTTTTGTCTCAAAAATGAAGAATCAGGAGGTGATGACACTGATCGATGTGTGGGCATTGACTTGATTTGTCAAATTGGATCTACGCATTCATGCATTTGGAGAAGCAGTGACACATAAGGATGCTTGTATCACCTCACCATTCCACTTATTAACTAGAAAAATTCTCCGTATAAATACAAATAGATATTTGAATTTGGAAAAAGCATTTATTCATTTTTTTAGAAAAAAAAAAAGAATCATCATGTTAAGGAAAAAAGGATGGCAATTTGATGCATTTCTCAAAAGAAAAATACCACATGCTTTTTTTTTATTTTGCAATTTTAACCATTCCTTAGAAAATGATTATTCAATAATCTCAAGTGGCAATAATCGTCTTCTTTTACACACACTCTTCATTTTCTTGTCATACTATGTTTCACACACACACACACACACACACACACACACACACACACACACACACTCAATTTTTATCTTGATATTTGAAATTTTTATTATGAGTATTTTTTGAACAATATAATTTAACTAAATTAAGAAAAATGAAAATTTTATGCCTCAAAATATTAATAAAAAAGAAGCGCAGCACCCGAAGCTTTTCCTTGATAAAAAGTATTTGTTTAGATTAATAGGAAATAAATAATAAATCAACAATGATAAATAATTTTATCTTTAATATGTTACATTTATGCTACATTTGAGACATGGAAAATTAATTCAAGGAAAGAGAAAAGGTGAAGGAAAATATAAAAAATTAAGTTTAGAACATGACAAAATGACTTTTTTAGAAAAACAGCCTCCCAGGTTATGATTTCCGTATTTATAACAGTGATAAGCACTGCATGCATACCAAACTTATAGTTTTTTATTTTAATTTTTTAAATAATAATAAAAATAATAATTATAAAATTATCTTTATTTTATATTCTATATCTAACAAAATAAAAATATATTTAAAATATAACAATAAAATTACATTAAATATAAAACATCTAGTTTTAATTTGGATGGTCCATATCTATTATGAGGAACTAAATCCACATTTTTTGATGGAAGAGACCTCTCTCATTGGTGTTCAAATGTTTGGTTTTGTTCGGTCTTTGGTGAAATAAAGAAAAAAACCAAACCAAACCAAACATATTTATTTATAAAAATTTGGAACCTTTTCACTTTTATTAAGAAGTCAGTTTAGTTCAGTTTTTTGTTAGTTTGGAATAGTTTGAGTTGGTTTGAATTAAGTTTAAATTTTTTAAAAGAATTATAATTATTAATGTTTTTTTCTTTCTTTTTTTCCCCAACATTTTTTCTTTCAAATCTTTATTGTTTTCTATTTTTGAATCTTTATTATTGTAATAAAAGCTAATTAGCATTTCTCATTTCATTTAAAAATGTTCCTTTACATGTAATGTTTTTATTAATTACATATAGTGAATTTTTTTTTTTGGCTTAGCATTATAGGACTTGGGAGACTCATGAGCTATAGATATGTGTTAACACTAGTCTTGTGTTGGTTAGTAGTAATGTTATAAATAAAAAATGTATTAAATAATCCCTTCATTCAAAAACAAAGAAAGAAAAAAATGTATTAAATAAACATAGTAGGTTTGGTTCGATTAGGTTTAAGTTTCTAGGATATAAAATCAAATTTGAATCAAATCGAATTGATTTCAAAAGTGCAAAAATAAAAATAAACCTTATTTCATTTCGATTTGGATTGGTTATTGTCAGTTTGATTTGATTTAGTTTTAAACATGTTTAATTCTCATTTGAATAAAACCAATGCTTAATATACTTTTCAAGTTATAAATATAGGACATTTTATCTCAATTTTAAATATATATTCCTTTATAATATATAAAATAGTATTTATTATATATATTTTTTAAAAATGTCTCTATTGAATATATTTTGAAAAGAGAGAAAGAAATTAAATTAAATTAATTTTATAAAAATATTATAATTTTTTAAAAATTAAAATAAGTTAAAAGGATTAGAGAGTGTTGATGCCCTATTGATTAGACTAATCAACTCAGAAAATTCACCAGCTGACCCGTCTAAATTTTTTTCCCCTCTTTTTCTATTTTTTTTTTTTTGGGGGGCGACGCTAGCTGAACACCCCCCATGTCTAAAGTCTAAAACGGGGCGTTTGATTGAGTTGGACATTGCAATCTCCTATTAGGCACAAGTGCATCACACACAAAACAAACCCTCTTGGGCACAACGCTTCCTATTCCTGCCTTCCTCGTTAGACCCACTCCCCTGCACTTACAGCTCTGGACACACTCATCGTCCTCCGCGGCAGAGGCGGCGACAGCTAGTCTGCAATAGCACAACATTACGGCAAGCAACGAGTAAGAAATTCATTATTCTCTTCTCTTGATTCTTGAAATCTCACACGGGCAATGCTTTGCTTCATATGGAGTGGTTTAATAAGGGGCAAAAGTACTACCTTGCAAAGTCTGCATATAAGTTTGATTCCTTGGAAATGTTAGTTCTTAGTAAACCATAAGATTGATTCCGATGCGGTGGATATAATATGTGAGACTTTTTTTTAAATTTTTTTTCTGGAATTGGTGGGGAAGGTTGCGTCTTGTTGCTTAAGTAGATGGATTAAGTGAGCTGACTCGTTTAATTTACAGCCGGTGCATGACACGCCACTTTCACTGCTCTAAATATGAACTGTTGATTTGTACGCTCAATTAGCCTTGTTTCTGGTGGAACACACCACAGGAATGGTTGTTTCTTAAAAAAGAAAAAAAAAGCATATATATAATTATGAAATGCCAACATTATTTTGGGATTTTAATGGCCATTATTTTTCCTTCGTCTTAACAAATGTGCTTAAACTAGTGGCCTAACCTTCCTTGAACATTCTTTATAGTGTTAGGCTATCAGAATATTTGAACAGTTTCATGTACTCATGCAGAAGAAAACCTTGTGAATTCAAGAACTTTAATTCTCAATAGTAGGAAGAAAGAAGAGCGAGGAAGACTGATGTCTACCTTCATTAGGCGTGTATTCACATACAGAAACATTCTTCTCCTTCGGAGCTCTGCCCTCTACGGTCGTGATCCCTCATGCATTATTGAAACTCCCATCAACATTTGTAACTCTAATGTTGATAGGGTATTTAGTCTCTCAGCATCTAATTTTATCATAGAGAGTCGCAGAGGCTTTGCCAAAGGACGAAAGTCAAGTACGCATTTCTATCTCTTCTCCAACATGAACATTTGGACAGACCATTCCTTCTACAGTGTAGTTCATTTTGGGATAGAATTTTTGTTGATTTAAGTAGAGAAATAAAATATATTGACTCCTTTGGTTTTTGTGTGTTTTTGTTTTTGTTTTTTTTTAATTTTAAGTGAATGGACTTATCTGAATATAATTATTAAATCCTATTTATTCAGAAATAATATTGACTGCATCAATTTTAGCAGTAGGACTAATTTGTGTTGCTGCTGTAAATTCGATGGTATGGCTATCTGTTTTCTTGCCTTTTAACCAAACACTAATAACATGACAAAATCTCAGGGAGCATTCAATACTGAAAATTTTCTCAGAATAAAAATGAAAAATAAAAGTTTGCAAATTTTTTGGACTGACTGCATTATGGGTCTTCTGGTTTGATTGTTATATGTGATAAATAACTTGGATGAGTGCCTACACTGGAAATTTGATGGTTTTAGCAACAACAGTAGTAGACTTAAGATCTGGACAAAGTTGATTGGAGCAGACAGAATCATTTTCTCTTGTTGTAATCAGCTAACTCCAAACACTCACAATATAAAGTTGATATGAGTTTTTCTGTAAAAACACGTCAATAACTTGCCTAAGCAAACTTCCTTATCAGCAGAACATGTCTTTTATGAAAGCTAATACCTAAATTATGATGTGCTAATTGTTTGGTTCATGCAATTTAGAGGATGAAGCTGGTGTCAGTACAATTGAAGTTCCACCAGATGTTGGGCCTACTATTAAAGCAAATGCTATTTCACAGATGGAGGCAGCAATGGCTGCATTATCAACTGAACTAAACAAGCTGCGCACAGGAAGGGCATCTCCAGGTATATTTCAGGGTATCATGAGCCATTACTTTTTGGTTTATGTGATTGTTAATAATTGGCTTACTTGTACATGGATGATGAATTGTCTCTACAGGAATGCTTGACCATATTATTGTAGAAACTGGGGGAGTAAAGATGCCTTTAAATCGAATTGCTGTTGTTTCAGTCATAGATCCAAAGACCTTGTCTGTGAATCCGTATGATCTACAGGTATTTTCCTGAAACAGACATACATCATTTGTCACGAAGTTAAATTTTTGTTTGAACCAGTTCATCTTCTAGCTTTCTCTGTTTACCTCCAGCAGTTTGGATCTTATTCAGAGTTTAATTGCTTAAATTTGTTGATCTACTTCTAAAAATGAAGTTGTTCATCATGGGCTTCAAGGAAACAAATACTGTTTGTGAAATTTCTTTCTATAACATTTTGTTTGGCAATCCCTCCATTTGGTTAAGGAATAAATTTATTGTTACTTGTAATCCACAGCTATAGGAAATCAAGTTTATGTTTTTGTTGGGATTTAATTATTAAACAAGTGTTACAGTTAAGTCTCACTTACTTCTACAGGCACTTAAACAATTAGAGAATGCCATTGTTTCCTCTCCATTGGGGTTAAATCCCAAGGTGGATGGTGAGAGATTGATTGCTGTTGTTCCACCGTAAGCACTGAATTTATACTCCACTCTTGTCTGTCAGAATGAAGTTCATTTGGATATTTTGGCTACTAAAGAACTATAACTTATTTGCTCATTGTAACTGACTAATTTATCTCACCATGTAACCATCAGATTGACCAAAGAGCATATGCAGGTAAGCTAATAATACCTTTGCAATTTATTCATGGTTTCAACCTTTTTGTTGCTGGAATTTATGGTTTACATTCATAATTGCTGCTATATCTGTGTTGAACATTTATTCAGGCTATGAATAAGTTGGTTACCAAGTCTTGTGAAGATGCCCGGCAAAGTATTAGAAGGGCCAGGCAAAAGGTATAGTGGAAAGTTGTGCCATTTTCTTGATATGTATGTGTATGTTGTTGAGAAAAGGTGGTATATACAACTATATCTTTGCAATAAAACATCTAAAGAAGTATGCCCCTCCAAACTTCACAGTATCTGGACATTGGTTAGATGATTGTACTTGTCTATGGGCTGGGCTGGCCAACAGCTTTGTTCTCCATGTGGCTTTCAGGGCCTAATTCAGGTCGGTGCAGATTGCTTAGGCCTTACAGCATGTTTGATAAAGTTGAAAAATAAACTGAATTTTATCTAAGTTTCCAGTGTTGACAAATTTATGCAATAAAATTTTAATGCTTGAAAGGATTTTCACTTTAACCTGCAAATTTATATTATAGTAAATTTTTGGCTTTAAATAATTCTGTTCCAGGTGTCCAGAGTTCTCTCGCTGAATGTTTTCATCAGTTTTTCACCTTGTTCAACTTTTGTTAAGTAATAAGAGACCCCTCAAAATGCTATTATTTTCATTGTCAACATTAAACTTAGTTTTCAGATAGGCTCCTAGTGGTTACTTTTTCCATCCATGCATGTTCATGTCTTAAATTATCATATAAGTGTAACTTTTGCAGTCGCTAGAACAGAGAAATTGTTTGAATTTTCCCCCCCTTAAAATGCAACTAGATGGCCAGCCTGGGTCCAAGGGTTTTTTTTATTGAGTTAAAAAGGTTGCCTCCCTGCCATAAATATGTGGTAAAGCTGTACCATAATTTTCCGCAAACTGTATCTGAGGATGTTATTCTACAGGCAATGGATGCAATAAAAAAGTTGTATTCAAGTCTCCCTAAGGATGACATAAAAAGATTGGAGAAAGATGTAAGTTACAAGCTTATTGCAGATTATAGGCCAACAAGATTCCATAGCTTTGATTCTCTGATACATTTTCCTGCCTGCAGGTTGATGAATTGACCAAAAAATTTATCAAAAATGCGGAAGATACATGCAAGGCGAAGGAGAAGGAAATTAGTCAAGGTTGAGCTCTGTTGGTTTTACGAAATTTTTGTCGAGGATTCACCATTTCCCTTCACCCTCTCATTCTTCAGGGCCTGAGATACATCTGACCTTATTTAAGTGTTATTCCATTAGTCTTTTGATAGAAGATGAGTCCCTTATGTGCCTTTCTGCAGTTGATCTTTGATACGGATCTTCTACCATCACAAAATCAAAAATAACTGCATATAATCCATTCGGAGAAAAATTGAGAGAAAAAAAGTACGAGTATAAAGAGGGAAAGTCATTTATGTTTTTGTTAGGGAAGAAAAAAAAAACTTGAGTGGAAATGCTGCATTGGCATATCCTGCTTTTGTTGCTGTTAATTTTCACGTGCTCAATATGGTCTTCCCCCATGTTTAGTCCAAGCCACCTAAGATTTTATTGGCTTACATGATGTTTGAGTTTGTGGAGATTTTAGTTGTGTGGCACGTTGAAGATCACAAGTTGTTGGCCTTATGGTAATATATGTAGATGAATGATACACATTGACTCCTTTATAATTTGATTGCCACGTCGGGGTGTTGTAAGAATTTAATCGGATGAGAATCGTATCTTTTGTGCATTTGTAACGCCGAATGGAATTGAATAAAAAAGAGAATGGAATAAAAGAAATATGTTTTTATATGTGAAATTTCACGTATGTCTTTAGATGAAAAAACAAAATGAAATAGTTGTTGATAAGCAATATTATAGATATATATGATAGATGTTTTATTTTTCGATTGCCATGTAATGAAAAAGGATTCTTTGTGCAAAACAAACGGGGCATTGCATGTTTATTATTATACTTTTTTATGAAAAATTAGTGCATTTTCCCAATTTTTTATAAACTAAATAAAACTACTTTTGAATCAAACAACTTGTATATTGTTTCTTATATACTTTTTTTTGCCACTGTTACTTATATACTGTTTATATTAAAATATAGTATCAAATAAACTGTTTTTGAATTATCATTTGACAAATGTTTTTTCTACGGCTCGTCTTTCAACTCTAAATTTTTGCGAGTGCACTGTGTGTTCGTGCTTGTAATCATCAGACATTATTTTCTTCTCTTGAAATTAAATCCACTGCTGATAAAAAAAAAAAGAAATTAAATCCACTAACCTTGGACGTAACCATAACAAACCACTAAAAAATCATAAGCTTGGCGCCACAACACGTGAACAGAAAGAGGATTATGATCCATTTATGAATCAATAGTTAGGGTTAATTTATCTATTTATGTCATGTTTATCAGATTCCTCTCTCCTCAAACCCAGTAATTTCCTCCATTAAATACTGCTTCAAATATATACCCATGATAAGTCCAAAATAACCAAAGTAGCTTAAGTTCACTTCAATCAATCAATTATATAACTATATAACTATAAAAGCAAAATCACTTTGCACTGTTGAAAGTACTGTTTAAAGAACTGTAGCACACGTTCGTAGCTCATCTGATCCATTTTTTTTCTATTTTTTTTTTCAAATGTTCTTGAGTAATAAGTCCTATAATATTTTCTTTTTTTCTTTTTATTTGTATTGTGAATCCAAATCCCTCTTTCATTTCAAATATGTTCTCTATTGAAAACACAAGTGGATCTTTTTCACTGTTCAAACAACTGTGCATCAAACTTTTTGCCCATCATATCATAATATTCATTTTCTTTTTCATATTTTATATCATTACTCTTTGTAGTTTTTTGTTTGTTGTCGTCTATCACTTTATATCATTTAAATTTTTTTTTCGTGGGGCTTTGTTATTCGTGTGTGTGCGTAGCCATTTTTTTTTAGGCCTTGCCTATCACATTACCCTTTTGCGGTTTATTTTCTATTGTTGATATTGATAATGACAAATGCGGTCTTTTGTTCTTACGGAGCCTTTTGATTTTTGAATTTTGGCCCCAATTTTTCCCTCTTTCATCTATATTTTCACAATTTCAGTGTGGTAATTATAGCTTCTGAAGTACTAAATGTTATATAAATTATCCAATGGGTTTACACTGCTTGTGAGGTTAGATATAGCATTCAAATGCTGATCCCCCCATTTTACTGTGACGTTTAAATTCAAATTTCTTCTCCTCTGTCTATAAATATATGGAGAGCTTTAGTTCATTTGTTCATGTTGTTAGGCATTTGCTTTCAGTTCTATAGTCCTAGGTTATTTCACCTCTCTTTGATTTTGGTGTTTAATGTTCTCGTGCAATATTATGTGCGATTTCTCCTAATGGCTTTGCTTCATTTATTCAGTGCATTATGTTCGTTGTTATATATGGCCAGTCAGGGATATAACTTTATCAGTGAACTGAATATGGATAAGGAAACATGGAGGATTCTTGTCAGAGTTTTACGAAGATGGATGGTGAAGAATGAAGCTGCTCCTGGACATATAAGTTCTGTGGGATTGTTACTGTTGGATGAGGAGGTTTGTTAACTTTATACAATTGGATAGTATTATAGGTATCTATAGATAAACATATTAGAGTATTTATGCATAGTTTTTATATGATATAGGGTAGCAAGATACAAGGTATTATTGGGAGGCAGATTTCATTTGAGAATTTTAACAAAGATCCGAGTGAAAGGGGAAAGCTACTTGATTGAAAATTTCTGCGTGTTAGAAAACTCTGCTCAATATAGAGCAGCCAGTCATCCTTACAAAATTGTCTTCAACAAGAAAACTCATGTTCAAAGGCGTAATGCAAATATTCCAAGAGAGTATTTCAGCTTTGTCCCCATTGCAGATATAGTCAAAAAGATTCCAAGAACTAATGTTTTAATCGGTTTGTTGTTGTCTCATTATATATTATTTTTGGTAGGTTTAATGTCATCTACTTATCTAATCATAGTATTAATTATATGGTTTGGCAGACTTTATTGGATTTCTGAGGACATTTGGTCAACTTGAGGAGTTTCACAAGAATGATGAATATCACAACAAACTTTGCTTTACTTTGGCTGATGATCAGTTTTGTCTAGCTTTCCTTATATTCAGAAGTCAATTTAGATTTTGCACTACCATATATTGCAGTTATATTGACCTTTTTCAAATGCTATGTAATTCTATGTAATGTAGGAATAACAGTGTGAACGTTGTTCTGTTTGGTGAGTGTGCTACAAATACTTTCTATATCAAAGAAGAGGACATGGAGCCTCCAATTGTTGTGGTCATGCAACTTGCCCAGTTGAAGGATAATAATGGTAATCACATGTTTTTGTTCTGTTGTCAACTATTGCTACATGGATTTATTCTCCATTGAAATTCATCTCTATAGGACAAATTGTGCCAAGGTAGACTTACTTATGTTTTTATTTTCCCATTGAAATTCATCTGTATAGGACAAATAGAAATCTTGAATTCATGGTTTGCTACTAAAGTTTGGCTTAATCTAGACTTCTCAGAAGTAAAGAGGATGATCAATAGGTAATATTTAATTAATGTTTATTAATCTTTGCTGCATTTTTAGTTATTTACTGCTTTCAGTTTTTTCTTCAGGCCATTTACTTACTTACAAGCAAGTGTCTTTTGCTTCCCTTCTTTACACGTCTTATATATTATATTTAGGTTGAATACATCATCAACATTTGAATCTCAAAGTTTGAGCCAAGTAATTAGTCCTTTTTGCTCTCCTGCGATTACTATGGACCTCCTTAGTTTTCCAAGTAGACTTACGATTGCTGAAGTACTAGGAACAACAGATGTAAGGGGTCATGATTTCAACATGTTATATTTTTTTATGATTTTACTCATTCTTTTTTATTTCTATCCTATTCTCATTGAATTGCAATAATTCACAGCCTACAGTTGCTGTCATATTGGTTAAATTAAAGAAGCTTGAGACTAGCTATGGCTAGATGTATCTTGGTTATGTGAACTATTCAAGCAAACCAAAATCACGTGAAGACCAACCTTACTATTTCCATTGTTAAAAATCATTCCCAACAACTGAAGCAAAATAAGAAATTTTCTTATGGCACCATGATTGTTAATATTGCTTTTTTCTCCATGATTCGTCTATGTTTTATACACTTTAACAAATGCTAATTAGAAACATTAAATTAGGTTCAAATTGCATTACATTGCTATTGATAATAGTGGGAATATATCACTGCTGTTTTTTGACCGTCATGCTGTGAAGCTTATTGGCAAATCTGCTAAAGACTTGAAAGAAACATTGGACAAAGTAAGTTGGAAATTGTCGGGTGTTATTTTCTTATGATGTTATGAATTGTAAGCATCATTATTTGTCTTCTGTATAGGAGGGACGGTCTTATTCATTTCCTCTTACATTAGAAACTGTTATTGATAGAAAATTTATAGTTAAGATAAAATTTGATCCAAGCCAACTTCAGAAGCGCCTATCTACATTCCCAGTCCTTGATGTGTGTACTGATGAAGATTCTATCGATAGGTTCAGCTACTCAAACATTGATGTATGTATATTATATTTAGTTTTATGTTACATGAATTGAAGTTTATTTAGTCTCAACTTGACAATGTTCTTTCATTTCAGGAGAGCCACAGCTATATGGAGGATAGTCAAAATATGGAATTGACTCCATTGTCTTCTACAGGTTCTAAGAGGAGTGATGATACAGTCTTGATGAGATCAAGATATCAGAGTTCTGCACACCAACTCAACCAAAAGGAAAGAAAATAGGAGGAAAAAGGACTAAGGAAAATAATCGATCTTACCCTCTATGTGAACTGAAGTCACCTAGTATGTCAACTACAAAGCCTCATAAAATTATTAAGCAAGAGAAAATGGACTAAACCTAAGTAGTTGATGTAATTTTAGTCCACCTATTTTGATGTAATTATGTGACTACTATGTATGGGCTGTATCTTTTGCTTATGACCTTATTTTCAATTAGTAAGTAAATCTCCTTTTGATATATGTGATTAGTTCATTTACAGTTAACTACAATATACAAGTAGAATCAATTCTCCACTAATGTTATCATTCCTAATCTTTCACTTTTCACTCTCCTCTAATATAGTTAGTTCAACCATTTTATAGCAAAAGAGAACATGCAATGCTATTAGAGACTTTTTTTCTCTGTTAATGGACAAGAAATGCTAAAAAAAAAATACTAAAAAACTTAAAACGATTAATTTAATTAACATTTTTTTATCTTTAACTGGTCATTATTATTTTTACATTGTGTAATTAAAACATATTGTTTTTTCTAGATTTTTAAAATATTTGAATTAAAAAATTGTTGGTAATTTAGACATACTTAAATTTTTTTTATATTAAAACATGTTTTTATATGTGATAAGATTTTTTCATTGGCGCATGAACATCCCGCTTTTTAGTAGAGAAACATCCTAATCAATCTATTAAAATACTCATTTTCACTAAATTAATCACTTTCACTATGTCTCCCTTCTAGATTCAAAAACAGGATATATTATAGGTCAAATATAATATAATTATGAACTATACTTTTTAAGAATTACATTATACCACATGGAAGAAAAATGTAGTATATTAATGATTGAAACTATTAAAAAATGTAGCATAATTACTAAGCATTTTTATTACAAAATGCAATTTAAAAAGTAAGTTGCATTATTTTGCATTAAATGTTAATGACAGTTGAAAAGATAGTTGGCAGCTAGCTTTGCTTCAAGTCGTAGTTTGAAAGCATAATCAATTGACTCAACTTAGCGCTACTCTCAGTTATAGTTTAACCATGGTAACCTCTAAGTTAGTGGCTTCCTATATATGAAACTAATTGTAGACATCTTCTGGAAAATTCTCATTGCAAATGTTCAACTTGTCTCTGTTCTTTTCTCTTTTTGGGTGAACAAGTTTATATGGTAGTGAGAAATAGTACACCTCCATTAATCGTTGACCATATAGATATCTACTACAACAATTGAAGAAGAATTTTGCAAAACTCTCCTCTGCGACTTTTGTTATGTAGTGGGATCATTCAACTTGTCCAGAAATTGTTGTGTCTTCTAAGGTATAGTCAAGAATTTCCTTCAACAATTTAATTATTTGTGTTTCTTTTTTATTGATGATTTCATATGTTGAAAAATTATAATAAACCACTCGGTTGTTCTATTTTTAACAGAAAAATTTTTTATATGTTATTCATAGGCAAAACAGAGACATGTATGTATTGAAGTCATTTAATCACTGCAAATTCAATCCTCCGATTTTATCTCCATAACAGTGAGAATATAAATCCAAGATATTTATTTCTTCTGTCAAATTTATCGACTAAG
The DNA here is from genome assembly GCA_026686845.1 of Adenanthera pavonina. Taxonomy (NCBI): domain Eukaryota; kingdom Viridiplantae; phylum Streptophyta; class Magnoliopsida; order Fabales; family Fabaceae; genus Adenanthera; species Adenanthera pavonina. The sequence continues at coordinate 7,399,194 of JAIVEN010000009.1, forward strand.
CAAAATATAATGAGTCAAAAGATTTTTAATATTTTCAATCTTAGCATACTTATATATATATATATATAATATTTCCTTGTATTAATCGATTTATTACAATCATAATATTATACCTTTCATGATAATAGGTGAAACAATGAGAAGAGCAAAAAGGTTAGTAAGACATCAGAATCAATTGGATTCGATAGGTAATAACAATATAAATATGCCTAAAACTATATAGTTCTTTTATATTGAATTGAATTTAACTGGTTTACATTTGTATTGTTTCAATTATTATACTGCAGAGGACAACTGCAGTTCATCTCAATTAGAAATGACATGACGCAGCAATGTCAAAAACTAACATATGACCATAATCTGAAGTCCAAAACGAGATCAAATGCTGGTACGTATAAATTGAATAATATATAAAATCCATTTTGATAGAGTGATTTGTTTATTTCACCTAGCATTCATTCAACATTGCCACAGAAAATGATTAGCAAGTTGAGGAATCATACATCATTATAGCTGATGATAAATGCACTCAACCACCTCAAAGTCCAACCAACTTGTTAGAATATGCCACACACACCAGATTTCAATGGGCACCATTTCAGGACATCATAAATTTGACAAAACACATTTTGGTTGGCAGTACTCACACATTGTGTGGTATATTTTTCCTCCTCATTTATTACTCAACAATCTAATTCCTTAGTACATAGTACGTTTATACTATTTTACTTTGCCATCCAAAACTGTACATTTTTAAAGGAGTGAGAAATGGACAAATACTTATTTTGAAGATTGGAAACTGTCAATATCTAGAAACATCACTCCAAACTAATGAATTTGTTAATAGTAGAAGATATAGAAAATTAAGTTCAGTTAGCATGCAAGATAGCAATGCTTGCAATCCGTACTCCAAACAAACAAAACCTTTGCAAGATCTTACACATGCAATAAAAAATAGAGTGCTTTGCATTCAAAACAAAGGTTATTGTTGCTGCTACAAGTTTTTCCCAACATTGGAGTTCATCTAGCAAACAATGCACTCAACTTTCATTTATGATTTCTTTTTCCAGAATTAAATCATGGTTAACCTAACAACAATGAAGAGATGGACTATATGTCTGAACAAGGTAGTTATAGCACATATTTTTATTACATACATTATATATATTCTATAAGCCATCACTTATACATGAATTTATATTTTAAGAGATTTAGTAACCTAAATCACTCCATTCATAGATTATAAATTTTTCTAACGTTTTTTACTGTTACAGATCTTAGTGATGAACTTAATGAGGAAGACAATCAAGACCATGAACATGATGTCGACTCAAATTTCAAAAACATAGGTATTCGTTCTTTTAACCATTTGTCTAAAACTAATATATATTATATATATTGTATTTAATGCTACATTTATTATTTGCATGAAGAATATTTGGACTTAGGAGATGCAAATTACATTTGCCCCTTCTACAATGCAAAAATGTAGTTTGAAGAAAGAGTGAAGTCAACTTCAGACTATCCATGGATAACCTTTTCATTATATTGTGGACAAGGAAAAGTACAACTTCCTCCTATGCACCAGCCTCCTCCTTATCTACATAACTTATATTTCAACACAGGCTCAATTCGGTCCAAGAATCTCTTGAATATTAGGTCATACAATAATATGTTTTCATTTACTTCTATAGGAGCAAAAATTGATCAGACCATCAATTGTGGACAAGGACCCTACACTTTTGTTCTTTCTGGACAAAACTATCATAAAATTGGAAGTCTCTTGCCTGCAGAAAAGTACAACTTCCTCCTATGCACCAGCCTCCTCCTTATCTACATAACTTATATTTCAACACAGGCTCAATTCGGTCCAAGAATTTCTTGAATATTAGGTCATACAATAATATGTTTTCATTTACTTCTATGGGAGGAAAAATTGATCTGACCATCAATTGTGGACAAGGACCCTACACTTTTGTTCTTTCTGGACAAAACTATCATAAAATTGGAAGTCTTTTGCCTGCAGAAGGAACAAATCCAATTTACTCACAGCTTTATATTTATGATATAGACAATGAAATTGAAAATAGGATATCAGCAATTAGGTAAGATAAATAGCAACATTTTCATAGCATTTAATTACATGTTGTTATACTTTTGAATTGCATCTTTTTTTTCCAATTGAACTATTATATCTAATTTGCCATCTCATGTATCTACTTATTATTTTTCCAGTGTACATTGCACAAGAAAGGATATTGATGCAGACATAGCTGATAGCATTAGGCAAGAACTTAATTCTGTCAATGTCTACGTAAAATAGTATCCTTTAGCATCAGAAATGCTCCGTGCCCTGAAAGAAGCAGACCTACGAATATGTATTCTGTCTAGGAGAGATAAAGATGATCGTGTGTACAACTTACCTACAGCTACAGAAGTTGCTGCATTGATAGTGGGTGATTTTGATCATTCATATAATCGAATTTGGACTTTGTATTATTTTTATAATCGGTCAATTATTCAGAGAAAATGTCCAACACTACACTTGCCAAAAATGATGATGACGCCAGTCTTGCCAAGTGCGATGACCAAGAAGAAAATCAGCAAATGAAAGATGAGAACCATGCATCTGAAAGTCATTCGCAGAGTTTACTGATAGACCATCCCATACTATCCCATGTGGAAACTCAGCCATCATCAACAGGAAAAAAGAAAGCACAGTCTAACACAAGAGTTTACTGAAGAACAATATATGTGTCAACTCTCCCAAAGACCAACATATGACTCTTTCCAAAGTTACCCAGCATCAAAAGGAAAGACAAAAAAATATATGATTAAAGCAACAGACCCATAAACATATACAAAGCAAAACCACCATGGCCCCCTCCAATTCATTAACAATTATCTGTCATTGTTGTAATCTAAACCTATAATGTATATCCATCATCATCAATAGATATAACACCATGATTAACGAAGCACCACCACAATCATATACTAAGCAATACAACCATGAACTCAGCCATTCAATACCATTCATCTGTCATAGAATTCTGTAATCTATATTACATAGTCCTCACGACAATTACATACCACATGCTACAATAGATATTGTTAGATTAGCTGGCTTCTCAAGAGGGGGATGAATTGGGAAGATTAAACATTTTCTGCAAAATATCAAGAAGATGAAGAAAGCAATATATGATGGTAAAACAGAGTATAAACAAATAACTGTAAAGGAGGTAGTAAAGAGAAGAAGACTCAGTAATTTATCCTGGTTCGGTCTCTCCACTTGACCTACGTCCAGTCCTCAAGTCACCACTTGAGATTTTCCACTATTCTGCAAGAATTTCGTGGGTTTCTTGCAAATGCCTCAGTACAAAGATAATGCTCTGTTTCTAGAGCTTCTCTCAATCACTCTATGCACTCTTACAAAGTGCTTCCTAATCCCTTGTGATATCCCCTCACAAGAAAATCTATCTTTCAGATGAAGATGAGATTATTTACAAAGATTAGACTCTCTTAAATAGAGTGAATATGAAAGTTGAAGTACAAACTATTGAAGTGTGAGAGTATGAAGCTTTGAGTAAATGATTTGGCAGAGTTTCAGTATATACAAAGTTAAAAATCGTTACCCATAATTTCAAATGATGTTATATATATAGATTTAGGTCTCAAATATCCGTTAGAGACAAAATCTATCCGTTGGAGAAGTTATCCAATGGTTACTCTGAAAAACTATCCATTAACCAACCGCATTTAATGCTTCTGACATACTGAAATTCGAATTTCGGTTAGTCAACAGACGAATTTTGCAGAAACTGAAAGTTAACAGTTTTAACGTTGAAAGCCCGAAGTTCGTCTGTCATGAAGTGAAATTCGAATTTTGATATTTTGAAAATGTTTCTATGTAGTGACATACGAATTTTCAAGTGGAAAGTTTTTCTGTTAAGTGTAAATAGTATTTTCAATTTGCTACAGTGCCTTCGAAATTCAAATTTTGGAACCCCAAAATTCGTCTGTCCGTAGCTGGTTTACAAGGCTCAGTAGTTCATGTAGTTCAAAGTTTGAATTTTCAAAGGGAAATGTTCATCTGTCAGAGAAACCTCTTTTCAGACTAAAATCAAAATTCGAATTTATAAATACTGTCATTCGTATGTCATCATATCACTGCAACAGACTCAAAAGCTTAGTTTCTGAAATTTAAATTTTCTTGTTCAAAGTTCGTCTGTCAGTGGGCAATTTTGACATTCAATCCAAACTTAGTTTCAAATGAACTTTGACATAATTTCAGACAAATTTCTTTAATTTTCATAAGTTTTATTTTGTTTGAAATTCGAATTTTTAAAACCCAAAGTCCGTCTGTTGCTTAAAGCTTCTTTTAGACACTTATCAAAATTCGAATTTCATCAAGTCAAAATTCGTCTGTCAGAGAGGCATCTCTTCAGACTTGTTCAGTTTTAGTACGAAATTCGAATTTCCAAAGACCAAAGTTTGAACTTTCACCATGACAGATTGGTATTAACCTTTTAAACTTCGTCCGTTGGTGGGTGTTTTTCAAATATTCCATGATTTAACACAAAATCAAGGTTTTAAAACTTCTTTCCACCAAATCAAAGTCTTTTACTCAAATTAAAACAAAACTAAACAAACTTTGCACAGATTTCTCCAGGATTTCTTCACTTGAACTCTTTGTGCACCTTTGATATCTTTATTCCAAGCTCTTGAAGGTTGGTTTGGAATCATCAAAACTTCTTGATTCAACATTCTCCCCCTTTTTGATGATGACAAAACAACTTACAAACTGAATTAGTACTTGGGTTTGCTTTAACAAGCTCCCCCTCAACATATGCATTATATTTCAAAAGATATCATATATAGTAAATCATGTGAAGAGATTCAAAGAACAAATCATTGCAACCAAGAAATTCTTTCATTTAATCAAATGTTGCTTTACAGAGATCAATTTCAGCAAAGTTCTTCTAAATACACAAACAATCAAAACAAACATCTAAGACATAACAAGAGGACTCAAGCCTAAATTCTAATCACTTCTTCTTTGGCTTGGTCTTCTTGCTGTAAGTCTTTCCAGATGGCTCAGCAGCAGACTTGCCAGTTTGCTTACTCTTCTCCCCCTTTTTGGCATCATCAAGAAGGTGAACAAAATCAGTCGGAGGAGGGATCTAAGAAACTGGAATAGCTTGGAGGGGCACAGGATCAAAAGGCAGATGAGGTTCAGAAGGCTCAGAATCCTCATCATCAGAGACCTCAAGCAGTTCTTGCATCTCTTGTCTGGAGAGAGCCAATTGAGCCCTTTGTTCTTCTGAGAGACCATATGCAGAGAGAGATGAAGGAGCAGGGTCATCAGAACGAAACATTTCCTCAAGTCTTCTTCTCTGAGCTTGCAGGAGAGCATTGTGAGCAATAGTTTCAAAATCAACAACAGGTACAATGCTTCTCTCTTCAGTGCTGGCAACCTCCAACATTGATGAAGTGGAAATGACTGCCACTAGTCTTTCAACTTGCTCAGATTCTTGGGTGGAAAGAATTGAATCCTAAGCATCTTCTGGTATGGGCTCATGAGGGCCTGTTTCATGAGGTCCTTCTTCTTCCAAACCATAGTCCAAGGGTGGACCAGGACTTGGTGTCCTCATTGCAGCAGTAGGCTCAACACCATCTATATCATCATCATGCTCAGAAGAGGCTAGCTCGAAGGGGCTTGGAGGCTCAGGAGTTAGAGACTGAACAGGCACAGAGAACCCTGACTGAGGTGGAGCTGATGTGGTAGGAATTGCACTCCGAAATTCTTCATAGGCATCAGCAACCACTTTCATGTTCTTTACCAACTGATGAATCTGATCTTGCAGATGAGCAAATTTGACATTTTGCTCATCCCTGATGCTAAGTATGAGTGTAGACAGGCTATCATACAATTCAGTGATCTTGGTTGGCTTGGCACGAGAGGAGGGAGTGGATAGAATGTGAGTAGGCTTGGATGGAGATGGGATAGGTAGAGAAGGCTGGGGAGTAGGTCTGGCAGGAGCCTCAGAAGTACCTTCTTGCTGTTGGGAGGCACCTTCAACAAAGAAAAGATCTTCAGATTTTCCTGCTCCCTTCCCAATCCATCTTCCTTCACTTCTTTCAATTCCCATTCTTTGAAGTTCTTCCTCCTTGAAGATCTCAGTGGGTTTCCCTTTCCCTTTTTTAGAATGTTGAATTCTAGTATATTGCAGAATTCTGGAAATGATAGCTGCGTAGGGGAGTATGGAGTCTTTTCTCTGATCCCTTGCCTTGATCATGCGTTGAAGTATGATATGTCCCATGTTGATCAACTTTCCCTGCATGATTGCTGCCATGACATGTGCCTCTGCTCTTGTTATCAGATTAAAGTTGCCTCCTTTGTTGAATATGATCCTAGACATTATTTAGCGTAGGATCCTCACTTGGGCACTGAGGTCTGTGGGCTTCAGCAGGTTTATGGTTAGCCAGTTTTCCTTTCTTCTGAACAATGTGCTCAGAATTGTGCTCTCCTTGTAGTTCAGAAAAGGGTCACCTTCTTCATCAGCAGTCTCTGCCTCATCCATGTATCCAGAGGCAGTGATGTCAATCTTGAGGCCATCTTGCCCTGGGATTTCCAGCACTTCATTGAGAGTCTCATCTATGAGCCAGATGGTCCTTGATCTCAGATTGACCTCCCACTTCTTCTTCTTGCTGTGGTACTTCAAGGAGGCATACCATGTCTTTACTACTTCATCATCATATCTCTCCAATATCTGCAACAAATTCTTATATCTCAACATCCATATACCAGTATCAAAACTATTAGAGACCAAGAAATCTTCCAAGTTCACATAATGAGGCTTGATTACCTTTTTATTGGCAAACTTGGTGGAGTATTCTTCTTGAATCTGTGGAGTGCTCCACAATGACAGTGTAGTAAGTTGATATTCTCTAGATTCAGTACTTGAGGAGGAAGTGGAAGCAACAGTCTCAGCAGCAGCAGGAACAGGGACCGAAGGTTCTGTTTTCTTCGAGGAAGAGGGTCCAGTTTTCTTTGATTCACCATTTGGTGTAGTTTTCTTATGTTTGGAAGGAGTTCCTTTGCTTGATTCGGCCTTTCTCTTCAGTTTTTCACCCTCCTTTGAGGCATATTGGGACTTGACCTATCTCTTTGGACGAGCCTCTTCTTTTCCAGCTTCAGGATTCTTTACTCTTTCCATTTTTAAGGATGAATGATTCGGAATGAAGCCGAGATTGGGTTTATAGGGTGTGAAAATCAGTTTAAACGGTGGGAGTTGAAGATTTTTAGTCAGAATTTAAGAGCATTGAAGAGAGGATTTGAACAGACCTAGAGAGGAAGAGAGTAGGGTTGTGTCTGTTCAGTGGAAAATCATCGATTTTAATGTGAGTAACCGCCTGACAGATGAATTTTGAGGGGTCAAAATTCGAACTTCAAGCAGTTAAAAGTTAAACCATTCAGCAAAGCTTACTGACAGACGAATTTTCTTCTGAAAGTTCGTCTGACAGAGGCTTGGTTCAAGCAACACAAGATGAACAGACGAACTTTGTTCCAACAAAGTTCAAATTTTGAAGAGTAAACATCAAACAGCAAACAAATCACCAAACAACAGAAGGATTATGCATATAAAACTTCATCTTTCAAAGATTCAACATTGAGGAGCATGTTTCAACAGACGAATTTTCAAATCAGAAATTAGAATTTCTTTACTTTGTAAAAGTTTTCCAACATTCGTATGTTAAGAGATAAACATTAGTATAATATCATGTTGGACAAATATAACTTTGAAATTTTTGTTCTTGAAAATTTGAACTTTGAAGGTCCAACAGACGAATTTTGAGGCATGACCGAGAACTGTTCCAACTTATAACAGGCTGAAGTTTGTCTGTTGGGCATCCAAATTCGAATGTTGACCATGCTGACTTCCTCAGAAACTTTATTTTTCAAGGAAATTCGTCTAAAACATGATCAATATACGAATTTCAACTTTAAAAACTTACAGAATGGATCCAGAAACTTAGAATTTTTGCCATTTTCTTCAGTTTTTGATTGTTCCATTTTGGTGTGCTCCATTTTTCAGATTTATTGCCATTGAATCTCATGAAGAGCACCTGCAACTTAAATTAAATACACTCCGATGCTAAAGTTAGAATTAATTTAATGTTGAAAAATCTAGAAACAGAATTACACATGGATTTACTTACAGTTCATTGGGATTTACCATACCCAATTCTCTTCTTATTTTGCAATGTCTATCTTCTGATAGAGGCTTTGTCAAGATATCTGCAACTTAATCCTCAGTTGGGATGTACTCTAGTTTGATTTCTCCTTTCAAAATATGATCCCTTATAAAGTGGTGCCTAACTTCAATATGTTTTATCCTTGAATGCATGACAGGATTCTTTGTGATGTTAATGACACTTTGATTGTCACACATGATTGGTATTTCCTTCATTTCAACCTCAAGATCTTCAAGTTGCTGTTTCATCCAGATGATTTGGGCACAACAGCTTCCAGCTGCAACATACTCAGCCTCTGCTGTGGATAAGGCCATACTGTTTTGCTTCTTGCTAAACCATGAAACCAAGGATCCTCCAAGAAACTGACATGTTCCACTTGTGCTTTTTCTGTCAGTTTTGGATCCTGCAAAGTCAGCATCAATGTATCCTTTGAGATCTTCTCCATTGCCCTTAGGATACCAAAGACCCATCTGTGAAGTTCGAATGAGATATCTAAAGATACACTTCACAACAATTGCATGGGTTTCCTTGGGACATGACTAGAATCTTGCACACATATAGACACTAAACATAATGTCAGGTCTGCTAGCAGTTAGGTATAGTAGGGATCCAATCATTCTTCTGTATTGGGTTATGTCAAATAATTTCCCTTTTTCATCCATATCCAGCTTGGTTACAGTAGCCATAGGTGCCCCAATTGGCTTGGCATTTTCCATTCCAAACTTCTTTAGCAATTCCTTCAGATACTTGGATTGGTTGAGGAAGATACCATCATCACACTGCTTGATTTGCAATCCAAGGAAGAAGTTGAGTTCACCCATCATGGACATTTCGAATTCCTCCTGCATTAACTTAGAAAAATTCTGGCAAAGAGATTCATTAGTAGCGTCAAATATAATATCATCAACATAGATTTGAACAATAAGTAAATCTTTATTTTCTTTCTTAGTAAATAAAGTTGTATCTATTTTTCCTCTGCTGAACCCCTTTTCCGTTAGAAAAGTACTTAATCTTTCATACCATGCTCTAGGGGCTTGCTTCAAACCGTAAAGGGCTTTCTTCAGTTTATACACATGGTTTGGTTTTGTAGAATCCTCAAAGCCTGGAAGTTGATCTACATAAACCTCTTCCATGATATATCCATTTAGAAAAGCACTTTTCACATCCATTTGATATAACAAAATATTTTTCATGCATGCATATGCTAATAGAATTCTAATTGCTTCTAATCTAGCTACTGGAGCAAAGGTTTCCTCAAAATCAATACCCTCTTCTTGATTATATCCTTTAACAACCAGTCTAGCTTTGTTTCTGATGATTGATCCTAATTCATCAAGTTTATTTCTAAAAACCCATTTCGTACCAATGACAGGATGATTTTTAGGTCTAGGCACTAAATCCCAGATTTGATTTCTTTCAAATTGATTTAATTCATCCTGCATAGCTAGAATCCAGTACTCATCAGTTAAGGCTTCCTCAGTACATTTAGGTTCAATTTATGAGATGAAAGCACAATTAATCATTTGATCCCTTAATTGTTTTCTGGTTCTAACTCTCTCTTGAACATTCCCTATCACTTGATCAACAGGATGATTCCTTTGATATCTCCAAGCTCTATGGAGTTTTTGAGATATTTCTTCATTATTTTCTTCTTCAAAATTTCTCTCCTGAATATTTTCCTCTATATTAGTAGATTCAGATATTTTTGGAGGTTCAATTATACCTTTATCAGAGATTTCTAACTTTTTAAAGTTTGAAACAAGATCATCCTCATCAGTAACATGTTTAGAAGCAGTTTCATTTTCGATAAATACTACATGCATAGATTCTTCTACCAATTTAGACTTTTTATTGAAAACGCTATATGCCTTACTTCTACTAGAATAGCCCAGAAATATACCTTCATCAGATTTAGCATCAAACTTACCCATATTTTCCTTTCCATTATTGTGAATGAAGCATTTGCAACCGAAAACATGGAGATGTGACAGATTTGGCTTTCTTCCCTTGTACAGCTCATAAGGAGTCTTCCCAAGGATTGGTCTGATGTAGGCTCTATTTATGATGTAGCTTGTTGTATTCATTGCATCAACCCAAAATACTTGAGAAAGTTCCTTTTCATTCAGCATTGCTCTAGTCATATCTCTAATTGTTCTGTTCTTCCTTTCTACTACTCCATTCTGTTGTGGAGTTCTTAAGGCTGAGAAGTTGTAGTCAATTCCATGCTCATTGCAATACTCTAGAAAGTATGAGTTCTCAAATTCTCCTCCATGATCTGACCTGATAGACACAAAGGAAATACCTTTCTCATTTTGCACTTTCTTGGCTAAGATTACAAATACATCAAAGGTATCACTTTTAGAGGAAAGAAACAATGTCCATGTAAATCTAGAGTAATCATCCATAATTACAAACACATACAGATTTTCACCAATGCTTTTTACCCTAGATGGACCAATTAAATCCATATGCAGTAGTTCTAGTGGTCTAGTAGCGGTGACAACGTTTTTAGGTTTAAAAGAAGATTTAGTTTGTTTTCCTCTTAGGCATGCATCACATTCTTTGTCCTTTTCAAAAGTGATTTTTGGCAGGCCAGTGACTAGCTCATTTTTAACCAGTTTTGAAAGCTGATTCATGTTAACATGAGCTAATCTTCTATGCCATAGCCAACTATCATTGTCCTGACTAATTCAGCAAACAGAATCTAAGGGAGGAAGTTCATCAAGATCAATAGTATAACAGTTACCATCCCTTTGAGCTTTGAGGATTACTTTATGATCGCTTTTTTGATGACTAGGCAGAATTTTGAGTCAAACAGTACCCAATTTCCTTTGTCACATGTTTGGCTCACACTCAGCAGATTGTGGTTGAGGCCTATCACAAACAGCACCTCTTCAATGGATGTTTCAGGATTCTTGCCCACAATGCCAATGCCAACTATTCTTCCATACTGATCACCTCCGAAGGTTAATTTTCCTCCTTTATTGTCTCTAAGGGTGATGAACTTCTCCTTGTCACCGGTCATATGACTTGAGCAGGCACTGTCCATGTACCATTTATTGTTCTTTCTAGCTTTGAGACAGACCTGCAAAACAAAGTTCAAGTTTTCTTTTTAGGTACTCAAATCTGCTTGGGTCCTTTTCTGTCAGTAGTCTTTTCCCTAGATACAGATGTACCTTTGGGAACCCATTTAGCCTTCCTGTCAAGTCCATTTTTCTTTAAGGCACATGAACTAGAAATATGCCCATTTTTGTTACAGAAGTGACAGGTGGTAAAGGGACTGCTAGATTGAGAGGCAGGAAGAAAACAATGCAGATAATATTTTTGTTTTGCATGCCTTGGTTGATTATATGATTCAATGTGATGTGACATATAATCTTTCTTTCTATTTCCATCAGCATGCACAAAATGTCTCATGTATACATTCTGATTTTTCTTCCTAATCTTTTCTTTAACAGCACAAGGATCATAGTCAAGTCCAGCTTTTTCCTGTGATATTCTTTGACTTCCCATTAAAGCAAACAACATGTCTTTACCTCTAGTAAGCCTAGACATGTTTTTCACTAGATATTCATTGGTTTGCTTTAGTTCAATGCATGATTTACAGCAAACAGATTCAGAAATAGGTAGAGAAGCATTTTCAGAAATGTTGTGTTGAGATTCTAGTTTGTTAATCTTTTTCTTAGCCTGCTTCAATTCTTTAGCAATTTTAACAAACTCATCATGCAACTCATGAAATGCATCCAGTAATTCAGAATAAGAAGGTTCATATTCATATACCTCATCTTCTTGATCACTGCTGCATGGGATTTTACCTTCTTTAGAGGCAAGTGCCATGAGACAGATGTTGGCAATTTCATCTTTATCATCCTCTTCTTTATCTGAGCTGTTGCCCCATATTGATGAGATGTAAGCTCTCTTCTTCCTGCCTTTGGCTGCAGCTTTTTTTTCTTTCTCTTGCTTCTTGAGGAATTGTGAACAATCCCATTTGATATGTCCTTACTTTTTGCACTCATAGCAAGTCACAGGCTCTTTTGCTTCTCTCTTGCTATCTCCAGCTGCTCATTTCTTGAAGATTTTCTTGTTTCTCTTCTTGTTGTAGAATCTTCTGAATTTTCTGACCATCATAGCCAAAGTTTCTTCATCTAGCTCATCTCCATCGTCAGATTCTTCTTCTTTTTCTTCAGCAACTTTGAGAGCAAGGCCTTTCTTCTTTTTGTCTTATCCAGCTTCCTTGAGAGCTTTTATTTTTCCTTCATACTCCTCGAGGCTGTCAAAGAGAGCTGTGACAGAGGCCATTGATTCTCCTCTGACTTCCTCTATTGCTATTACTTTGGGTTGTCATTCCAGAGGGAGAGCTCTGAGGATCTTTCTGACTTTCTCTGTTTGAGTGTATTTTTTTCTCAGGCTCTTTAGTTGATTCACAATGAGGGTGAATCTCTTCTGTAGATCTTTTACATTCTTTCCTTCAGCCATTCTGAAGCTTTCATACTCACCTATGCATGTATTAAGTTTGTTTTCCCTGACTCCAGTTGTTCCTTCATGAGCAATTTGCAGGGTGTCCCACATTTCCTTGGCAGTGGAGCATTGGGAGACTCTATAGAATTCGTCTTGATTCAAAGCACTGACCAAACAGTGTTTTGCCTTGAAATTTAGTAAGACTCTTCTTCTATCTTCCTTATTCCATTCAGCTTCTGGCTTCTCTCTGTATTTTCCATCATCTTCCAAAGCCATTGGGACAAAATCTCCCTTCTGAATGACTGACCAGATGTCCAGATCAATTGACTGGAGATAGATTTGCATCCTCATCTTCCAGTACCCATAGTGTTCTCCACTGAAGCCAGGTGGTCTATTTGTGTTGTTGCCTTCTGGTAATATACTTTCTCCAAAACCAGCCATTTTAATTCCCAGACTGTGAGATCCTTTGATTGGGAATCCAGACTCTGATACCACTTCTTAGATTAGCTGGCTTCCCAAGAGAGGGTGAATTAGGAAGATTAAAAATTTTCTACAAAATATCAAGGTGAAGAAAGCAATATATGATGGTAAAACAGAGTATAAACAAATAACTGTAAAGGAGGCAGTAAAGAAAGGAAGACTCAGTAATTTATCCTAGTTCGGTCTCTCCACTTGACCTACGTCCAGTCCTCAAGTCACCACTTGAGATTTTTCACTATTCTGCAAGAATTTCGTGGGCTTCTTGCAAATGCCTCAATACAAAGATAATGCTCTGTTTCTAGAGTTTCTCTCAATCACTCTATGCACTCTTACAAAGTACTTCCCAATCCCTTATGATATCCCCTCACAAGAAAATCTATCTTTCAGATGAAGATAAGATTGTTTACAAAGATTAGACTCTCTTAAATAGAGTGAATATGAAAGTTGAAGTACAAACTATTGAAGTGTTAGAGTATGAAGCTTTGAGTAAATGATTTGGCAGAGTTTCAGTATATACAAGGTTAAAAATCGTTACACACAACTTCAAATGATGTTATATTTATAGATTTAGGTCTCAAATATCCTTTAGAAACAAAATATATCCATTGGAGAAGTTATCCAATGGTTACTCTGAAAAACTATCCGTTAACCAACCGCATTTAATGCTTCTGACATACTGAAATTCGAATTTCGGTTGGTCAACAGAAAAATTTCACAGAAACTGAAAGTTAACAGCTTCAACGTTGAAAGCCCGAAGTTCCTCTGTCATGAAGTGAAATTCGAATTTTGATATTTTGAAAATGTTTTTATGTAGTGACATACGAATTTTCAAGTGGAAAGTTTTTCTGTTAAGTGTAAATAGTATTTTCAATTTGCTACAGTGCCTTCGAAATTCGAATTTTGGAACCCCAAAATTCGTCTGTCCGTAGCTGGTTTACAAGGCTCAGTAGTTCATGTAGTTCAAAGTTTGAATTTTCAAAGGGAAATGTTCATCTGTCAGAGAAACCTCTTTTCAGACTAACATCAAAATTCGAATTTATAAATACTGTCATTTGTATGTCATCATATTACTGCAACAGACTCAAAAGCTTAGTTTCTGAAATTCGAATTTTCATGTTCAAAGTTCGTCTGTCAGTGGACAATTTTGACATTCAATCCAAACTTAGTTTCAGATGAACTTTGACATAATTTCAGACGAATTTCTGTAGTTTTCATAAGTTTGATTTTGTCTGAAATTTGAATTTTCAAAACTCAAAGTTCATTTGTTGCTTAAAACTTCTTTTAGACACTTATCAAAATTCGAATTTCATCAAGTCAAAATTCGTCTGTCAGAGAGGCATCTCTTCAGACTTGTTCAGTTTTAGTACGAAATTTGAATTTCCAAAGGCCAAAGTTTGAACTTTCACTATGATAGATTGGTATTATCCTTTTAAACTTCGTCTGTTAATCAGTGTTTTTCAAATATTCCATGATTTAACACAGAATCAAGGTTTTAAAACTTCTTTCCACCAAATCAAAGTCTTTTACTCAAATTAAAACAAAACTAAACAAACTTTGCACAAATTTCTCCAGGATTTCTTCACTTGAACTCTTTGTGCACCTTTGATATCTTTATTCCAAGCTCTTGAAGGTTGGTTTGGAATCATCAAAACTTTTTGATTCAACAGATATATGGATAAATGAAACAAAAAGAACAGGCTGAAAAATCAAGTCCAAATTTGTCCAGCACTTGAGTAGGAATACTACACTAACCATTTGCCTAATTCAAATAAAAACTTTACCAAACCCAAAATCAACATCCAAAACCCAACAGATATAGCCAACACCATTACATGCCACATATTGCAAGAGACAACTAAGACTAACTTATATAGTGTTGCAAGAAGAATTGCTCATACATCCATTACAATTTTTCATCGCACAGACAATCTTCACAAATGTCTTTCGATTCTCCACTTTGATTACTATCCGATACACACATATTTGAAGAGCACAGAAGATCCATATCAATCGGTTCATACCTCCTTCTGCCATGCCACTGAATTTCAATCAGAAATGGACCAAACTCAGTTCTGCATCTCGAAATTTCTTTCCCAATTCGCAGCCTCTTCATAAATTCCAAAGCAAGCCCAGCTCTTTTGTTGCCATCATATTTCGCTCTATTCGATAGGAATAACAAGTTGTATGCATACATTGACATCACGTGACCCTCAGTTGCAGATCCCTCAAGCATATCTAGGGCTTCAAATTGAAAATCCTTTCTTAGAAAAAACATTTTTATGCCCTTTCTGTATAAATAATCTCGATTACCACAAATTTTGCAACACTGGACAAAATGCTTTCGACCTATTATCTTCTTGTATTTAAATCTGGGGATCACCTCCATTGTCGCATTCTTATACACCAAATCCTCATTAGACGCAATAAAAAACGCTCAACATGTCATCTTGAAAGAAAATAAAACTTTCAACGATCTTGACGCGACGAAGCTCGCCACCAGTACAAGCACCTCCTTCGGCAGATTAATAATATTCATAAACGGAATCTCCCTCTTCATCCGTAGTAGCTCAGATCTCCTAATCCCATCCATTTTTTTCAGTTCAATGTTATGTTCTGAAGGCTACATCTCATATCCGCTTTTTAAGTGATAGACACTGATTCTCAGTTTTGTTTTTCTTTTTTTTTTAACAACCTCATTATTTTCTTAAAAAATCAATTTCATGTTTTCAATTCCCAATTTCTCCATCCGCTCTTAATCAGATCAAGCATCTCAAAATCTCAATTTCACAAATAATAAAAGTCAAATTTTAATTACACTTATATCAAAAAATAAGACAAAAAGTAATTATTGTTTAAACATCATCATTAATACTAATATTTTGCTAAATCTATATAAATTGAGATCAACTTATTTAAATTCTATTATATCTTAATTACACTTATATAAAAAAAATAACAGAAAAACTTATTCTTTTTTAAGTGTCTTCCTTATTAAGACAAAAACTTATTATTTTTTAAGCGTTATCATTATAAAGAGAAGAAGTAATTATTTTTTAAACATCACCAATACTAAGAGAAAAAGTTATTATTTTTTAACCGTCATCATTATTACCTATATTTTACTGACAGTACATTTTACTAAGCCCGTATAACTTGACATTGATTTAATTATTTACATTTTCTTATATCTTAATTACATTTATATTAAAAAAATTAAGCATTTGTTAAAGCGTCTTCATTACTACCTATATCTTACGAACTCTATATCAATTGACATAGCTTTTTTTATATTCTCCATGACATATTTATCAATCATTATTAATAGAAAAAGTTATTATTTCTTAAGCATCATTATTATTACCTATATTTTACTAAGTCTATATAAATTGACGTAAATTTATTTAGATTTTATTACATCTTAATTATATTGTATATCAAAAATAAAAAAAAGTAATTATTTTTAAAGCCTCATCATTACTACCAAAATATGCGTGAAAGCAACTAAAGTAATTTACTCTCTTAACTAAAGTCACTTATATAATAAATTATATTCTTCCTCACAAGTGGAAAATTCCACTTCATCACACCATCATTACATGAAATATATCTACATTACTTCCCGTGCATTTGCGTGGGAGTAATTCTAGTTTTATTATATATTATATTATATTATATAACTATAAAAGCAAAATCACCTTCCAGGTTGAAAGTACTGTTCAAATAACTAGAGCACACATTCATAGCTCATATTATCCATTTTTTTTTCAAATGTTCTTGACGAGTAATAACCAATAAGTCCTATAATATTTTCTTTTTTTTTTCTATTTTTATTGTGAATCCAAATCGCTCTTTCATTTCAAATTTTAAATTTCAAATTTCCCCCTCTTATTTTAAATTTCTTCCCTCTTTTATTTCTTTCTTTTTTTAATATGGAATTAACTTTTCTTAAGTTCTCCTATATCCCCCCTCTCTCTCAAACATATTTTCCCTCATCTTTTCAAATGAATGTTCATTTACGGTCTGTTTGGTTCAATAGATGGGAAGGGAGGGAAGGGATTTTAATGGAGGGAAAAGAAGGGGAGGAAAAAAGAAGGAATTTTAATTTTATCTCATTTGGAGGAAAAGGAAGAGGAGGGAAAAGAAGGGATTTTAATTTTACCTCGTTTGGAGGAAAAATGAAGGATTTTAATGGAGGGGTTTTAATGTTACCTTGTTTGGATTATGAGGGGAAGGGAGGGAAAATAATTATAATTTGACTATTATACCCTTAGTTTATTTAAGTTAATATTTTTTTATATTAAAAAAAGAGTTTTTTTATTTAAATATTAGACAAAACTTTTAATCAGAAAGAAATACTTTTTTTTTCAACTTCAACTATGATTGTATGTATCTTTTTTTTTTCTCAACTTTAACCATGATTATATATATTAATATACGAATGTGTCTGTGTATGTTTGTGACTTCATGCATGTATGTCACTAAAGTATTTCATATTTTATTAGTGAGACAAAAAAGAGACGCGACAAGACTAACCAATATATTGTATGGTTGAGTTATGAAAAAGTGAAAGGTATTTTGGTCATATTTGACACAATAATACATTTTCCCTCCAAATTATCCTAATTTGGGGGGAAAATCTATAAGGGGAGGGGAGGAAAAATTTTAATAACATTCTCCCTCCCCTCCTCTAATTATTTATTTGCCAAATAAGGGGAGGGGAGCAAAATCCCTTCCCTTCCTTTCCCTTCCCCCCATTTCCCTCCAACCAAACAGACCTTTGTTTTTCTCTCCTCCCGTATCAAAGCTCAGTCCCCTTCCCCATTGAAGCAGAAACCCTAGATGCAGATTCAACCGAGGAAGTATGGAGGAGTAAGAAACAACGTTCAGGGAAACCTTTATACGGCAAGCAAGAGAAAAATGAAGTCCCCTCCTTACTCATAATACTCTCATCTTTCCCAATCTCTTTTTTCTCTTCTTCTTTCTTGACGCGAGAACCTTTTCTTCTTCTTCATGTTTTTCCTTTCATTTTTTTGTTCTTTCTTTTTGTTCATTTTCTTAATTTTTCTTTGCAGATTTAATTTCTTGTATGCTCTAGAAGATTTGCTTGGGCTAAAGGTTTCTTTGCGTCATGAGTTCACTTGGGTTGAAATGCTTCTCCTAGGGTCGTCTCCAAGTGTCATCGCAGTCAAGAAATGAGTAGCCTCATGATCCTCTAAACCCTCTTCCCCATCGTATACTGTTTCGTTTCCAGAACTTCACTGATATGGTTTGCAAGGTTTCATTCCTGCTTCAAATTGTTTGTTTTCCCACTTTCTCTGTGTGTGTGGCTGTGCTAGTTTTGGAGTGTGAAGTCTACAGATGACTTACATAAATTAGTCATATGAATAATATAGTAGATAAATAAACTGGGTTAGAGTTTGTTCTAAACTCTTATCCTATCTTGTCATTTGTGTTATTTGGTATGACTTACTGCATTATACTTTCGAAGGCTATTGCTAGAACTTTGTCTGAGGGAGAAATTGGAGGAACTGAAAAATGGATTGGACAGAATAGGTACTGTTCTCAAGGATTACGAAATTATTGGTAATGCAAGCGGTAAGTGTTTGCATGCTCTACATTATCAGTTTTATTTACATGTTGTTTGTCTAGCAACATGTAATTTTGCTAATGCAAGCAATATCCTTTAGTTATTTTGCTGATAAGGTTTGATGTATCTTCAAATATATATTGAAGGGCTTTATCAACATGATATCTTTTGTAATCCTATTCATCTTTCATCTTTATTTTACTTTTTGATATCCTAGACTTGTAGCATTATATTTCATACTCTTTTTTGTATTCTTTTTTGCTTACTTTGATTGACAAATTTCTTCATTTTTTCTTGAACAAAAAATATCTTATATGATTTTTTTATGCTGCAACTCTAGAGTACAATTTACTCTTCAGTGAGTGAAGGGACTATACATGGTACTATTTAGAGCATGTGCTTTATATCCCAAGAATCCAAGCAACTAACTAAGGAGTATAATCCTGTACTAGCCATACATCTAAATAGGTAAGATGATTTATGTATCTTGACCACTATTAAGAGTCTATTTAATACTGGGATCTATGATGGAAAAAGATTTCTTTTGTTGTCTTTGTTTTGAATGATGAGTGCTCACCAATGATTATATCCTTAAGGAGGTGAGTGCTTCTAAATAACTTATTTTTATTAGAATGGAGCATTAAAGCACATGCAATGTATGTTATTTCTTAGATTGTTGAAGTTGGACCTCTAGCACATGACATTGTTGAAGTTCCCAACTGCCATGGACTTGCATTTCTTTTCAGAGCTGGCAATGCTCTCTTTATGGATCTTTTAGAGATGCTCACAATGCATGCTATGGAAGACCAGACTTTTGAAAATTCTTGTAAATTACAAGATGATGATGAGTGCTTCAATGTTGCTGCCTCTGTGAGCGATTATAATCCCATGTGTATAGACTCTAATAATGGCTATTCTTATTTGTATTACAAGTATGTATGCTCATGGAGTTGGGAGCCTGAAAATAATAAAGATTATTGGATGATCTTTTGCTTAAGTATGATAGTGGTTAAGTATGATACTTTTATATATTTGTGCTGCATCAATTTTATATTTTATTATATTAATAGTTAATGAAAATTAATGAACTATTTACTTGAAAAACCTATACAATGTAGGAGAATGTTTCATTATTGTAGGTACAATGAAGTTTCTCCTTTTTTTCTTTTTTGGGAGGGGGTTTAGGGGGAGAGGCACTTTTTCTAAAAAAATAATATTAATTTTAATATGAGAATTGTAAAATTAATATTATTTTATGATTATTATCTAATTATACTTTTTAATATTGTACAAATAAAAGTAGAAAGATCATTTCACTAAATTTTTTTTCTTTCAATTCAAAATATTTTATACATCAAATGCATAGTACAAAAAATTGTGTTTCTCTATTTTCTTCTTAATATATGACAATTATAATATTTTTGTTCATCCCGCGTATCGCGCGAGAAGAAAAATCTAGTTATTTTCTATATAGAAACTCAATCTTACCTAGATCTCATATATGCATGACTTAATATTATCATCATATAAATTTTTTTGTTGGGTCTATAATTTTAGGATCACAAGCATTAACTCCACAGAAAGATGTGTGATACAAAAAAATATCACTAATGAATAAAAAAAGGCCTTTCATATTTCTCAGCTCAAGAAAGGTCATATAATAAATAGAACTTATATAGTTCTTACAACAAATAAAACCACCATATTGATAACGGTGAGCATTATGTTTTTGAAGTTTGATTGAAACAGCATACTTATTCTCCTATGATACAGGGATGCATCATATATCATACATATATACACATAACCTCTGATATTTATCTCTGCCCTTTCAGAAACCATCTACTCCAAAAGTTTGATCCAATTTTGGGAACTTCCTGATTGAAATATCACCATAAGCATCATTTTGCTTCACATCCACAAAATCTGTAGTTTTCAAAACCTGCAAAATTATTATGCAGAAAACAACATGAATATACTTCATCTTGAAGATAGCATTCCAGGGAACACACACATAAAGCTACCATCAATATATCAATATATATAATAAAATATATAACAAGTCAAAGTATTTACAAGTCATGAATAGTACGACTCATTCCTCAGACTCTATTTAATATACAAGGAAATATGTCTAATTCTACTATTATTTTGATAATTCTTTCAATCTAATATGATTTTTTCTCTATGGTACCCAAAAAAATATAATTTTTCTCTATTGAAAGCCAATCAAGCATCATTATGGCACAATAGTGAGAATGATATATTCTACTACTAAACCAGCTTGTTTCACAAAGCCATGAAATAACAAAAGAATAATTACTTATTTGGTCCTTGAAAAATGTCAGTTTTCTCAAATTTGTCCTCCATTTCTGAGGCATTTCATTCTGATCCGACAATGTGGTCTTCATTACCAATACAATCCTCATTAAAATATTAACAGAAATACCAACATAATTTGAGCATCTTCTCAGATTTAATGATGTGAAATGCAAACTAAGGCTTTTCTTTTACCCTTGAAGCTTCATGCTCCGCAGAAAGAAGTCAACCAAAGAATTTGACTTGAATACAAATCTCAATTGGTAAAACAAAACCTTGCAGCTCAAGTAAGCGCCACATTTTCACATAACAGATATGTGGGAAGAAATCATGTCAATATTTTTGTCAACTCAATTTAAAAAGTTAAAATGAAGAATGTATTAGTGACAAAAGTCACTTTAGAGGACTGCAATAGAATAGCTAACAGAGGAATGAATTGAGGAAACCGAAATCTTCTAAGGACCAAAATATTATTTCACTCATACTTAAATGATTAAGAAGATCACATTGTCAGTATAGATATGTCACAGGAAAAGCCACCAAAATACCGACAAAAGCATGATATGATTTTGAAAGATTAAATAAGCATACCAATAGTTCATAAAATAGCTTTGCACATTCTTTCCTGGTTGCTGAACCAAAAACTTGTGGGAAGTTAACAACTTCCTCTTCCTTTTGTTTCCTGAGACTCAAAAAACTTCTCTGCAAGTGCTTGGCAACCTCCCTGCAAATTATTGTCATAGTCAATCAAATCAAATTTCACAAACAAACACCGAACTGCCGAAAAATACCACAAGTTAACTATAGCTAACCTAGTTTGTCCAGTCCAAGCACCTGCAGTACACAAAGATATCAAGAAACAATGTCATATTAGGCTTAACAAAGGAACTCAACAAAGATTATTTGAACAAGTTAAAAATGTCAATTAGCAAGAGTTCTCACAAGATTGGGAATTCTGTGTTTCAAATGAACTTGAATCCTGATACAAAAAAATAAAATTAAATTAAAGGATGTTAGCTCATAAAGCTTCCAAGGATACAGAGAACACTTTCAGCCAATGAGTAATCATGTCTAGATATTGAATAATTATATTACAAAGGTAATAAAATACATTGGTTCAATATAACTAACAACGGTAATAATTATATTGCAAAGCCAGACTGCACTTCACATAAACTAAATATAAAAATTACATACAAATGAAATAAATCTTTCCTAACAGGATTATGTGTTTAACGCTGCAAGATAAATTGTAAGAAACGATTGCTGACATAGACTAAAGAAAAGTACTAAAGTAATTTCGAGCACTGGCAGAAATTTTAAGGCTGTTCCAAAACAGTATCCCTTACCTCATTCATCAGATTAGGTTCTGCATCCTTTCTCAATGATTGATCTATCTCTAAGCTTTCATGTGAGCTAAATGTTCCCACACTACACTGCAAGATTGTTCATAAGGTTAACTGTGAAAACAATTGTCTACACATTGCAGATTTTGAGAAGTACTGACTTTTATAGTCAGCGTATCAACAATATTTTGAACATTACATGATAGTTATTATTTCCCTCTTTCATCGTATTAATTTCTTCATCATTTCTTAAAGATTGTTCTCTCCTCATGCTTTCATGTGGACTTAAAGGTGTTACATCATCTGGCCTCCCAACTGATCGAATAGTAGAGAGCCGAGGAGGAGTTTTTGGAGAAGCCGCCATATGAGATTCTGACTCAACGAACTTTCTAGGAGTTTCTGCAATTTCAAGGGACTCTGATATCTTCATTTTCTTACTGGAGACCATGGATTGGAGCTCAGATGAGTGACCTGCAGAAAAACAAGGTTACCAATGGTAGCTAAAACTATAAAGAACAAAATATATGATAATTGCAAACTCACAAGGCATCAAAGAGTCATGGAAGCCCTCAGGAAGAGTAGAAATACGATATGCTTGCCATACTTGGAGAGGAGTGTGAGGACATTTTCTTCGTTTGGAAATTAAATCTCTTGCATTGTGTAAACTCTGTTTTAGTACCCTGAAATGGCTCCAGATGCAAAGTGTACAGTGAGTGTTCATTTGGACAGATCTCAACATATTCTTATAATCAGGACACTGCTAAGATAATTGACAGCCCAAATCCAGACTACATAACTTTTCTATCAAAGGTTGACTAGCTGCTAGGCTACCACCAAAATTAGCACAAACCACAAGAGTTGATAGATTCAAGAAAATATGTAAAAGAAATTAGAGACAGAGAACTGCCAAACTTAATAGTCAACCAAAAAGGTGAAATGCGAGAGTAGATATCTTTTGTTGAAAAAATGCCTCAAAACCGATGGTACTTTTATCAATTATGACGTGAACGTCCAAATTGCAGTATTTTACTATCAATTTGGTAAGTCTTAATGGGAAAAATGATATGATAGCTCCAACTTCATAATGCAAACTAGCACTATCCATGGCACAAGCCTTGTGCACAAGGAAACATTGGTAATAACCATTGCAAAACTTATTACACATATGATGGTGGAACAAAGCTACAAAATACTAAGATATTGAAAGAAAGAGAGGTCTGCAAATAATCTAAATTAATCATTACATACTCATTTGATAAAACTGTCACATCATCAAAAATAAATTTTCTTTTCCTTGTAAAACGAGCATCCTCTCTTGCCGCTGGTGTCGGAATAAGCATAAACTCTGGCGTAGGAGCACCTGCCATGTTCCCCCCCCCCCCCCCCAAAAAAAAAAAGCCCAAAAAAAGGGGTAAAAGAGCAGGATAAACACTTGTAAGTAGGAGAAAAATAATATATAATCTCAATAAGAAAACTGAGAAAAAAAAATCAAGAATCACATTTCAATGGATCCAACAAAATAATGGACCTAAAAACCTGGTTTTTTTCTTGCACTTGAAGCATCTTGAAACCAAGGAGTTAAATCAATAAAGATCGATGTTACTGGAATCACTTGAAACTTTTCACCTTCCATTGAAATATATTCATGAAGTTTTAATTTTTCTTTGTTATGATTCTCTTTGTTAGACCCTTCAGTGTGCTCTTTATGTTTGTCTTTGTAAACAGAAGATTTCTCATGCAATGTGCATTCTTCTTGATAGGATTGGCCATCTTCAATCAGTTCCACACTGGCTTGAAAATTCCTTGCCTCATGAATTTCTCCAGCTTCCTGATGGATTTGGTTTTTCCTAGCCTCAATCTGCTCTTCAACTTCAACAATCGGATGAGTTTCATCAAATGGGTCAGAAGGAACCAAAGCTTCCTCCTCCCCCTGGCAAAACATCCTTATGTCCTCCTGAGAGACCGTACATGATCGGATTCTCTCAATTCTATTGTTTTGGATTTCATCTTCATATGATTCACCTTCTGTAATCTTCTCTTCAATTTGTCTATCTTGACTAGACAAGTTCACAGACTCTGTGTGTCCTTCAACTACCAAATCAGTGTCAAGACTCATCTGTTTCTCTGAAGATAATGTATTCTTTCCTGCCTGTAAATTAGTTGGACTCTTTCGTCCAGTAACCTCAAAGTTGATATTCATCTGGTGAGATTGATGAAAGCTGCAAGGCAAGGCATTAGATAAGTTCAATAGGGAAGATAAAAAGCAATGATTCAGACAGAAATTCATCAGTGCAAAATGTGAAGGAATAAAAAAAATTAAAATGCCTCAATAAATGATGTATGAGATACAGTTCACATACTCTTCTTCTACCATTGGGTTATTGGCAGAGCAGGTATGTTGAAAGCAACCAAACTCCTCGGACTGATACTGCAAGTCATGAAATAGAAGATACTGGGGATGTGTACAATCAATAGTAAATAAAGTAGTTTTCACTGTTTTTGGAACCATGGAAACCATGGTAATGTTTGCTATTTGCACTAGATGAAAAACATGGTAAAATTCAACTGGTGCTTCCTTTGATGGGCCTCCAAGGATAGAAGTCAGCACTCTATGATTTTAAAGGTAACTTTTGACAGCCCTAAGGTCACCAGCAGTCACATTTCACAGGTCATTCACCCCTCATTCAATTTTTATGTTGCCATTCCCAATGAAACTCTGACTGAACCAAATAACATAGGATATTCTACTCTTTAGATTTTCTCTACATTTTGCGATATCTCTGGGATGATGATCAGACTTCTAAACCTTGTTAACATTGACATCTTTATGACTTAAGTGCTTGATGTTGTAATTTATGGTTAATTTAGTTACATCAGGGATGATTATTATCTTTCTTTTGTTTTACAAGTAAGCTTAGTTTTTTCATATGTAATGGTTAGTTTATGATTATATATCTATATTTGCTATAATACTCAATACACTTAAATGTAACTGGCAGAAAGTCATGCACCATAACATTTATAAGCCTTTATCATTACAAGTGCATTGTTCGCCATTAATAACTATTATCCAATATATGGAGCACAATAGGAAAAAAAAGAATACCACAAAAAAAAAAGGAACTAACAAGAATAGTGACTGATTATTAGAACCAAGAGTTTTACTCCTTTTAAATCTCTAATTATAAGTGTTAGCTAATTAGGAATAACAGTGATGACTAACTGAAAATAATTACCGCATATTTCCTTTTATTATGGGGGCTGACTAGGAGGGCCATTACACAGGCTAGGATCAAGGAATCAGGTGATTACATGAAAATAATGTGGAAACAGTTGTATCAAATCTCCTGAGCTTCTCAAATAAACAGAAGTAAAGGCTAAGGTGAACTGATACACTTTGCCCATGATTAGTAATAATGTCTAATGCACTTGTAGTGACAAGGGATCCAAAATGCTATAGAGCAGAGCACATAGCTTTGTGCAAGCTACATTAACATGTAGTGTACATTGTATTAATTACATCAAACAGATTTAATTTATATGTCAGATTGATAACAACATAAAAATAGATCATTGGATAATTAAGAAATCACCCGAGGTTAACAGAACATAAAGAAAATCACAATATGAATAGAAGATCTCATGTTATTTGGTTTGACAATGTATTGGTTGCATAAGTCCAAAGCATGCTGCAGAAAACTAGCAAAGACAAATGTTACAAGAAACATCTGTAACAGAAAACACAGAAAAGGGTCTTTAAGGATTTAACAAAAATCATTTCCATTTATAATGAAATGTGGACATCTATATCGTGTTCCATCATTTGGTTTGGTGATCCAAACATGACCATTGAACGATAATCATTAATTATCATAAAGGAATGGATCTAAAAACTTGAGTTTACCTGAAAGAAGCTTTTCGGAAATAATGGGCTCAACATATATGACAAATTTTAAGCATTCATAAATGACATGTAGAAGGAACTGTGTAGCACATACCTTGTCCAGAAAAAACTGTTCAATTTGCTCATTTTCCCACACTCTATCTGTTTCATACCAAATCGTATTACATAAAATGATGAAACAAGATTATAGTTACCAAGAAGAAAATTGTGAAGCAACCCTGAGTACCTCTAAGTGTGATTTCTTCCTGCGGAGCAATGTTGCCCCTGAAATGTATTAAAGCAAAATAAAAAAGGTTCAACAAACATAAGTAATTTGAATAACCAATTAAACTTCTAAATCTAATAACTGCTTACCCGCCAACATCTTCAGATACTTCCAAATCAAAAGCATCAAGTTCAAATCTTTCAGGCAGACTAATTGATACACGTAAGGATTCCATAGGCCCATTTATTTTTGTGTTGATTGCAAATTTCTTGACTTTAACAAGAACCTCATTGCAATCATGAAAAAGATATTCGACCTTTTTTGAATATATTCTGACCACACCCAAAAGAAGATAGGCCAGTACTCCGTATGTTTGATCATTGATTTCATCTCTCAAAATTTTGTCTGCAGAAAGGCCGTAGAATAAAATAAAAACAATAGGAAATGTTACTTAAAAAAATCCAATTTAAGCCTGTTAGGATAGTACCCAAAACTGAAAAAATAAATCATTTTTTAACACTTAGTTCAATTAAAAAGAAAAAGGACAAGTATGCTGATAACTTTCAACATTGACTGGGTGAAGTGATAGCACCTAAGACATTAACCTAGAAACAAAAGCTTTAAAGTGAAAATTTAACCAAATGAATTGGACAACATAAAGTTGAAAAACACAATACACATTATTACCAATTGAGTAACTATTGATATCTTTCTTTATTACAAAGGTCATTTATAATTGAGATGTATTAAACTCGTTTCTAGTTTCTCTTTCTTTAAACGTAATTAATAATTCATAAATTATTAAAGAAAAGTAATGCCAATTTCTTTACATGCTAAGTATCATAAGGTTCATCATGCAACACACTCATTTAGTGGCTCTAATAAGAAAATTGAGGAGTAATGACAATAATAGAGACTTCTTAAATTAGAAGCTTTCTACAATAGAAAATACAATCTTTTTTTGTCCATGCAGACATAATTTATTTATCGCTAACCATTGCCACAACCATCATCACTGCCATTCCTCCTTCTTTGCCCATCACTACATTTGATGACTATGACACAACCATATTAGTTGCCGCTACAAGTTGAAACTAATATCATCACACTAACCAACATGAAGAATTTATCTGATAGATTTTCAGCTAAGAATAACTCAATATAGTTATCTAACAGTGCTAGCATTTGCCACACGCGCGCACACAAGTAACTATTCCATGAAATCTATTTTCATCTGGAAGAAACTATCCCATGAGATCTCTCTTCAAGAATATAACAACTACCCCACTCTATGAGCCCCAATACTTAACATGTTCCTAAACCTATAGAAGACAGATTAGCTTAAAGCTGTCCAGCAGATTCCATTCTATTGTTTCTAATTTTCATGCATTATCAGCTTTTCCTTGATAGCCTCTCCCAACTGAATTTTGTATAGCTTGTTTCAAGGAGCTAAAAGTCACCAATCATCAACCAACAAAGTTGAACCCAGTTCCTGTGACTTCATATAATAAAAGGATTCAGCCATTAACATTGTGGTTGGCACATAGCACCATCCTATAATCTAATTTACATATTATTTCTCACTTAAAGTCCAAGAACTGGTGTTTTCACCATATTATGCTAAAAATAATCTACCAACAACTAAGCTCATCAAATGCATTCCAAGCTCCACAACCTAATAATAAATCATAAATGAATTCTCATAATTAATGCTCCCATTAAATGTAAGCAACACATCAAATGATCCATAAAGCTATCTTAAGATGCAAGTCATACATAAGAAAAAAGCACTAGGCTTATATCAAGGCATGCTATATAAATTAGACCGATAATTATATTTTTACATTAAAAGTGAGCATTTGGAACATACAGGGCATACAGAATTTCTTGTCTGTGCTTTCCTGCTATAAACATAAAGTTATGTAGCATCATCCAATCTTGCTTTTCAAGGACTTATTAAGCTGTTTATCCAAGAGTATACATACTTTTACAATAAAAAAATATTTTAAGCAAAAAATAATACATTGCACACATGTGAACTTATAATAAGAATACGCTTCATCTCAATGACTGAATCTGTTGGTCATTTTCCTCCTTATTTGCAGCAACCCAGAGAAGTTTAGTTCTACAAATAGCCAATCAAGCCAAGAGGATTCTCCAGCAATCGTATCTAAACTGTGTTACAACGAAGGTCATCTGAAGATAGGTATATCATTTAGTATCACATGCACAGAGGAATGTACATGGTGATGCCTTCCATAGTTGAAATATACAGTGAGGAACAAACCAGATAGCAGGTCATAAAGGAGAAAATGAAGACCAAACATATAATCTTTGAAAAACAGATGGATTCGTGGATGGAAAGCTGTGTCAACCCATTTGAAGCTATCCCAATCTATGAAGCTCCATTTGTCAAAGAAAATTTCAACTCAAAATCTTATGCCTGTGCCAAGGCTCAATTTTCATTGGAAGAATTGAGACTAAGGTCCATCTGATGACTACTAGGTCAGATAGACTCTAATAAGATGTTAAAGATCACTTCAACTCAAAAGCTCAACTTGTGTTGATAGTTAATTTCAATTGGAAGAACAGGGAGCAAAGAATTAACTCAATAGCCTAAGGCCAGTGAATAATTTTATTATAATCTCAGTATCACGTCGCCACCAACTCTCCATACTACTTGTAAGCACCTCAAAACATAAACAACCACAAAAATGTCAGATTACAGTCCTTTAAAAACAGGAACAAACACTGACAAGCAAACCACAAAGGAAAATATAAAAAGAAAAAAGTGAGCTTATTTATTTCTCAGGGACCGATGAGAAAAGCCAAATAAGAGGAAACGGTGAATTGTGATTAGAAATGAACCCATATTTAAGAAGCTTCGATTTTACTGAATGAAAATTTCATTTCTTTCATTTCATCCAGAAACCCATTTGATGAATTACACTAAAAGGTAAAAGGGTATGAAAGCTATGGAAGAAGGACGAACCGACGGAGAAGGAAATGTCAGTTTCATTGACATGAGCTTTCTTGAGACTATTGTAGCAGTAAGCTGCGACCCAAATGGCGCCTAAAGGAGCTTTTCGAGAAAGAAGGCACTGTGAGTAGAACATGGCTTCGATTCTGAGCCTTTTTCTTCTTATTCTTCTGATTCTAAAGTTGGAATTTTGAGATTGGAATACGAGAAGGAAAGTTGATTATGCTGTGACAGACAACACATGCAGTGGCAGGGGAATGGTATGTAAAGCCTTGTGCTTACGAAAGAAACGGTCGAGTAGAGTGCCCAGGAAGACTCGCAGACACTTATATTTTGAAACTAAAAAACAAAAATAGAAAAAGAGTTGCTCCCTCCAATATTTAATATAATATATTTTGTAGAAGTATTATTTAGTATAAAATACATATAGATTATTCAATATATTAATTTTTTTATTTATACTCCTAATTTATAATTAATATATAAAAAAAAATGTGATTGAGAAATATGAGAGATAATATAATTAATAAAGATAAATAATGAAAAATATTAAAATTTCTTAATAAATTTAATGATTTTTTGTTTAAAAGTGTGAAGTAGTTATAAGTGTCTTATATTTAGTAATGAAGAGAGTAATTTTTTTGTATTATTTATTAAATGATTGAATTTATTAAATTTTTAAATATTAAATTTACAACAAACTGCATTGTTTGTTTCTCAGAAGTGAATACTGTGATGTTTGTTTCTAGGTAGCCAATAATGTGTCTGTAATCTGTATATCGGAGTGTGTGTTTTTTCAATAGAAAAATATTACATACAAAAAAATTTGAAATAATCGTAAAAATAAATGTATATACATTTATATACATCCAAAAAAAATTACACATAAAAAAATAAATGTATATAATTCATTTAAAAAAATTAAATTATGACTGAAATGATAAAATAAAAGCCTCCTTCAATTATATTCTTTTATATACTCTTTCCTCAAATATATGAATGCATGAATAAGAAAAATCCAATTTTAAGAAAAATCACCTAAATATGCCGTGCCAGGTTCTAGGAATCCGCTTAATTAATATGAACAAAGAAAGCTGGCTATCCATATTAGTATATTACTAAATTAAAGGCGCATTAAAAATTTTCAATAAAGAAATGAAAGTAATTTCTTTTGTAATGCATATGCATATATGTGTAGGTTATAAAAGCTAAGATTTGACTAATTTAATTTGATAAAATCCCATTTAAGTAAACTGATTTTTTCCGTTTAATCTGTAATGATAGTACCTAAAACGTATTTGACCAAAATATTTGTGAAAAGTGGTAAGTTTATCGTGTTTTATATGCATATTTATTCAGATTCAAATAGAACGGGATCGCAAGTTTTAATATCCATCTATTTTTCTTATAACTAAAAGTGGCTCCTGCAATAATTACGAGAAATTTTAAAATGGACACAACAAGCAACTCAAAATATATGTTCCACTTTTTTTTAATAAAAGTTCAGATGGATTTATATTAAATGTTCATCAAGTTCAAGACAAGTCTGTTAATCTCAAAAAATGCTTGTAGGAATACTCACGTATTTCTCACTAAGAAAATCCTTATATCAAAACTCAAAAGTGAAGTTTGAAATGGGATGAAAAAGAAGTATTTTTTTGTATAAGAGATATATTTTGTATTTTTGAATAAAAATAATAAAAATATAATTATTATTAAATAATATAAGAGTATAACAAATATTAAATTTAGCAAGATGGAATAAAATCCTTTCTCATTTTCATCAGCATTACCAAACAGGGTAAACTGCGTTTCAA
This sequence comes from Adenanthera pavonina, assembly GCA_026686845.1. NCBI lineage: Eukaryota > Viridiplantae > Streptophyta > Magnoliopsida > Fabales > Fabaceae > Adenanthera > Adenanthera pavonina. The sequence goes on from JAIVEN010000009.1 coordinate 7,430,549, forward strand.
TTCGGCAATATGAAATAAAAATTATGTGTAAAGAAATGCCTATTTGACAGTATTTTATTATTTTTAGAACAGTTTTATAAAATTGTTTTCGAGAATAAGTTTTGAAAATAAGAAAATAAAAAATCTGTTTGAATAATTATTTTCAAAATCATAATTAGTAAGTAATAGATAAGTTATTCAAAATTTATAACTTTATCATTAATGAGATAGATGTTTCTCACATTTTCTTATGTTTTTCAGAATAAAAACTACAAAATACCTTAAAGATATTCTGAGTTTTTTGTTCTTTTATTTTTTTATTTTTTAAAATAATTTATAAAAAATAAATTTATCAAATAAATTATTTAAATTTTTTATTTTTAAAAATAAAAAAATTATTTTCAAAAGTAGAATCAAACAAGCTCCAATTTTTTCTTAGGGTAAAAAAGAGGCAACGGTAAGGTTGGGAGAGTTATCTAGAGTGAACTTATCCCAAGAAAAAACATCGAGCACAAAAAAGTGTCACTTCTTTATTCGTTATACGATTCTGACATGGGGACAACGTGTCATGGTCTTAAAACACCTTTGAAAATATAAAATATGTTAAGAATATAATTACTGCTTCCCATTTCTATTTCATTTATTATTTTAAAATTTTTTTATATATCAATAAAATTATTAAATAATTTTATTTATAGTAAAATTTAATTATAATTTACAGAAACATTTTTAAATTAAATAATAAAAAATGACTATTATTCTATCTACTATTATTTTTAATAAAAACTAAAAAAATAATTAATATTTTATTAGTAATATAAAATAACAGATAAATTGTGATATTTAAAATTTTTTAAAATAATAAATAAAATAAAATAGATGGAATATAATTAAACAAAAAATTACATAAATCACATAAAATCAATTAAAGGAACTTATATATATTAAAGATCTTTTTCTTCTTAAATCACTCTGCATGCAGTTATATGGGGCCTATTTGATAGTGTTTTCTGTTTTATTATTCTCAAAACAGTTTTGTAAAACTGTTTTCGAGAATAAATTTTGAAAATAAGAAAATAAAAAAATCTGTTTGAATAATTATTCTCAAAATCATAATTAGTAAGTGATAGATAAATTATTCAAAATTTATAACCTTACCATTAATGAGGTAGATGTTTCTCACATTTTTTTGTATTTTTCATAATAAAAACTACAAAACACCCTAAAGTTATTCTAAGTTTTCTATTCTTTTATTTTTCTGTTTTCCAGAATAGTTTATAAAAAACAGGTTTACTAAACAAGTTTTCTGAATTTTCTGTTTCTGAAAATAAAAAAACTGTCTTAAAAAACAGAACCAAACATGTCCATAGTTTTTTGTTATTTTTGTTTCTGAATTTTATTCGAAAAGTTTTTTTTTTCTAAAAAAATATGTTAATTTTTAATCCTTTAAAAAATTAAGTATTTCAATGTGAATTATCTAATTTAGTGTCTTTCACTATATTGTGTAAAAAATAATAATCAGCGACAACATTGAAGAGAAAAAGAATAAAGAATTCTTTTGTTTTTTTATAACATCAAGGGTCCAAAAGAGGACAGGAAAGTTCAACTAGAGAGGACAAAACAAGGTACTATCCGCATGAAGAAGATGTGAAGAAACCAAGGGGCGGAGTCAAACTCATGTGGACCACCATGCAGATCGTGGCCCATAAACTAACAACCCAAACAAAAGTTTTCTGAACTACCCCCCAAGTGTGAGAGAGAGAGAGGATAGCCGTGTTATATATATTTTAATTTTAATAAAGGCATCGATACGGAATAGCAGGTCACAAGAGGAATCTAGATTTTCTCAGTCTAAAATCTCTTAAACTATCTCTCTAATTATATCGCAATTCTTTATGTAATTTAAGGATTCTATATTTATCAATAAAAAAGAAAAAGACTGCAAAAGGGTAGAATAAGTAGTGGAGAGAATATAATGAAGGAAAATAGTAATGAGATAAGTAGTGGGATGAATTTAAATCACATGAAAGATAGAGATTTAGCTAGAGAGATAGTTTAGGAAATTCTATCAGGAGAGAATCTAAATCCTCACAAAAGTACATTTGAAATGAGGAATATCTAATCCCCAATGAGTAACAATTAGCAATCTGGTAGGAAGGAAGTACCAAATTGAATCTCTTAGTTACATAGATGGATTAGAATTCAAGGCAATTAGATTATAAAATTCGTAATAAAAAACAATAAACTGAAGGTACGACAATTTAATGCGCAAAAAAACCTCCCTCTTATAATGTGGGTGAGACTGAAAAATTACGGCTCAAAGCAAATATTCCATATCACCATTAAGGTTACAACGTTCTAATGTCCTAATTAATACCAAGCTCAACTACAAGATGATAACAAGTTACACCTCATCATGAAAAAAGAAAGAAAGAAAGAAAGAAAGAAAAATCACCAATAGAGGATGCATAAAAATAGGAGAGTAAATAGGGCAGAAATTGAGCTATATACAAATACAAGCTATTGTTCACCCTATATTCTAGTTACTAAATTAAGATCAGGAATCTTCAAGTAAATTTTCTGCCAAATCGGAGAACAATTTGCCATCCTGATCATCCACTTGATTAAGATTGCACAAATCGCACTATATATGGACTTGATCTACTATTCATGCCAAATGTGCGCGAATCAAATTAAACTTAGTTAATACTAGAATGATAAATTTTAAAATTATTTAGAAATGAGTTTTAAACTTTTCATTTCAAAATAAATATAAATATTTATAAGGTTTTGTTAATACTAAAATGTTTTGTTTTTTTTTTTTTATAAATCATGAGAGTTTGAACTCTTGATCTCTATCTACATCCCATCCCACTCTTATCGTCTGACTAAAATGTTTTGTTATAAGATATCCTTATTATAAGGTCTTGCGAAATAGAAATTCGGGCAATTTTACTTTTCTAATTCAATTTGTTTAGAATATATGATGCTAATGTATAATTTGCTAATTGTTGTGATGCTTGAATTTTGGATTTCTAATACTTAATTAATTAATTCATTAGTACTATTGTTATTATATGTCGTTTATGTCTTCTCAGTATAACAATTTTAATTTCAGAACTTGCTTTTGAAATTGAAGCCATGAATCTTACTTACGATGTCATTTGGATAAAGCATTAAAAACTTTAATTAATTTTTCAAATGGTGATTTATAATGTTTGAGAATTGTAGATAGAAAGAATCACTTTGGTAAAGCTTCCTCATTGTTGGGTATGGAGTATGAGGAGTAAATTATATTATTCATAACTTATAAAAACCTGTTTGAAAAATCTTTAGGGATAGTAAAAGTATGTTTGTAAAATATTTTAAACTAACATTGTATTTGACTCATTTTAAAAAGTTGTCATGTAAACTTACTTTTACCTTTTAATATACTTTTAGCCAACAGATTAAAAAAATTACTTTTCAGTTTATAAACATAATTTTATTTCACAATTATTTTGTTAAACTTACTTTTATAATAAAAAAATTTAAATACAAATCATATTATAATAAATTTATTTTTATTTAAATTTTATTTTATTATAATTTAAGTTTACAAATAGAAAACCAAATGAAGCCTTAACAGTTCAACTTATTATGAATTTAATTTATAATTTATATTGATATTGATATACAATATGAATAATAGGAGCCACTTCGTTTGGAGCTATGTGACGCGTAGATAGTTGCAAGTCCAACTACTACTTTCAAAATAATTATCGTTTTGGAATCTTGGCGTGCGTGCTACTTCCGAGATTCGAAGGCCACTTTAGCAGCTCAATATGAAAATATTAATCCAACTATTCAAGTCACAAAGTCAAACTGAATTGATGTATATGGCCCTGTATTCCAAATCATTAGAAGATATATAATCGTTATTAATATTATCCTCAGAATATGGACCAAATTAATTCTTGCAAAACTTTTTTCTTTTATAATTTGCACGAGAATTTCATCCATCTAAATTAATTTGTGGAAGTACAAGAGCATATATATCGCGCGATTAAGGGGCTAAAATTTAATCTACTTGATTAATTCTCACCAAAGTAAATTAGAGAGACCAAATATGGTTTGATCAGAGAGAGACATGCAGAAGCAAATACACAAGTTCTTCACAAAATTAATTAATTTTTATTTTCAAGTTTTTTTTTTTCAGAAATACAATGGATAATAATTCAAATCCCTCGGTCACACTTTCATGAAACTAGCGAGCTTTGACAAGTCTAATATAGTCCCTCATAACTTCTTCACTTCCAGTTGTTTGAAATTTTATTGTTTCCCTTGCATGTTACAGGATCCATAGCCTGCAATTAACCAAGGCATAATCCAATGATCATGATTAGTTCTCCACACAACCGCTACATATCCTATGATATCCCTCACGTCCACTTTCCTCGCTTAGACTCTGTTTGGTTTGGATTTTTTTTAAGGGGAGGGGCTCCCCTTGTTTGGTTAAAAAATTAGAGAGGATTGGAGGGGAATTTAATTCCTTCCAATCCCCTTCCTCATCCCCATTTTAAAACACCCTAAATTGGGATTTTTTGGAGGAAATTGAGTAATTATAACTCAATACCCTCTAATTTCTTCCTAAACCAAATAAGATTTTATTAAAACCCCTCCAATCCCCTCCTCTCCAATCTCATCAAACAAGAAAATTTAAAAATTCCTCCAATTTCTTTCCCTCCAATCCCCTTATTAAAAATCTCTCCAATCTCTTTCCGTCTAATTCTCTAAGTTGAATCAAACAAAGCCTTAATGTGTTTTTGAGTCTTTGAGCCCAAGGAAATCCATTTATAATATTTAATTAATTAAATTCACAAATCCTTCGGACCCTTAGCCCACGTGCATCTCTCGATTAGGCCCAATTAAATTTTAGCCCAAGCAGAAACTTTTGAAAAAAATTTGGTCCCATGTAATATGCATATGAGAATTCTCTGTTAAATTGACGTTGGACTTGTAAAATTAAATGTTGGACTTATTTGAAGTGCATCCTTAATTGGTCAATTTTTTTAAAGCCCATTATTCTTTTTGGATATTTATGAAAGAATAATTTTTTTCTTTTAAGCATATTCTCATTTATTATTATGATTTGATAGAAAATCAAATCTTTTTTTAACCAAATCTTATATAATTGTATGCAAATAAAGATTCAATTTGACAAATAAAGTTGACCACCAATTGATACAAATCTGCTGTTTTAATTTAACAAAAATTTAGTTATACTCCATGAATTTTTTTTTCTCTAGCTAATAACCCATGCCTATTCCTAAAGATTTTGTTTCTTTTGGTAAACAGAGAAAGAGGTTCACCCTAGTTTTTTTTTTCATTCTAAAGAGGTTCACCCTAGTTTCATAGACTACAATTGCTCGGCCAGAGAGTTTCACTGCCAACAATGCCTATCAGAACAATCTCAAAAGTCTCGCTCTCAAACTTTCCATATCTTCCAATAACACTAAAAACAATGGATTCTATAATGCCACAATCACCGGAAAGCAGTCTAATACCATCTACGGCCTCTTCATGTGTTGGGTGACGTGTCTCCTACTCTGCCATGAATGTGTCGATAAGGCAATTCAAGTGTGAAACTCTCCGTGTCACTCTTCGATGGGAGGCTATCATTTGGTATGATATGTGTGCATGCTTTGCTATTCGAATCGCTATTTCTTCTCTGCCTTGGAGTCCTAGACACAGTGCCAAAATTCACTCATTATGGTGTGTGAATATGCCTGAAAACCAGCAAGATGGCTCTTGCTTTTGTTTCGATCGTACTTCGTTGTCTCATCTACTATTGCTGTCAGAGAAAACAGAGCAAGAGTTATAAGGCCATTCTGAAGAAAAATTGTATGTCCTATAATTAAGAAGATGTACAACTCAGTCAAAATATCTATTAGTTTGACAGTGCAAAAGAAGTGAATATATGTTAGCGTGCTTACTTTAAAATGTACGTAAATATTTGGATAGTTGGAAGTGAATGTGCCACATTAGAGTCACTGCAGTTCAGTCTAGATACAACTGAAGCTCCAACAAATAAGTTTTCAGTTGAAAATAGAATAGGCAAAGGTGGATTTGGAGAAGTCTACAAGGTGACTAATGCCATCAAATTAATGTATATGTATTATTGCATATATCGCCCCTTATTGTCTAATTATTTATGATTTAGGGCATTCTTCCTGATGGTAAAGCAGTAACGTACTGTAAAGAGAATGTCAGAAAGTTCTCAACAAGGCTTATCAGAACTCAAAAATGAAGTTCTATTGATAGCCAAATTTCAACACGCACTACAACATTATTTGCATGCAACAACATTTAAAAAAAATGTTGGCATAACTATGAAAACTGTTGAAAAAAGAATAGGTAACATTTTTCAAATGTTACTTGAGTGTTGCCTATGCTGGCGTTACCTATTCCTTTAGGTAACAGTTTTTTGAATCCTATGGCAACAACTAAAAAAATTGTTGCTTATAGGAGAGGAATAGGCAACATTTATATTGCAACAATTTTCAAATATTGCCCATATATAAAGTATAGTTTTTAAATGTTGCTTAAACTTTAAATAAGCAACATTTTTAAATTGTAAACATAAAGTATAGGTAACAATTTATATTGTAAATATAACCTTATTTTAAGTACATTTGACAACTGTTGCTTAAAAAACTAAACACAACATTTTATAAATGTTATCTTAATTTATTCATATGCACACTTCACCTTCCTATTTCAATTTTGATTTCATTTTTAATACATACATATGAAAAAGAAATAATTCTGGAACTATACTAAATTAAGTAACTATTGCATATCATAATATGTTCTACAATTATAATCAATAAGTACATTAAAAACAAATTTTATTAATATCAAAAAAGGATTACACACACTAATCAGGGAAAAGAAAACCTTATTAATACAACCTAAAAAATAATAAAATAATACACATCTCAATGATAGATGACCATGATGAGGCTCTTTGTAGGATTTCCCTATTTCTCGCCTTGACAGCATCCGAGAAGTTATCTCATATTTCTGCATTATGAAGGCAAAACTTCATGTGTATTCATGAATTAGAAGAAACAAATGGAATCCTCAATACAATTAAAGGGACCCAAAATATATTTATGTCAAAAATAATAGATTATTTTCTTTCTTGATTTAAGAAAACAGAAGTCTTTGAAAATAGACAGTCAAGTATGAAGGCGATATTAGTATAGACAAAACGGATAAATTCTAGTAATTAACTCTTCCTCAACAATGAGGATATAACAATCTGGCACTAGCCAACCATATGAATGAGACCCACAAATATAAGGGAAATCTAAAGATCCAAATATTATAACAAATGAATTTCTTTCTAATAGAAATAAAATTCTGGTAGTGGCAAATACAAATTAACTACTGTTCCAAATTAGCTTCATCCTGTTCATTTTTGCCCTGTAGTCATGATTGCCCAAAACTAGAATAAACAAATTTATATAAAAGATAGAAATTTTCTAGAATAAAATCATGTTATGATTGATTGTAGATTATACTTTAAAACCCACCATTATACCATGGACTTAGGAGGCTATTAGCAGTGTAGATTTTGAATAAACAATCTCTGAACCAGATTTTGTCCCTACAAAATATCAATTTAAAAACCAAGTTACTCCTTCTGTAGATAGCGAACAGTGTCATTGATTACTTATTCGCAACTCCAAGTACCTTCCTCACTTCATTCACAAGCTCTATAACCAAGTCATCCTCATGCCAAAAAGATGGTAATATACTCCAGTTATTTCAAGCTCATGTTGTTCAATATATATACAAACTTGTGTAAATTGTTTTACTATAAATTTAGTATTACTACAAGTTTAATTCATCAACTCATCTTACTTGCATCGTTTTTGACATTTATCAGTAGGGAGGGCATTCTAAATGCTTTTGCGGGCATCCAACCTTATGAATTGTTCGAACAGCTATTTATTACTATAGTAAGTTATTTATTTTTGTATTTCACTCACGAATCCAAGGCCAGCTTGTACACTTGTAGGCTTAAGCTGATGACGGTGCTAGTTAAGAGCTAAACACTTTAATCCTAATGTTAAGTTGTAGCCTTGTAGGAAAGAATATATGGTTATATTAGCATGCATGTGAGCTTAGAACAGTAAGACTTACAAGCCATTCGGGCATGTCCGCACATTTATTCACAAAAATCTCCATTGAGCTTTAACTATAGGGAACTATAGTTAACAAATGCCTTTCCTACATATATGATCCCACGGCAAGATATATCATCTGGATTAAAAATGACTATAGGTACTCGTAAACCCATATGTTGGGAAATGAGTGAGAAAACAAAAACTATAGGTAATCATAAACCCATGTTTATAAAAGAAAACAAATTATAGATATATACTTATTTTCTTACAAAATTTAAGTAAAATTCTTTAAATAGTGAATTCTCAATATCATTATTTTGGTTTTTTTTTTTAATTTTATTTGATTTAGCTGTGATGAAATTTGAGCTTAATCTTTTTACTTTTAAAATCAGCTAGAATATTATTAATAAAGTATATATATACATTTCTTATATGTAAAGTATATGTATTATCAATAAAGAAAAGCATACAAACCTGTAAGTACGTATATGCCCTCATAGCTATACATGCTAAAAATTTCCATCGAAGCATGAGAAAAATATCCAAGCAAGGTATATAAGTGAGAGTTCCAAGTTTTGTTAAGAAACCCCAAAGAATCTATACCACCAAACAGAGACCAACTATGAACTTTTTCAACGTCTATAAAGTTTCCTTGAGACCTTTTATATACCAAATTAATCAATTAAAAATTTACAATACAAAGGGTGAAACAAAACATGAGAGTCAGTGACCCAATATCACCAAACTCTCCCAGATATCCCAACATGTGTGTATGACATCTAAAATCATTAAAACATACCAAGAGGCAAAGCATCACCACAAAAGCATTCAGCTTCAACAAACAGGCACACAGAGCAATCAAAAGGCATAGGTTCGTGTAAAACCCCCATTATAATAAGTGAATATCTCTTAGACATTTTGTCAAGCACATTGCAAGCGATAAAACAATAACAAGTTAAATCACTATATGAGCACAAAATCATCAAGCTTTCTTGATCAAAATCCAACACTTAGCTCAAATCAGAACACACGATGCTTTAATATCATTTTGGCACATCCCAATCTAACTATGAACACAAAATAAGAATGAACAACATTACTTGTAAATGCTTCAAGGTCTATAGCTTGATTATTTTACTTCATGTTCTTTCCATTTATTCAATATTCAGGTTTGCTGTCTCGATCTCACTCAATTCTAAGGATCCACAGCTTCCTTGCCTTCTTTTGGTTCTCCAATGCCCTTTTCCATCAAGCATTCTTCATCTTCTCTGCAGGTTTGCAATCATACTCCGATAAACAGCGATGAAATTTGAAGCACCACCACCAAACGCGAAGCCGAAGGAAGAGGATGGAGGAAACAGTGAAGTTCCTAGGGGCTCTTTTGATTCACACACCGAAGAGGAAAAGAGGACGGAATAGCTAAGATTGGAGTGGCTAGAGGACAGAGAGGAGAGTGTGACGTGGATCACCGAAGAAAGGGAGGAGAATATGAGAGGTGAACAAACTAGAAGAAAGATGAGCAGCGGACAAAGAGGAAAAAGGAGTTTCAGGGTGGGAAGTGGGTATAGGTTTTCGGCGCCGATAATGTTTGAGTGGAGGGAATGGGTTGGATTTAGTGGAGTTTAGTATTACATTAAAAAAAAATCAAAAATTCATTAAAAAATCCAAAATTTATTTTAAGAAAAGAAGTTTTATGTCTGTTTATTATTAAAAACTAACATAAATGCTGATAAAAACGACATAAATTAATAAATTGTGTAATAATTTTTAATTAATAATTAATAAATTAATAAATGGATAAAATTAATAAAAAGGTCAAAATTATGCCAAAATGAAATATAATGGTGCCAAATGCATTATATAGCAAAATATAGGCAACATTTATTATATGTTGCATTGGGAATTATTTTAAGACAACAGTTAATTTTGTTACTCATGGGGACATTTGCTAAATGTTGTAATAAAAGTGATTTTATAGGCAACAGTTATTACTTGTAGCCTATTCTAAAATAACAAAATAACAGCTTAAAAATGTTGCCTATTTCACCATATGTAACAGTTTTAAAAATGTTGTATAGTAATTGTTGCTTAAAGTGGCAAACAATAGTTACAGTTAAAAAAGTGTTGCTTATTCACACATTAGGCAACATTTTTGTAATTATTGTAAAGAAAAGTGTTGCCATAAGTAAAAAAATGTTGTAATGACGGAACCTAAGGACATTATTAGGATTTTGTTTGAACGGTCAAGAGAAAATACCTATTTATGAATATGGTCCCAATAAAAGTCTTGATTACTTTTTATTTGGTTTGTCCTATCTAAACTCATTTTACCTTTTAATTTAAAATTTTTATTTGCTTAGTATTCATTCTTTTATTATTCCTATGGTGCATATATAACTAGCATAGTTGGCATAGTCTATAATATGCTTCAGTTATAAATACTACATTGTCATTCAATACTCACAAATTCAATTATGCTTAAGTTCCCAAAAAGCATGCAAGAGTATTAAATTGGCTAGAGCATTTTAAAATTATATGAGGAATTGATCAAGGAGTTCTTTATTTTCATGAATATTCTTATGTTAAAGCTAGTAATAAATCAAGATCTCAAATATCTAGCAATATTTTGTTAGATGAAGAAATGAATATAAAAATTTCAGATTTTGGCATGGCTAAAATGGTTGGTATTAATGAAACTAAAGGAAGCACAAATAAAATTATTGGAACATTGTAAGTTATTTCTCTCTTTCTCTCCTCTGTGTCTCTCTCTTGTTCCAATTATATTCATTGTGAAGTTTCAAACATTGATGCATGTGCTTATATATTTATCATAGGGGTTACATGTCAGTAGAATATATTAAGTTTGGATTATTTTCTGAGAAGTTAAATGTTTTCGGCTTTGGAGTTATGATCCTCGAAATTATTATTAGTGGAAAGAAGAATGCAAGTTCCCATAATGAATCTCACGAATCTAAATATGCTGATGGATTCTTAAGTCTTGTGAGTTGAAAGTTTTGGTTTCTTTCGGTAATATTGCTCAAATTATCATCACAACCTTTCATCATCATCATCAATTCAAACATAGTTAGCAATATTGTATAATCTGATAATGCTGACTTGGAAGCATTGGAGGGATGGAAAATTGAGAGACATTGGATTCAAGTATGGCAGAAGCTGATTCATATAGTGAAATAATTATCAAATGCATTATCAGATGCATCCATATTGGTTTGTTGTGTTCAAGGAAATCCAGAAGCTAGGCCTTCCATGGGTACAGTTGTTCAATATCTTAGTAATGATTCGATTCAATTGCCAATTCCTCAAGAGCCAGCATTCTTCATACATGGTCAGATAGGAACAGCAACCACAAGAGCAATGGAGGCTCAAATTGCGAACCATAGTCAGTTTTCTGTCAATGAGATGTCTGAGGGCATATTATGTCCTCGCTAGATCGTAGGTGGCTTCTATTTTTGTTGTTTCCTTCATGGTTATCGAAGGTTTGGATTTCTTTTGTATATTATTCATCGTATCACTCATTATTTTACTTTTGAAATATGTATATAATAACAACTTGATCACTTCAGGTTCGTGTAAGTTTTCTTTTGCCCATTTTTCCTTTTGCTCTTTGTTAAGATCAATGCTCTTTTTGTTCCTTTTATTCTTTTTGGTTGGAATTACATAAGCTTTTGCTGCTTAGGAAACTCAGACCTCTAAAATCAATTTTACACGACTATTATTCATGATCTTATCTATTCAACGACATTTGAATACAAGTAACAATTTCTGTTTATGCAGAAGGGGAAAAGGACGTCAATCACGAATGTGTGTTGTGGAAAATAACGATAGGCTGGCTAAAGTCATCCCACCAGATTGGGTCGCCACAGTCATGAAAGGACTTGCCCGATCGAGATAATAATATGACCAAAATAACACATTTTTTTATTATTTTAGATTGAGACGTGTACATTAAATTAGACATTTTCTGTATATTTTCTTTTCTCTGATAGTAAAAGAAGCCATGAATCTTACTTACGACGTCATTTAGTGGCACATAGAAAAAACCGTCACAAAATAAAGCATTAAAAACTTGATTAATTTTCCAAATGGTGATTAAAGGATTAAAATTTTGTCGGCACGTTTCTCACCAAAGTAAAGAAACTAAATATGGTTCGATCAGAAATAGACATACAGAAGCAAATACACAAGTTCTTCACAAAATTAATTATTTTTTTATTTTCAAGTTTAATTTTTTTTCCAGAAATAAATGGATAATAACTCAAATCCCTCAGTCACACTTTCATGAAACTAGAGAGCTTTGACAAGTCTACTATATATAGTCCCTCATGACTTCTTCACTTCCACTTGTTTGTAATTTTATTGTTTTCCTTGCATGTTACAGGATCCATGACCTGCAATTAACCAAGGCACACAAACTAATAATGTGTTAGCATATTAAAATTTTTATAAAAAAAACTGAAAAAAATGTTAAAAACTATCATAAACCTAAGCTTCAAAATTCAAGAACATCCTAAATTCATTCTGAATTATTCACAAAAGTGAATGTATAAAATGCATTCAAAGAAAAATAAGAAAAAACGAGTAGATAAATATATAATGATGGGATATGAATTCTATACAAAATCATATTCTAATGTGTCAGTCTCTAACTGAATACAGAACGCAGGAATCCAATTTAGATGTAATTTCGTACTGGGGTCAGTGACAACGAGGAGGCCAGCGTCGAGGAAGTCACACTTGTGATCTGAGGAGTTTATGTAGAGCAAATTCATGGCAACAGAAGCATGGTTCCAGAGATTGTTTGGAGTATAACATGGACCACCTGGTTCAATCGCTTCACAATGTTGACTCCCACAAATCTTGGTGATAATCTCCTTCAGAGTATAGTCATATGTTGCTGGCTTTGCCACACACCATGTTTTCTGCAAAATCAATACCACAGAAGAAAATCTTCTTAAGCTTTTATTTAAGGATTTTTTATGATATTATAACTTAGATGTTTCGTAGTTTTTTGCTTACTCCGGCTGGTATTTGAGCATCACCTGCAAACAGAATAATTAATAGATTGTAAGAGTTGGATTAGCAATTAACCACGTTTTTATTTAAAACACACAGAGAGAGAGAGAGAGGCTAGTTTGTTAACACTTACCACCAATATAAGTGCAGTTATTGTTCGAGGCTGCAAAACAGGAAAGGAAAACATTCAAGAAGAGTTAAAATATTATATACCATGCCCAAAATTCTATTGAAGATGCATAAATTCTCTTCTCATTTCATGCATATGAAGGAAAGAATATGTATCCCATTAAAGACTAAAGTAATGATTTGTGTAAAATACTATATAGAGTAAAGATGGGCTTACTGGGATTAGAAGAGGCTAAAAGGGCAGTGTTCCTGAAGTTGCAAGTGTGAGGTTCTCTTGCATGAGCTTGATAGTATAGATTCATGGCGAAGGAAGCATAGTGAGCCTTTATGTCTGGAAGATGGCAAGGGCCTAAACGTAATGGGCTACAATCAACACCTGCTTGGGAACACGCATAATCCAAGTTTGCTTGCAATTCCTCTTCTGATGCAGATGGCTTAGCCACACACCATCTCATCTGTACGTACATATCATTTCAACTCAACTTCAAACATTAGACATTAAATTTTAAGCTATTATAAAAACTCTTTTAAGCTAGTACCACCCTAGATTCTCAAGCTCACAAGATTATATAAGTTCTTTGGTGTTTACCTCAGCATTTACTGTTCCCGTGATGCCACCTGCAAAGAAAGATAAGAACAAAATGTTGAGTAAGAATATAGTCAGATCAAATCAATGAGCTTGAAGTTTAGGAAAATGAAATAGAGAGTTCAGAAACAAGTTGATCCTCAGTTTGCAGCGATTTAATAGGAGTATTGAAGTACCTAAATTGGGAGAGAGAAAGAGAAGGGAGAGGAAAATGAAAATGCAGAAGCAGAAAGATGGTGTAGTCATGGCTTTGAGGTTGAGGGTCTGAAAATTATGGCTGATAGAAGACCTGTGTCTTTGAGAAAATGATGGAGACCTCAAGGAGGGATATATAGGTGTCTAGAATTGCTATTGCCAACATTAATGTTGATATGGCCACAATGTGATAGCTTTTCATTATTGGCTAACCCTAGAGAAGTTTTTTGGGCTGATTAAGTCAGATCATGGATTTAATCTTAGGTTTAATATCTGCTTGAAGACAAGATGAAAATATTTTTGGTAAATTAAAACAAAATAGAATTACATCTTAATAATCACAAGTTTAATTTAATAGCAGATGCTTATCTTATTTGGCAACATACCTCAATAATTTATTCGTCATTCACTCAATTAATAGTGTGAACAATCTTAATCAGTTAAAAAGAGCATGAAACAAAAAACAACCAACATGATATTTCCTAAACTAGTAAAAATGGTGATGTTGAATAGGTTTACTTGTGGAATATGATGGAATATTAAATAAAATAAACTAGATTTAGCACTTGGACACTCATAATTAGAATTTGAAATATTAATTAGCTGTTATGACTTTTACAAATTTTATCTTAATAATTAATTTGGGTTAAAATCATTCTTAACATAATTCCAAACATCGTCGATTAATTGACATAATTCCAAACATCGTCAATTAATTAAGCAGTAACAAGTTTCCTCTTCATCACCTTCAATTTTTCGTATCTAGCTACATCATATTTCAAGCACAATGATGATTGTGGGCTTATCTTTTGTTAGAATATATATGCAAAATTAAACGAGTTTTTTTTTTTATATATATAAGAGAGAAACGTGTAATGCTGTAATAGACTATAATAAAAATTTTTGTGAATCCTTGTTTGATTATTAAGATATGCTTTTGGAATTGAAGTCCAATATTAAATTAATGAGTACACTGAGATTTCTCAGGAAAGAAAATATAGCAGTAGCATACTTGAGATACTTAGAACTCAAGAACAACGATAACTGGCAAATACTCATTTTAAGTAAGAAAATTAGCTTATAATTAATTGCAGTCATAGTCACAAAACTGAATTTCCCTTTGAAACAAAAGAAAAAGAAAAAGAACAAAAAACGCAAGGATTATGTGATCTTTTTATTCTAACTTCTACGTTAGAAACTTCCCATCTTTAATCTTCACCTTCATATGGAATCGATGGTGAGAAAAAACCACCATACGAGAGTTCATAAAAATGAAGATAAAGTGAGTTTGTCTGGATACACCCTTATATGGAAAATGAAACAGAAAGAAAAATGTGTTTGTGATGACTAGTTGTAATCTGATCCTAAACCAAAATACTAATTTAGACCATATATATATATATATATAATATGGGAAAGGCTTGCGAGTTGTGTTTTTAATTAGTGTGGGAGAGCTTCCTGTTAATCATCTGTCAGTTATCCTATTTTACTTTCAACCACTTTGACAAAGTCTAAAACCATTTTTTATGGTCGATAGATTACCTAGCAGTCACTTTTATTGTATATTAAATTTCAACTCTTGTTTATTGTGGGGATGACACTGTAGTCTTTATTTTAAAAGCTCGTATTTAGTGGACAAAAAATTATTTTTATTAGATCCTCGAATCTCCAAATCCACAAAGCTATTTGTTTGAAAAAATTTTTAAAATAATCAAAATTTTTATAAGTTGAGACTTACATAAAATTATTAATGTATTTATAATACAACTCGTACAATTCTTTTTAATCATTTTATCATACATATATAGTATGTTGATTTTAATGAATATAATTGTGTGTATAAGATTAATTAAATAATTAACACGTTAAGTTGCATTACAGGTTTGAAATTGCATTTGGATGATTACTAGACTTAGTTTGAGGGATTTGAAGGGGAAGAAAAGATTTTTCTCATATATATTTTTTCCAAACCAAACAATTAGAGGGATATTTTCCATTCCCTCTTTAGACAAGAGGGAAAGGAGGAAAGGGAAAATGCTCCTCTCTTTTTTGTTTGGATTGAAAAAAAAAGTAGGAGAAAAAAATTTTTCTCCTCTCTTCTCCAAATCCCTCAAAATCAAACAGGATTATGTTAAATACTGCTTGTGCCTAAGTATACATGATGATTTTGATGTTTATACTTTTTAAGCTTACATTTTACATTTTGTGCCTACCCCAAAGTACAATTTGTTTCCCTTATTATTTTGAAAACTTAAATATGATTCATTTTGATTCAAGGGTTCATTTCAATTTCTTTTCTCTCTGTTTTTTAGCATTAAAGGTGTATTCTAACCTTTACGAAAAAAGTATTTCCTAACCGATAATCAAAGATTAATCTATCAAGTTATAAAAATCACTAAAGTATATTTTACTTCATAAATTAGGGATATTTTACTTTCCGTTGTTTGATAACTAATTAATAAGAAATATAAAAGGTAAAAATATCCTAAACGTATTATTTAAATAAATTAGATTTTACTTTACTTTCTAGAAAAATTAAAATCATCCAAAAACCAAAACGTATAATGAACCTATCTGAACTTGAGGCTTTCCCCTACTATCAATAGAAAGGAAGCAAGGCCTGTTTGAAGGGCCTCTTCGATATCAAGTTTGACACAAGAATCAGTTTGATATATTTGTATTAGTGTTTAGCTATTTTTTTAAATCCCATTGGAAACTCATTATGATACTCAAACGAGTTTCTGGTAAAAATATAGGAAACCTAGTTTCTTGGTTTGATTCTTCATTGCCAATAAGATCTACAACAGTTCATAGATCAGGTTCCTTTATTCCTTTTGTGGCCAAAGTCTCAACTCCTCCAACATTTCCACTATTCAGGTATGTTCAATCTTTAGGAATCATGAGTTTTTTTTTCTTTTTTTCGAACCGGCTAGATTGGATTGGAGATTAGTTATGGCTTGCATTCTATTATCGAATTGGCTCCTCGGTTCCTTTTAAAATCAGAGCCACAAGAAAAATACCACAACTTGCCACAGTTCTTCTCATGAGTTCTCCAATCACCTCTCATGCCGAATGATTTGCAACACTTTCAACATTCATTCTATGCTTTCTCTTGTAATGGGTCTAAAGCCAATTTTATTTTTAGTTTCAGTGAATAATAATTTTAGTAGGAGATGGAGAGAGGACGATGAAGACATTGAAAAGGATGAGAAACCTATAAGGAATGGGTGGTCACGATAAGGCTTGTTTGGTTAAGTGAAATTAGATGTAAAGGAATTGGGGTGGATGCATTCAAATAAAGTAAGATAAAAATTGATTAATAAAAATAAGAAAAAAATAGAAAGTTAGGAAAATAAAAGTTTTATAAAATTTCTCCAATTTAATGACTAAAATATCTCTTTAAAATTTTAATCGTTATGAACTATGACTTGCAAAAAAAGTTATATTATAAAGACTATGTTCCCAGTTAAATAAATATAAATTAAATTTTAGTCCAAGAAAATTAAATTAATTATGGGATAAAGTTTAAACTCAATTTAAAAAAGAATTATGAGTCAAAAATGATAAAAATATAGAAAACAAAATACTGGAAAATAATTTTAAACTTTTTTTTAGATAAACATATATATATTCAATATATATTTATTAAATAGATATTGAAAAAATAAAATTTACTTATTAAAATTTAAAAAAAAATTTATTGCACTAAAAGTGTTTTTGATTAAAATCATTCAAATATAATCATTTTTATTAAAACCAATTTTTAAATAAATTATCCAAATATAAACATATTAATTCAAATCTAATTTTTACCATATAATCTATTATATATATAAAAGTAGATAATTATATGGATATCTTTGGAATGAATGATTTTGGTGCTTCTATTGTGATTCTGTGCTTCGGAAACTCTGCTTCGGAGTTAGGTTCGGAACTGATACTATTATATTTTTAAATTAAAAATACAAAATCTAATAAGATTCTTTTAATCATAACTAATTATATCTATTTTTTTCATAACTAATTATATCTATTTTGCTTAAATTATATATACTTTTTTATATAATTTATTTATGTATTCAAATATTTTTCAAAAAAATATCTATAAAAATCTTTTAAATTCAAATGCTTGCTGATATATTATTAGATTTTTTGTTAGTTTAAAATTATATATTTTTTTAGATCTATTTCAATCAACTATAATATTTATTTATATATTTTAATTTTTTTCCATAACTAATTATGTATGTTTTGTTTAATTTATATCTAATTTTTATATAATTTATTTGTGTGTTTTAATTTTTCTAGAAAAAACTGCAAAAAAATCTTCTGTATTCAAATTATTTATGATCTATTATTATATTTTATATTTTAAGATTATATTTTTTACATCTATTTTGATTAATTTATTTATGTGTTTTAATTTTTTATTATTTTTTATACAGGTTTATTTTTGTATGTCATCACTGAGAAAAATTTTCTTTCCTTTTTTAAAAACCTCATGTTTATTTAATTTTCTTCATCTATCTCTATTGTTCATTCTTTTCTTGTGAAAATCAATTCCAAAGAAATTTCTATTCTAGCAGATAAATGCATATAGTTATCTAATTTGATTTCAATTTAACTCTTTTTTTTGTAATTTTTTTTATATATTTCTTTCATGTTTATGATTTTAAGTATATTTAGCTTCTCTTATACTTTGGAATTTAAATTTCTATTCGCTTTTAGGTCCTATTTAATATACAGGAATCAAGAGGTTGAAAATAAAATTATATATAGGAATTCTTAGGTTTTGTATGTTTGGTATGACAGATTATGGATTTTCAAGGAATCAAATTCTATCAAATTTATCATAATCCAATTTCATCAAGAACTCGATGAAATTGGTATAGTTACATGGAATAACTATCTATATATATTACTCTCCTCACCCACCATCAACTTTGTCTAAGAATATCAACGAAACTAATAAACACCATAAAAAACCTTCTATGATGGTTAATCGGTGGGATATTTTTTGGATAAAGATAACATGAGTAGTGATGAGCGACACAGCATGCCACCATAAATATTCTTCCATAACCAATTATATTTATTTTTTTCATGACTAATTATATTTATTTTGTTTAAATTATATGTAATTTATTTATACATTTTAATATTTTCCAGAAAAATCTACATAAAAACATTCTAAATTCAAATATCCTAAGAGCTACTATTAGATTTTTTTTTAGTTTAGAATTATATTTTTCATATCTATTTCAATTAATTATAATATTTATTTATATGCTTTAGTTTTTCCATAACTAATTATATATATTTTGTCTAACTTATATATAATTTTTTATATAATTATTTGTGTGTTTTAATTTTTCTCTCAAATCAATTATATCTATATCATTTAAATTAAATATAATTTTTTATATAACTTATTTGCGTGTTTTAATAGTTTGCTAAAAACTTTCCTTAAAAGTGCTAAAACTTCCATAACCAATTATATCTAATATGATTTAGTTCTTATAATTTTAAATCTTCTAAATTCTCATATTATTATTTGATTTTACAATTTAAAATTATAAGAACTAATTTTTATTAAGTGATATTAATTGTGCCTAAAAGTGATAACTATCATTAAAGACCTTCTATGATGGGTCACCGGCGGGAGACTTTCTGGATGGGGACGATGATGGTGTGAGTGGTGATAAGAGGCACTGCATGCCACAAATATACTTCCATAACCAATTATATTTATTTTTTTATAAATAATTATATCTATTTCATTTAAATTATAAGTAATTTTTTTATAATTTATTTATGCATCTTAATATTTTCCAAAAAAAATATCCGTAAAAATATTCTAAATTCACGTCTTACTATTTGATTTTATAATTTAAAATTATAAGAACTAAATCATATTAGATACTATTAATTATAAATAATTCATATTGTTAGTTTTTTATTATTTATATATTTAAGAGTTTTAAATTTTTTGAATTTTACTTCAATTTTAACTTTATACAAAAAAAATCAATTTTTTCTTTAAAATATTCAGTCTTTTTGAGCTTTTTTAATGAATAAATAGTTTTGCTTTTTATCTTTATCTTTTCTAAATATCATCATTTTACTATCTCCATTTTTTCTTTCAGTCGTACATGTAAAAAATTCGAGCAAAAGATGTGGAAGAGAAGTTTTTTCCCTTTTTTTTTCTTTTTATAACCCAAATTGTAAATTTTATTCTTAGAATTGATTATATATAATATTTAAGATCCACTCTGAATAATAAAATTCTTTTATTTTTGTCTTTATGATCTTTTAGCATTCAACATTAAGTTGACAGAAAAAATTTAGCGAGATTGACAAAACATTTGACTAAGTTTGGCTATGATTAAAGAGTTGTGGAGGAAAAAGAGACTTTTGCTTACTTTGTAAATATATGGAATTACTGCTAATATTAATTACAACAATAATATTGAGTTTGAAATCACAAAATGAAGTTAAATACTAATACAACTATAAGTTTAATCTCACGCGATCAACAATTAAAATGGATTGGGTAATAAGAGTCGTGACTGGAGTTATTTGTGACAAAAAGATCAAGATAAGATTCAATAAAAAAAAAATTAAAGTCTTATCACTTTACTTTAAAATTCATTTATAAATTTATTAATGAAGATTACAATTTGTCTTTTAATTAATAAAATTTTTTTTATCAATGATGAATCTCACAACTTACATTTATTATTTGATTTTTTAATTTAAAATTTTAAGAACTAAATTTTATGAGATGCCATTAATCATAACTAATTAGTATTAATACACATATATAGTTGGCCATAATATATATATATATATATATTATATACCTATTTAAAGTTTAAAATATTAATTTTTTTAAAATTGAGATCTATATATTTAATAATTTGGTCCATTAAAATGTTTTGAATAGTTTTCAATTAAAATTTAAATGTTTAACAATTTTAATATTAAAATCGACTATTATAAATAATATGAATTCCAATATATCAGTCATAAAACAATATTAAGTTTAATATAATATTGGTATAAATATATGTGTATATATATAAAGGAAAACAAAAGTAAAAAAATGATTTAATAACTATAAGATTTTCTTACTTATTATTCGTAAATCAAATTTATTTGATATCTCTGATAAAAAAAATTATCTATTTGAAATCATATTGATCTTCAATTTTTATAACAAAACTTAATGAGTATATTGGTAAAATTTTCTATTTGATATTAATGCAGTTTTTACTTCATAATATATATACGCACACATACGAATGTTATATAAAATTTTGCAAGATAAATTTTTACTTTATAATAGATTATAACCAATAAATATTAAATCTATTTTAACTTAAACTTAACTTGAATATATATATTAAAAAATTAAATATAATTTACATTTACTTATATGATTTTATAAACAAAATATTTTATTTCTTATATCATTCTTTATGGTAACAAGATGTGGTAAAAAAATTATTGATTAAAATAGGGATAAATCCAAAACAAAAAGTATCGAATGTTAAATTTCTTCCTTAAAAAATTAACATATATTTTATTTATTTTAAATTTTGTATCCTTAAGATCTATCCTAATATTTTTCAAATAATCATATATGGTGACAAAGATAATTAAATAACAATATGATCTATCATATTAAAATTTTAAATTAATTGAAAAGTTGATTTTAAATTATAACAAATTTTCTATTTTGGTCACAGCGTGTAATTTTTCTAATAAAAAAAGTACAAAAAATAAAGAAATTACATGAGATATAAGATATACATTAATTATACATATAAAAAATATTTAGTTAATAGTAAATATATTAAGTAATTGAGCTTTTGTCCCATCTTTTCACACAATAAAAAATCTTAAAATGAGCGGTGAGAGTTATAGGGTTGAGTGTCTTGATTAGTTAAGCACAAAGTGTGAACCGGATATTGGACGGTTTTACAAAAAAAATTAGTAAAACATGCTGTATAGTGTTGGATAGTATTTGTCATGCCTTGAGTTATATTCATACATAGTTAACTTTATATTGTTGTGTTACGTGTGTAAAGTAGACATAATTTAAAAATATTAGTTATAATTGAATTATTGATGAGATTAAACAGTTACTAAATAAAGTTTGGGTTGTTACCTTGAAATGAATTTATTATAATTTCTGTCAATTAACTAATTAATTTGTAATGAGTACTTAGAATTTTGTTTATAAAAATAAGTTGATTTGATAGGGTCTTCTTGGGTGTATGGAGATAGATAATACTTGCAATTTTGTTTTTAGAAATTAATAAATTTCAACTCTTTTAAATACATATTATAACTAAAATTCATTTAAAGTTATTTTTTAAATTTAATTTTTTAATACTTAATTTTATTATTTATCATATATTTTTTATATTTAAATTTTTTAAATATTTATTTTTTTACATATAATTAAATGAACTCATGTCTAGTATTATCAAAAACTCATTTTTGATGAACTAAAAATCAAAGTGATATTAACTGAAGAGCTTCTCCTAGAAGGAAAAGCCCTTTCTAAAAATTGGCGTATACCGTGTTACGAGTAAATTCAACGCAATTTCCTTTTGTATTTTCTAGGGCTGTGCAATGGGTCCGATGGCCCGGTCGGGTCGGGTCGGGCCAAAAAGAAAAAATTGTAAATTGAAAAAGGACCGGCCCATCAAGAGGGCCGGGCCGCGGGCAAGCGACATGCATGTCTCAGCCCAGCTCGGCCCGGCCCAGTATATATATATATTTTTTTTTTCCAATTTTCTCATATTTTTTATTTGTTAAAAGTATTGAATAATTTTATATAATTGTTTTTCCTTCTTTTACCTTATGTAATAAATTAATTTTATAATTATAATAGATACATTTTATTATTCCAATTTTTAATTTTATTTCAAATTTTAAATCTATTTCATAACTTAATATTATATAAAATAAATAATGTATAATTGTTGAATATTTATAATTTTGGTAAATGTTACTTTCTAACTTAATATTATTTTCTATAAGAATATATTTTAAATGAAACTAGTTATATTTTTATTAAAAAATTAAATTAATTTTTTTATTTATTTTTCATTTTTTAGACTGGGCCAAAACCCGGCCCGGTGAAAGACCGGGCCGGGCCGGGCCACGGGTTGATTTTCTCAATCAGGGGTGTTTTGGGCTGGACACCGGGCTGAGGTGATGCTCGACCCATCCCGGCCCGTAAACACGCCTGGTATTTTCTATTCCGTAAACAGCATCAACCAATACTCGGTGCGGTGTGGACTTGTGGGCCAGCTTTGCTTTTCAACTTCTTTATTATTATTATTTGGTGAAATGCTTTTAACTTTATTCTATCCAACTCTTCTTGTGAGCTGTTATTTCTGCTGCTGTTCAAGCTAAAATTTCTGTGGGACCTAAAGAAATTCAAGTTTACAGTGTCAATGATTAGAATGGAAAATTACATGCATGTAAATTATTATTTATTCAGATGGCCAAAAAAACTATTATATATTCAGGAGTTTAATCACAGGCATGTAAATTATTATTTATTCAAATTCTCATGGTACTACTTTCCCATTAAACTTGCTCATAACAAGCCAAATTAAGGCCACAGTCATTGAACTATGTAGATATAATTATTCAAGGTACAAGAATTGATATATATATATATAATTAAGTACTCTAAATTTTAAACTTTCTTAAATCACTCTATTTTATTTAATTAATCAGCTCTTTTACCAAGGTTACATGAATGAGAAGAGAATTATCTATACATGGTTTAAAATTTATTTAATTATTTGCAAATAATCCAATGCTTCAAGTCATCTCTACATAAAAATAAACCGTTACTTAAATGATAAACTGATCAATCACACTGAATCATTTACATAAATTTAAACGTTCAAAAAATTTATTGTCAAAATTTAAGATTAATTAATTATCTCCGTGTGCACCGTGAGTAATAGTAAGACTGTTATCTGTTAAAACGTCTAAATTGCAGTGGGCATTTGGCCTAGTGGTATGCTTTTCACTTAGGGTGTGAGAGGGCCCGAGTTTAATTCTCGGAATGCCCCACTCATCTGGTTTTGCTCTTTTGATCCATTCATTTCGTAAGTAGATACTGAAGAAACAACTGCCAGATATAAAATTCATAGTTTTGAATTCAACGAAGGAAATAAAGACATCCACTGTTCCCACTTTGAAAAACTGAAACACAAACTGACAGAAAAGCAGTAAGAATTAACAACTAATCATGCTCCAAATACAAGACATCATTACCGTTCTCCCACTATTCATTCATACTTGCAGTCACCGTAACCTGCAGATCAAACCAATATCAATTATCAAACCACACACTTGATAATCCAAAGAACAACACTTCAAATATTAACCCAAAGACTTCACTGCCTCGTTATCTGAATCACTTACTAGGATCAGTGACAACGATGAGGCCAGAGCCAAGGAAGTAACAATTCCAAGTGTTCCTTCCTTCGGTGGCGTAGAACTGATTCATCACAGCAGAAGCATGGTTGATATCTGTGTTGGGGTCGT
Source organism: Adenanthera pavonina (assembly GCA_026686845.1). Lineage (NCBI taxonomy): Eukaryota > Viridiplantae > Streptophyta > Magnoliopsida > Fabales > Fabaceae > Adenanthera > Adenanthera pavonina. The sequence continues at coordinate 7,455,233 of JAIVEN010000009.1, forward strand.
AGCAGGACCCTCCTGGTTGTATCATCTTGCAGTCGTTCAAGTTGTTGCATGCGTACTCTATGTTTGATCTCAGTTCTGCTTCACTTGCTGAAGGTTTCGCCACGCACCACGTTCTCTGGACTTCCTGCATTCATTCATTTCATCATTTTTCATCACAGAACAAAACAAGAATCAGTATGTATTGTATTTCATGTTGTGCGTGTAGTTTTAAAAGCAAGTTTCAGTCTTTTTCTTTACCAGTCCTTTGGCTAACTTCATGTTTGCTCCTGCACAGTAAGTAAATTCTTAGTAAATATTCAATAATATAGCATTGGAAAATTGATAACTAAAACTAGTAATTTAGTTATGTGAGTGGTTGATTCAGTTTTAATCCTTATGAATTGGTAAGTTGGATATGGAACAATTCTATCCATGACTCTGTTATAACTCTGTTTTGCTTAAATTTTCATTTCATGGCCACATGTCGATCTATTTTTTTCCATGAATTAAGATAAAAGTGCATGAGTTAGTTTATTTAAATTTGATCCTAACTTAGATCACATCTCAAAATTTCAAAGCAAATAGCAGATTTCAACATTTCTAGCCATTGGTGAAAGGATTTTTAATCCTTTAATCACTTAATTCATCAAACGAAAAGAGAAGCAGGAAAAAAAACTTGGAGCTTTTACATGAGTCTCACACTTCTTTGATGAAGACTGACAAATCCATCCTCACTACTACTGTTTTCAAAACCAAACCCAAAAAAAAAGAAGAAGAAGAAGAAGAAGATTCACCAGCCCATCTAAAAAATAAACTTCATGTGAAAGTTATCAACCCCAAAAAAAAAAAACTATAAAATATTGAAAAAATTCAAAATCATGAATCTGTAATGCTATAAACTAATCATAATAATAAATCACCAGAGTTGAAAGAGACGATAAGAAGTAGAAGGAAGAGAAGCTGAAGAGGGCCACTTGATGTAGACATGGTGTGATTGCTTGAATGATAGATTGAGAGAGAAGAAGCCAATGGGGTTCTTCGTTTTTTCATCACTGAAAAAGAAAGCTGAATGGTGATTGGTTTTTACGTGTGATGAACTGAAAGGTGAGGGTACGTATAGAGGCGTGGTAGACATTTATTAAATTTATTAAGTCATTTATGTATGAAATCAAGTGGAAAACAGCGTGGCAATTACTTTAAAAGGTATTAAAAATTACGTTTAATATAAGATTTAGTCAATTTAACCCTCAAACGACGCTTCAATTTGAGTAGAAGATGAACCGATGGGTCAAGGCTAAAGAGGAGTAACTTTGAAGAAAATTTTAATAATAGTAATTTCCCATCAAAAGTACTATAGCTATTTTTGGTTTCTCTTTTTATTTGTCGATGCTTTTATTCAATCAATCAAATATATTAATAAAATGATGTTTTCTATGCCAAAAAATTATGATGATAATTCTATTTATATATATATATATATATATAGAGCATAACTAGTGTTATATTTTTTTCATTGCCAAAAATATAAGTTTTTTTTGTTCCTATTCACATAAAAGTAAATTCTTCCCACCAAAGGCAGCTATAGTTTCAAATTTTTATGAAAAAAGCAAAATTTGTAACATAAAAATTAAATTAAAAATTTGAGGGAAATTATAAGAACATTTTAATATGATATATTTTTTTTATAGCGATCACAACTTCATCACTAATTTTTATGAAAAAACCATTTACCAATGTTTCATAGCCAAATGATGTGTGTATTATAACACTAATTTTCTGCGGTTTCCTCACGCTCTTGAAACAAATCCAGCTCAGAACAATGATAGTTCAAAATTTTATCTTTTGGCCTATCACATTTGTCCATGAGCTGTTCTAGGTGTATTAATGAGCGACTTAGAAGGATTACATAAAGCTTCTCCAACAATGTAAAGTAATCAATCTGTCACGAAACAAGAACAAGTTCAAAGAGCTCATTAATCTAAGTAAATGAGAGTAGCTTAATAGCCTCAATCAGAAGGAAGGAGGATCACTGCGAAGAAATTCTTGTATGGTTGAAGGAAACTCCAAGCTTGCAAAATCATTATCATCACCTTGTGAAAGGAAAACACTTTTCCCCAGAAGCAAATGTGCCAATCTCAAGGGCTCTTTCTTCTCCTCTCGAAAGTGCTTAATCCACCCATCTAGCCTCTTCATTTCCTTCCTACACTTTGGCCCCTTCACTCCTACAATCTTTGAGTAAAACCCACCCTCACAATGACAAGAATTACAATCATTAACACCTTCTTCCTCCTCCTCCTCTGGTAATCCCAATAGCCGTATTAACCGTTCGATGTCATCAATTTCATCATCTTCAGCTTCAATTTGAACATTATGGCAATCTGAAGGGTTTGACTGAGATGGGAGCTGATGGGGGAATGGGAAATCTTCGGAAGCAGATAGGAAAGCTTGAGGAGGTTCACAACCGCATAGGTCGTCGGAAGAATTGGCGATGGGTTGATCGAGGTGAAGTAACCATGGAGAGCTCAGTGACCCTATTGATGAAACGTTACCCTCCTGTGCTTGTGATTTGGCCGGAGGCGACGGTGGATGTTCTAGTTTCAGTCTCTTCTCAACCTGATGAATTAAGAATTAGACTCAGCTTAATAGCAAAAGGATAAAATAATCAAAAGGGTAAACTGGAATTTCAAAGATTGAAGTACCTGTCTTAGAGAGGAGAAGAAATTCGAATGCAGAGACGGTGGCGGTGGTGGTTGCATTTTGTTTTCCCTTTTCTGTGTTACCAGACGCGTTTCTGAACCTCTATTGCAGATTCGCGGGTAGAAACCGCACCGTTTTGATTAAGTTGAACAGATCTGAGCCGTTAAAATTAAATAGCAATCCTGACCGTTGAATTTTAACCTAAAACACACCCCCTCGGTATCTCTCACCCAGTCACCCTTCGACGGTTTGCGGAGTGGAAGACGAGCTGATCGGTGGAGGCGAGTTGCGGCGGAGAATTAGCAGGGTGGTCAACGGTGGCCTGTGGGCGAGGTCGTTGCATTTTATGAAATAATTTTACCGTCCATTCAACTAATGGCTTCGATCTGTCAATCATTAGAAAACGACATCATATTATACTTGCTGCATACGTGAAGTAGAGAACTTGGAGCAGGCATGATACATACTTGATGAATTGGAAGTAATTTTTTTTATTTTAAATTTTTTTAGGAAAATGATATTTCCTGATCTCTGTAATTCTGAATCCTTTGTACTTGGGGAGTCTGGACGCTTGACTGAAAAATTTTAAGAAAATCCAGCAGGTGAAATTGAAGGTGTGAACAGACGCCCTTATGGCAGCGTCGTTCCGGTGGATTTTACAATTACACAAAGACGTTCCCAAAGCTGCTCGCTTTTACTCGGAAGGCTTGGACTTCACCGTCAACGTCTGCACTCATCGTTGGGCTGAACTTCACTCCGGTCCTTTCAAGCTTGCCTTAATGCATTCTCCCAAGTATATTGCTTTTAACTGCCTCTCTCTTTTATCTGATGCACTGATAAATTGAATATTTCTAAACTACTAAGAGAAAATGGTAGTGTATGCTGTATACATACAAACGTTACTTTATGTTCAGAATAGGATTATAATACGAACAGAACGAGACGGAATTTGTGAGATGAGCAGCTGGGAGATGCCACTAATTTGGTGAAAGCTTGTTGCTGTACTAGGTAGAAGGGTGCCCAGATTGCGTTTACAAGATTTTGCTTTCCAAATAAGAAAGTGTTTAATCTTCCTAACCTTATGTCGCACTGACACGAAATATTTCACTGATCAGTGAGGATTCATTTGCCCACATTTTAATGTTTTATGTCCCTTATCCCCCTGTAGAGCTTGCTTGCTGATTGCAGTTAATTTGATGCTTTAAGTTGCTTATTAATGGAAAACACCTAAAAGCTGCACCTTTGTTTATAGGTTAGGAAGTTAATTGTAATATTCCTTCACCTGTTTTACATTCCTTTGCAGATTAGTATTGTTACTGATATTTTGGAAAACTGTGCTGTTTATTGTAGGCTGTAAATTATTTCAACTATATTGTTCTCTGTGCATTTCGTCGTTTTGAAATACAATAAGGGTATGATGGGAAAACTTGGAAAAGTCAAGTTGATAAGAAAGGAGAGCTTCCCCTTTCATTCTGTGTCACACTCAGCTGATATAATTCATGCTTCATCTTTAGTTGCATTTCCTGGGCAAAGGAAAAAGCCCTGTGGAAATTCTAATAAGGATATCAAATATGGCTAATTTTTTCCCCTGAAATTGGGAGCAGATGAGCATTATCTACTCAGTCATTTCTCTCTTTATTATTGTCCCATGAGGCCATGACAATGCTTTTTCATAAGGGTGGTAATGGAATGACTTATTTAAGCAGGGCAGTTGGATTGGATTGATAAATTCTTCTAAATTCAAATGCCAAAATTTTGGCTTCAGTTTGTCTGGATTCATTTTCTATTTGTCAATTAGTTCTGTTTGAATGCAGGAAGCATGCATGGGGAGATGAATTTGTGATTTTTTTTTCTGCGACAAGGATTGAGATATTCAACAATATTTTGTATTTCTAGGATTATCTATTTGACCTGGAAGCTAGTATTTTAATTCTACAGGGTACAGGCAACTTGAATTAGGCATCAATGTTTTTATTTTTTGCAATTGACTTGAGTATGCATTTATTTTTTCTTCTGTGTGGTTAGCTACATTTTAAGAGAGATATTTGGTTTTGAATATTGTAGGGAGATGTTATCTGCTAATTTAGTTTCACAGTGACAGTGTCTTGCAGAAGGGATACTCATCGCTCCTATCATTTACAGTTCCTGACATCAACAGTACAGTGACTAAATTGATGGCATTAGGAGCTGAGCTAGATGGTCCTATAAAATATGAGATCCATGGAAAAGTAATGATTCATTTAACATATATTGCTTCATATTTTCGTTGGTTTAAAACTAAGGATTGTCTGATTTGATTTGCTTGTGATCAGGTTGCTGCTATGAGGTGTCTTGATGGACACGTATTGGGCCTGTATGAACCAGTTTAAGATATGACCTCTTAACACTAAAACTCACAATGATTGCTTGAGCTCGTTTGGAGAGATAGAGAAAACTTGCAACTCATTCTCCATTTTTTTTGGATTTCCTGTAGTAATTGGCAGTGTTTGTTCTTTTGTTGTGGTTCAGGGAGTGTAGAGGGATGGACTTGAGGATGGGGCAAAGAGAATAGTCGGGAAGATTGAAAGTTACTTTCTCATGTAGATGGAGGATCTTAAATCATTCATATTCCCAATAACTGACTGAAAATACTGTTTTTGGTTTTCTGTCATTTGGCTCATCCAATTGAGACAAGTCTTTAAATGATATGTTTAGGACTGATCTTCACTTATCGTTGATTCATCTCAATGGGTACTGGAGATTATGATGATTTTGGAATGTATGTACATTGGTTATTCAAAAATTAGTACTGCGCAAGCTTTGAAATTCAAAATAAATGGTTAAATCTTGGTACATGTACATGATTTGAAAGCCTAACTGGAAGAATGTTTGAAAATTAATTTTCTAATCATGCATCCAACAAAGGGTAGAAAATGAGTGTAAAAAATAATTAAATACTTAAACAAATGTTGGAAGGCAACATTGAAGTGACAAAAATAGATGAATTCATTGAGACATATAATTCATATTTTCGGTAGAAACAGATCTCGGTACACAGCCCACTAAACACCTTTCTCTATGGTTCACAACCATTCTCATTAATTTTAGTGCATTTTCATTTTCATTAATAATAATAATTTAGCACATTTCTTGCTCACTTTCCAGGGACAAAGTTTGTGGCATAGGCCCAAGCATTGTTGTTGACTGGGTCAGCGAGGTGATCAGCAAGGTTCTCCAATGGGCCCTTTCCAGTCACAATGGCCTGAACAAAGAATCCAAACATTGAGAACATGGCCAACCTTCCATTCTTGATCTCCTTCACCTTCAACCCAGCAAAAGCCTCTGGATCATCAGCCAAACCCAATGGGTCAAAGCTTCCACCCGGGTAGATTGGGTCGGTCACCTCACCGAGAGGCCCACCGGCAATACGGTAGCCCTCAACAGCACCCATCAAGATCACTTGGGAAGCCCAGATGGCAAGGATGCTCTGTGCATGGATCAGGCTTGGGTTGCCCAGGTAGTCAAGCCCACCCTCGCTGAAGATTTGAGATCCGGCCTTGAACCACACAGCCTCACCGAATTTGACCCCATTGCGGGCCAAGAGCTCAGGGAAGACACAGCCCAATGCTCCGAGCATGGCCCATCTGGCATGGATGACTTCAAGCTCACGGTTCCTAGCAAAGGTTTCTGGGTCAGCAGAAAGCCCAGCAGTGTCCCACCCATAGTCACCAGGAAACTCACCGGTCAAGTAGGATGGAGGCTCACCAGAAAGTGGGCCCAAGTACTTGACACGATCTGGGCCATACCATGGGCTTCCAGAGGAAACAGGCCTGGTCACTGTTTTCCTCATGGTGAGCCGTCCAACCCCAAGCTGAGGGAAGGAGGGGGCAAGTTTCACTGCCTGCCCAGCCAATGATGATGAGGAAGAGAGAGCCATTGTTGAAGCGGCCATTGTTAGTGATACTTCTAAAGGATACAATAGTTCAGAAAAAAAGGAACTTTGAATTGAGTATGAAGAGATAGGTGTTCATGCAAATGTTGGGTTTAGATGGGCTTTATATATGAAATAAAATGGGAAGATGACATTTTCTTATAAGATCTGAATCGAATTTCTATGGGTTTGGTGACGAAAGACTTGATTTCTTGGTCCACCTGGCGCTTAATCTATCCCACTTATCATATCCAGATTGGGTAGTTTTCTCCGATCAAAAATCTAGAGCAATATTAACAGTGCTTGCTCCATCCAATAAAATGTTGCCAGTTGTTCATCTGGATAGGACAACATCTTCAAAAACCGGAGTTTCTCAATCTCCAGCATGGTACGGTAAAAACAAATCCTTTTTATTATTAATATAAGATCCTTTAAATTGTATTTCAACAATTAAGAATTAAAATTAAAATTAATAAATTATTTTAATTTTTTTAAAAATTTTAATATTTTTTTAAAATAATTCTTATTTAATTTCTCTATTTCTTTTTAAATATATTAAATTAAAATATTTTTTAAAAATATATAATAAATATTATCTTATATATTATAAAAAAATTTATATTTATAATCATCATAAAATGTTTTATATATAGCATCCCATGGGGTATCTTTGACAGCGTGGAAAAAATGAAAAAGGCTTTTGTCTTCTGGCTGATCTACACAGTGTACTTGTGGTTGAGAACGCTCTGTTCAGATTGTACCGCACAAAATGACGTTGGAAAAGTTAAAATATTTATGGAAAACTTGCATCTAAAATAAATTCAAGTTAATATATTTACAGCTTCAAATACATTAAAAAGCAAATACATTGCCCTCTTACTTCTATTTGCTTTGGGACTAAAATTTTTTTCTTTTCTTTTTTAATCCTTTCCTTTTAAGTTGTTTAAAATAAATTTTAAAACCCTTATTACATTGCGGGTTGATGTAGTTAATAATATTATTTTATAAATATTAATGTATCAATTTCAGTTAATATATATACTAAAATTAAAAATCATTCACATTATTTGTAAGTTATTAGTACACGGCCCCTTTCTATTCTTTTCTATTTGTTTTGGGACTCAATTTTTTATTTTTTTTAATCCTTTCCTTTTAAATTGTTTAAGACCTAGTTTCAAAAAGCCTATTTCGTTGGTCTAGTTAATAATATAATTTTAAAATTATTAATATATCAATTTCAATTAATATTTATAGAATAATTTTAAAAAAATCACATGAATAGTATAATTCATTCCATATAAAATATATAATAAAATCTAAAATGTGTCATTTTTAAAAAATATCAAAAGAATTTGTGTAGCTCATGCATTGAATTAATTAAGTTATCTTGACTTTTTTTTTACCAGAAAAATTACGTTGACTTTAAAGTTACATGAATTGAAAAAGAATCAAACCCATCATTTTAATAAGTTAGACGAATTAGTTTAATAAGGTAAACTGATTTCAAAAAGCTCTACCCCCTAAATACTGTTATTTTATACTCATTAAACCTTCAATTATATAACATTCATCATATTTTTCCCAAATCCATCACATGCTTTAGAATTTAGAAAATATAAAATAAAATAAGGTCGACCATTGATTGCTTCAATGCACTGTGGTTCACTCACAGAAAGTAAAATTTCTGGCAACTTTCTACATGAGAAAGCTTGAGGTGTGTTTGTTTGGAAATAATCCATCTTTTGTAATTTCAGGTCCCATCATTTGATTCCAAGTCATTACAACAACCACCACCATATTTCGATTTCAATTCATAAAATATCAATTCAAAAATATGGACTTGGATTGTTCATTTAACAAAAAAATATATACTTCTTTTTATGATAGTCCAAAACTGAATTACAATTTCTTTGACTTGGATTCAGACTCCATTCAAAAACAGGAAGCGAAATAAGTGATCAGAATCTAAACTTACACGTGGCTCTCTCATATTGGCTACTAGTCATAGCCTTTGGTGGATGAGAGAGTGCCAGATAGGTTGAGAATTAAAACCACGAAATCTTAAACTGCCAATGAGAGTGATGATTTTGATACCCTCAAGATAAGAAGCCAACCACTTCATCCACTACAAGTGCCAATCCACCCCCATCAGTTCTCTCACAGTCTCAACACATCATCACGTAAAGCCCACCTCAAATTCTTAACAATGGCTGCCTCTACCATGGCTCTTTCGTCCCCATCTTTTGCCGGCAAGGCCGTGCCGGTCCCTTCCTCTGTCACTGAGACTGGCCGCATCTCCATGAGGAAAACCTTCACCAAGCCCGTCACCTCCGGAAGCCCATGGTACGGCCCAGACCGTGTCAAGTACTTGGGCCCATTCTCCGGCGAGCCCCCATCCTACTTGACCGGTGAGTTCCCAGGTGACTACGGCTGGGACACTGCCGGTCTCTCTGCTGACCCTGAGACCTTCGCCAGGAACCGTGAGCTGGAAGTCATCCACTCCAGGTGGGCCATGCTTGGAGCTTTGGGCTGTGTCTTCCCTGAGCTCTTAGCTAGAAACGGTGTCAAATTCGGTGAGGCCGTGTGGTTCAAGGCCGGATCCCAGATCTTCAGCGAGGGTGGGCTTGACTACCTAGGCAACCCAAGCCTGATCCACGCACAGAGCATCCTCGCCATCTGGGCTTCCCAAGTGATCTTGATGGGTGCTGTTGAGGGCTACCGTATTGCCGGTGGGCCTCTTGGTGAGGTAACCGACCCAATCTACCCGGGTGGAAGCTTTGACCCATTGGGCCTGGCTGATGACCCAGAGGCTTTTGCTGAGTTGAAGGTGAAGGAGATCAAGAATGGAAGGTTGGCCATGTTCTCAATGTTCGGATTCTTTGTTCAGGCCATTGTGACTGGAAAGGGCCCGTTGGAAAACCTTGCTGATCACCTTGCGGACCCAGTCAACAACAATGCTTGGGCCTATGCCACCAACTTTGTCCCTGGAAAGTGAGCTTAGTGGGCTTCTATTTTTTTTTTCAAACCTCCTGCGCTTGGATCTGTGGATGGTGATGTAAATTTGTTGAGAAGCAGTGAAAGAGTGACTTTAATTTTGTGTTATGGTGTTCAATCTATAAAATTGTTCTTTAAAAATATCGCGTCCAATTTATTAGTATAGTTATGTTCTCCTGATATCCTGAAATTGTTTGTTTACCTTGTTTGAGAAATCTCAGTTGAAGAACTGGGAAAAGGAGTTCCTGCAAATAAGCACCATTTTAAACGAGATGACTATAATTAGGTAAAATTTATTAAAATCAATTGAGAATTTTCCATTTAACATATAATGAAAAGTATTTTTGGAACATTCAATCTTTGCAGTGTGGCTCGGACCAAAAAAGTCTAGTCCTGTTTAGCTATGAAACATACTCATTAATTATTTTTCCAAAGAAGATTGTCTTGTGCCAAATGTACAAAGTGTACGTGTGGATGAGAATGCTCTGTTCAAATTGTACCGCACAAAGTGACAGCGAGGAAGATAAATCGATGAAAAATTACTGATTTTTGTTACAGATGAAAAATTACATTATTCTTAGGCATCCAATAAAATTTAAAATCATCAATAATACAACATGTAAAAAATATAAAGAGCCCTATCTTGAATATTGCAACTCAACTTGAATTCTGTATGTAGGGTTACTCTAACTTAGGCATTCAAAATTCTTGAAGGATGAAATAACGTTATATTATGAATTGAATAAATCAAACTATCCCAATTCATGGTTAATAAAAATATCAATTCTAAAATTAGCGTAAATTAAGAAAAAATAAATTGGATCCATTTCCATAATTTTATTTGGTTAAATAAATTAATTCTACATAAAACTAATTTTAACCACTCTACTCCACCAGACCTTCATATATCTTATATGCTAACGTTGGCCATATATTACAGAATGAATAAAAAAACACCACCATGGACTGCTTCTTGCACTTTGCTTGACTCATGGAGGCCAAATATGAAATGACCTTTTCTTGGGCCAGAAATATGAAATGACGATAAAATATGCAGAAGTTTGAAGATGTATACCTACGAAATTTGGGTAAGTTAGTAAAAATGGTTTCATCTCCCATACAGACCTAGACAAGACTTTCATAAGATTTAATTGATAAATAAATTACAGGTATTTATACAAAAGAGAAGTCTTAAGTATTTAAATTTATATATTTAATGTGTTTTTACCAAATCAAATCAAAATATATGGAATTTGAATTTAAAAGTAAATTAACAATATAAATAAACAAAAAGTAGTTGTAGAATAAATACATAGAAAACTCCATTTGTCTTGATTTAATTGGATTAAAGTACATTAAACATATAAGATTAAGTATTAAGTTTTTTTTTAAATATGAGATTCACCTTGATATTGAAAAGTCTCATTGATATATGTTGCCAAAAACATCTTTTTTTTTAAAAAAAAAAAGAAGGTATTTGGAAGCCTCCTTTTCACGAAGTCTAATTTTTGGTTCAATCATATTCTCAAGTTGTCACGACCACTACATTTCCATTTCAATTCCTAAAATAAAATATCTCTTCTGTGACCATCAATTAAGGCTAGTTTGCTCCTTTCACAAGTTCTTTTCAGTTTTCTATATTTGCCATAATAAAATTTGTCCACTCTCTCCAAAATTGAAATTAGAACTTTCTATTCCACTCAGTTTGTACTTGTTAATTAGAATGTTCGTCTCAGCCCATCAAATCTCCTTCTCCAACTTGAAAGAGCATAAATTTGAATAGGTCTCATAAACCTTTTTTTTTTTTTTTGCCAATTTAAATGAAAATATATGAAGTTTATAGGACCTATCACTTAATTGAATTTCACACTTTAAGTATGTCTTTATTTATGTTTTATTACATCATGAGTATTTAAACTCTTCACAATATCCATACCTTATTCATTCTTTATTTGCTTTTTTTTAAATGACAAAAACAGATAAAAAATATGAACTTTTTTTATTGATGAAGAATTTAGTATATTGCTAATTTTTATTTATGAGTTCTCAAACGACTTTCAAAATTTATGAGTATACAGTTTTATTTTTATTGGTATTATATCATTAAAATGTTATGATTTCATCCCATTTTAAACTTTCAATCATATTAATTCAAAATTTCAAAAGTTGCAAAAGTATTAATTATCAACTGTCAAACTACTTTTTGTTTTGGGTATGCAAACAAAAAAAAGAGTATATGCATTTGACTTATAGTAATTTTATTTTACGTAATTGTTCATATAAAATTTACACATTCAATCTTGTTTAACATTATTACATAAATGTTAGGAAAAAAACACTTTCATAAAATGTCAGTTATATTATTATGTATTTAGCGATAAAAAAATATGAAGATGATAGTGGAAAGCTGAATTGTCATTTCAATGACCATGAATTCAGATTTCATATCCAAGAAGTGTAGCATGGGTCTAGAATCCGAACTTTGACGTGGCTTACTCACATTGGCTAACCCTCTTACCCTTTGGCGGATGACAGAGTGCCAGCTAGGCTGAGAAATCCAACACCGACATCTTCAACTTCCAATGAGATTGAAGATTTAGATACCAATCAGATAAGAAGCCGACCACTTCACCCACTATAAAACCCCACCTACCTTCTACGTTTCTTTCACCGTTTCAAACATCATCACGCAAAGCCCAACTTAACAATTTTCAGTCACAAATTCTTATCCATGGCAGCCTCCACCATGGCTCTTTCCTCCCCATCTTTTGCCGGCACAGCCGTGAAGCTCTCTCCCTCCGTCACTGAGACCGGTCGTATCTCCATGAGGAAAACCTTCACCAAGCCCACCACCCCCGGAAGCCCATGGTACGGCCCAGACCGTGTCAAGTACTTGGGTCCACTCTCCGGCGAGCCCCCATCCTACTTGACCGGTGAGTTCCCAGGTGACTACGGCTGGGACACTGCTGGTCTCTCTGCTGACCCTGAGACCTTCGCTAGGAACCGTGAGCTGGAAGTCATCCACGCCAGGTGGGCCATGCTTGGAGCTTTGGGCTGTGTCTTCCCTGAGCTCTTAGCTAGAAACGGTGTCAAATTCGGTGAGGCCGTGTGGTTCAAGGCCGGATCCCAGATCTTCAGCGAGGGTGGGCTTGACTACCTGGGCAACCCAAGCCTGATCCATGCACAGAGCATCCTCGCCATCTGGGCTTCCCAAGTGATCTTGATGGGTGCTGTTGAGGGCTACCGTATTGCCGGTGGGCCTCTCGGTGAGGTGACCGACCCAATCTACCCGGGTGGTAGCTTTGATCCATTGGGTCTGGCTGATGATCCAGAGGCTTTTGCTGAGTTGAAGGTGAAGGAGATCAAGAATGGAAGGTTGGCCATGTTCTCAATGTTCGGATTCTTTGTTCAGGCCATTGTGTCTGGAAAGGGCCCGTTGGAGAACCTTGCTGATCACCTTGCGGACCCAGTCAACAACAATGCTTGGGCCTATGCCACCAACTTTGTCCCTGGAAAGTGAACTTAGAGAAAAGGGGCAGGCATTTTATTTTATTTTTTTACCCTTCTTAACTTGGAATATGTTGATGATGATGTAAATTTGTTGGGAACCTGTGAAAGAATGATTTGAATTTTGTGGAACGATGCTTGAAGTGTTGGTCCTTGAAATTATTTTATTCAATCTGTGAGATTAGTTATCGTTGTTTGTTATCCTGAAATTTCTTAAATTGTTTGTTCACCTTTGTAGCCCACTCTAATTTTAATAAAATCAAACAAAATAGTTGATTGGGATAAACTATAATAACTGATCCACTAAAATAAGTTTAAATGAATGAGTAAGTTTCGTTTTGTTTATAATGCTGAATATTCCACCAGCATCTGAATAAATAAATGGACGGCCTACTCTCCATGATAAGTGGCGACAATAATTAAAAGGAAAAAATATAAATATAATTTACATTTAGTATTAATATTTTGCATATAAGGATATATTTTTTCAATGCAATGTTATATTATTAACGATTTTAAAATTTTTTATACATTTTAATTTTTTTTAAAAAAATGAACTTTTCAAATTAATATTGATGACCAAAAAAAAGTATATCGGAATATAATGGTCAACGATGAGCAAAACATTGGAATCACATGCACACCACTACCAGATTGCTGGCATTTCCTCATTCTTAATGTCCCATTTAGTTCTATGAAGCATTTTTTATTTAAGAAAATGGACGTAGAAATGGAAATGGAAACCGAAGTGGGAAAAAAAATGGGATTTTAAATGTGTATGGTATGAACACAGAAGTGTGGTATAAGTTTTAGTTAAAATGTGTAATATAATATTAAATTACTAAGATATTCTTATCAAATAAAAAAACAAATTTGACCAAGTTTTTGCCAACCACTATCCACCACCTTGTAAATCACTATGTACCCACCATTATCTCCCTTCCAATAAGGCAAATCAATTAAGCAGAAGTTCAAAAGACAAAATAATCGAAGAACCCAGATCAAAAGTTGATTTACAGCCCAAAAAAAAAAAAGAAAAATCGAAGAACCCAAATCGGACACCACTTGAACCACCTTGGAGAAACCATCGGAAGCCACTTTGGACCACAACAAACCACCAAACCTGAACCTTTGCCGGTGAACGTCATCACTTATACGGGTCAAGCTCATTGTCCTCACTAAATCTGCGTTCGAACCAGTGTGCGAAGATGAGAATAAGGTTGCAGATTTCATAGTAGGCGGTTGCCATTCTTGCTACAGGTGGTCGTTGGAGGTGGAGGCATGCTACTAGTCGTTGGTGGTTTGCAGAAGAGACGGCCGTCGGGTTTGGGAGAGAAGAAAAATGAATAGGTTAATAATTTTGGTGGGGAAATTTGTCAATAAATAAAATAATTAAGGGTATAATTTACTAAAAAATACACTTTAAATACATTTTTCTAGAACTCTTGCCACTTCCTTGGTCCCTAGTGTGGAAGTCAGTTCTAGCTAATTTGATGGAAATGAGTTCTGTATGGAACTGATCTCCAATGCACCAGACAACCAAAATTCAGGGTTCCATTTCCATTTCAAGTTTCATACTCTCAATTCAAGCGAACCAAACGTGGCATAAGAGAACCCATCTCATATACTCTCAAACTTTGTTCTCTTCCGTTTGTAAGTATTTGCCTTTCGATGTTGCCGTGCATAGAGAAGTTGTCTTCTTTTGAATGTAACTCAATCCCAGTAAAGTACAAAAATGCCCTTGCTTACAATGAAAGGTCGTCCTTCGGTAAATTGAGATGCTTTGTTGAATTTATTCGTTCTTTTTTCCTTCGTTGTCTTCGAAGACAGCAATGGGTGGCCTTTCTTGCTTGTTCTTTTCACCGATGATGAAGAAGAATGCCCCATTATTGAGCTTTTTTTGGCACTGGAAAGGAATTGGGCACTTTGAGGCATGATTGAGGGGAATAATAAAAATAATTAATGCTATTTTTAAGGGAATAATTGGGCACTTTGAGATATTTTTAAGGGAAATAAAAAGGGAGAATAAGAAAAAGATGTTTGCTTCAAAGGGCTATTTTTTATTCCTATTAAACTTGAATCATATATGCTAGGCATGCTACGTAAGAATTTCTCTGATCCACTCATTTTTTATCTATCAAACTTATCCTAAACAGAATTATCCACTCATTTTATATCTATCAAACCTATCCTAAAAAGAATTGAGCAACTCTTTTTCATATTCTGAGTAAGTTTGTTGAGTCTTGTCGAAAAGAGGGTTATAGTCCAGTTTTAGCTTTCCAAGGACTAATTTAGTGTAGTAGTACCACTGATAATGGGCTTATGAATTATCAAAACTCAATCCAAGTTGGGACCAGCAAATTGCTCTGTGGGTTAATTTGTGAAAATTGCATTATAATTTGTCAAGTTTCAATATGCATGCTAGCTTTGAATTGGATTTTTATCTATGTTTGAAGACAAATTGACATTTAATTTGAAAGATGCTTTAGGGCCTATTTGGAATCACGTTTTGACCCCTAAAATATGATTTTATCAGAAGCAATAAGAGCCATACACATTTTAAACATGGTTCCAAACAGGGAGCTACTTTTGTGGGAACTACATTTTGAACATGATTCCAAACAGAATTAGTGTAGTTTTGGGCCATACACTAAAGAATTAATTGCAGGGTGACCAATTGAGTCACAAAATTTATTGTGAGACGTCTTCACAATCTTATGGAACTACTCCCTCCGGTCCCATTTATAAGATGTTATTTTTCATTACACGGGTATTAAGAAGATATAATTATACTCTTAAATTTATAAAAAAAATAGTATAAACTTTCAATCTTACCCCTACTAATTAAAGACTGGAACAATTTACGAGACAAAAAAAATTATTAAATGAAGGGTAAAGAAGGAAATTCAAACAAAAAAATAATACAACACTTTATAAATAGGTACAAGCAAATTTTCAAAACAATATCTTATAAATGGGACCGGAGAGAGTATGTTTTATTCTTATTCCGTGTGTAACTTTATCATAAGGCAAACATGACATAAATTCTTATGCTACACGTTGCTTATAAATCAACAAGCTATCTTTCTATATTCATATGCTACATATAGTGTCATCCTGGATTCTTCAATTTTGCATTGGTACTTTCATCTTAAACTTCAAGCAAAAAAGTGCACCAGATCCAATTTCAAGTAATTAATTAGATTTATTTGGCATGATAAAGTTCACAGAAATATAGAAATATATGTGTAACATCGTGGTAAACTTTCACAATATATAATAAAACCATTGGGCTATGAAACAAAACCAGCAAAAGACAAATCATGCTTTGTACTTTTTCTTATCATCAGAAGCTGAAAAGTCAATTGCTACTTGACGTAGGAAAGGCAAATAATTAAAAGAACAATCATCCATTTTTCAAAATCAACAAATAAGAAATTTGAAGCATTCAAATGAGAAATTAAGAATCAGTAAAGAAAAGAACGCACAAAGTTACTCTTCATTGCTGATGATTCCACTGTACACAACTTCAACAGATACACACTTTTCTTAATACCATAGTTAGGATGATTTCATTCAAACAAATTCCTTCTGTTTTTTGGCTGCTAAACAATTTTCTTCTTCAAATCCTCAGTTTAAATGTTTCTCACAGTTTCCTCGTGGAAGAGATACGGAAGAAAGGAATAAGGAGTAAATTATGACAAGTAACTAGTTCTATTTTTGGCCAGAAGAATTTAATAGTTCATTTGTTTAGTGAATTAACCAAAGGATATTTTTGTCTTCTTAATAATGCGAACCTTTTGTCATTGAATATCATTTTATAATTTATCATCATCACTATTATTAATTGTCATAAAATACATTTTTTTACATTAAATTATACTATTTATAAGTGGTGAATAATACAGTTCTTTTCTCATACTTCATATGATAAACAGGAGATGGCCAAATCAAATCATTTTTTTTTATAGAAGTATGCCACCAGTAGCTTTGTTGTTGACATTTAAAATAAATATGAAAAATGATTATTTAATATTTTCTTCTTCTTCTCTTAAAAAAATTCCTAATGTAGTAAATGTTATCATCTAAAGTGTCACTTCCACTGTAATGAATATCTGTTTGTAACTTGCTATTTAAGATACTGGAAATATCTGTTCCTTGTGAGGCAACTTTGCTGCATTTCTGATTAACTGGATGCAATAGCAGTTTTGCTTTCAGAGAAACTTGTGGCTTATTATGGGGTCATTTTAGATTTACTTTTTCACCAATTCCTATGTTTGTGCCTGCAAGCTTGTGCGGATGCCTGAGGCTCATAATAAGCTGATTTGGTCTTCATATGACAGTGAGACCACTGCCGAAGGGAGACGGATAACGAAGCTGGACCAGATTTTACTCAATGGAAACAACATTGCCATTGTAAGTAACAAGCTGGGGAAATGACACTTAAGGGTCCATAATTCATAAATAAATCATAATATTGACAGTTAAATATTTTAAAAATCAAAATCTCTTCTAAGGACCATATAAATAAGTTGCCACATATGCTTCTTAGAGTTACAGTTCATGTCGATGTCATGAACAAAGACTCTTTTGTAATATCCAGAAGACCAAGTTGCAACGTTGAGGAGCATGGGTTGTAATTTGAGGAAGCTACAGTAGTTACTTACTCTAATGGTTGTTGAAAGGGATTCAGATTCTTTTAAGGCCCTTAGTTGTTAATATTATGGGGCATGAGTCCTTACATGTTATTTTATCTAACAAGTAATTGCTTTTCAATTTCATAGAGTATTAATTAAAATAAGAATCGTGCTTTCTTCATGCGTATTACAGTTGGTTCCTGGTGGTTCACCTGATCCAGAATGAGGATCAGATCACTACTTGGTCTCTCTCTAGCTTTTACACTCATTGTTCAAGGCTCATCGTCCCTATGTTTTAACGAGGATTCTCGGGCCACCTGGATGTTCTGTTTTATCAGTTTAGTTCTAAGATGTGTGATTGTAGTGTAATGCCTCTTTGAATTTTATTATTGTCATTATTGATCATATATTGTGAGCTCGATGTTGCTCAGAGTGTTTCCATTTTACGTGAATTGATTGATCTAATTTATTGGACCCTTTTTCTACTTATGCAAATACAAGCTAATTGATCCATTTCACCAAAAAAAAAAAAAGCTAACTGATTCAAATAATGATTTTTTTTTTTTTGGAAAATTAGAATAGGAATGATGATCAGAAATTTTATGGACAATTTCTACGATTTCTATTTTATTTATTTATTAATATATTATAATTTTTTATAGGGACTATATTATAAATTTTACATGTTCATTCATTTAGCATATGGATTTTCGTTTCCGGGAGCATAGGAAATTCATATGGATAGATAAGCCACGTGCATTAATACATAATATATAAATTAATGTAGCACATTTGATAGGCTTTTGAATCTCTTCCGAGTATAAGTTCATTTTTATTCTTAATCTTCAAATTAAAAATTTTATTCTTAATCTTCAAATTAAAAATGAGATGGCTAATGTTTTATTTTATTTTATTTTGCTTATAATTTTAATATTTTTATTTTAAAAAGGTAAAATGTAAAAAAAAAAAACATTCTAACTACTATTTTTTTAAATGACATTGTAAATAAAAAAATTAAAAGTTTACAATCTGAACTTTGTGTCAATGATAAACAGATCAAATCTTACTTCAACAGATGAATGTGATATTGTGATGTACTTATTTTGTGACGAGCAGAAAATAAAAATCTGACAGTGATTTTTTTCCACTTGGCCATACACGGAGAAAAGCCCAAATCCACAACAACGGACCAGACAAATAAAACCAAGGCTAAAATGCGAGGAACTCTTACACCCATAACCTCCTTGAACCCCGATCCCAAGCTTTAGTCTCCGGGGAGAAAATAAAGGAAAATCTATCCTTCCTCTCCTTCCCAACAAATCCTTTAGGCTTTGATTTGCCAGTAAATTAAATCAACACATTTATTCCCTTCCCTGTACACATGCTTGAACTTGATACTCCACTCCTGATTGATTAGCCTTTGGATTCTACCAACTATTCGTTCTTGTGCTGCGGTTTCTGTTTGTTTCCTATTAGTTGTAAGTGGTGAGTTTTAACCAACATAAAAAAAAAAACAAAAGAAGTTGCAGAGTGGGAAACGAAATTGGCAGAGAAGGAAACCAAAGAGATACAAAATAATACACTAAAGGAAAAATATGCTTCAAGCAGAAAAGACTTTTATTATTTTCGTATGAAGGCTTTACATGCAGGAATTTTATACAGAGTTGAAACAAAGCAAAAACAACAGCAACCTTGTCTCACTAGGTGGGATTGACAGTTAAAACATAACCAAAAAAATAAAAAAGAATTAAAAAGAATAGGTGAGAGAATAGACCAATCTTACAAGGCATATGTAAATTCAAAATATCATCTGGTATTCATATGTCAGGTTGCTTCATTGATCAAATGCAACCTGAGTAACCAGGTGAGCTCAGTTTCAGCAGCTATGCCACAATCATGACAATTCAATATATTCATTCCCGAGCTAATGTGTTCATCCAAGCCACGTCTCCTCAATCAGCTAGAGCCCTCATTATTCAGCAATCATCAAGGAATCAAATCTGAGCTCTCATCACTATATCGAAAAATAAAATTGGTATTTGTAAGAGATGGCAAGGAGGGCCAACTTCAGCTTCAGAAGTGGGAGTGTAACCAGATTAGTTAAGCACGTTTTGCTGTTGCCCTTGCTCTAGCTACAGCCATTGAGTAGAGATCCTCATATTGAGCAGCAGAAGAATCCCAGCTGAAGTCTATATTCATGTCCTTCTGAACAAGCTTCTGCCAGCTCTCAGGATCATTCCTGTAGAGGTTAAATGCACGTTCCAGAGCGCTGTTTAATCCCTGTCACATTTGTCCCATTGGAGTTTACCAGAACAGATCACAAATTCAGGTTTCTCAAGTAGACAAGAATGCTGAATGGTGAGGGATGCAAGGGAAGGAGGTAAAAGTAAAACAGGCTGCGTTTGGATTGAGTAGTATCCAAGAGAAGGATATATTTAATTTAGACCTTACCCCATAATTTTAAACCTAAAAGCTTAGCTTCCCATCCGTTTTTTATTTTTCTCAATCCAAACATACCCTTAATGAAAGATCCAGTGTGACAGTGCTTGCCATAACTGATTTTATTGTATAAGATAATAGAGACAATATTTGTGAAATGGGGCGGCTCCAATAATGAGATATGATATTTCACTAGCATACCTGCTCATCAGCATTGAAAAATGTAAATCCATTTCGGAACTGGGAAGGTATTGTGTCGTCATCAACATCAAAAACACTACAAGATACAGAATTTAATTATTTCTCATAAAACAAGAATCACACTTTTGTGCGGTGAAATCATGAGGAATATACTAACCTGTCATTTAGACCTCCAGTTTTTCTGGCAATGGGTATAGCACCATATCTCATTGATATCATCTGCAGAAAAAATAAGAGGATACTGGGTACAGGAAGAAAAAAGGAGGCTTGGGAAAGGGAAGCAGAAACTACAAAAAGAGCCTGGTAAAATTGTGATAGTAATAGATAGGTTCTTTTATACAGTGACATGGAAACATGTATATTCAGCAGAACAGCTTGGTAATAGTAGGCACATTGTCTGTGCATATCCAAAGGCTTCAGATCAGCTTCCAAGTAAGGACAGTATATTTTACGTCTTTATGGTCTTATTTTAGATATCCTGAGGAGCACAGTTTCTACCTTTCTTATTGTGTGGAATCAACACAGATTTACTGAAGGAAAGTAAATGCAATCGAAAAAATTTTTGCCAATGTTGCAGATAAGTCATTTTTGACTCCTCATCGTTATGCAGTCCAATGTCATTGACCTCAAGCCCTACTGCCCATGTTTTGCACTGCTAATACTATCATGTTAATATTAGTTATCACTGTTGTTGGCTCTAATCCACTCTGATTCATGTTCCATAACCTATCCCTACAAAACGATACTCTTTGATATACCCTTGAACCAATTACTTATGGTGAATCCTCTCTGTCCATCCAAAATCACTTCCATAGACTTGAGAGTCCAAATCAATCTTTCACTTACCCTTACACCCACAGCCTTTCTTTCTGCATCTCTATCTTTCTTTCCTCACTTTATTTCAGAAAAGCACAAGAAATAAATTTTGCCACACAAAGTTGGATAGCATTTGATTACAGAATATCAGTTAAATTGAGTATGTGGACATATAATCCTCTATTATCATAATAGTTTTCTTTTATATGTAAAAACAATATTTACCATGGAAAAACATATATCATGGAAGGAATGGAGCAAAAATCTGCTTCCATCATATGTATTCTAGAACATGAAAAGTACATAGCAAAAACATAGTTTTCCTCAAATTTCAAGAACAATCATGTAGATTTTACCTGTGTTAGCCCACAAGGTTCAAAGATCGATGGAATGATGAACATGTCAGATGCAGCATAAATGGCATGTGAGAGAGACTCATCATACTTTAATATCAACCGTATGTGATCATGATTCTGAAATTGGTTGGCAATGCCCTCAAATTCTCTCTAGAAAACAGCAAATAGTTGAATCAGAATGAATTGTTTTATAATTTTTTGGAAAAAGACATATTGACATTAGACAATAACACTTAGAAAAAGAAACAATTTCAGCTAAGACAAAATTTATCAGCTATAAAAGGAGGAAAACCCACAAGTATAAATATAAAGAACATCATAACAGACAAATGCCAAAACAGAATACTTATTTAAAGAGTTGAGCTCAATTCTATTTTAAAAACTAAATTTCATATGAATTTCCCGGAGCAATATGATGGGATAGTAATTAAAGATTATTTTATTAATGTATGATATATTTAAAATTGAGCAATTATGGTTAGCTATTGGAATTTAGGATATAGTTGGTTATGCTTGAGGATATCTTATCCCATGCAGTGTTAATATTCTATTACTACTTCTCTTCAGGATTAAGACCTGGTTCTTAAACATGGGTTTCTTGAGTCTTCAAGTTTTTGTCACTTGTTATAGCGCAATTAGGGTCATTTGAATTGCCTATAGAGGGAAACTTATTTTTGGAATTTCCCTTTTATCTTTGAAGTTATAATTGTAAGCCAACAATTAGAAATATACATAGAATGTCTTGTATAATTTTCTTTGGCAATTTTCTGTGTTTGTTCTTTCATTCAAGAACTAAAACAAACACATGATTGAACTAAAAATCATTTTTCCATAAGAATGAATTTCACTTAATTTTGAAGTTGATGTGACCTTTTATTTTTTTTCAATGATCATTGCCTTTGTCCCATGTAAACTGAAATAGAACCCCTCCAACTTCAGATAGAAAGGAAGAAACTAAAACCTGAATATGTGGGACCGGACTTGAACCAAGAAGAAGAAACTGTCCTCTCAGCTCCAATGTTCGATATATTGCATGTCTAATTAGATGCACACCTTTTTGTGGCACCAATCTTGTTATGCAGCCAACCTATAAAAGAAGAAAATAGAAAAACAAAGGAAATTTAAGTATCAAAGCATCCTCATTCATAAGAAAGTCCAGAATGAAAAATTCATAACAGATAATTTAAAATTGATTGATAATGAACATCGTTATTACATAATTAGCACATAATTAGAAATCAGCAATGGCACAGTAGGGCAATATCACAAAGAGATTGCATCAAAAGTCGGAGACTGACAATTAACAGAATAACATAAAGGAATTTATAATTTGTAGGGATTAAAGTCTAAAACTAAAGGTAATTGCTTATGAGAAATCAAGAACAGAGACACCAACTCGAATAACATGTATATTGAAAACAAGCATTGTGTTCCCATATCTCGTAAAATTGGCAGTGATCACATTATGTAACTTTAAACAGCAGCAACTGCAGTCATGTATCCATTTGGCATGGAATTGAAAAGCCACTTCCAAATAATTTTGCTGAAATTTATATTTAAATCAGAGATATATGATGAATGGGAAGCTGTGCTCACTTATTGTGTATGGACTCCCATATATACTGGCATCCCCCTCCCAATTTTATTGTCTATACGAACTTTAATAACTATGAATAAAAAAGATAATCCTCCAAGAAAGTGACAACTCTCAAATATAATGATAAAACGGATAGCTATAGGACCCTGAGATAATAGTAAACTCATCCCTACGGATAAATGATAAGAAATAATTTCCAAACATTTTCTTATTCATTTAACACTCCTACTTTGTATGACTTACCCTTATGTTAAGAGGTATTAAGTATACCGGAAAGGCTGGTAGCTTGAGGAAATAGTTAATTGCAGCACACCCAAAGTAAAGGGTATAAATGTCTTTGTGGGATAATAATATTAGTATAAAAAAGCAGTTGGAAGTCACATTTATACATGCCATGATAGAGTCCTCTATAAATATTCAGTTGGCTCCATTTCTTTTGCCAACTTTTGCTCTCTCTATTTTCTGAACATGGTATTAGAGCATAGGCATCTTCCACCTTGAACCCTAATCCTTCTACATTCCAAAAAAAAAAAAAACAATACTCAAAAAATCCAGCTACATGAGTTCTGTTTTGTTTGAATATATATGTCATGGAGTTTGACCGTTCTCATAGGTTCAATAGTTGAAGTAATGGTTTTGCAGTCAAAGTTCATGGGGTGACATGGGAGATTAAGAAGATATTGACGCTGATAAGGAGCTCAAGGGTTGTTGGAAGCATTGGTGTTCAACTCTAGCAGTGCAGATAGCTGGGAAAAGGTTGAAAAAAGGAAGAGGGGGGGGGGGTTGTTGGGGGTTGTGGAGGGGTTGCTAAAGAGAAGTAAATTGAAGACTCACGGAGTTGGGTCATTGTGTTAGATGATGTGATCAAGGAGAGCATTTGGGAAAATGTCAAGGAGGCCACTCCTGGGAAGCAGGTTAAAGAATTCTAGGAGCAGTTTATCTCCTGAGAAATTCACTAGGACACTAGCTATTGAAGTTCTTAGTTTGGTTTCCTTATTTTATGAACAACTTGAATAATTGATAAGCTTTTCTTATGATGGCATGTAAATTTGTTTTATTTACCAGCCTGTTGCACCAAATCTATTAGCTCTTCTTCAATTCTGCTATTGTACTATAATCAGAGTTAAACAAAAATTACAGGAAAGAGGCAAAAGGTTAGACAAAAAAGGGAAGGCTCATGGTGCAGTTAAAAAATACAGTATTGACACTATATTTCTATTGTTTCAGGCTATCATTATCTAGCAGGCTTCTGATTCCAGTGCCAGTATATTGGAATAAAGACGGGTGCAGAAACCACATCTCCAGTGAAGATAAAATACAAGCACTCCCCCCTATCTACATTATGTAAATTTTTCAGTGATGGATTTCACAGGATAGAGCTATCACGAAGTTGGCACCTCTGTTTTGATACTTCATAATGCACATAAAAGTAGCTAACTCCAGAGAGACCATCTCCAAAAGAAAAAAAAAAAAAGAATGGAAACATTAAAAGCCAATACAAATATGTTAATGAGCTGGGATATTCTAATCTGATAGAAAATAGTATATGTTTCAAAAAAGTTAGAAACATATAAACTATGATTGATAGTATCAAATGGCATCTCATCTAAAATCAGAATTAGAAGTTACCAATGGCCTCCGAACATCCTCAGATGAAAGACGTAATTTCCTTCTTAAGGCTTCCTTATTCTCTGCTTTCCCTTGAAGATCATTTGCATTGTACTGGACTTCAAGAAATGTGTCAGTGGCGGGATTCCATGCATCAGTGTCAATACCATTTAGAATACCGATGAACTTCTTGGAATAAAAATTAAGTGTTGAATGGAGACCGCGTCCTCCCTGCATTGCATAGAAGAATATCATCCAAAAGAGCATCTTTGAAAAACTGCATGACTCTATGAACTGTTTGAACTTAAAAACAAAGATGATAATTTATATGCTACAAAGCAGGGACATACCTACTTTCAGTAGTGTTGGTGTGTCAAAAATTGACACTGTTAATGAGTCTCAAAATAATATATATATTCAGCATGAACACAGCTAGCCCCAACCAACAAAAAAAAAAAAACAAAAGAATGAGAGACTCAAAACCCATCATATAATGGGTATAATGGGATAACGGTAGCTCTTTCCTGATGTCTTTTGTTCTGCATGAATAATTTTTCTGGGTCCTTGACAATATCTATGTGCTCTTGTCTGAAGCATTTGCTCACAATATAAGACCAAGGCTTTTTTCTTTAGTTTAACCCACACTTGTCACAGCTTGTGCTTGCCTCACAATTTGGGTAACAAAACTTAATATTTTGATAGAGCAATACTGCATTTTATCCACATAAGTGAGTAAAAAACCATACCTCTGCAGTTCGCACCTCTTGGGCATAGGTTGGTGACACTGTTGTCACAATGTTGGAGAAAACAACTCCACCCTGACAATTGGAATGTAAAACCGTCATTTATTCTTGTACACGAATAATGATTTTAGAAAAGTTCTTTATTATTATACCTTAACCGCATTGACTCTATCATGTGCTGAGTTGTCCTGCATTCTATCTGGTCTGCTTAGATTGTCAACATCTAGACCACAGGATGCTAATTCTGAAGCTGGTGCAGTGCCTTGATACTCAAAGTTGTGGCATGTAAAACATATTCTGGCTGAATTTAATCCTCTAGAGACATAAAGATCCCAATATAAAGGAGCCTAGCACAGGAACATAAAAATTTAATTTTTGAAAATCCAGTGTCATATAAGTGACCTAAAGAAAGAATGAGTTTACTCAAAAAAGAAGATAGCACATACAACAAAAGCCGTTTGCCAATCATGACAATGAATGATGTCAGGTTTCTTGCCAGCCTGAAGGAGAAACTCAAGAGCTGCACGGCTAAAAAATGAGAAGCGTTTGAAATCATCATGCTCTCCATAAAATGTTCCTCTCCAAAAGAACTTATTAGGATGATGGGGCTCAATGAAATAAACAGGAAGCCCTGCATAAACAGAGTCAAGTTACCACACAAGATTAAACAAAATCAATTAAAATGGAAAATTTAATTGCAGACCTTCAACAGCACCAACCCAGATTTTATTTTTGAATAGTTGACCATCAAAGTATGACTCTATCACTACATCTAAAACCTGCAAATGCAAACAAATTATAATGAGTACTTCATGACACTTGGATTCTATCAACTAGATTGATTCATTTCTCAATAGAATACCATACCCTTAATTCACGGATGTCTTCATATTGCATACAATCATATTTTGGAAGAACAATTTCAATGAGGTGTCCTCTCTTCTGCAAAGCTTTACTGAGACCACAGACAACATCCCCCAAACCACCAACCTGTCACAGAAAAAAACCTAACATAAATATTAGTAAATGCAAAAATTAGTGTAACTGAAAGCAGAGAATATGAGGTCCTAGCAGGACAAATTAAGAAGATGTAATGTAATGTAATAATCAACCAACAGAGACCTTATGTATCCTGTTAAATCTCAGTTAAAGGTACATTCAATATTTTGTTCAGAGGAAAACTGTCGGAGAAAAAAGAAACATCATTTCCCAGAGTTCATGCAGTAACAGAATCTGTTAACGTCAACAGATACTTTTAATTGATCAGCCTTCCTTTTGGGATAGGATTGATGAAATACTCCAGTGGTGATTTGATCTCCAATGTATGTGGGAATCTATTTATGAGATGTTCGGCATTTGATAACTGAATAATTCAAGATTCTCATGTTTGGTAGGTCATAACCACCATGGAGATCTTAAAATTTTCATTTACATGAATAGGAATCTAAGTCTTACAACACGTTACATAAGCAAAGTGAAGACCATATTGGAGGGAAGAAAGTACGGATTAAAACAATCAACACATTGTTTTCCTCGTAATTTGTTGATAAAAATTTAATAAAGAGAAATAGATTTTTCGCAAGCTTGAGATAGCAGCATTTAAGATAACAACAGAAATATATGTAGTCCATATAACTCTGTTATACAAGCACACTAAAACAAAAGATAGCTTTACACAATTCACTGCCCAATGATTTGTGAACATGAGAAAAACAACAGCAAAGAAGACACAGCAGTAAAAAAAAAAAAGTTTAGCATTTACACTAGTAGGACTTAATTTGACTTAATTTAATTTAATGTTAATCTGCTGGAGTTTCCTGAACTTAATTTGACAAATTTGTTTCAAACATGAAACAAACAAGAGAGTCTTAGATCCATAATAAGAGGAAGATAAATACATATAATTCGCTTGTCTGAATATAATTAAATAGTATCCATCTTAGTGAGCAGGATGCCACATGATGACCAATTCAAATATCAACAAAATCCATATATATTTCTAGAGATTGTTATTAAACTTTTCGTTTTTAAGAGATTTTTAGAAGTTAGGAAAGCCTTGTAAGCTAACGAAATACTTGATTGTAGCGTACCCAAAGTAAAGGGTATATGCTCTCTTTGTGATTATAGTATTAAAAAAAAAAATAGATGTTGAAGGTCAGCATATAAACACTTCCATTGAGTCTTTCAAAAACATATTTGTTCGGAGCCCCTTCTTTTTCACCCTGATTACTGCTCTTCCTATATTTTCAACAAATCCTATTTATGGACCTTTAATAGCCTAAGTTTTTGAGTCAAAGTGGTCCTTGACGTGTTATGACAGCATGGCCAGGCTCATTTTCATAATTGGATTGAGGCCTAAGCACAAAGTATGGTGGATTGTGGACCCTCATCTATGTTTTCAAGCTCAGAAAGCTGTCACATAATTAGGTATGCTAGAGATTATATTTAAAATATTCATGGTCTTTCATTTTATGCTTGACATTTTTTTTTTCACTAAAATTCTTTAGAGAAAAACAAAAAAGATGATGATAGAAAATGTGAAGTTATGATACAGTGTAGGGCTCAGATGAGTTCACCTTAGCTACTGGTGCCATCTCTGCTGCAATATGAATCACATATAATCCTGAACTAAAGAAGAAAAATAAGGAACGAATAAGACAAGAGAAGATGTATATACTGCATTCTACTAGTTAAAAATTAATACCTTGGTCCAGAAGAAGTAAGCCTAAGAAATGCGGAAATGGCCTCATGTTCACTTTGCTCTTTGCAAGCCATATATGCATCCCGAATACCCCTGTCTCTCTTCCACACCTTTTCTCTCAATAACATAGCATCATCTGTTGAAATTTTCTTTTCAAGGGACCAACCATCAATTTTAAGCAATAATTGACTCCAAAATTCCAATGGCATATCTTCCACTGGTTCATTTAGTGCTCTTCTCTTGCTTTCTTCTTTGAGTGTATCAATTGTGTCTTGAAATTCCATCACTGACTCTTGATACAGCTGAACATAAGAATGTAGCTCTTCATCAGACTTTTGAAGATGGTCTTCCAATAGCTTTATTTTTTTTTGCATTAGTTCATTATATTCTTGTAACTTATCTGAAGACATCTTATAAACATTAGCTTCTTCAAGGGATTCTTCCAATTTATCAACCTTCCTTCGCAAGTCTTGGTTTTCTTGCAAAACAATTGTAGCTTGATCAGCTTGTTTTGTTGCATTATCTAGTAATAATTGCAAATTTTCAACTTTATCTGATAAATCCTTGCATTCAACTCTCAAAGTAGACAGTTTTGATACATCTTCCTGGGAAACTGACAATTTTTCTTCCAAGTCTTTTAAGGCAGATTCCAAAGTTGTGCGTTCCTTTTCCAGCATTACTAAACGTTCACCTGTATTCTTGACATCATTAAGCTCTGGTTTCAATGATTCAATGACATTCTTTAGAGATTCATTTTCTGCTCTTAATGAACTAAGCTCCTCAGCAAGAGAATGAATTCTATCATTCTGAGTCAAAGAGTATTGTGAGTCACAGAATTCAGCATCTCTTATTTCAGTAATTCCCTTGCAAGTCAACTCATTACGCAGCTTCTCTAACTGGTTCTCCAGGAATTCCACGCGTATCTTTTCCTCGGTAGCAACTTTAATTCGTGCATCAGTCTCTGCCAACCTCATCTCCAAGAAGTTAATTTCTCCTTGCAATGCTTGCTTCTCAGCTAGAACCTTATCAAGGTCTTCAATTGCATGAACTCTGGCTTGATTTAAAAGATGGATGTCTGACACAAGAATTTATACTTCTCAATAAAGTGTAACAAGATTAAACTGCAGATATGGAGATGAGAGAAAAACATCATAAGTGCTTTAGAAAGACATCTTACTTCTCTCTGCACTTTTTATCAAGCCTAACAAATCTTTGAGTTGGCTACCTGACAACTGCTCAGCCTGCTCTGCCACATCTATGATTATGCCCTATTTCAAAATCAAGTAATCAATATATCAATATAAAAACAAGGGGTGGGCATTGTTACTTATTGTTTATTTACTATTTATTAACGTGACTGTTGATCTATTTTTTCTTTTTTAACAATTGACTTGCTTTTCGAACTTGGTGTGGTTTTAAAAACCTTTTGAATTTCCATGCAATGCACAGGGTTGAGGCCAGTGGCGGAGCTAGGACCCAGGACCAGCGAGGGCGAATTAATTCAAAAATATATAATTAAAAAATAATATTGTAATAATTTAAAATATTGCATCCCGTGGTTAGGTTTAGTTTATTATTAAAAAATTTGATTTTAAAAATATAAAGTAAATAATGATATATTAGTATTTGGGCTTGGACACAGATATTAAAAATTTTTTAAACTCACATATAAACATTTGGATTTGGGTCAAAAAAAACATAAATGGGTTCAAAATATGAAGGGGAGGGAGTGCAAAATTCTCAAACTTACATAGGCCCCTTATAATTTTTCCTATTTGAGTGGGGGCATATGCCCACCCTCAAGTCAACATAGCTCCGCCTCTGGTTGAGGCTAATTTAGTGTAATAACAGCATAGCCTTTAATATCTATGGTTTTCCTTGCCAAGTAAGGTTATACAAGGGACGAAACTATTTGTCTAGACTCTTGCACTGAAAAGACCATGCACCAAAATTCCACCCAGTGTTGAAGTTGAATAAATAACTCATGTTTGAAATTTTGATTTGGTAGTGATGCAGAAGTGGAACCAAAAATTAGTGAAAACAAAAGCTCACAAATAAAACTTGATTCAATGTCGATATGTTAGAGAGAGATAATCTCCGAAGACAATTAATAACTAAGCCTATTTTATAAGATTCTTAAACAAGAAATCATCATGTAACTAAAATAAGACTACCTGAATCCTAAAACAGCTTTACCAAATAATAAAATATCTCTAGATTTAAATGCCACTACTGACAATCCCTAATTACTGAAAATCCTAAATCACCCCAAATAATAACATTATAATAGTTAAAATAGTTTAATATTCCCTTCTTATACTTTATTACTAGCAGTTAAAATAAAAATAATACTTAATATTTCCACAACGTAATGACTTACATGCAAACAAACAATCAGATATCTTGCTAATTTGGCATGGTGCAACATGATACTTCAGAAACTTTGAATAAGTCTAACAAAGTAAGAGAGACTGTTAAATGATAGGAGCCTTAGAGTCTATTACAATCAAGGAGTCTGGGAGTTTACTATGGTTTAGGAGTCATATTGTTGTTTGCTAGGATTACTCTCTAGATTTATTCTCAAGATATGATAGTCATCTTTAGGTTGCTTTGCAATTCATTTTTATCTTTAGCAGTTTATCTTCTAGCCAAGCTCTTTGTCAGAATATTATAAAAGAAAAGAAGGTACAGGGGCTAAGTGTGGTAAGGTGTTTATCTTCAGCCACAGAATTCTGTGAACCTTAAATTTCAACACAAATGGATGCTAACAAAAAAATAAATAAACATATAAAATAAATTCTATGAAGTACATCTTAGCAAATATCAATTACAGAGAAACCAATAAGTAGGAACATACTTCCTATCATGCTTGTGCAATAGAAAATAAATTAATCAGTATATATAGTAGAAGAAACCATTGATATCTTCTTTTGTCTTCCTCTTTTCAGGACATCCCAAATAGTAATCAAAGATATAGGATAATTAATGGAATTAAATATAGCATGCTGACACATGATATTTTTTTGGCCTGATGCGGGCGCATGACTTTGTTCTTTGCAAATGGTGCACTAACACATTTCCCCGACAAGTGATCCCCAAGAGAGTAAACGTAGAAGGTCAATAAAAAAAAAAGAAAAAGAAAGCCAAATTAGTGTACAATCTCATATAGTTTAGCTATGAGGTATTAAGGATTCAGGAAAGTCTTCTGTATTAAGAAAAGAGTTATTTGTTGTGTATCTTATTAAGAGGTGATAGATTTAAGCTCGTTTTAAAAGGGAAAAGTTACCCATAGTGCTCCGAAAAAAAGGGCATTCATAGTATTAGTATAATTAGAGGTTGCAAAGTCACTTTTATGTACACAGCATCGGTGAACCTTTCAATCATATAATGAGTTTGGTCTCTTGTCTCTTCCTTTATCTCCCAAATTTTTGCTCTCCTAATATTCTCAATAAGATTGATCATCTACGGTATTAATGAAATTTCTAAATAGGGGATCCATAGATGTGTGTATGTGAACAGACCAACACCCAAATAATTGGACAAGACAGACTGCATTTCTGCAGCAGAAAGCAGAAAGAATACATCCTCAATTTCAAATTATATGCCTAGTTGATGTAATTACCAAAGTTGCTGGTTCAGCTAGTACAGCAGGATGATTCAAATTCTCTACATTGATATACTTCATATGATCACTGCTGTCACTGTCAGTACCAGTAGAAGTGTCTACAATTTCCTTGTTCAAGTTTGGGATACTATCCAACGAAACCTTTCTAAGCTCAGAGTCGTCCTCTTCACTTGGATGGAGATCTCCATCAGTGGGAGGGTGTCCATGAGAAGCTTTCTTGATCTGTTGCTTTTTGTGCTGGGAACTGTCAACAGTTGTATGAGTTCGCGCATGCTAATTATCAAATATACAGAATTACTAACGAGCAAAGCACAGTAGCCGCAGTACAGAAGAAAAAACAAGACAAAATAATGATAACTAGGTGTTCTTTTTAAGTAGGTTAATATTTATTTTATATTTTAGTCGCCCCCCGCCCCCCACATCAAAACCAAAAAAAAAAAAAAAAGAATGCAATGAAATGAAGTGGTTTCACTTTTAAATGGATGGAATAAATACAACATTGATATTAGACTCTCCAAATCAGCACATTAGATTTACAAAACCCTAATAGTTCACTGACTAAACCCGTTTCAAAAGATTCAAGTCAATATATAGTTCATGTCTTTGGAATTGGAAAGCTCAGCTCATACAATGTGGGAGAGGAATTAAAACAGATGAGTTGTACCTGAGATTGCGCGGCCGCATTCTACAGGAAACAGTAAGAAAGCGATGCGATGGTAAGGGAAAGCGAACTACATGAGAATAGTGATTAGAGTTGAGGTCGCTGAAATTCGAGCACAGAAAGCAGGTCGTGAGCTTGGCCGCCATGTTTGTCTCTCGCGCTTGCTCTATGTCCAACAAACTGCATCAGAAGAAGAAGAAGTGATTAAGCAAAAGCTACGGTTTCGTTGGCACAACGCCTTCTTGTTCTTGTTCTTCTTCTCGGGGACTCGTAAATGCCACATGATTCGCTCAATACGTAATGGGTAAGGAAAAATATACAAGACTAGGAGCGGCTGAAATGCCACGTGAGAGTCAACGTGAGAGTGATTAGGGAGGGAGCCGCCTTATCTAAAATTGATGTGATTGGGAAACAAATGGTGCGTCTATTCCACACAAAGTAATAAAAGTGTCCAACACAGGTCGCTCATTATCCACATAACATGCGTCGACGGTAGTCTGGGAAAAGCAGTCATTCTCGCTACTCTTCTACACCTCACGCTTCAGGCTTTATGTTGATATTGGATTAAACTTTTTAGATTAAAATACCGTGGGATCCCTTAAGAAGACTTCCTTTCATCTTGCAAATTTACACACAACTCCCAAAATTAAAAGTTTAAAATTTATATTATACAGATGTTCTTTCTATTTTTAAAATTTAATTCCAATCCACCTAACACTTACAAGTATTCAAAGTTCTAGTCTGGCGCAAAACCAAACTAAATCCAATCATAATCGATTTCTAAAAATTGAGACATCTTTTGTTTTTCCAAGAAATCAGTTTGCTTCAATTTTTTATCATTTTAATTCAATTTGAATTGATTTCGATCATAATATTTTTTTAAATAATAATTCTTTTTTGCTGTTGACAATTTAAGGAAGGGGAATTGGGACTACTAAAAATAGGCTTGAACTAGATTAATAAAAGTTGAGTCTAATAATGAATGTCTTAAATTAGTATAGTTGTTTTGTATTTTTTTTAAAAAAAGATAATCGGTTCGATTCAAGTTTGATTTAGGTATGAGCCACTAAAACTGAACTTAAACCAAACTGAATCGGTTTCTAAGAAACGAAAATTAAATCAGGTTTGCATGTAGTTTGGTTTTGATTAGTTTTAATCAGTTTTGTTTGATTTAATTAGTTTGATTTGTTTTTTAACACCCTTACCAACGGTTAATAAATTAGTAATTGACCAAATTTAATTTTTAGTGCCAAAATATCCATCATTAATATTAATATTTATTTAGTAATATTTTTAACACATTTTTTTCACTTATAACTATCAACTGAAATGAGTTATAGCATTTATAAAGGGTCTAAAATAAGTTGTATTGTTCACGGTTTTTTGAATAGTATATTTTATATATTTTATATTTTATACGGATTGATTTGACATATTTTTATTTTATTAATTTTTAATTTAACATTTTTAATTCATTTATTTAAATATTACTATAATTAATTATTTATTATTGTTTAATAAATATTTTAGATTTTTAATGTCAAAACAAAAAGAAATATTATCATAAATTTTTTATATAAATATTTTAAATTTGTTTAGATTTTATTGGATAGAAATTAGAATTTTAGATTATAAGGATAAATAATTATTTTAAGTTATTTTACTATAAATTTTAATCAATAAAAAATTAGAGTACATATGTTTTGAAAATAGAACAAAAGTCTCTGTAATTTCAATAATATTGAGGAAATGTTAATATATTTAACTTAATTTTTTTTGGGGCCAACCAGATAAAGAGCTCTTTTGAGTGTTTGTTTCAAATTTTTTTTTTATAAGAAAATCACTCTTTTGATAAAAAAGCATTTTTAAACATTTTTAGAATTCTTTTTAGGCCTTTAAAAATAATTAACATTTGAAAGAAAATCAAATTGATTTTTCATTATTTTAATAAACTACTCCAAGTAACTTCTTGACATGGAGGTGCGAGAGAAAATGAAAGAAAACAAAGCATGAATTTTGTGGACTAACCTAACATGAAGAACGAGCCCACACCTAATTAGTTTATTCATTTTTGGCCAACTAATTATTTTATATTTAATTAGAATAATTTGCTCCTCCTTTTTAGGATGTATTAAAATTAAAATTTAAAAAATAAACAATAAAATAAAACAATATATTTAAAAATATTGCTGTTTGGTGTGATATTTGAATAAGAATATACAACAATGAACAATACCAATTATCTTTCTTTCACGTGTTTCTAAATGATTTTTTTAATTGAAATATTTTAGTTATTTTTATTTTAATGCTTTTATGTATTATAAAATAAAAGATATTAGAACTTAAAAATTATGAATTATAAATGACAAAAACTTAAGAAAAAAATGTTTTGGTAGAACCAGTCCTAGTTTAGAGTAATCAACACGACGTTTATACTTTGTTGCTATAGGAGGATGCATCAATCACAATTCAAAATTCGAAAGTAATATTATAATTCTAGTCGTTTTATAATTATATGAACTAAACTTCACAAAGATATATTTTTATTTCTGTTGGCAAAACAAAAGGATGTATCTTTATTTCTTTAAGAAAATTATTTGACTGAAAAATTGAATTCATAATTAATTTTAAAGATTTATAGAAGATGAAAAAACATAAGGAGAAGTAAAAATATCTTCTCATTTGTTATATATTAAAAAAAATTATTTTTTGTATTTATAATTAATTCTGTATTTTTTGGCCCAGCCCACATCCCCTGCAACGCTAATCTAAGCTAGCATTTTCGGCTTTTTAGAAACTATGATGGGGCTAGCCCAATGCTTATGCAGTTGTTATTGATAGGGTTACCAAGTATAGAGTCGGGAAAACGGGCTTCAACCCGCGGGTTGGCCTGTTTTGGCCCGCTTTATGGCGGTCCTGGGCTGAAAAAAACAGAGCCCATATTGAGGCGGTCTTTTTCCAGCCCGGACCGCTTAACCCGCGGGTTAAGCGGTCCTAACCCGCCAAACCCGCGGGTTAGCCCGTTTAGCCCGCTTTTTTTTTTCCCTTCAAATTATCTCTGTTTTTTTTATATATATTTTATTTAATATTGAAACTTGAAATTAGAATTGTCTTATACTTAGAGTTAAAATTTTCCCATATTTCATATTTAATGTTATTGGATTATAATACTTATATAAATAATGATTAATATGTGTTAATGTATTTTGATAAATTGATGGTTTATATGGTTTCTATTTTTAATTTAATTTGAATTAAACTTATATACTTTTCCTTATATACTTTTCATGCTATTCACCAATTAAAATTTAACATGTAAACCTTTCAAACTTTTTTAAGTTTAAGAAGTTAAAAATTTTAATATATAATAAATGACTAAATCTACAATATACTAAAAAATAATCCATATATTAATCTTTAATTGGAAAACAACACTTAAAGCACATAAGAAAAAATATATAAGTATTTTCTATTTAATTATGAATCAACCATATTATTTTTTTATTATTCATATTAGTGATTTAGGTTATTATTTAAATATAAAAAAATTGAAAATATATATATATATATATATAATATTTGGCGGGCTAACCCGCCAACCCGCCTTGGCGGTCCTGGGCTGGGCAAATCCCAGCCCGCCAGAAAACTGGCTGGCCCGCCCCCAGCCCGTTTTCTGGAAGCCCGCCACGGGCCAGCCCGTTTTAGGGCGGGCTGGCCCGTTTCTCAGCTCTAACCAAGTATAATGAAAAGGTTTTTCTTTTCATCTTTACTAATTGATAGGACCAATGAAGACTTGAATGATTTTGAAAATTTAATTAAAAATCTTTTCATTGGTGATAAAAAAAAATTAAAAATCCTTTCATTTTCTTCAATCCCTTTCATATAATAAACACTCAAACAAAAAGATCAATTAGGAAGGATTGGTTTACCATCCACTCTCAATGGAGATTAGTTTTTACTATTGATGGGGATACTCCTAATCTACAATTAAAAAAAAAAAGAATTTGTTAGGAATCCTTTTGTTTGTAAGTTTATGATAAAGGAGGATGGAGATGTAAGATGTTCAAGTAATACTCCAAAGCCCTCCCTTCCTTACAATTTTTAAATTTTCCCGATTTAGGAATTTCGGAGGAGTTGGCATTATAATGAAAAGATTTTTATTAATCTTTATAAAATAAAAAATATTATGGATATAAATAAATGTTAATCACTGCCGTTAATTGTACCGATAATACTCAACTTTGATATGATGATACTGAATACCTGATAATTACCAAAAGTAAAAGTTAATCACTTATTTGTGAGGGTATGATATGTAGATTATAAATGCCTGAACATTGAGCAAGTGATGTATTGCGAGTGGGGGACTGGTATCATTTATATAATTGAAATTTCTCAAACTATCGTCGTAAAATGCATGTGAAAAAAAAAACTGAACTTAAGCTCCGTTCGAATTATGAAGTTGCATATTATTATACTATTTAAATTAACTGGTAATTAGGAAAAAAAAGAAAAAATAACATAATAATATTATTGGTAATCTTTACCGCAGAGGAGCACCATAATTACATCAATAATACTAACAAACAAATACAAATAGTTAAAAAAAAAAAAAAAAGACAACCTAAGACAAACATAACTGAAATAAAAGTTTAAGAAAAAGAGAGAGAAAATATCAACAAAAGTTCTTAAATATATGCAACATATTAATTTACTAAAAGAAAAAAGTTTCAAGAAAACAAATCACATATGTAAATTTACAGCATCATTAGATATTTATAATAAACGCATCATTTTAAATGAGGACAGGTAAGTTATAATTTTTCTTAAGATTTCTAAACCACTAAGGAACTTTTTTTTCTCCATTTAATTGGAAAAAAAAAAGATGACAGTACCTCCAAATTTTATTGATAACCTTAGTTTATAGTGGAGAAAAACCGTGGTTACATCAATAACACCAATAAATAAATACAAATATTTTTTTTAAGAAAAAAGACAACCAAAGACCTAAGCTCTTGATGCCTAGAGATCAATCAAAACATATAATATACAATCAAAATTAAGGAAAAAATAAGTGTAACAGTAAAAGTGTTAAAAATACAAAGAGAAACAAAGAAAACAATAAAATAGAATATAAGAAAAAGCCGAAAGGAAAAACATAAAGAAAAAACCTGAAAGTCCTATTTTATTTGTTTTGATGCATTCTCTGACTATAGGTTGAAGCACATGAAAGCCTCTGAAAATTTCAGCTCTTCTCTTGCCAATTCCTCTTTTCCTCTTGCAGCTCATCCAACTCCTCCCAATAATCCTGTAGGTGCCACACCACTTTCTCTTTTGGTCACTTGGCACTAAGGCTTTGTTTGGAAGGAAAAAATAGGAGGGAAAAATAGGGAAGAAAAGCTTTTTCCACATTTTCCCCCACTCTCCCTATTTTCCTTTCATCCAAACAAAATGTAATAGTGCCAGGTCCCCATTCCATCTTGATGTCCAGAGAATGACCGAGATATACTATCAGTGCCCTTAACTTTGTCGGCCATTGTACCTAAAGCATCAAGGAATGTCTGTAACCACTTCAATTATATGGAGAAATATTTTCATGGAAACCCTGCAATCTCTGGCTATAATTATCAGGAAAATACATATGAATAATTGTATATCAAGAAAATAATTAATTCATGAGGTGGAATATGGGAAATTTGGCACCAATTTCCCGGTGCGACACTATTTTTCAAGCAAATTGTCTATGGAACTTTTTGCAACATGTCATTCTAGTTCTTTTTTGCTGAAAATGTCATTCTTGATTACCTGAATTGTTGTTGGCCAAAAAAAATTGCCTGTGTTGTTGTATCTTTCATGGCTTGATCTTCAAGATGGGCCTACGTTCATGTGAGAATCATTGATCAAGATTCTGGTTCTGGCTCATGCTCCATGGAACTGTACAGAAGTTTCAATATGAATAAGTAAAACGGTTACAGAAGTTTCACTCAATATATATATATACACATGATGCATACATATATACGTGTGTTTCTAACCATCAGAACTAATAATTTTCATGGCTTCAATGAACCATATGGGACCAATTCACAAAAAGAATTTTTCCAACCATATAATTAAGTACTGAGAAATATTCATATGGAAGCATTAGCCTCTCTACTAGTATGTATGAACAAGCAAAATGTGAAACTTAAATAATCCAAATTAGCAATTGGAATAAGGGAGTACATAAATACCTCGTACACTTGTATCTCATAAAATCAATCCATCACTTAAACTGATGACCGGAATGTGAGAGATTTTGGGCCAAATTTCCTCATCTTTCCTGCAGCATCGTTCTTCGAGAAGGTCACAATCCCAAATTTGGAGCTTTTGTAGAGAAGTAGGCAGCATTTCTCCTACCATTTTCTCTAGATTGGGAGAACTCCAAATTGTTAGTTCTTGGAGGGAGGTTAGATGTTGAAGCCCTTGGCAATTCAATGTCTCAAAATCTCCAGAGATTCTAAGCTTTATGATACTTGGTAGGTGCCATTCTGTTTCACAAGATAATAGCTTGTCACAGTTTTCGATCTCAAGTTCTTTCAAACTTGATGGTAAGAACCCTGGTGAAAATGGCTCCATTTCTGGACATTCTCCTATGTGTAGCATTCTTATATTTGGGAGAAGACGTTCCATGTCATCGAACAACGACGTTAGATACTTACAGTTATCAATGGAAATACTGTGAAGATTACGAAGAGGAGCATTTGAAACCAAAACAAATTTGAGATTTTCACAAGTGCTTATGGTTAGCTCTTCCACTGATGGGGGCATATACACTGGAAGCGATACTGCATCAAGACAATCTTGGAGATGTAAATACTTTATATGCAAATTTTCAGACAGAGACTCCAACATCCGAGCACCAGAAATTGTTAGATTGCATAGTGAAGGTGGTAACTCCTGCTCTTGCAACACTACACTTTGACTTTTAGCTATGAATAACTCCTGAATTTTTGGACACCTTGGGATAGAAGAAGCAAGCAGTGGACATTCATTAATTTCCAGATATTCTAAAGAAAGAAGTTGGCAAGGTAAATTTCCAGTTAGTTTGGGACAATGAGATATGTAAAGAGATTGAAGTTTAGGCAAAGCTTCCACATCAATTGAATGCCATTCTGCCCAGGAGGTCATATAGTCAAAAGAAAGTGATACAAGGGATGGAAATGGTATAGTTGAAGCACAATCATCTCCTTTGAAAAACTCAATACCAACAGTCACCACACTTTCTAATACAGATATGGCTAAGGACCTCAGAGCAGGTAGTTGCCCGAGGGGAGGAATCATCCAACAGTTTCTGCAAATAGCTAGGCGCAGATGAATCAAGTTGTGGTAGGAACGACTTCCTAACCAGTTTGAAAATGTTGTGCCCCTATAACCATTAACCTCCAAAATTTCCAAATCCCAATGAGGTTGAAGCTTATCCATAATATCTCTCTCGGTCCATGAATCCTTCATGTAATCATCACTGGACCAAGACAAAAGAAAATTTTTTATGTGCTTCTTTTCCATCATCCTAGCCTCATAGGCTTCATTACCATTGTTGATATTCTCTAACTTTCTGATTGCTATTCTATCCTTCAAATTTGACATTTCACCCAATTCCCCAATCATTATCTCTTTGTCAACAATGAAGTCACTTAAAAATTGCAGATTTTTTAATTTATTCATTCCCTTTGGCATTTGATTCAAACGAGTTAGTCTAATATCAAGATGCCGCAAGTTTACAAGGTCTTGCATATCATTTGGGAGCCTCTCAAGACAGTAACACCCATGCAACTTCAATGTTTGCAGATTGCACAACTTACACATTGAATCAGGCAAACTTACAATCTTTGTGTAAGACAAATCCAAATAACGCAGGTGGATGAGTTCACCAATTGAATCAGGTATTGTCTTCAAAGTAAATTGAACACAAAGTGACAAAGTTCTCAAGTACTTAAAATTTGATAATAGGACAGGGAGAGAATTTTCAATAAATCCCTCTGTATACCAAGTTTCCAGTCCTATAAATGTTCGTAGGGATTTTGCTTGATTCAAAGTCTCAAAGTGATCTAATCTTGGACAAGTCAAAGAGTTCCAAGACAAATGGCGCGTCCTAGTGCCAATTCTGTTTCCTTGCTTCTCCAATCTAAAGTAGAAGTCTCCAGCAATACAAGTTGCTAACTCATGAA
This sequence comes from Adenanthera pavonina, assembly GCA_026686845.1. Lineage (NCBI taxonomy): Eukaryota > Viridiplantae > Streptophyta > Magnoliopsida > Fabales > Fabaceae > Adenanthera > Adenanthera pavonina. Next base: position 7,495,914 of record JAIVEN010000009.1, read on the forward strand.
TAAGATGATGCATGACATGGTGGCGATAATTTTCAGTAGAGAGCTGAAAGAATGATCTGGAAGTTAAATCATCAAAGTATTCATAGCCAACTTCTTCCAAAGTCATTCCTCTGTTTGATGGTTGCAAAAAACCTTCTGCCATCCACATCAAGGCTAAATCTTCCTTACGAAATTTATAATCTTGGGGAAACAAAGAACAATAAAGGAAGCACTGTTTTAAATGTGGGGGTAGGTAATGATAACTAACTCTTAAGGCTGGAATAATCTTATTTTCAGCTAAGTCCCATATGTCATCCTTCAATATAGTATGCCAGGATTTAATATCAGACTTTGATCTAAAAAGTCCCCCAAGTGCTTTAGCAGCTAAAGGCAATCCCTTGCACTTGCTAGCAATATCTCCACCAAATTTTTCCAAGTATGAATTTACTGTAGAGTCCCTGGAGTGAAATGCATGTCGAGTAAACAAAGACAAACAATTTTCATCCGACAAGAGATTTAGACGATAAGATGATGGGATAGTTTTAACCATTGAAGCAATCCTTTCATTGCGAGTTGTAACAAGGATTTTACTTCCTTCAACTCCATTGTGAAATGGATTCATTAAAGTATCCCAATCAGTATATTCATCATTCCATACATCGTCCAAAACAATTAAAAATATCTTTCCAGCCAATTTCTCTTCCAAGTTAAGTTGAAGAAGATTAAGATCGATCACATCACATGAAAAATTAGGACTGATAGCTTTTATTATAGTTTGTGTTATCTTCAGAAGATCAAATGTTTCAGAAATACAAACCCATGCTCTGAGATCAAATTTTTGCTTCACATAATCATCATTATAGACTAGTTGGACTAAAGTGGTTTTCCCAACCCCGCCCATGCCCACAACAGGGATCACTGACAATTTATGATCATCATCAGACACCAACTTCATTACATCCTCTTTTTCATTCTCCCTCCCAAAAATATCTGACACTTTAACTATAGATGTTGATCGAGGCCTCCATGACAAAGTTTCTGATGCAGTCATTCTCAAACCAAGAAAATCTTTTTGTTGCACAATGTGTTCAAGCCTATGAGTTATGACTTCTAACTTATTTGTCAAGTTTGTGTCATGCTTGTTAAGAGAAACAGGAGAGAAACGGCCCACCTGGTTTTGAGGGGCAACTTTGGGGGAAATTTCGTCCATCAAGTCCTCCATCTCATAAACAGCATCCTTGAGATCATCCAGCCAGTCCTTCACTAAAGGATCTTTGAATTGTCTAAGCTCAGCGTCGTTAAGGACAGCTCTAGCAGCAATCAGAGTTGGTTTCAGTCGATGAAGTAGGTTCTGGTTAAGTTTCTTTCTTTGGAAGAAGTTGAGAAACTCAGAATGAGGTGTTAGCCTCTCTAAAAGCACTCCAAACGCGGCTTCAAGAAGAGCTCCACCCACCAATTCTGCAGCCATGGTCTCTTGAATGAATGAGATCTGATGAGAAGTGAATTAAACTAAAAAAATAGAAATGAAGCATGATTGTGGTGAGAAATACGATCACAGTCGTTGACCTGCGTCCACCCCCCTCCCCCAAAAGAAAAAAAAAAAAAAAGACTTATCCACGCATAGTGCATAGAATTTCCATCAATCACAATGAGCCGAAGAGAAAAAGACAAGAAACAGTAATAAATTAAATTAAGGGAAGAAAACGGAGTAGTGCGCAAGCAGGAAAATGGCAGGAAGCTGTGACATGGAATTGGGGAATCAATGTAAGGGCGGGGTCTTATACGCCTCATTCAGTTGCTTCATTCAATTGCTTGGAAAAGGGCTTTCCATTATTCACACGCACCTTCCATATCATTGGCTAAGTCTAATGATAAATACAAGAGTTTATTCACATGTAGGCTTGATTGGCTTTTTTAAAAATATCTTCAGCTTACTACATGCGTAATGCAAATAAAAGGAATTAGACACTTTTTCCCCCTACATGCGACTTGCAGTGGATTTGATATTTTATATTGATGCTTAGGCACATAACTTATAATTGAAAATGATTTTTATTTCAGGTAGAAACTGGTCATACATAAAAGCAAATTAAATGCATCTACTTCGGCTTTTTCCAATGAATGTCACAGTGATTTGGATCAATCAAACTGAAACTTCTATAAAAATGTAATGGTGAATATAAGTTTCTATGCATTATCTCGAAATCAACTTCCTATATTAGGTGTTAAAAAATCCTAGTTTTTTCAGATTAGGTGTTAGAAGAAACCTCGAAATCTTAGTTTTTTTTCCAAGAAAAAAAAAATTGCTGGATTAGTCTCCCCTGTGACTTTCTGGTATGTTCCTAGACAATATTTCATAATGCTTTAGATTTATTTTACTGTATTTCCTTTGTCTCATTTTATTCATTGTTTTAAGAATTTTAAATGTCATAATTTATATATTATTAATAAAATATTAAGTACAAATAATTTTTTAGCATTTAATTTAAAAATATTTTGATAAAATATTATTAAATTTTACTACAAACTAAAATATTTAATAATTTTATTCATCTGTATAAAAGGCCTTGCAACAAAAAATAAAACGGAATGGTGGAAGTATATGTATATATATATATAGATGCCTCGATAATAATATATGGTGAAGGTGGTGCAGACTGAGCAGAGGAAGAATATGGGCTGCTTCATTTTCTCTCTGCTAGGATGACGTGGCTTCTAGCGTTGAAACACCAGATATTAACTTCCCGTAAAAGTATAACTATAAGGAGTGTTTAAAAAATTTATGAGGGTATATTTGGTTTATATTTTTTTAAAATTAAATTATGATTTTTAATTATAATTTTTTTTATTTAAATAGATTTGTGGTAAAATTTTTTATTTTTATCTAAATTTTATTTTTATAAACTATAATTATTCTAATAAATTTTTTACAAAAAAATAATTCAAACAACCAGTAAACTATGAACAACAATTTCAGAATCAGCACAGACTATGTTGTGTGTGTATCTATCTATATATATATATACACATATATGAAAGTATTTAAATATTTACAAGAATAAAATTTGTATTCTTGTACTTGATCAAATAGATAAGATAAATAGCATGCAAAACTAACGAAAAATAGTTGTTTTGCTTTGATATCGGATCCTAAATATGTGGAATTATTTGAATGCCTGCAAAAATAAAACATGTTTATATTGGATTACAAATAACATAAATAGTACATAGAGTTAGTGAAAAATAGCAATTTTGAATGCTAATAAAAATAAAATAAGTATTTTTATTGTGGATCACAAATAAGATATAATAAATACTTCACCAAGATAATAAAAAAACAGTTGTCTTACTTTAATGCTATGTACTAAGTATATGGATAAGATGAATACTACAAATATAATAAAAAACAATTGTCTTACTTTATATATATATATATATCTGACTGAATTATATTTGAACATTATCGAGCCCAAATGTGATAGCTTTCCTAAGAGCTATCTTATTTGAATACTATGTACTCAGTATATGGATGTATTCAAATATTTACAAAAACAAAATAAGCACTTGTGCTCAGAAAACCACTGTATCCAAAATGACTAGGATGCATATAAAGAAAATCTGAAGTTCCTAAAAAATATGCTGCAGAAAACATCAAACAAGGAGCTAAAGAAAGGTTGTAAGGCCTTATTAACTTAATGAATTACCAAAGGTGTCGATTGAGTTGCTTCATCTATTAACTATTTTTTGAAATTGATTTTGGAGAACATTTGTTATTTGTAGGCAATCAATATGTGAATGTTATTGAAGTATTTTAAAATAAAAGATATTAAAACTCAATCAAATTTATGAAATATCAATGACAAAAACTGGAGGGGAAAAAAGAAAAAAGAAAACTAATTTGATAGAACCAGTCCTAGTTTAGAGCAATCAACACAACGTTAATACTTTGGAGCTATAGGAGGAAGCATCAGTCCCAGTTCAAAATTCAAAAATAATATTACAATTGTAGTCGTTTTATAATTATATGAACTAAACTTAACATGAATATTTTTATTTTTTAGGAAAATTATTTGAAGAAGAAATTGAATTCATAATTAATTTTTAAGATTTGTGGAAGATAAAAAAACATAAGGAGAAGTCAAAGCAATCTCTCATTTTTTTTTATATTTATAATTAATTCTTCATTTTCATTAAAAATAATTAATTCTTTGTTTCTTGGGCAAGCCCACGTCCCTTGCAATGCTAAATTCCTAAGCTGAGCTACCATTCTCCGCTTGGCATGCTACGATGGGCCAAGACCAATACATATTGATAGGGTCCCCAACTATAATGAAAAGATTTTTTTTCGTCTTTCAGACTAATTGACAGGGCCCAACCCAAGGAAGACTTGAACGATTTTAAAAAATTAATTGAAAATCTTTTCATTTTCTTCAATCTCTTTATATTAGTAAACCCTCAAACAAAATGAATTTTAATGAAAAAAATTTGTTCTTTTATCCTTTTCTCCATTATTTCCAAATCCAAACATATTCATGATACTTTTGGTTGGGACAGTAATAAAGTGGAAAGAAATATCTTGTCTGAAACCACTTTTGTTTTTAGGTTTACTATAAAGGAGGAAGAAATGTTCAAGCAATTAATACTCCAAAATCCTCCCTTGAAAATTTTTAAAATTTTCCCAATTTAGAAATTTTGGAGGATTTGTTTGTTGGTATTCCACCAATCAACCTTATAATATTTTCTTTTTCATTGGGGGTATTTTTTTTTTTTTTGCCAACGCATTAGGGGGTAATACATGTTGTCTCGCTATCAATCATATTTTCATCTCCTTATCGTGTTCTGAATAATTATAAACTAAATCACAGATCTTAAATACAACCATAATGCTAACTAAAACAAATAGGCTAAACCATGCAATTTGATCTTCCTCAAATAAATAAATACAAATTACAAAATTAACAAATAATGTCCCCAGAGAAGGAGTACATTCTAGTTCATGATAAAGGAGAAAGGAAATGGATGATGATCAAGCAAAACCCTCCCTTCTTTAAAATTTTTAAAATTTTCCCGACTTCGAAATTTTGGAGGATTTGTTTCATCTTTCTAGAATAGAAAATATTATAGACATAAAAAGTCCTAATAATAGTAGGATTAGAGGATTATGAGTTTTTTATTCTAACGCCAAAACAGTGAGCAAGTAACGTATTTCAAGTGAAGAATGGCTTGAGCTAGACACATCGTCAATTATATATTAAAATTTACCAATTCAATTCATCATAAAATGTATAGATCTAGACATTAGACCATTAGCTTAATTTTAATCTTGAAGTTGCAAGTTATTATATTATTTAAATTAACTGGAATTTAGTCATTAAAAAAAAAGCACACTTGTTCAGTTCTTCTAAATTTTAGTAGGGAACATATCCGAAGTTTTTTTTTTGAAAAAAAAAAAAGAAAAACGGGGAAGATCAACAAAAAGGCCCTGAATATATGAAACAAAATAATTTAACAAAAGAAAAAAGTTTCAAGAAAACAAAACATATATAGATGTAAATTTACAACTTGTTCATATATTTATAAAAAATGTGTCATTTTAAATGAGGATAGAAAAACTATCCTTCTTTTTAATATCTCAAAATTATTACGAAACTTTCCTAAAAGAAAAAAAAGAATGGTACCTCTAACTTTTATCGATAGCTAGCCCTTACTTATGGCGGAAAAATATTGCAATTACGATGCCAACAAATACTAATAATAATAATAATAAAAAAAAAGACAACATGAGACCTAGGGCCTATTTGACAGTATTTTCTGTTTTTTAGTTCTCAAAACAGTTTTGTAAAATTATTTTCGAGAATAAGTTTTGAAAACAAAAAAATAAAAAAATCTAAAATATCTATTAATGAGGTGGGTGTTTTTCATATTTTCTTGTGTTTTCCAGAACAAAAACTACAAAACATCTAAAATATGTTCTGAGTTTTCTATTTTTTTATTTTTCTATTTTTCAGAACAGTTTCTAAAAAACATGTTTACCAAACAAGTTTTTTGAATTTTCTGTTTTCGAAAACAGAAAAACTGTTTTCAAAACATCAATCAAAGAGACCCCTAATCTTCTCGTGACTAGATATCAAAACATATAACATACAACCAACATTCAAAAAACATTAAGAGTAAAAGTCTTAAATATATAAAGAGAAACAAAGAAAACAATAAAATAGAATATAAGAAAAAGCCAAAAAGGCCGAAAAACATACAGAAGAAGACATGAAAGACCCTATTTTATCGGCGTTGATGCATTCTCTGACCAAAGGTTGAAGCATATGGAGGCCTCTGAAAATTTCATTTCTTCCTCTTTCCAACTCCTTTGTCTGCTGACTTGGTTCCTTCCTGTGGATATTTCCCCTCTTGCAGCATATCCAACTCCTCCCAATAATCCTGTAGGAACAATACCACACTCCACATTCTGTTTTGGTCACGTGGCACTAATCTAAGAGACATAGTACCACTTTATCCGTGACGGTACCTAAACCATGAAGGAATATTTTAATCAGGGAATGTTTAATGTAGCCACTTCAATTATATGGAGAAATATTTTCACGGAAACATGCAATCTCATGCTATAATTATTAGGACAATACATACGATGATTTGAACAATTGTATCTCAAGCAAATAATAATTCCTGAAAATTTGGGCAAATGTTCCCATGCGACACTACTTTTAAGCAAATTGTTTGTGGAACATTTTTAATATCTTAGGATTTCTTCGAATGCGTTCTTTAATGTTTTTAAAACAGATTTATAGAATTATTTTTTAAAATAAATTTAAAAATAAAAAATAAAAAAATTTGTTTGAATAATTGTTACCAAAATTATAACTAGCAAATATTAAATGTATTATTCGAAATTTATAACTTTACCATTAATGAGGTATGTATTTTCCATCTTTTTTTGTGTTTTCCAAAACAATAAGTGCGGAGCACCTTAAAAATATTTTGAATTTTCTGTTATTTTATTTTTCTATTTTCTAAAATATTTTATAAAAAATAGAGTTATCAAAACAATTTTTTTGTTTTTCTATTTTCAAAAATAAAAATTTATTTTAAAAAGATGAATCAAACAGATCTTATTTTTAATTACCTAAACTGCTTTACATTTTATGGTTTGATCTTCATGGCACTCACCAAAAGAGGGTCAACCTGCACTCGACCCATTTTTAGCCAACACGCATGGGTTAGCCCGTTTGGGTTGGACGGTCCCATTTTCCCACCTCTACTTTGTGATAGGCCTACATTTATGTGAGATTAATCTATTAATATTCTCTTTACTTGTATATATATATATATATATATATGAATATAGCACAAGTTAATTAGTAAAATATAAATTAGTAATTGGAACAGGGGAGTGCACACTAAATACCTTTCATGAAATCAATCTAACGCCACTTAAACTGATGACCGGAATGTGGGATATTTTGGGCCAGATTTCCTCATCTTTCTTGCGGCATCGTTCTTCGAGAAGGTTGCAATTCAAAATTTGGAGCTTTTGTAGAGAAGTAGTCAGCATTTCTCCTACCAATTTCTCTAGCTTGGGAGAACACTGAATTATTAGTTCTTGGAGAGAGGTTAGATGCTGAAGCCCTTGGCAATTCAATGTCTCAAAATCTCCACAGATTGTAAGCTCAGTGATCCTTGGTAGGTGCCATTCTGTTTGAGACAATAATAGCTTGTCACAGTTTCTGATCTCAAGTTGTTTTAAACTTGATGGTAAGCACCCTGGTGAAAGTGGCTCCATTTCTGGACATCCTCTTATTTCTAGCTTCTTTAAATTTGGGAGAAGACGTTCTATGTCATCAAACAATGACGTTAGGTTCTTACAGGAAACAATGGAAATACTTTGAAGATTATCAAGGGGAGCATTTGAAACCAAACCAAATTTGAGGTTTCCACAATTGATTATACTAAGCTGTTTCACTGATGGGGGCATATGAATCACTGGAAGCGATACTGCATCAGAACAATCTCGGATATCTAAGTATTCTATATGCAAATTTTCAGGTAGAGATTCCAACATCCGAGCACCTGAAATTGTCAGATTGGATAGTGAAGGTGGTAATTCTTGCTCTTGCAAAACTACATTTTGACTTTTATATATAAATAAGCTCCGAATTTTTGGACACTTTCGGATAGAAGAAGCCAGCAGCGGGCATTTAATAATTTCCAGATGTTCTAAAGAAAGAAGTTGACAAGGCAAATTTCTAGTTAGTTTGGGACAAATAGATATGCGAAGATATTGAAGTTTAGGAAAAGCTTCCATATCAATTGGATTCCATTCTTCCCAGGAGGTCATATGCAAAAAAGAAAGAGATACAAGGGATGGAAACGGTATGATTGAAGCACAATTATCTCCCTTGAAAAACTCAACACCCACAGTCACCACTCTATGTAATCCACATATGATTAATAACCTCAGAGCAGGTAGTTGCCCGAGGGGAGGAAGTATCCAACAGTTTCTACAATAACCTAGGTGCAGATGAATTAAGTTGTGGTAGAAACGACTTCCTAACCAGTTTGAAAATGTTGTACCCCTATAACCATCGACTTCCAAAGTTTCCAAATCCCAATGGGGTTGAAGTTTATCCATAATATCTCTCTCGGTCCGTGAGTCCTTCATAGAATCATCACTAGACCATGATAATGTTAATTTCTTAATGTGCTTCTTTTCCATCATCCTAGCTTCATAAGCTTCATTACCATTCTTGATATTCTCTAATTTTCTGATTTCCATTCTACCCTTCAAATTTGACATTTCACCCAATTCTCCAATCATCATATCTCTGTCAACAATGAAGACACTCAAAAATTGCAGATCTTTTAATTTATTCATCCCCCTCGGCATTCGATTTAATTGAGTGCATCTAATATCAAGATGCCGCAAGTTTACAAGGTCTTGCATATCATTTGGGAGACTCTCAAGATAGCGACATCGATGCAACTTCAATGTTTGTAGATTGGACAACTTACACAATGAATTAGGCAAACATTCAATTGCAGTGCAAGACAAATCCAAATAAGACAAGTGGATGAGTTCACCAATTGAATCAGGTACTATCTTTAAACTAAACTGATCAAAAAGTGACAAAGTTTTCAAGAACTTAAAATTTGATAGTAGGACAGGGAGAGCATTTTCAATAAATCCCTGGCCAAACCAAGTTTGCAGTCCTATAAATGTTCGAAGGGATTTCACTTGATTCACAGATTCAAAGTGGTCTAATCTTGGACAAGTGAAAGAATTCCAAGACAAATGGCGTGTTCTATTGCCAATTTTGTTTCCTTGCTTTTCCAATCTTAAGTAGAAATCTCCAGCAATACGAGTTGCCAACTCATGAATGAGATCATGCATGACATAATGTCGATCTTTTTTAATTAAGGGCTGAACGAATCTGAGATCATGAATGACACAATGGCAATCATTTTTATTAGAGAGCTGAAAGAATGATCTGGAAGTTAAATCATCAAAGTACTCATTGCCGACTTCTTCTAAAGTCAATCCTCTAATTGACGGTTGCAAAAAACCTTCTGCCATCCACATTAGGATTAAATCTTCCTTACAAAATTCATAATCCTGTGGAAATAAAGAACAGTAGAGGAAGCATTGTTTTAAACGTGTAGGTAGGTAATAATAACTTACTCTTAAAGCTGGAATAATCTTATTTTCATTTGAGTCCCAAATGTCATCTTTTAATATAGCATTCCAGGATTTGATATCAGACCTTGACCTGAAAAGTCCCCCAAGCGCTTTTGCAGCTAAAGGCAATCCCTTATACTTGCTAGTAATATCTCTACCAAACTTTTCTAAGTATGAATTTGCAGTAGAGTCTCTGGAGTGAAATGCATGTCGAGCGAATAAGGACAAACAATCTTCATCAGATAAGAGATTTAAGCGGTAAGATAATGGGGTAGTTTTGACCATTGAAGCAATCCTTTCACTGCGAGTTGTAACAAGAATTTTACTTCCTTCAACTCCATTGTGAAATGGATTCATTAAAGTATCCCAATCAGTATATTCATTATTCCATACATCATCCAGAACAACTAGAAATTTCTTTCCAGCCAAATTCTCTTCTAAGTTAAGTTGAAGAAGATTAAGGTCCATCACATCACAGACAAAATTGGCACTGATAGCTTTTATTATAGTCTGTGTTATTTTCAGAAGATTAAATGTTTCAGAAACACAAACCCATGCTCTGAGGTCAAATTTTTGCTTCACATAATCATCATTGTAGACTAGTTGGACCAAAGTTGTTTTCCCAATCCCGCCCATGCCCACAATAGGGATCACGGACAATTTATCATTACCATCAGATATCAACTTCATTACATCCTCTTTTTCTTTCTCCCTCCCAAGAACATCTGATACTTTCACTAGAGATGTTGATTGAAGCCTCCATGACAAACTTTCTGAGACACTCATTCTCAAGCCAAGAACATCTTTTTGTCGCACAATGCATTCAAGTCTATCAGTCATAGCTTCTAACTTATTTGCAATGTCTACATCATGCTTGTTAAGAGAAACAGGGGAGGAATGGCACACCTGGTTTTGAGTGGCAACATTTGGCGAAATTTCGTTCATCAAGTCCTCCACCCCATAAACAGCATCTTTGAGATCATCCAGCCATTCCTTCACTGCAGGATCTTTGAATTGTCTAAGCTCAGCGTCGTTAAGGACAGCTCGAGCAGCAATCAGAGTTGGCTTCAGTCGATGAAGTAGGTTCTGGTCGAGTTTCTTTCTTTGGAAGAAGTTAAGAAACTCAGAATGAGGTGTTAGCCTCTCTAAAAGCACTCCGAACACGGCTTCAAGAAGAGCTCCACCCACCATTTCTGCAGCCATGGCGTCGTGAATGGATGAGATCTGTCGAGCAGTGAGATTTGTGAACAAGTAGTAAGCTGAACGAGGAATGAGAATTTTAGTGCATGGACGAAGAAGTGGATATAAGGCAAGGCAGAGGGGCTGTTTCTTCGCGTTTGGTCATTTTGAAATGATTTAAGGATGCAATAGCAATTTAAGAAAAGGATCACAACCCAATTTATGAAAGTTTTGCTTTTTTACTTCGTAGTTAATACGCTTGTCTGCGATTAGACAGTGTCGACCACGTTTGGGGTCGGGTCTCGCTTGCAGAGACACTGCCCTCACGTTGGTGCCGTCGCAATTTATTTATTTTTTAAATTATAAATAAAAATTAGATTTTTATATAAATATGTATTTTATATAGTTTTAAATATTTTTAATATTTTTTCTTAATTACTAAAAAATTGCATAAATTAGATTTTTATATAATAGTTTTTATTGCATATTATTGTTTTAATAAATAAAAAATTTTAAAATATACAAAATAAATAGCTAATTTCTCAAAAATTTAGTTTTCATCTATAATTTTTATTCTCTTTTAAAAAAAGTCCTACCATACAGTACCGTGGCAGAAGGGTCTTGACCCCGTCCAACACGTTCAGATAAGCGCTGTTTTGGCAGGGTGGATTTGAAAGACTACCGGGCTGAAGATACTTTGTAATGTCCATTTTTTCAGATGGAAAAAATTAAGTTAAGAATGTGATCAGGAAAGGTACATTTGAAAGAAAATAGTGCGCAGTCAGGAAAATGGTAGGAAGCTGTGGCATGAAATTGGCCACATGTTTTATACGGGTTGATTGCCATTAGATTCCTTGCTTTCTTTCTTTTTTTGGGGTCGCGGGTTGAGTCCAACTTAAGTGGTTAAGTTCGAGAATATTTTCAAGTGTTATGATTTATATGTAATTCCATATTATTGGCTTGGTCTAATGGTATAGACATATGTTTATTGACTGGTACGTTTGACTGCCTTTTTTTAAAAGTAGCTTTATGTATTAGACATGTAATGATAAGGAATTAAGCTTTTTTTTTTTTACGTTGAATAAAGTTTTAAAAAGTGAGTTATATTATTCATACTATTTGATATAAATTTAATATTTGATATATATATACATATATGTATATAAACTTAAATATTTTATATAGATGATTAAGCATATAACTGGTATTATTGAAAGCAACTTTTTTTAAACACTAAGATGTCACAGCGGACAGTTAGATATTAATCCCTTTGAGATATAGATATCATTAAAATAAATTTCACCTTTTTCACAATACATTTTTCATACAAACAAAAAAGTGATAGACAAAGCAAATTAAATGCATCTACTTCGGCCAATTCTAACAAATCAGTGTGATTTGGATACTCAACCCAAATGAATATGCTTCGTCCATAGTTTCCTGCGCTTAAAGTTACATTGTCTTGGAAGATTATAATAATCAACCTCAAGAAACAGTTTAGGATTAATCAAATTGAATCTTTTATATTTACATATTTAAGGAGAAAATAGCATAAAAAATGTGTCGATGGGGTATAATGACAAATAAAACTTAACGATGGAAAAAACCACCTAATAAATTTAGGAAAGTCTTCTGTATTAAGAAAAGAGTTGCTTGTTGTGTATCTTGTTTAGAGGTAATAGAATTTATAACACAAAAGTTGCCAATAGTGCTCCCAAAATAAATCATATTAGTGCCTTTGTACGGTGATAATAATGTGGCTCCTACACTTTGCTGGTTAGTACGTAATTTCTTATATTTGATAATTAGCATGCACGAACTCATACAACTGTTCACAGTTCCCAGCACAAAAAGCAACAGAGATCAAGTCTCATGAATACCCTCTCACTGATGGAGATCTCCATGCAAGTGAAGATGAGCACTCTGAGCTTAGGTGTCATTGGATAAAATCCCAAACTTGAACAAGCAAATCTTAGACACTTCTGCTGCTGTACTAGCTGAATGACCAGCTTTGCACATTGTACAAGTAAAATCAAAGTTGGTTTCAGTGAGGTAATATATTTTTAAGTGATATAAGTTTATTTATAAGTAATAATAGTATATTGATTAGTTTATTTGCAGACAACATAAACTCATTTATAAATAATAATAGTATCACTTATAAATAAGTATATGTCACTTGCAAATATATTATTATCACTTGTAAATAAGTTATTTACATAGGAATGATATTTTCATCTTTTGTCTTCCAATTTTAATTTGAATTAAAAACTTTGATAATTTTTAAAAATTAGGTGAATTGAGGTTATTTTTTGAAAATATATTTTTGTATTTATCTAAAATTTTCCCATTTTATTATATGGAAGAAGAAACCTATTTAAGGCAAAGCAAACGGAGCTCTTTATACGCATTTTGTCATTTTGAAATTCTTGAAGGATGTAATAGCAATGTAAGAAAAAGATCACAGCACAAATATAAGAGACTAATATTAAAATTTGGAGTAATAATTATTCATTTCCCAAATTACCCTTCATCCATTATTATTAATAGTGAATTTAATTATGTACAATTAATTTCACGGTAGTATTAAATTGACATATTCTTGGAACAAAATTTTTAATTTGAAACACATTTAAGAGGGTTAACTATTTTTTTTTTGGTATATATGATTTACAATATTCAAAAAGCATTAAATGTTCTTTTCCAATTTTAGGTAAAACATTTATAATGGATAGAGAAATTAGTAAGAGAGATATAATTATGAAATTAGTAAGAGAAATATAAGTATTATAAACTTACAATTTAATAAGAGTAATGTTAGAAAATTATAGTAATTTTTTAAAAATCTTAACTAATTTAATTTCTTGATTTATGTAAAAAAATTAAAAGTAACTTATATTTCCTCTAATCCAAAATATAAATCATGTTTGACTAATTGCAAAAAAATCAAGAAATATAGTTTTACTTATTAAATCTATCAAAAAGTATATTATTTTTCAATAATATTCCTATTTAATGTATTACATTTAAAGTTTACTATCTTTCTTGTATTTAATTGTATATAAGAGTAAAATAGGAAAAAAGAACATTTAATGTCTTAAAATTACTAAATGAAACTTATATTTTAGACAAAAAGAATTTTTAAAAGAGAACTTATATTTTTTATAGAAAGAAATAAATAGGAAAGAGGCATTGCTTGGTTGCTTTTATTTTATTTTATTTTTTCTACCAGAGCTGGTTGGTTTTACCAAAGTATGCACTTGTTTCATGTTCATGTCTTATCATCGAACTTAATTGGAACCATATTTTCTCTCTAGTGCTAGCATCCTTCTCTTGCGTATATGAGCACGTTAATTTCATGTCCATGTTTTTCATGAATAAAAGTTAAAAAGCTTGACCACCAATATGGAAACAAACATGACGAAACTTAATTTAAAAAAAAAAAATCAAAGCATAGCCTTGCATCTAAATTCTACTCCTCCTTTTTTTTTTTTTTGCTACTTGTGCCCGATATTCTGGAGTAACCTGGGTTTATTGCCTGCCCCCAGACTAATTTGAATCTCGTGTTGTGGAACCTTACGGTGGCAATAGTACTGATGGAAAATGACTTATTTTTTATGCTGTTGCACTATTCATGAATTGAAACCTCGACTCAAAAGAATGTTGGTCAAGTCCTTTACTACTTAACCAGACGCTCATTAATCTAAAATCTACTCCTCTTTTTCAAGTATCCATGCATATACATCATAATCATCTATATATGTGCAGCAACTTTCTGCTGTGTAATTTATGATCTGAGAAGAAAAGAGAGATTATTATCTCTGTATGTAAAAGATGAGGATTTTTTGACATACCTAATATGGAAGACTGCAATTCTTGAGGTTCTCCCATGGCAAATGAAAACAAATTTTAGAAGAGAGAGGGAAGAGAGAGAGAGAGAATAATGAGTTTGAGTGCAAAATGACATTAATGAGTCATATGTAGTAATAAATGTAGGTCTAATTCCAAATATCTCATAAAAATTACATTCATGAAATTTAACCCACAATTTAACAGCGGTGGAAATTAAAACAGACATAAAATACCACTCGCCATGCTTTTGAAAATTTGATGCAGTAATCCTACAAGAATAAATAAGTGATCTACAAGTACAAAAATAGTCAAAAGAAAATAAATACAATTACTGAATTATTCCTTATCTCTTAAAACCACTTGCTTGATGATATATTCTTTTGAAAATTAGAACCACACGTAGTTAAAATATATTTAATTAAATAAACAAAATAAATATAATTTGAGTATATTCAAATACTAAATGTTAATTAAATATATCTAACATTTTCTCACTTAGTTTAATCTTGATTCATCAATTGATATATCAAAAAATGTTTAAGTAATACTATTAGAATCATGGTGGTAGGTTCTCAAATTTTGTAAGTATTACCTTCCATATATCATAAGTAATACCTTATTTTATGAGAAATTATATTTATGAATAAATCTTAAATGTTTATTCAGTTTGTGACTTAATGTTACATCTTACATTTTAAAACTTTTTCTATGAAAACTGTTTAGTTTCAATGTATGAAAACAGTCTTAAAAAATTTTAAACCAATTAAAACTTTAAAACTTCCTAAAACTATTTCTTAGAGCTTTTTAGTTTACTGTGCAGCGAATTTTCAAAAAGCATAATTAAATGTAAAAAAATTATTTCTCAGTGGTTCAAGTGTCTAAAAATCATGAACATCTTGAATTTTTAAGGAAAAATTAGAAACTAGGAAATGAACGCATAAATTTGTACAGTTTATTGAGTAAACATTATTCATTTTCACATCTCTGTTTCTATCAGAAAACTGAACCTCAACTTTGAAAATTTATTTATCTTAACATACTGATTCATTTGGTACATACTTAACACCTTTGGAAAGCTTTATGTGTATACTTTCTCATTTTTTTTTTGTAGATTTATTCTAACTATACTGACCAGAGAATCAACATATATCATCAAAGGTCAAAAATAACATCTACTGGAGCAATTTTAATAAAACTTGAATAACTATTATTATATAAATCCAAATATAGTTAAACCAGTGTCATGTTACTCCTGAGACACAGATCTATCCATACATTAGACACCAATATTTTTGGAGGTATATTTGATTTTATACAATAGTTTGAATCAGACTTTACAAAACAAAATATTAATAACTTTCAGCAAGGTTCCATCATCATTATTCTTCATACTCTACATGCTTCTTTTTGTCATGATTTGGCCCTATCATTGGTTAACTATGAGGTGAGATTGAGAAATCTCAGTAGTCAACTTGTACATATCATCATGTCATCACAAAAACATTTAAAAATATATAAAATATAATAAACTTTCATTAAATTATCAAAACTTTCATGTTGTTTAAAAAAATTTTGACAACATAACGGCTTAATAAATGGATATCCTGAGACTTAGCCTTTAACATAAAATGACCACCAATCATAGAAAAATATTCATGACAGCAACATGGCGTCAAATCATAATATATAAAACATTCATAAGCAATAACATTAAGTAAGAACAAGAGACTACCTTGAAAGTTTTCTAACTTTTCTTTTAACCTTGTTTTCACTTAACTTTACATCAATTTTTTAACTTGATTGAAGCCTAGAGTATAATTAAACATTAAGCTAATGAAAGAATAAAAATACTAGAAGAGATTGGGAGAAAAAGCTTATCTCTTATAGACCTCCTCTAGCCTCCCTTTCCTTCATATCTTCCTTCCTTCTCTCTAACATTCCTTGTCCCCCTCTCTCTCTAACATTGCCTTCTCTTTGAAGCAAATGAGCAAATGGCAAGAAGGAGCCTTAGCCATTTATAGGCAAAATGAGTGGATAATGACCCTTGGATGTAACTTTGATTTAATGGCCATAAATTATTTCCCATTATTTTATGTAGCATTACCACTTTGCCCTTAGATATTTTATTCATTGTGAGAGAGGTAGGGAAGGGCATTTTTGTCTAACTTTTCCCTCCGAAATTTTAGTCACATCAAGGAAAGGGAAAAATATACATTTTACTTTTGCAAATAAATGTGGTTCTGAGTTGAGTACTTTTTTATTTGAGTTTTCTATTATACTCTATATCTTTTCTATTTACTTTATTTGTGGGACCCATTGCCTTTTCCCCTTTACTTTTTCATGTAGAATCCACATGTCTTACTTACTTTTTACTATTCATCTCCCCCTATTTAGTATTCATGTGGGACCTGCATTTTATTGAACTTGTATTTTTCCCTCTTTAAGCCCACATATCCAATATTATTTATACTTTTAGCATGCATTGGAGTATTATATTATTATTTTCTCTTTCTTCTATTATAAAATGACAATTTTACCCTTTTAAGCCTCTTTTTAATATTTTTATGATACTTTGAGCCTTAAACATATTTAATTAAATATCCAGACTTTCTCAATTATAATAAATTAATCCAGAACAATTCAATGTCATTCATAATATCATTTAATCATACATACATGAAAAGTGCGGATGTTATACTTAATGTTCATTAATCTCACCATAATTATATATCATATATATATATATATATTGAGATAATGAACTACAATATGAATTTTATCACTTAATCACACCATATAGATCACCACAATATGATCTCTCTCACATGAGGTGTATGATCATTTATATTTTTTAGTTACATGCTCTTAATTAAAAATCTTTTCTTTATGTGTTATATGATCATTTAATTTTACATGGTTAAAACACTTCTTTATGGGCTTAAACAAATCTCTAATTTAAAACCTGCGATAAAATTCAACATCCCTATAAACTTACTTCTAAATAGAGATCAAATCCAATATTCATGGTGAAAGTTAGCAATAAAAAATGGTTTCGCAATCTTGCACTCCTCCATAACATAACTTGTTCATCTAGTATTATGATGTGTTATAATGTTGACCTTTTAAAGTCAATTTATCATATTAAATTGAACAAATGCAACATTTACCTAATTATTAATCTTCTATATGGAAGTATGAATATCTTATTATTTTTTGCAGTTTATAATTTATTATCCAAGCATAAATTATTTTAGATTCTTTACAATATTCCTTTTATAAAGACTATATCAATTCATGTGTATATTTTATACAAAGATTATGCCTTTAACTACTAGCATGAAAGGAATATTCTTCTTATTTCTTTCGAAATCTCATTAGGGACTTAGGGCAAAATAATAGGCGTCACACATGGTAAATAAATATTTATTCATAAATGTGCAAGTGCTTATGAATATAGTTCTTCATGATAATTCCAAGAAATTTGAAAATTATTTCTTTATGTATCTTTAAAGACACTTTACACATATCTTTTATACCATAACTCTTGAACAAAATTATTATACCCTTTGTGATATCTCAAGTCATTAGTCACAAGTAATATGCTATTTATAAGAAAAATTAAATAGATAATTCAACTACCACCAACCTAATAATATAAATAAGGATCCATGATGTTCTCAACATTTGTCTAAAATGTGATTACATTACTACTACCATAGGACATGTTTTCTCTAACTAAATTCTCCTTGGCATTGATTACCCTTATATTACTTTACACATATCTCTTTTTTATAATTATAATGATAGTAATAGTTTTCATAATATTCCAATTTGAATTGGCATAGAGATTCATGATAATAATGAATGAATTATTTATTAATATAGATGAAAAATCCCACCATAATCAATCCCTTCCTTCATAGAGGAAACCTTTAATAAATAATCTTTAATTTTTAGTATAAAATAATGACTAGTGAATTTCTCTTGGTCTTAAAGACCCATTTATGACTAATATTTTTAACCTCACTAGCAATTCTATAAATTCTCATATATTATTTATCTTAGAATCTTTCATATCTATCATGAAAACATGCCTCAATTCAGAATTCATCATATGTGAAAACTATGGGGTTGTTCTTAATATTTATGTTATGATCAAATTCCTCAATGTACATTATCTAGTTGTTAAGGGTTGCTAGTTTCTCAATTATAATTGGTCATAATTTAATTTATTATTAAGATTGAAGTTATACAATAAAAGTTCTATTTATAACTATCTTGAGATATCTCTTATTCTTTATGAGATTTCTCTTCAATAGTTGATAGGATCCATGATATTAATACTCTTAATTTTTAGCATAGCCAATTATATTTTAAAAGTTCATTATG